>CM069063.1:23011281-23713845 GCA_035220775.1 Malus fusca
CGGTGTACGATACATTAGGTTCCTTTTAGCGAGGCAGTGGGCGATTAAAACCATTTTACATCGATTGTGAATTGAAACTTACTTTCAATTCTCCCTTTAGTGATTACACACGTTTAGGGCTTCCACAAACCATGAGTGACACCTAGCAGCATATCATGGCTACCCAAGCTAATCAGAAGAGGTAGAGAACCTATTCAGTTTAGGATTACAAATGCAATACGGTCTTTCTCTAATCTAATACTCTTGACCACATTGTTTGGTTTGATAGTTTATTTATTCATGTCTACTATCCAATGTGATTCGTTTGCTTATATGATTACCTTGAATGTGATTTGGAACGCATTCCCAAATCTCATTCATACTCTGGCCAGAGATTTAATCATATCATAGAGTATTCTCCCTCAAACCATTTGAAGGTTAGAGATCCCTTGTTGCACATTCACTTGTCTCCATAACTAAGTGGCTTAACCCCAATGATGTCGTGGACACCCCGATGGGGTGACTTTGACATAATCAAAGATCAAGGACTTAACCACAAGACAACAACTGTGATGCCTCAGGTCAAATGACTAATTTGCATTATCCCAACCATGAGTTCTCATGTGACATGAGTATGAGAACTCCTCGTTGATCGTGTTCAGTGGACTCATTCTCTATTGAGCACCTACGTACTTGTCTTGATGTCACACACACCAATGACTCGAGACTAGTCACTCTCCCTGAGAGAAGACATAGCACGTACTGATCTTATCGGACTGTCAATGCCCAATTGGCAATCCTATGATCAGGAACGTTTAGGATGTGTCTACGAAAGAATGGTCTCATTAATCTAACTTCATTAGATTGCATTCTCCCAATCACATATTCCTTGGACTTTATCGTTTAATCATATAACATTTATATAAGACGGCTCAAACAATAATGTTTGCCCTTTTATATGTAAACTAGAGTAGTTTAACATGTGAAATGTCCGTAAAGTATCATCATATGATTGGCTTTAGGGCACATTTCCAACAATCTCCCACTTGCACTAGAGCCAATCAGCTTGGTCATCTGTTATGATTCATCTTCTGTAGTCATTTCATAAATGGCTGAGTAGTAGGCCTAGGCAATGGATATCTATATGTTATCCATAGAAGCAACCTTGAGAATATCGACGTCACCATTATACATGATTCCCAATCATGTGGTTAAGTCTCTCATATGAGTTCGGATCTTGATGAGACCTTGATTCCCTGGCTTGAGCTATCGCCCCATTAGTGTCGTACACTTTCTGGTTGGAATCGAATAGAGAGTTCATAAATGAACTTTCCCATCCAAACAACATTGTTGTAAACTTCTATATGGCAATATATTTTGCATTCATAATGGAACACACTAAAGTCATTACTTTAATGTTTCCATCCAAATATCTCTTTAGTCATAATAAAGAGATATATGTTTATCTCTTCATTTATAATGAAGAAACATCCAATGATGGATTAGATTCACAATCTAATACATTTACGCTTCCATTACGTTACTCTAATTCTTCCTCATTCTTCGAGGAACCTATCCTTTAGTATTTCTTAAATACTTAAGGACTCACTTGACAGTTGCCATGGTTCTGATCCTGGGCTTGCATTGATATCGCTTTGTACCTTTCTAGGTACAACTCATATCAATGTTTTTCGTACAATATAAAATACATAAATTACATTTGTGCGTATGCATAAAGGATTCGATTTACGCATTATTTCTTTGGGAGTCAAAGGGTACGTTCCCTTTGAGAAGAGCTACCTCCTAGTCTCACTAGAGTTGTTATTCTTATTGAAGTTTATCATCATATGAGAAACTTCCTAGCATCCTTTTGTCTATTATTAGGGCATGATATAATCCAATTATATCCTAAAATCTATCATTATAGATTTCCATCCCATGTATATAGACTATGTCTCCCATATACATTCTATCGTTATAGAAAGTTTAAAGTCATAACTTTAACGAAGAAGTGTTCTTTTCATTTCCAAAATTAATATATCATATATATATATTCTAAATTTTAGGAACATGATTAACTCCCACTAATCTTTTGTAAACCTAGTAAACAAAAGATTCATTTACATCTATATGAGAAATCAAACAATTTGATCTTTCTTTCATAAGACGCTTATGGCTCCCACTAGCTTGCTAAGATCCATGATGGTTGGATCTCTACAACTTACATGTCTTGTGATTCATAGTTTTAGACATAAATTATCAAGACTATCTTAATAATGGTTTCGGAAACCTATATCATGTCCAAACATTGAATCACCATTTAGTTGTAGCTAGCAATCTTCGAATTAATTGAAACTAAGACTACGTCAAAGATGGTTCCTTCAAAGTCAACCATTCTCTTTGATTGTAGTCACCTTAAGCTACCAATTAGCTATGAAGGTTTCATTATTTCGGGTCAAATGGTACTTTACCATTTCCTTGAGTATATATCGTATATACACTCAATGTAGTCATAAAGTTCAAACCATTCAACTGAGATGGTTTATAAATCCTTCTTGACTACCTTGGAGCTTGTGGTATAGGAACTAGGTTGTTATATTTGTTGATTATCATCTTGTCTCTCAAAGAACCCATTCTTTTGAGTTCTATTCCTAGTTCATTTGCTCTAAGGCAAATCACATTGTAGGATTACAATGAACTACTCAACAAACAACATTTGTTGGTTGGTTTATAGAAGTGATATCCAAAGGTTAATTTAAGGATATCCACAAGATAATTTTTAAACAAATATTGCTTATTAGCACACAACCCCAAATCTTAGCACAATTAAGATTTGTCTTTCTTTCCAACTACATCCTATGGAGTTATGAAAATTTGGAAGATCTTCTAATTGACAATCATATTGTCTTAGAAGCATATATATCCTATATATGGGTAATTGATAATATCCAACGAACTAAATCTTATTCAAGTTCGTTCTTCTCCTAATGGAGAAAATCATTATCTTATGATGCTAATTTCCTTGATATCTTTCAAGGAAACTTATCTAAAGTGTTACCTTTCCTTGGATCAAATCTAAGGAGGTAAGTACTTTAGACGTCTTACTCATCAACTTACATTTCTTGAATTCTTTGAAACCTTTTGCAAAGTATTCGGACTTGTGTTTGTTCATTATAAACTATAGTCCAACCGAGAGTGATCTTCGGTGAATGTCAAACAATATGAGTAGTATTATGTTGTGGATAAGTGCCACTAACATCTAAGTGAATTAACCTCAACAACTTTGTGATTCTTTATTCTTTCCAAAAGAATAAAGATTCGAACATTTCGCCTCTATACAATTTTGACAAGAAGGTATTGGATCCGGATCTAACGATCCAAAGCATCCATCTATGACCAACTCGTAATTTATGTTTTAGAGGTATCACAACTCAGTTGGGATTAGTCACTATTTTGCAACCTTTTGGGTTTTAAGCATCATTATATTCTAAACAGTTAACGCTACCATATCATCTCTACTATAGAGACAATTAATTAGATTACTATAATCCAATTAGTGATTAATAAAGAACAATGTTTTGTCAAACAAAACATTCATCCATCTCTACTATAGTGACGGAATTAAGTTCCTTAAAATTGGAATGTAAAGACAATCTTTGGTTTTTCCAATTTCTTTGGTAGTTCATATGAGGAAGTTAGTACCATCTGCTTTCCCAGAGATCTATATTTTATTCACGTTCCGAATGTGAAGTACTTTCTCTTCTCTCATTAATCTTCTACTTCTTATTAGCCACACTTTTACAACGATTGTAAAACATAGTTACTAATACGGAATCAAGCATTCAAGTAGAAGAACCAACTGTTTTGAACTATTCAAGAACAATTTACAACACCTTCGAAAGGTGTGTTCTTGACACTTGCAAGACATTTCTTGCAAATACCCCTTCCAATGTCCATCCTTTCATAAAGAAAGTTTGTTCCCTTGGAGTTAATTTTATCTTCTTCATTTGACTTCTCCTTTGACTACAATAGTCATGGTCCCTAAACTCCCACTATCTCTCTTGAAACCTTTTTCAATTGTGTTATACACATCAAACATTTTGGAGAGTGTGTGGTTATTGTTCACTACATAGTTTACAATAAACTTAGTGAACCATTAGGATAGGGACATAAAGGTGAAGTCCTAGCTTAGTTTCCGTCTCGTTAAGTGGTTTATCACTTCAACACTCAATGATTCAAAATCATCATAAGTCCATGTTGATGGACTATTTTTGTCAACCAACCATTATGTTCTAAACATAATTACAAACTTTCAAGAGTTGTTCAAGGCAACTCTTATTTCTTCATACAACAATTTGTAAGTGAAGAACTATGACACTAAAAGTGTCCTTGTCTTTATGCTAATCTTCGTAAGTTCCTTTGTTCGTATAACGAAGGAATAAGCATTGGTTGTTTGTGTTGTCCTCTTCATGATAGACATTTCTAACATGTTCTTCCAATGATACATTATCAATAGGAAGATTGTGAGGATGAGACTTCTTAGGTACATGCACAATCCATTTAAGACAATCTTTGGGATTGTGTTACCAAGTCCGGAAACTAAAACATTCGGCTTTTCTTTGTCAAGTTTTGGATAGCGTTTGCAAATATATATTGGTAAACAAATACATAACGAATATAAATTGATTGATTTTAAGCCATTTGATTCGGGTCTTTAAATCAAATAGCACCACCCACTATTTTTGGCAAATTCCATATCCCTCATTGGAATTCGAGAGTTTTGGAGGAAACTCTTAGTAGGTTATGGGAGACTCACTATTACCAAGCCCACCTCACAATGATATGATATTGGCTAGCATTAATAATAATGAGAGAGTACACTTACTCATTTGCAACTAATGCAAGTACCCATCAATTTGGCCTCTAGAGAATGTTGCCTCACAATGATATGATATTGGCTCCATTGCACTTAGTTAAGTCATTCCCACCATGCTTAGTTCGTGAAGGGGTTCAAGAATAGCCTCACGATGATACGATATTGGCCATCCTCGTTGCCTACACTCACCTCATCAAGTATGTATATAGACTCCTCCTGAGTATAAGCATGCACTTTGTACTCCCCCATGATAGGGTGAAGCCGGTGTACAAGTCATAAACGATTGGAGCTACCACGGTGGAAGGCCACGAAAGAGTGTTCTAAGCACTCTCACGCTTTTCAACTTAATAATGGTTTGTTTGAGGGTTTTAGGTCTCATCACATATAAGTATTCATTTTAATCTTCATTAAAACAATTTTGGTCCTATTACAACTATTGGTCCATTTGATTCAACTTAGTTGTATATAATACTCCCACTATACTTATAAAACGGTTTTTAAAGCAAGAGTATATGATACTACTAACATAAGGTTTGCATTCATTTGATGGACTATATAGTTGCCTTAGGGCCTTAGGATGACTATGAACCTTTGTTTAGATTCAACACGAGCCTAGTGTTGAATCTCGGACTAGGGATGGAGATTGATTTTAGTTACGCGTTTAATCACATTAAGGCGTGTTGTCTTAGGGGCGTTGGACCCTCTACTCCATTTTCATGCATATCAAATAAAGCAAGAAAGAAGTACTTCAAAGTAAAGGTGAGCTTATGCTCATTACAACATTTGCATAATTCAAATTACTTTAAAGTAAAGAAGAGCTTATGCTCTTTTACAATATTTGATCAAATCAAATTACAACCAAAATTAATCTACACATTCCCATGGTTCAAACAAATTTGAAACGGCCTTTCACATAGCTCAATTATCGTAGGCTTAGGTTCATAATCACCCTTTAATTAATTAACACTTTAACTAATTAAACTTGAATGCAACATTTTCATTTTGTTTTTGTATCCATAAAATTGATTTAAATGGAGCTAAATGAAATGAAAATCCAATTCTCATTTAAAGAGACAAAACAATTTTTGTTCCCTACTTAATTTGGGTCATCATGCAATAACCACAACTTTTTGGGCTATATTGCGAAACACAAACTTTTGGGGTCACTTTGTAAAAACACAAAAGTCCACTACTTCATGTAATTACAACTAGAACCCAAAAATTTCAACAAATACAAAAAACTTCATTAAAGGAGCAAAACAATTTGTCCTTTAGCGTTTTTGGGCCTTAACGTAAAAACGTAAACTTTTGGGCTAAAATACAAATACACAAAAGTATCAAAACTTTATGTAATTGCACAAAAGGCCCAAAAATACCCTACATGTAGGGTGGCCGGCCATGAGTAAATAAAAATAAGATTTTTACAAAGTTTTTGTAAGTGGGTTTTGTTAGGTGAGGTAAAGATGAAATATTTTGAATTTATGTCAAACTTTTAAAAAAGTTTGTCTACCATTATAGCCATTAATTGAATTTATGTCAAACTTTTAAAAAAGTTTGTCTACCATTAAAACCATTAATAATACTTTACTAATAATCATCACCCACTAAAATCACCCACTAAAATTAAACCAAAACTTTATGTAAAAACATAAAACTTTTTGAATCAAAACTTCAAAACTTTTTGTTCTTGGCAAGAACTTCAAGAACATTGAAGAACACTCATGAAAACTCATAATAGCTCCATGAATGTTTTCACTCACCAAAACTCAAATTTTCACCACTCAAAAGAGGGTTAACATCCTAGGGTACTTAGGGGTTCCAAAAGTCACTTTAAAACCATTTTAACAAGACAAACATGAACCCAAAAAATCACCCTTTGGATTTGGCCGAATTTCCCCAAAAACATGGCACCAAATTTTAGCTCCAAAATTCATGCTCATATGAACTACATCTACAACATTTGAGATGGCAAATTTTCTAACAAAATTTACATTCAAAGAAACAAGAATAAAGCTTGTAACATATTACAACTTTTAAATCAAAAACTATGAACTACAAAACCCAAAATGATTCACCAACTACTAGACCTAGGCTCTGATACCACTTGAAGGAAATTTTGTGAAAAACATGTTTATTTGAGCAACATCAATAGCATGCAATTAACAAATTAAAGGCGGAATCATGCTTACATGCACTCAAAAACAAAACATCAACCATGAAATTCAAAGCCTAGTAGATTGGTGAACCTTGACTCAACTTAAAACAACAATTTGTTAGTTGAGAAATATTTACCTTTGTAGATTCCTCTTTGCATATGCAAAGGATAATCACCCAAGAGATAGGGCCTTCATTCCTTGCTTCTTAGCTCCATGGATTTGGTTGAAAGAATTAGATTCTCCAAGTTCCCAAAATAGAGAACCTCTAAAGATTCTACACCAAGGTTAGATTGAAGAAGAAATGAGTGACCTTGAAGTAGTGGAATTGCTAGATATACCCTCCAAGGTGGTTGGCCTCTTAGAGAGAAATGGAAGCTTTGTGTTCTCACCAATTTTCTCTAAAATCAACAACTTATGAATTTTAGGTTATAAAGTTCTTTATATAGTCACTTCTTTAAATGACCTAAAGAACCAAAAACCCTAATTCTACACAAAACGGCCGGCCACTCTAATGGATATGGGCTTTTGGGCCTTTGTGAATCTTTATTCATTAAGTTGTCATACAACTTAAGTCAATGGGCTTTGACGTTCGAAGCCCATTGGGCCTTAAGGTCCAAAACTATCCCGAGGTCTTTAACGAACTTATTTGTTTGATTAATTAACATATTAATTAATCCTTGCCATAAATAATTAAACCATTTAATTATTCTTACTCATCTCCTTTGTTTCTTCAATCTCCACCTTACACGGTGTACGATACATTAGGTTCCTTTTAGCGAGGCAGTGGGCGATTAAAACCATTTTACATCGATTGTGAATTGAAACTTACTTTCAATTCTCCCTTTAGTGATTACACACGTTTAGGGCTTCCACAAACCATGAGTGACACCTAGCAGCATATCATGGCTACCCAAGCTAATCAGAAGAGGTAGAGAACCTATTCAGTTTAGGATTACAAATGCAATACGGTCTTTCTCTAATCTAATACTCTTGACCACATTGTTTGGTTTGATAGTTTATTTATTCATGTCTACTATCCAATGTGATTCGTTTGCTTATATGATTACCTTGAATGTGATTTGGAACGCATTCCCAAATCTCATTCATACTCTGGCCAGAGATTTAATCATATCATAGAGTATTCTCCCTCAAACCATTTGAAGGTTAGAGATCCCTTGTTGCACATTCACTTGTCTCCATAACTAAGTGGCTTAACCCCAATGATGTCGTGGACACCCCGATGGGGTGACTTTGACATAATCAAAGATCAAGGACTTAACCACAAGTCAACAACTGTAATGCCTCAGGTCAAAGGACTAATTTGCATTATCCCAACCATGAGTTCTCATGTGACATGAGTATGAGAACTCCTCGTTGATCATGTTCAGTGGACTCATTCTCTATTGAGCACCTACGTACTTGTCTTGATGTCACACACACCAATGAATCGAGACTAGTCACTCTCCCTGAGAGAAGACATAGCACGTACTGATCTTATCGGACTGTCAATGCCCAATTGGCAATCCTATGATCAGGAACGTTTAGGATGTGTCTACGAAAGAATTGTCTCATTAATCTAACTTCATTAGATTGCATTCTCCCAATCACATATTCCTTGGACTTTATCGTTTAATCATATAACATTTATATGAGACGGCTCAAACAATAATGTTTGCCCTTTTATATGTAAACTAGATTAGTTTAACATGTGAAATGTCCGTAAAGTATCATCATATGATTGGCTTTAGGGCACATTTCCAACACCACCCACATCCCTACTCCTCTACCATGCCAATATACAACCCCGCCACCACAATCACCATGCCATCACCATCGTTGCCATCGTCACCTCTTTGTCAAGGTCATGATCACCATTTTAATCATGAAAACTTAATTGGTATTAAAAAGTCCTCGAAAATCCACATAATTCAAAATAATTCTAGCATTGAACTCTCTAGTATTCTATAAAGTTTCATCATTTAACTCAATTCTTTTCCAAAAAAAAAAAAAATTATTTTTTTAAACGCCTATGAAATTTTATGGAGTGTATAAATTATAATACTCAGTAAAAAACTACTAAATTCGTAAAAGTCCATCACTTGAAAAGCTCAATAAAATTCCATATAAGAGAAAGAGAAGCAATAGATCACATTGTCACGAACCCAACGTTTTGGCTTAGGGTCGGTAGTGGTACATTTTTTCTTTGGTTTTTCTCTCTAGCAGTTAGGGTTTTTTTCCTCTACCTTCTAGCACTGTTTTAAAAATCTCTGCCTAGCGCCGCCTAGGCGCTAAGCGGCTGGTCACCGGCCGACCCGATTAATGCTTAGGCGTTTGAAAATTAAGAAAGGGCGCATAGACCTACTGAGGCGCCCACCTAGACCGCCTAGGTTGCGACTCACTTAGACAGAAAATAGATAACTTTCATTTTGCATTTAATTTTTTTCAATAAATTGTAAGAGACTTGTTGAATACTTAAATGGACACACATTATATGCTTGTTTCACATGCTTTCATTATGTTCCAATAGCTTATAATATATATGTCATTCTATTTTGTAGTTTATGATGAAATTATATATATATATATATATATATATTAAGTATAAATAGACACTTATTTACATAAAATATAATAGATTTAATAATTAAATCCGCCTAGTCAGCCTAGGTGCCTCCTAGACCTTGCCTAGCCGCCTAGGCATTAGGCCCCAGTCAGCCGCTCGACTAGCACCTAGAAGGTAATTATCTTTTAATGTGTATCAATTTGGGTTTCCGAAAATAAATTGTCAAATCAGGACTTAAATATGATTTTAACTTAACTTGATATTTGTGTATCATGTATTTGAAACAAATTTTCGCACTAGCATTTGGTTAGTGATAACTATTTTCACTTAGTTGGACCATGTTATTATGGTCAACTAATGTAAACGCGATGATCATATATATATGGGGAAATTAGGTTCACATTCTTCTTTTTGTTACTCCATTGATTAAAATTCTATTCATTTTCAATTTTTGATCAATGTCCTTGAGTATTAATAACATCATTAATTATTTGAATAATAAACTATTTTTATTTTTAAATATATTCATTTAGTGTTAAAAATGTTACAATTAGTATATTTATATTTATGACTAAATTTTTTATCATATATTTTTATTTTTAGTTTGTACCTATTTTTAATTGCAAATATTTTTTAATTTGTACCAATTTTCTTTTCATTTTTTATTTGTACCCATATATTAGTTTCTTTTTGTGCCCAATTTTTTAAAGTTTTATTTGTGTTCGTACCCATGTGTATATTGTCACGTGACATTGTATATTTAATCAATGATAGAAAAATTACATATGGTATATTTATGTTTTATGCCTAAACTTCGTATCATATATTTATATTTTTAGTTTGTACCCACTTTTAATTTGCAATATTTTTTTAAAATTTGTAGTATTTTCTTTTTTTAGTTTTATTTAGTACCCATGTATTAATTTCTTTTAGCACCTATATTTTTTAAAAATTCATTTGTACTCATAATTTTTTAATCTTTTATCTGTACCCTAATTTATTTAGAATGTACCCATTCTTCTTTATTAAAGTACCACTTTGTTATATGTGAAATGTACCTATTTTTTTGTAAAATGTACCGATTTTTTTAACACTATGGATACACTCTTTTGCCATTTATTATTTCTTATTTTTACATATTTTTTATCCATTTATTAAATCAAAATGTTTGAATTTTTTTTATTGTAACCGTTTCTAATAGTATTATAATGAGGGATTTTAAATTTATAGGATTATAAATCTCATAAAATATCAAACAATTAATGTCAAAACTATAAAAATATAAATATTAATAGTAATATAATGAGGTGTACAAAGTCAAGGGACTTTGATCAAACTTTGAATACTATTAAGGTTTTAATCAAAGAATGCCAAGGATTAGGGACTGCATCCAAAGTATACCTACATATATGGTGATCAGTTTAAGCTCATTGTAGGTGGTTCATTGTTGTAGCGTAGCTTTCTTATATTATAAAAATAAAAATAAAAAGATGGTCAGTCATAATTGATATTTTTTTTAAGGTAATAAAAACTTATTTAAGAACCGATCATGAATGTACATAGAATAGACATGTCAAATATAACCAAAATGTCATACATGCCTAAAGGAACACTACAATTTCAAAATTACAAACTCATTATGTATACGATAAATTTTCTCAACCACAAAAGACCCACATCTAATTTGATTAGCACGAAAGAAGATGCATGGTTTAGAGATAAGGGTATATGTAGAATCGATACTATATTAACTTTCAACGATTAACTAATTCCGAACTTTTCTTTGAAGTATTGCTTTGAAATACCTATAAATAGGCTTCACGTGGATAAATGTAAGCCAAAAATGACAATGTTTGTGTCCTTCGGGATTTATTTGTCCCTTCACTTATGGTAAACAAATTTTTACCGTCTGAATATCATAATCGAAACTGTTCGTTCGCTTTGTCATCATCTAAATATCATATCTATACAAATGTATTCAATTTGGAGACCTTTTAATAAGAATGCTACTTGTTACTAAAACCGTTATTTGGTTGAACACGTATGGATTACTAATCTCCAAATTGAATGATTTTTTGCAGACATGATATTTACATGATTATAAAAAAAGTCAAAGTTTTTTATTATAATGTTCGGACAATAAAGGTTCGTTAATCGTAAGTAAGAAAGACAAATAAGTCCCCCACGGGGGAACACACGCATTATCCAAACACTCTGAGCACTATAAGTTTTATAGAAAAATACTTCTATATATCATAATACTTGAGGAAAAAAAAAACACATCTCATCTATTTACATGTCATTTAGTTTTTTATTTGGTATTATAAAGTGAGTTTTTTTTTTCCATGATATTGAGTTTGAAGAATTTTTTTTTCTTCTATTTTAAAGTGTCATGTTATCAGTGGCTTACATGTAACAAATAATTTTTTTCATCTTTTATGCACAAAAAAAGTATGATATATTTTATTTTTAAATTTGTGAATAAACATAAAATGGTCCCATATATAAACATATTTTATACTTACATATGTGAATTAGTACTAAAATGTCCAATATATATAGGTTATGTTTAAATTTGCCACACTTTGAACGAAGAGATTCTCATGCTATTGAACACAAGAGATATTGAAATCTATATATGTATTTATTTGTTTCTAATATTTTAGTAACACTGGATTAATGGGTCGTTGATTTAAGATCACAAAGAATTAAACACATGCGGAATTTTATTTATAAAATAATAATAATAATAAATAAATAAATAAAAACAACTTATTCACAGAGTTGACTTCGACTGAGGGCTTGCTAGCTAGCTCCCCAACTGAGACCAATTAAGTTTGGTCAAAGACTACTGCTTTGCTGGATGATACTTACGTGGTCACCAGATGTGCACATAATAATTTACAACCAGCGTTGTATTTTAAAAGTTTTTTTTTCAAAACCATGGGAAGCAAAACAAAAGAACTCTTGATTAAATAAGTAGTATTTCATACGTGTGTGTATATATATAGTCTTCCTCGTTAGAAGTTAACAAAGAAATGATCAATTAAACATTAAGTCTACGTGACTTTTATATTCGTATTGAGATGGAGACGTGAGGTCGACAGGGAAGCTGGGTCTAGTCAACATCAAAGTGGAGTAATACTTTGTCAAGTTAATCACGATGACATTTTCATTTGTTTTTGGTTTAAAAAATTAATGTCACCAACTACTAGGAAGTTTAGCAGAATTATAGAAATATTTGTCATTCACTATTCAGAAATTGCATTTTCTTTAGTTAAAATCGATAACAAAATTTAACAGCACGTATAAGACATAAATTTTAGTTGCAAAAACAAGACACATATCTTCAACATTTTACACGAATCTCGTGCAATTCTTGAATGATAGCATATGGATGATTTACATTTTTTGATGCATATAAAGGATATAAGAAACTATTAGCGGTTGATTGTCTAAGTAGATAGGGGCTTCTTCTTTAACTCGATAAGTCCCAAATTCGAACATTTTCCATTCCTTAGCATAGTATTTAGAGTTAATATCACTTGTAACAAAAAAACAAAAAAAACAAAACAAAAACAAAAAAAACAAAAACAAAAAAAATCACTATTAAGAAAAGATGGCAGTGAACCTTTTAGGTAAAATCCATTATATATGAAAATCATTAGAGTAATGCTATTCTTACCACATTTCTTTACCATCTTAGGTGACCGATGAGTTGAACAAGCTACATCATTTAATTTTAATCTTTTTATTAATTAAAACACTTAAATAATCTTATGTGACAGAAGAAGACTCCTTGTATACCATAATCATCATTTAATTAACAATCTTTTTATTAATTATTGATTAACATTTCAAAATTAAATGTTAATTAATTTAGATGATGTGGCTGTTTACATCAGATGTTACCTAAGATGGTATACAATTGTGGTACAAAAATATGATAAGAATAACATTATTGAAATCATTATGATTACTCTGGATATTAATTAGTATAAACTTATCAAGATTATGAATGTATGAGTCATTTATATGCGATAAATATTTGATTAATCAACAGTAGTTGGTTTAGCCTTCACAAATCTTCAATAATATTGTCATATGCCTGGATTGTACAACATGATGTGGCAAATGATGCACTAACAAAAAAAAATAAAAAATTTCCTCCATATTTTTATATGAGTAAGTACAACACAACACTCATTGTATGATGAGGGGATAAGCCTGGTGAAATGTTGATGTGCATCATCTCCCGCATTTGAGACCCCAATTTTTTTCTTTCAACCCATTCAGCTATATAGCCCCCTTTCTTTGAAAAATCTGACTCGATCGTCACTCTTCCCCTCTATTTTTTATTACCTTGCAATTGCATGGGCCATGCATGTGATCAATGTGCATGAATTCGTTATTTGCTTTCGAAATTTCTCCGACCAAGATAAACATGTATTTGGCAATTGAATTCCACATGCGCTTAAGATTCAAATCATGACAAAGCTTCATGCATGTATACCAAGGATTTAAGGGACTTTATATACAAACTGTATTTTTACATCTTCCAAGTTTGAAGTGATTTTTAGAAAGGATCAATTAATTTTAATTTTCTTAATTATATTCTACTTTAAGTTTTAATTAAAATCGTATCAACTTATATATTTGAGTTGTATATGGGCTAAATGACAAGTGTGAGATTCCTTTATGATTTAACGTGATGTAAAAACACTCGTTATGGAGCTTCGGTTTCTCCTAAATCAATGCATTGTATACCAAAATAATAACCAATTACACAGCTTGGTCCAAATTGTGCAAGTGTGGCTAAACGTGCATCAATCTACCATCTCTCTTCACTTACAATTCCTTCATTCTCACAAAACATTTGTCGCACTGAAGAAGGTGATAAATTTTAACAAGATACCGTAATGCAACTCGAACTTGGCACAAAATTTGTGTACTTGTGTTGATACTGAAGAAAGATGAAGTCCAACCAGTGGCGGATCCAGGAAAAAATATTCGGACGATCACATGTAAAAATTCACAAATATTTGTTAGACATATAACCTTAAAAATTAAACTATGTTTCCATCTAAGTTACAATTATGCTCATTATCAATGGAAGAAAAAACATTGCTTTCGATATAAACCACTATGCTATTACTCAACTATTGATCTTCCATTCAATATCACAATGGACTTTTCAAAATATTCATAGCGAGAAATGCTTTCTCCATCAAAGGCTGAAACAGTAGCTACTAGTATAACCAAAACCAATGTAATTAACAAATACACATGATTATAAACTCATACAAACCAACTCCTCACACAAAACTTAACTCATTCAATATCTAGATAAAAACTTTCATCAATTTATCAACATAAATTGAAATGGTTCTACAAAACATAAAGTCAAGCAACTAAAAAAACATAGTGCATATTATTTGTTGAAATATAATTACAAAAAGGATGAGTATTATTATTCATTATTATTAATTACAAAAAGGATGAATATTATTATTCATTTCTACATAAAAAAAAATAGAGTAATTGCACTCATTGTGTTGATAGGATTCTAGACTCAACAGATTATGCCATGTATCAAAATAAGACAAGACGACGTCGTTCACAAAATAGAAAAAATAGGGTTTCAGGTTGTCATCTTCAAATCACACAAGGCCTCCTACTCTGCAAGATTGCAACCTAATAACTGACGGCGATCTCAGTGAAACACAAGGGAAATCTTTTCCAAATTTCAGACTTTGGATTATGCTTTGGCCGATAAATTGCCGATTTTGTCAAATGTATGAAGGGAAATTCCAACCTTCAAAAGGGCAACACCCAAGTTATCTATGGAAATTCACAAGACTTCGGAGGGTCAGCTGACCCTCCTTGCCCCTTAATGCATCCACCCCTGAGTCTAACTATAAAACTAATTGGCAATATAGTGAATAGTTCAATTATTTATAAGCACATGCAAGTTACCTTCATTCATACTCTCAATACGCCGACCCCCTCATGTGTGGCAATTTTCAAGTTTAACATGTGTACACAAATAGACGTAAAGCATGTGTAGCCGTTGGCTTTACACATGTGACAACCTACTTTGATATCATGAAAGAAGTTGAGATTTCACCATAAACCTAATTGGCAATATGGGAGTAGCTCAACTACTCATAAACACATACAAGATCCCGTCTTTTCCAAACTACTCTTAACAGATAATTAGTTGATATGAACTCTTAATTAGTGCACGTCATAAAATTACATTTCATCGTTCGAACTTGTAAATATTAGGGCTGGTTTGGTATTCCTGTGCTTTGAAAAAAAAAATGTTTCTACTGTGCTGTGAGAATAAGCTCATTTTTGCTGCTTCACGTTTTCAGGTTTTTTTCACCCAAAACTGTGAAAATAAGTTGTTTTTAAGTGTTTATCAAACATTTTTTTTAGCTCAGCTTTTTTTTTATACCCACTTTTTATAAAAGCACCTTAGTACCAAACCAGTACTTAGTATTCTCAAGATAAGTTTGACAATGTTGAGGTTATACTTTAATCATTGCAATTTAGTCTAAAGTTACACAATAATACAAGGTAAGGTTATGCTTTTTGGTTATGGGTAGATGCAATTGCATTACAAAATCATTGTTCGAATTAAAGAGTACAGTTACCTTTTGATAAAAAAAAAAAAGATACAATAGTCTAACCGTAAAGAAGTGGGCTTGGGCCTCACACTAGACCTGTAAACGGGTCATCCAAACCCAACTCGTTAAGTTAAAGAGTCACCAAAACCCAACCCGTTAAGCTAATAGGTCTTAGCGGGTCACCCGTTTCACCCGTTACTTTTTTTTTTTTGGGTTTTTTTTAGGGTTTGTTTTACACATTTCATCCAAATCAATGCAAAAAAGCAGCAGAGGATGCATTGCAAGTCATGAGCCAACATGGAATGGTGGATTACAACTAAAGCAGATACACGGATCGACACTCTTTAGTGCAATAAAAAGAGCCCAAGTACAAGTTCTACTATAGGTAATGTCTATTGTCCCCCCGTTCCAATGCGTATCAAAAGATCAAAACTGCCAAGTAGTAATAATAATAATACGGGATTGGCCCAATTGGGTGCAACTAACATCATCATTCATTATTTGGTAAAACTTGACAGTTGATCGATTAGAATCATCTTCGGTGACTCCATGGTTTCGATCAATCATGCGACTGTTTGCAACAAGGAAGCAAGCACTCCTCCAGAAACCCGGTTAGCTCACAAGTGTACAGTTTCGGGTCGTTTCTAAAATGATCAACGTGTGGTGTCGACACAAAGTTGCAAGCCCTAACCTCATGTCCCGCCCTCTTTTGCTCCTTTATGAATGATTCCACTGACCCTCTGCTGCTTTTCTGCCTTCAACATTCACCTCTATGTGACAAATATTTGAGGGAAGAAGATGAGGGAGATAACCGGAGCCAGAAGGATGGAGCACAGCGATCTCTCAGTCTCAGAGAGCAACGAACGGCGTGCGACTGTGCGAGGTAGCGACTAGCGAGAGAGTTAGGAGCCTGAGGGTTTTGGAAACTATTGAAATTACACAAAAGTCCTTACTAACAAGTGTTAACGGGTTGACCCGTTAACCACCCGATCCGTTGATCTCCCACCCGAATACTAATTTTAACGGATCGGATCGGGTCGGATTAACGGGTTGGGTTAAAAAATGCAGGCCTACCTACAGGAAGACCAAATGACGACACCACCCCTGAGAGACCGTTTCAGTGACCTTCTTGTCCGAAAATCAGAATCTTTCCCCAACGGCTACTTACAGAGAGACAGCCAAATTTAAAACTTAACGACTCTTTCACTCTTCACTGACCAATCTCGCTTTCGCTGCCGCTCACGCAACCGTACGCTCCTCTCTCGCTCTCTCCCTCGCTTTGCGGAAATGGAAGAAGAAACTCAGAGCGTGCAGATCGACGGCGTCCACGAAGGTGGGGACGAGTTCTACGAGAAGATTGAGGCGCCCAAGTTCGTTGATTTCACCGAACCCAACCCGTACCGGCCCGACGACCGTTACTGGTTCTGCATGCGAGTCGGTTCGTTCACTCTAACCCAGTAACCCACAAGTTTAATTTCTTCCCTTTATATTCAGTAATCAGAAAAAGCTCTTTTGCTTTCAAAATTTGAAGATTTTTTTAGATTTTTAAGCTTGAAGATGAACTTCGTGTTATTGATTGACTGGTTAAGTGTGGGTTTTAGCTTCTGTTCTGTTTTGAATTTGATTTCTGCTCTGGTTTGTTTGATTTGGAGCTCTTTGTTTGGTTGCTGGGAAAATTGAGGGGATAAATTACTAAATTAAGTGATGGGTTTTAATGAAATGAACAAAATCAACTCAAAGATGATTAATTTGAGTGGAGCACTCTGATTGGATGCTGAGAAAATTGAGGGGATAAGGTATTAAATTAGGTGATGGGTTTTTAGAAAATGAACAAAATCAACTTAAAGAGCATTAATTTGAGTTTAATACTTTGAGTGGTTGATCCAGTTGGCTTTGGTATAAAAAAAAAACCCCCCTTTTTTGTTGTGGTAATGAATTTTGAGTATGTTGGGGTTTGTTTTGTAGGATGTGATCAGAAGCATGAAGAAGAACTAGACTCGGAAGTGATTTACAAGAACTTCGTTCTTCGGGTGAGTTTATAAGTTCCGGTTTTCGTTTGAAGTGGGATCACTTTAGTTCACTTTATTGAGATATGAAGGTATTGGAGTTTTGCAGGTTATGGCAGCAAGAAGTCCTAATGTGAAACTTAGAAAAGCACTGGCCAGAAAAGCACCAAGGTATACATGCAAAAGCAAAGCTCTAAATGGAGTAAATTCCAATTCTTTTTCCTACTTCTGTGATTGGGCTTCTAACAATACGATTCTCCTTTTGTTTGCTATGTACTAGTTTGAAATGCCCACTGACAGCTCCCGCAAAATCTTCCAAGCCTAGAGTATCAAGGCTGGCCCTGATTTCTTCCTTCTCTCGTAAGATGGTCGATGCCGAAGATAAATCCAGAAAACCTCTTCATAAGATCTGTGCAACATCAAATGTTAAGGCAAAACAACCGTCTGCTGTGTCCAAGGCTCTCACTACTCCAAGGAATCGGAAGCCGGTTTCAAATCCAGATACATTTCGAAGTGTTAGGAACCCCAAACCAAAGAATGTTGTGGTGCCAAAGAATAGGGTGGTAGCCAAAGCTCTGGTCTTTCACTCTCCGAAGAAGCCTGTGAGAACCAAGGCTTCAACGGAGTGGGGTACTCCTATGGGAAAAATTTGTTCAGCCATGAAGAAACTTGAGATCACTAGTGGGAAGAAACATGTTTTGGAGTGTAACAAGCCATTGCCTTTAGCTACTTCAAGAAAACAATTTAGAGGGCGAGAGGTCAAAAGCCGGGTTTTCAATTATTTGCATTCTAATAATTGCAAGGGCCAGGAAGCTAAATCCATGAAAAGAAAGAACATGGAAAAAGACTTGAAACAGTGTTGTGATCCTGTGCCTCGTGAAGAGGTTGATGACAATGATTCCAGCGACATGGAAATTGATGAAAAATCAAGGAAAGGTACACTGGAAGGGTTCTCCATATCAGGCACTTGTAAGAGTGGTAGACTGAATGGTAAGAATCAAGTTGAAATCCTATCCAAGACATCGAAAGGTGATACTACCTCATTGTCAAGTTCTGAAGAGAGGGGTTCGGAAGAGAATTACAATAAGGAAAGCGCCAATGATGGAAACAGTCATCAAGAGAAAACAAAATTAAGATCAGAGAAGAGGAACACCCTTGAACATGTGGACGATGATGATGATAAAGAAAATGCTTTGGCCTCTGACAGCATAGCGAATGACAATGAGGTCTTGGAGAGTGATGATAAAGAAAATAATACTGCCTCTGGTGATAACAGGTGTGGTTTACTTTTCATTTTTCTACAAATATTCTTTTTCTTAGAACTCCATTGTAATGAAGTTTTGTCAATTGATGCAGAGAACTCAATATCAATGATCATTCCAAGAGGATAAATCTGGGCAAGCATGATGCTTCAAAAAACTCACAAGAGGTTGCTTCTATTAACCCCTTTAAGATATACGAGAAATGAGAATATCATATCTTGTAAGTGTTTATGTTCATTCAATTCTCCCTAATGGCTTTTAATTCCTGTTAACACTTGAACAATGATGCAGGTCAATCAAGCAGATAAGATTCAGAAAGAAAACTCCACATCTGTTACCAGCAATGCTAAAGGGGTTAAGTATATGAAACCAAAGCCTACAAATCCGAAGCCTTTTAGGTTTAGAACCGATGTATGTGAAACCTGTTGTGACCAGTTTCTTTGATTAGCAGTTCGTTGATGCTTTATCTGATATGTTTTGGGTTCTTTTTAGGAAAGAGGGATGCTTAAGGAAGCAACTTTGGAGAAAACAGTTGATGCACCGCTGAAGGAGATCACATTAGTCAGGACTCCAAGGGCAAAGTCAACAAGCAAACATCAGAAAGTGATACAGGTAAGTCCGTAGTTGAACTTTCGATCACTTCTTTCTATCTTGTCATTAGTAAAGCTCCCGGCTTATGCATTCTTCGTTCCTGATCAGATAACTAAAGATTGCCTTGGACAAAGTGAACATGAAAATGATACCCAGGGAAGCTGTGAAAAGAGATTAGACAGAAGAACACAACTTGAAGAAAATGTAAGTCTGTTGTCATAGGGAAGATGGAAATGGCATATTCTTGAAGGTTCCTTGCATAGAGATCTGACCAAGCTCTTCTGGTATTATGCAGGGAATGAAAGGAGCTACTTGTTTGAAGACCCCAAAAGCAGACTCTGAACGAAAAGCATCTGTGGTGACTCCGCTAAGACGTAAAGTTTCTACTTATGAAAATTCGAGCCCTGAAAGAGCAAAAAAATCAGAGAAAGAAAGGGCGAAATCACCAATGGTGCAGCAGAAGTCTGTGAAACCGAGAGGGTCAGTACTAACTTCGTTTCCTCATTTATCATCTTTAATGACAAATGATGTATATTCATCAAAACTTGATCATACTGGCATTTTCTTTTGCAGGGTCTCAAGTAGGAAGAGAGCAATGGTTTCCTCCAAGACACCTTGTCAGCTTAGTGTAATAAAGGAAACTTCATCAACAAAGATAAGACCCAAGAAAGCAGTAGCACCCTGCAGTGCTTCTCCGGCAACCAAAGGTTCTGCTTCTGCCCCTTCCAGATCATTGTCAAGGGGACGAAGGCCTACAACCATTCCGAAAGAGCCACATTTTCACAATATCCATGTACCGAAGACTTGCGCAGGGCTGCACAAGGAAAATGACTCATTGGAAGCTCAACAAAATTAAGCCTTGTGTTGTGTGATGAATTGTTGTTTGTTCAATAACATCATTGAATTGTATTTGCTTGCTTTGCTTGAATGTATTCTGGTTGTGTTAGGGTTTTGGGGATTGTTTGTTCATGAGAGGATTGAATTGTATTCATTTGAAGGGCAGAGGCAGTGTGCTTGTCAGTCAATGAAAAATGAGAGGATTGAATTGTATTCATTTGAAGGGCAGAGGCAGTGTGCTTGTCAGTCAATGAAAAATGAGAGGATTGAATTGTATTTGTTGGCACTAAATTTTCTTGAAATAAGAAGAGAGAGAATTGATATCCTTTCCAATTTTCCAATTTGAAAAACAACATTTTCTATTCACTATTCATTGGCTCCCCTCTCTGCCTCAAAGTAGGGGTATATCAATCAGTAGAATGTTTACATACTCGACGGCCCCCATCCAATTCCCCGCCTAGGGAACTAAGGGTATCCGGTTTTGGGGTACCCAAATCCGGGAACCTACACAGTTTAATAGAACAGTCCAATACTTCCACGCAATTATGTGCATTGAACTGGAACCGACTTGTTTGCAAACTGCTTCTTTGTGGATGTATGATGAACTCTTGAGAACATGCATGCACAGTTTCTAACTGGAGTCTGCACCCAAACGGGAAGACCGTTGCTTATTCTCTGGTACGAATTTTTGTATGTCTTCCTATTGTCCTTTATGTGTTTCAGCTTCTCAGTTGCAGCCACAAGTTCTGCAGCTATTCCTGGTTCATTAGCAGAATGTCCTGCATCTGGAATAACCTGTTAAGAGCAAGATGATTCGGTGATAAGATATAGCAGAAAGATGGAAAGACTACTGCAATTAAGGTGAGTGCAATTAACGGTACACATGATGCAGGATGCTATGCATCTTACACAGTTCATATATATTACAGTGGCTTTATTGGTAAACGATGCGACCAATACTTACAATGTATTGACTCAAAACTATAGTATGTTCTCTTCTCGTGTAGATATAAGTTTTATACCAGCGGGATGGAATAGCATAGCCAAGTGATAATCAAAAATCAACATGTTTGGTATATAAAGCCGTAACCATTTCACAGCGATGAATGGCCTATTTACCTTGAAATCAGCTTCTGGCCATGCTTTATGAAGATCCCAAGCTGACATCATGGGGCAACACATATCATATCTTCCCTGTAAAGTCAGTAGTTTAGTTATTTCAACTCTAAATATATCAGATTCACAATGAAACTTCCAGGCACACATAAGCACATGTTTGAAGGAATGACTTTACTAGATGTGGAACTACCGTTAAACACATTTATCGTACTAGAGTAGAAAAGAAAGGATAAATCGTTTCAATTCGAGGATCCCCTTATTGTTTGCAAAGAGTTGAGTAAAACAAAAATGAAAGCTTTCTGGTTATCTAAGGTTATAACACTCTAATGACAAACCACCTGTTCACGGGCAGTGGCGGATCCATAGTATGGCAAGGGTGGGCACCAAACATCGAAATTTCTTCCTACTAGCCGGTTTTTGCCCACCCAGCAGCTGGGGAAGGGCATGGCAGCAGAGACTGCTTCAGCCGAGGAAGGACCAAAGAAGAAGGCTTCAGTTCTTATTTTAAGGGAATGTCTAAATTGTTTAGCATGGCAAAACTCACTTCGAAGTATAAATGTGCTCTTTGTATAATCTTTGATTATTTTGACAAGAAAACTTGAAGAATGTTACATGTACTTAGTGTCATAATTTGGTGAGAAACCCTAAAGAATGTTATGTGCACCCAAATTCAACCGCTTCGTCAATCAAATTTTTCCATCTCAACTTCCTTCCTCAATCCGTTTAGCGCCACCACCATCGCTATGGTCCACCCACCAAGAAGACAACTTATGGCCAAGGCCAGGCAAGTCTTACTTGTATTTCCTGATCATCCGAGTTTAATCTCTTTTTGTATGCACCAACAAAACAGTCCCTCTCGTTTTCTGGAATAAGATCTCGAAACGGCTCTCCCACGCTGGATTTTGAAATATCAGAAGCAATCAGCCGCTATAAAACTAATAGACATGCCAAAACCAAGCTCATATTATAGTATGCATGAATTTATCAAGCATAGTTACCAGGAAAAAAAAAAAAAAGAATCCTTCTTTGTTGATGATTTTTAAAACTAGGAATCATTTACAAGTTCTATCAACTCGGGTTTAAACCCCTGTGGTTTACTCTTTTAGCAAATTTAGTCCTAAAGTGATTTTTCCGTTGACTATCTATTACTACATGGGTAAAATTGTACTTTGACATGTGCACCTTCTTCTTCCTCGTCTTAATATAATCGAAGCTACATTTTTCGGGTCTACTCTCCGCCTAGGTAACGATGGCATTTGCAGAGTCTGAGACCGAACCCATGATTAAGAAAACATTTTTCATAATTCATCATACATATCAAGTTAACGAAATAACAAATATTAACATACACAAATGGCAGTGATCATACAAATTACTTATTCATCTCAAAAATTACGACAGCCTCGGCATCTTTTGAGGTAAGAACAGCTCCAGGTATCACCTTCCTCTTGTCAGTTCTCAACTGATTAGCCCAAAGCCTGTTATTGAAACTCCCTCTAACCCTCTCCCCCAAAAACCCAGAACCACCATTGCAGAAACCACTTGGTCTTCTCAAATGGGTGTTTTTCAAAGCCACACAGCAAGAATCCATTCCTGTTGCTTGCCAACTCTAATAGAATTCTAACCGATCAGAAATTGAAAACTCAGATAGCATTTAAACCCCAATCCCAGTAAAAATGTCAAAGTACAATTTTACCCATGTATTAACAGATAGTTAACGGAAAAATCATTTTTGGACTAAATTTGCTAACGGAGTACACCACAGGGGTTTCAATCCGAGTTTTTTTAGCACAGATGTTATCTTCCGAATACCTTATGATCACAAGGATCATTTATCCAATTTGGCCTTATATGTTGGATAAAATTGTAAGAACAGTGCAGTAGTCATTCAATGCAAAGGGGTTTTGAAAAACTATGGACATGTACTTCAAAACACCTATCCTTATAAATTTACAAGAACAATCCGTAAGGTAGATAATATGATCTATGCCAACATCAAAGAATTGTAGCATACCGTCGGGGTATATGGCAGCAGCACCACCCTCATAAAACCAATCAATCTCCTTCTTTCTTAAAAGAAAAATCCCTCCAAGAACAATTCCAGTAACCTATAAAAGCACGACAAAAGAACAGAAAACTCCATCATATGGTAGAGAATTTGAAAGTGTAGATGACCTGTATGAATAGGTTTGGAATCCAAGCAAAAGAACTGATGGTAAATCAGCAAAAACTATGCACCTTGTCAGGGTGTGATTGGCCATATGCAAGGGCAAGTGTACTCCCCCATGACCCACCAAAAACCTGGATGACAAAGTAAGAAAAGTTCTCGTAGTTAGAATCGAAAATATGAAAGAAGCATGTTTTTCTTTACCGAGAGCTAGAAACGACCTACTGACCTGCCATTCTGGAATTTCCAAGTGCTCCCTGAGCTTTTCAATGTCACTAATGAGATCCCATGTCGTGTTTTCAACCAAGCAAGCATGTGGGGTACTTTTCCCCGCACCTCTCTAGCAATACCGAAATAATTTCATATATCAAATGTAGGACGAACTAAAATGCGTCTAATAACTTATCATAAAGGTTGAAGTAGCAACTTGATCAAACAAAATGATCCGGTAAAACTCAGGATCAAAGAATCTTCGATTACTTGGTGAAGTTCCTCCTCTGAAGAAAAACTACAGGCTGCAGGACAAGATTCAAAACATATTAATAGACAGCTGTCAAATGTTAGTTAGGAAAGTTATCCTTGCAATTTACCTTTCTGTTAGTTTGTTACTTTTAGCTTTCCTATAAATACTCAGTTGTAACTTATCATTACTTAAATGAAATCATATCTCAATAAAAGCAGCCTTCTCCAGCAGAGCTCATTTCCAAGTCCTACAACTTTGAGAGGATTTAATAATCCCCGTTTTCCAAACATTTGGAATCTCTAATAACTGAAGAATCGTGTTGAAGATCAACATCAGCCCAATTGGTGTTTGGATTCTAAATAACTCTAGAAAATACAGTAGCAAGCTTGGAAGGCAGAAGCTTCTAGAAGACTTTGTCCAGCTGCAAATGGAACTAGATTTTTCTAGTTCAAATCTGCGTGTTAAGTCGGTGTGCATGCATATTAAGCTAGAAAGTTCTAGCAGCTTGTAATATTGTGTGGCTATTATGCAAAGCTTAGGGCGGTGGCAGTGTGTAAGTCGGCAAACCTCACATTATAAATATGTGAGGTGCTAAACTAGAGAAATGAAGTAAGAGAGAGCTAAGTAATCAAGAAAAAAGAGAAGAAGTAAGAATCAAGAGAGAGCTAAGTGAGAGTGAGAAGTAAGAGTAGTCTTGTGAGGAGTGTGAGTGGTTTATAGTGTGTCTCTAGAAAGAGTGAGAGTCATAACTTCTAAAGAGTGTCCTTGAGAGTTTGTGTGTTGTAATATTTTGTGTGTGTAATACAAGTAATTTATTTACTTGTGTTGTGTTGTGTCTCTCCAACACTTATGGTAGAGTTGTGTACTCCAGTTTTTTCTCAACAATTGGTATCAGAGCGGTACAATCAAGGACCGCCTCTAGTGAAGCTTCCGAGAATCGTGAGAAATTTAGTACTTTGCAAGATTGTTGACTAATCTTGTTTGGCTTATCTAAGTTCTGCTGACACGATGTCTGATCTTCGAGTTGTTGGAGCAATCAAGAAGTTGAACAACAAAAATTACAACACATGGGCGACGTGTATGGAGTCTTACCTACAAGGTCAAGATCTTTGGGATGTCGTCGGCAATAATGAAGTTACACAACCGGAAGAAGACACTAGCAGCACTTTGCAGAAATGGAAGATTAAGGCAGGTAAGGCCATATTCGCCTTAAAAACCATAGTTGAAGAGGACATGTTAAAGCACACAAGGAAAGCCAAAACACCGAAAGAAGCATGGGACACCTTCGCCGCACTCTTTTCAAAGAAGAACAATACAAGACTGCAGCTTCTCGAGAATGAGTTGTTATCATTGGCCTAACAAGACATGATGATTGCCGAATATTTCCACAAGGTAAAGTCTATTTGCCGTGAAATTTCTGAGTTAGATCCTAGTGCTGCCATTGTAGAATTCAGAATAAAAAGAATAATTATCCGTGGGTTAAGACCTGAATACCGAGGCTTCGTTGCCGCTGTACAAGGATGGTCGACCCAACCATCACTTGTTGAATTTGAGAATTTGCTTGCCGATCAAGAAGCTTTGGAAAAGCAAATGGGAAAGGTCTCTTTAAGAGGTGAGGAGGAAGCGCTCTACACCAATAAAAGTAAGGGCAGCTTTAAACAGCGTGCTGTTGGTGGGTCTAAAAGAAATGGTGACAAGGCAAAAGGTCATCAAGGAGGAGGGAGTTCACAGATCATGGCAACCGCGGTCAGTCCCAGAATAATAAAAGGTTTGAGGGAAAATGTTACAATTGTGGAAAGAAGGGCCACATGGCAAAGGATTGCTGGTTCAAAATGCCCGCAAAGAGTAACCTCGCCAACTCAGAGAAGAAAAGTGAAGATGACTGGGACGCTGTAACGTCTCTAGCCTTAGAGGAAGAATGGAACGCAGAAGCATCTTCTTGGTGGTGCTCAGAAAACAAGGCATTGCCAGACTCGAGAGAGTTTGAAGATAAGCTGCAGCAGAAGATGGGGGAGCAAACTGTTCAAATCCAATCGAGACCAAATGAGTCTGAGGATTCGCTTGATGGTGATGATATTGAGCAAGCACTACCTCAAAACCCTTGGCAAACTGGCATATATCAACAACCCGAAGAAGATAGACCTAGTCAAGTGGAAGTATCAACTCCACAATCACAACTAAGGAGGTCAACAAGAATCCGGAAACCAAATCCTAAATACGCCAACGTAGCCATAGAAGAAGAAGAAGTTGAACCTGAGTGGCTCAAAGTTGGGAGAAAAGGTCATTGCAGTGGAGCTAAATCAAGCTTGGAATCTAGTGCCAAAGCGAAGAGATGTGAAACTCATATCACGCAAATGGGTGTGCAAGAAAAAGCTCTGACATCAACTCGACATGGAGGAAAGAATAAGCTGGTGTTGAGAGGTGTTTGGATTCTAGAAAATTCTAGCAAATACAGTAGCAAGCTTGGAAGGCAGAAGTTTCTAGAAGACCTTGTCCAGCTGCAAATGGAACTAGATTTTTCTAGTTCAAATCTGCATGTTAAGTCGGTGTGCATGCATATTAAGCTAGAAAGTTCTAGCAGCTTGTAATATTGTGTGGCTATTATGCAAAGCCTAGGGTGGTGGCAGTGTGTAAGTCGGCAAACCTCACACTATAAATATGTGAGGTGCTAAACTAGAGAAATGAATTAAGAGAGAGCTAAGTAATCAAGAAAAAAGAGAAGAAAGAAGAATCAAGAGAGAGCCAAGTGAGAGTGAGAAGTAAGAGTAGTCTTGTGAGGAGTGTGAGTGGTCTAAAGTGTGTCTCTAGAAAGAATGAGTGTCATAGCTTCTAAAGAGTGTTATTGAAAGTGTGTATGTTGTAATATTTTGTGTGTATAATACAAGTAATTTGTTTACTTGTGTTGTCTCTCCAACACTTATGTTAAAGTTGTGTGCTCTAGTTTTTCCTCAACAAATCACACTATATAGTGAACAAATCAAATTGTATCTAATAAAAACTCTAAATTTCAACAACAAATGCAAAAACTACGTCATTTATTAGGACGAAGAAGGCCGTCGGGATTTCCAGACTGCTCCCATTGTGTGGATGTCCGAAACCTTCAGAAACCCGGAACTGTCCGGCTCGATATCCGGGTACAGGTTCCGTTTCAACTCGGGAAATTCCTTCTCCGATTCCATCAAATCGCTTGCCAGTTTCAGCTCACTCTCAAAACTATTTTCCGGGAATTCCTCTTCCCTGCAATCACAAACACGCCGTTAGTTTCCTATCAATTTTGGACTTAGAGAGAGAGAGAGAGAGAGAGAGAGAGAGAGAGAGAGAGAGAGAGAGAGAGAGAGAGAGAGAGAGATACCAGTGAGGTTGTTGGAGGAGAAGGAGAGGGAGGAAGGTGAGGGAGTGGAGATGGTGATGGAAGTGAGGTGGAGGGATGCGAAAGAAGAGGAATTGGCGGTTGACACCTTTCCCAAGGAGAAGGAAGTGCCCAATCCAATCGAATCATTTTCTTTGTAATTCTTAGGCTGCGTTTGGTTATGTGGCATTAAAATGGAAGGGAATTAAAACAAAAACAAAATGGAATCTTGCTTTAGATTAGGATGGAGAGGAATCCAAAATTAAAACAAGAACAATCCATAATTTTATATTAGCATTGTTGTTTCACTTGATCATATTTTGCTTTAGATTCTATATTATATGTTTTATTTGCCATGTTATTGCATTGCACCAATAATTTGGGTTGAGCATATGTCGGTTTGGTACAATTTCGTCCTTAAATCGCCAACGGTTAAGTAAACTTACATGATGCAATTTGTTTGATTTGATTTGGATGAGATGATTTTCTAAAGCAACCGAATCAAACCTGTTGGAATGCATGAAGTCATATCTTTTGTTAAAATGCATGCATGAAATAAACATGTTGGATGACCAGTGAAGTTAGGCTAGTCAACCTTCTTTGTGTAAATTAGGCAAGTTAGAAATTAGGCAAGTTAGGCAAGTTAGGCTTATGTTCTCTTTCTTTTCCTATATAATGTTTCATCTTGTAATTGTTTTGATATGAAATACACATCCAAAATTCAACATGGTATCAGAGCAGGAACTCGAAATTCCTGGCTCTGTTAATCGTTTCCGCTAAGTTTCTTTTACTCTAAGCCAAGATGGCTGGAGAACATTATGAAGCTGAGTGCTCGATGGATGCTCTGTTGATCGTTTCCGCTAAGTTTCTTTTACTCTAAGCCAAGATGGCTGGAGAACATTTACTCTAAGCCAAGATGGCTGGAGAACTTTTACTCTAAGCCAAGATGGCTGGAGAACATTTACTCTAAGCCAAGATGGCTGGAGAACATTTACTCTAAGCCAAGATGGCTGGAGAACATTATGAAGCTGAGAGCTCGATGGATGCTTTAGCTCTACCTAACGTTGTTCAAGTTTGTGGCACGAAGCCATTATTCTTTGTTTGCGGCACGAAGCCAGCCATTATTCTTTGTTTGCGGCACGAAGCCATTTCAAGTTTGTTTGTTTGCGGCACGAAGCCATTACTGTTTGTTTGCGGCACGAAGCCATTTCAAGTTTGTTTGTTTGCGGCACGAAGTCATTACTGTTTGTTTGCGGCACGAAGCCATTTCAAGTGGGAATTTGGTAACATGGCTCAGCAAGAAGCAAAGCGTTATTTTTACTAAACCTCTTTCTACGGTTCAGTTCATGCGCATTCTGTCCAAGCTTGGCTCAAGGAATCCCCTCGATCCAGCTTGAGGGGGAGTGTTGGAATGCATGAAGTCATATCTTTTGTTAAAATGCATGCATGAAATAAACATGTTGGATGACCAGTGAAGTTAGGCTAGTCAACCTTCTTTGTGTAAATTAGGCAAGTTAGAAATTAGGCAAGTTAGGCAAGTTAGGCTTATGTTCTCTTTCTTTTCCTATATAATGTTTCATCTTGTAATTGTTTTGATATGAAATACACATCCAAAATTCAACAAAACCAAACCATTCAAAAACGGTATGTTGGAATCAAATGGTTCGGTTTTAGCGCTCGACTTGACGAGAATCCAAACATACCCTATATATGAGATGCGACAAACAAACTGAGAAAATGGTTGTATTTATTGCAATTCTGTATGCTACAAAGTACCCCCTCTGAATCTGCAGCAAAGAGGAGATAAAAATAATAAAAAACCTAATCCATCCCATGTCTCTTGCAAACAGAGATCTAAATACTACACAGCTCCTTCCAAGCTTTTTCAGATAGTAGCTTCTCTCTTAGCCAAGGGAAAGCCTATTGCAGTTTACAAACTAACCATTCATTGTGTATTCTAAGCTATATATATATATAGTCCCCATCGTTAGCGTTTCTTCGACTGGTACTTAGTGGTATGGGATCCGCTCCGGATTTTATTTCGGTGCTCCGGATGTTTCCCACACCTCTAAGAAAAACAGACACAAAGTACCGAAGACTGCTACATTCACCTCCCAACTAGAAGTAACTTTTGTATATCAACTGTGGTACTGGTGTTCCACCTTGTGGCTATTTGTCAGCTTCTTTGGCAATGCTTATGCAGTTGAGTTTATAAGGCTCCGCCTCTTCCAGCATTTGAACCACCATTCTCATGGAGGGTCTTAGAACCGGCACCTTGGCAGTGCAGCGGACTGCTATGCTCAAAACATTGATGGCATCTTGTTTTAGATCGTCAGAAATGTTCCTGTCCACCAATTCAAGCTCACTATCAACGCACCGCATTTTGCTGCAGACCCAGCTCACTATATCCGTGTTCTCTCCGAACTCAGCCTCAACTGGCCTCTTCCCGGTGACCAACTCCATCAACACCACCCCGAAGCTATAAACGTCACTCTTCTCATTGATCTTGCAGGTATATGCATACTCTGAACAACCAAAACAGACATATATTTTATCAGATTTCAGTGTCATAATTAAAATCGCCCATTACATTGTTACATTCTAACTCATGGAAATAAACTATTTGTGAAGATGTGGCTACACCCAAGTTTGAATCTCCCTTCCTGCAGATTAGATTAGTTTAAGGTAAAACATCGTTTGTATGACAAGAATTACCTGGAGCTATGTACCCAAGTGTCCCGGCAATGACATGCGTGCAATCTACACCAGCCTGCATAATCTTTGCAAGTCCAAAATCAGCAATTCTTGGCTTCCAATCTCCATCCAGCAGAATATTACTAGACTTCACATCCCTGTGTATCACAGGTCTATGACTGCTTCCATGGTGAAGATACTCCAAACCCCTTGCAGCCCCCAACGCAATCTCATACCTTACTTCCCACCCCATCTCCATCTTTTTACTTGTGTGTAGCTGATCATATAAGCTCCCGTTCGGAAAGTACTCGTAAACCAGCAGGTTGCTGTCCTCACTTGATATGCTGCAGTAGAGCTTCACGACATTCACATGCCTCAGAGAGCTCAGTGTGGCCACTTCTGCACCGTACTCTGATGACCCGGATTTAGTCTTCTTCAAGATGGAAGCGCTGCTTCGGTAACTTTTTCTGTCACCGGAGTCTGAAGTGGTCCAAATGTGCTTTACAGCAAATTCTCTCCCATCACTTAGCACAGCTTTGTATACATTCCCTGACCCCCCTTTGCCAATCAAGTTCTCAGCTTTCACTGAATCTAAGATTTCCTTCTCTGTGAAGCTTAGCACATGGTATTGCTTCATAGTCCACGAATCACTCTTTAGCGGACGGTCAAGTTTGCTCTTCCTCAGCTTCAACAGCAAGAGCAAACCAAGCACAACAAGCACAACAAGTATTGATGCAATGAAACTGGACAGGAAAATTCGGGGCCGGCTAGAAGTGCCAGGACTTGAGGAACAAGACCGCACATTTTCCATGTTCTGACTGCACAAACCCGGATTTCCATCAAAGCTTTCATTAAAGGCCTGAATGGACAGTGATTCGGGGATTCGACCAGTCAACTGGTTGTTTGTCAGATCAAGAAGGCTGAGTTTTAGTGACGAAAAAGTAGCAGGAATTTCGCTGGAAAGGCGGTTTGCCGATAAGTTCAAGGAATTCAGATTATGCAATGATCCAAGACTTGATGGGATTTCACCAGAAATATAATTGTGGGCAAGGTTTATTTCAGAAATACCAAAACATGAGCCTAATGATTCTGGTATTGTACCAGACAACATATTTTGGTCCAAATCAAGACTGCTTAATTTTGTCAATTTCCCAATTGCTTCTGGGATTTTCCCACTAAATTGGTTCACACTCATTTGAATTGCGACCAATGAGGTAGCTTCAGACAAGGCATCAGGCAATTCACCCGAAAATCGATTATTCGCTAAAAGTAATAGTGACAAAGAGTTTGCCTTACCAATCTCTGGTGCCAGAGGACCTTCAAATTGATTCATAGAAAGATCAATGAGAACAACATTTGGCAAGCTCCGTAATCCAGCAGGAACAGTGCCCCAAAGCGAATTTTTGCTCACACGAATCCGAACCAAAGACTTACAATTGGCATAGCTCTCAGGAATCCCACCTGTGAAATTGTTCTGCAGAAGGAGAAAATCAATCATCTTCCCATTGTTGCACATTCCGGGCGGTATAGCACCAGTCAGATAGTTCTCCGACACGTCAATGTAATCCAATCCCGCCCAAGAACCGAGCTTTTGAGGAAGTGTACCGGTGAGCTTGTTCGTGTAAAGTGAGAGCTTGGAAAGGCTCTTCAACTCCCCAAACTCCGCCGGAACCTCGCCTTCTAACCGGTTTTCGAACAAATGCAGAGACTCAAGCCTTGTCAAAAACCTCAGCTCAGAGAGGCCACCTTCAAGCTTGTTAGCTGAGGCATCAAAATTGACAAGGCTTGTGAGGTTGCCGAATCCAACCGGGATTTTTCCGGTCAGGGAATTGTTGTAAAGCTCGAGCTGCCATAGCTTCCCGAGATTTGAAATTCTCTGGGGAATTTGTCCCAACAGTTGGTTGTCCGAAAGCTCGAGGTTTTCGAGCAGAGTGAGGTTTCCGATCTCCTCTGGGATTTTTCCGGCGATGCTGCAATTTGTGAGGTACAGCCAGTAAAGCTTTTCAAGCTTCACAACTTCTTCAGGAAATGGAGTTTGATCAAAAGGGTTGTCGCCGAGGCTCAAGAAAGCTAAGCTGGTGAGATTTTCCAGCGATTTCCATGGAAATTTCCCGGAAAATCCGCTGCCATTGAGACTCAGGAGGGTTAATTTTGTCAAAGAAGACAAGTCTGGAACTCTTCCGGTAAACGAATTTTTACCCAAATCCAACTGCTCCAAGCTCGAGCAGTTTTTCAGGTCATCCGTGAGGCTTCCGTGCAATCCATTGGAGCCCAAAGAAAGCTTTTTTAACGATGGAAGCGAGCAGATTGCGTGCAACGGAAGAAACCCGGAAAGGTTTTGCTGGGAGAGGTTGATTTCGGAGACAAAGCCGTCGGAGTCGCAGACGATCCCGGTGAAGTTGCAGACCCCATTGGGTGGTGCCCAAGTAGTGAAAAGACTTGGGTTTGAGGTTTCAAGGGATTGCTTGAGATTTAAGAGAGGTTGAAGCTCGTCGGATGTGGATGAAGAAAACAGGGAGAGGAAGAGGAAGAGCAGAGGGAGGAGGATGGTTGTCGGAGGAGGAGGTAATCTCTGCCGGAAAGACATGAGGTCCGCTGGAGGTGGTGGCTAAGGGGGATGTGCCAGCTTTTGGTTACGGTGAATGGACTCGATGGAGTGGCAAGTTGGAAGTCGAGAGGGAAAAAGGTGGCTTGGAATACGAGTTCATGTGTTCACACGGTGATAGGGAATTCATGTGCGTAGTAAGCAGAATGGGGGAAGAAAATATTAGTATGGAATGTTGAAGTTAGAATTAGAGTCAATTGTAGTTATGGTCTCTTAACTTTAATTCAATTAGAGCAATGGTCCTTCAACTAAAAATCCATTACCATTGGTTCCTCAATTCATCAAAAAGTGCAGCTATGGTCCCTCAACTAAAAATTCATTACCATTGGTCCCTCAACTTTAATTCAACTGGAGAAATTGTCTTTTAACTTTAACCCAATTGTAGCAATGGTCCTTCCAACATAACTCATTTTGACAAAAATTTTGACGTGGTTGACGAAAATGATCATAATTACACCCTTTGATGAATTGAAGGACCCTAATTATATAAATGGTTATTCCAACATATCTTATTTTGACAAAATTTTGATGAATTGATGAAAATGACTATAACTACACATTTTGATAAATTGAGGGACTAATGGTAATGAATTTTTAGTTGAGGGATCATTGCTCCAATTTGATTAAAGTTGAGGGACCATTGCTACAATTTACTCTTAGAATTAAGCATGGGTTTCATAAATCGGATTGGATTCCATAAATTAATTAATTGTCCGGTTTGGTTTACGATCATAAAGATTCGAACTTAGATGCAATGAGTTAAATGTTTTCTTAACTAACTAGTTTAACTCACAAATTGTTTCTCTGTGCTTCTTTTGCTAATGGAAATAGGGGATGACGATTATCTCTAAAATGTAGGGTCTCATCTCCTTCGAATTTAAGGGTAGATGTTATGCAACTTGATACTCCATAAGGAAATAATTCTGTCTTATCTACTTATTAGAAGAAAAAATAAATAAACATTTTTGTACTAATTAGTTTGCTTACTTTCCATCTTAATGGATTACCCACACCCTGTCTTTGTGAATAATGTATATTTTGACCGAATAAATTTAATTATCGGAACCGTTCAATTTATTAATCTTCATTTTTAAATCATTATTTCAAAACATAATTCGAATTAGAGATCGTTTAATCATCCAAACGTATCAAAAAATGGACTGCTGATCATGAATATGTTGGTGCCTAAACTATCAATGTGTTCTTGAGATTTGAGTGACCAAATGATCTCCTATTGAAATAAAGTTTTGTATGAGTCATCTTCAAATAGATATTAAAAATTTGAATAACTCCTATTATACAAGTTTTACGGTCATACTATATTATTCGTATGAAAGAACGAGCTCATTCCCAAACAGATGATAGATTTTTCAGTGTGCCTAAAGCATGGTCTGTTATACCATATGTTATTATACAATTAGTTAAAAAAAAATTAATTTATAATTGAGTGTATGATAATATTTGGTGAATCGAGTCATTCTCACATGTTGAAAATTTTCTCCAAAATAAGAATGTAGGTATTATCCTTTATGTAAGGAAAAAGAAGAAAAGAAGAGAATGACAATTTCTTTTCTCCCACCTACCAAACCGCCCAATCAGTCCAAATGTGCGTAAATTCTATTTTGGTTGGCGGTGTCCACAGTATAAATATCGCAATTAATTTTATTTTGGACTCTCAACTCTCAAGTAACAAATAATTGGAAGGCAAACGCTCAAATAATGTAATTAATAAAAAAAAAATCAGATTCCTCAGTAATATGGATTTTAATAGTTCGTATTATTAAAGACAAAATCTTCAAATATTTATGCATGTGGATTAGGAAATAAAATGCCCGATTATGACAGAGAGGCAGAGAATGTGGTCTACTAGGCCGCCAGTGTTGAATCATAAACTGCCATGTCAGCATCCCCTGGTAAATTACCTGGAAGCCTGCATGGACCCGTTAATATAATGCTAAGGAGACCGAAATTTTAAAACAAATTTGCAAATTAACTGATATATCAACAATAAAAAATAAGCATGTTAATTAATACTTAAGAAATAATTTAATCATCAATATTCACATCATTTGGGTTTACAAAATCTGGTTAGAGAAAAACATGCATATACAGATAAATAACAGATTGAAGTTGACAGGGTTGGATTACTCTAGCCAATTTTATTAACCATGACTAATTATAGTTCAAAGTGTATGAGTGTATGGCTGCATGATTAGGACATTGTCTGTACTCGTGTATAGAAAATAACCATCAGAGTTGCAAGGAAAATGGACAATGCAGTGTTGACTGCAACACTGCAAATGGTTTGAATCTCCTTTACAATAAAGACTCATATGTCACACATTATTGAATCGCAACGCAGCATAAGAATGAATTTGTTCTATGTAAGTTGCTGTTATCTTCTTTTCTAAAAATAAAACTTGCATGCATGACACCGGTTTTACACAATTTTTCGTGCAAGTTTTGCTTTTAGAAAAGAAGATAGGCGAAATATAGTGGGGATTGAACCTTAATTTCTTAAACACAATATGTAGTGGGCGATATATTAGTATCCATTTAAAGAATTAAAGAGTTGTAAGACGTGCCTTCATCAACGGGTGAGATGTTTATTGAAAAGCCAACAACCACATCTCTTATGATCTCTCTCCCGCGAAACCCTAGTTTAATCATTTTCTTTTTGTTCTAAGCATCCCACGAGATCACCAAAGTTTGATATTTCTTTTCAAAATTTTTTATACAAAACTTATTTAAAACTACTTTGTAACATTAAATGCTACACGATTTTGGTAAAAAAAAATGATATGCAAATGAATGACTGAAATTAAAATTAAAATATTCAAATAATTATAAAATTTAAATGCAATTATACGCTCGTATCATTAAATAATAGCATTGAAGTCGCACTCTTTGAATACATTCAAATAACAAATGATGGTATATAAAATATCAATTGACTGTCATTTAATACTACGGTCTAGTGATATTCCTTTTCACTTGTAAGTGAGAGGTCTTAGGTTCGATTATCGCCAAAAAGAAAGTATGAACCACATTATTGTTAGCCCATTATGAGGCTAAACTTACCCCCTCTCCTTAAGGTAGATGATATTGTTTGTTTAAAAAAACATCAGTTGACTAGTCAAATTGACCAAAGAGTAAGGAAGGTAGAAGATTGGGAAACTAATGCAAGTGAATGCAATCATTTGTTCAAAAAAAAAAATCAGTTGACTAGTCAAATTGACTAACGAGTAAAGAAGGTGGAAGATTGGGAAACTAATTCAGTGAATGCAAGAGAGTCAAGGAAAGATCAAACTTGTGGGTCCATGTACCAACAACCATATGGTCACATTTGTATGTATATTGTGGACTTTATCAAATCATATGCTTTAAAGCCATCCCACTTTGATGTGTTGTCTCGTATAATTGCTTGGATCCCACTTTGATTTTTTGTCTCGTATAATTGTTTGGATTTTTAGCCAAAATCTATTTTGAGAGATAATCATAACTTCTCATTTTGACTCTTTAAATTTTAAAATCGATACAAGTGGTTCCTCAGATTGTCAATCGTCAGTCATTTTAGTCATTATGTGAAAAATTTTCGTTAATTGAAGAAACCACCATTTCAAGTAACGGGAATGATTTGACAAAAATGTCCTTAATTTAATGGAATTTTCATGAAATGACAAAAATGATTGACGTTGTATAATCTCATGAACCACTTCGATTGATTTTAAATTTGAGAAATTATATCAATTTTAGGAACCAATTTGACTAAAAAGCCTAATTGTTTCCATTTATTTTTTCTTTTGGTGTGTCTTTTTTTAAACATCCCCAACTTTTGTAACAAAATGTTAAAACAATAAGTTACCAAAGAATGCTACAATTAGTTGACATGCGTTTGTATGTAGGTTGTTCAAAACTGTACTTGAAACTTCAAAGTCACCGATTAACGTTTATCTCTACTCACAATTCACAAATGTGGACATAACTATGTTGATTAGAACAGTTACGCTCTCTCCTATGTGTCCGAGTTTAAACCTTTTGTTTGTAATTTAGAGTTGTATAAAATAGAATATGACTTGTAGAATCATATTAAAAGATGTTCAATAAAATCAAGTTTGCAATTGTATACACCCCAATTTCTTTTATTGAAATTACACCTTAATGTTTGGCGATCTTACACCTTGGATTTCAAATGTCCATCTTACCTATGGTTTCCACAAGCATGAATACCCGCGCTTTGCTACGGATTTTAAGAACACTGTTTAAGACAATACCATTTAACATAAAATAAGTTTTATATATCAATATTTACATGTCTGTTGTTTGAGAAAGTAAATTAGCAACATATTACCGTGATCAAAAGATTAACAGCACTAAACTGCTCATTATTCAAAATATTTAGATAGACTATGAACATGTTACTGAATCAAGATTTTCCTACTTCATTGTTTCCGGCTCATCTTCATCTTCATTATGTTGAGGTTTAAGGTTTCAGCTAGTTCCTACAAATTATATATATATATGTATATAAGGGGTTGTCAGTTCGTACATATAAGAAAACAAAAGGGGAACATATAATAAGTAAAACTAAGATAGAGTTCATTTGTGCAAATGAGATTTTTGTTTCCCACTATTTTCATTTGCTCTATCAGATGCAAAAAGACTAAAATGAGTGCATTCAAACCAACCCATTTTTTGCACTTCAGTCCTATATCAAATATATCTCAGTGATACTAATGTGTATGTAGAAAAAACAGCCAAAAAACAAATGTGTGTGTAGAAATTACTTATAGCAACAAAAACAGTCAAAAAACAAATGTGTATGTAGAAATTAAAATAGTGAAGAAGGTATCGTTATGACGAATATGTAATAATCTGTTGTGATTAATTTCACAAAGAAACCATATATAAAGGAATCATGTGCAAACAATGCAACATTAGAGTGTTAAAAAGCGAATAAGGATTATATGAAGTCTAAGAGCAACAACATACAAATGAGTAACATGTAAAGTTAAAAAAGAGAAGACATTGATGTACAATGTTGTACTCATACATAGGTAGAATAATATATAAAGTAAGCTGGAAATTGAATTTGCAATTTTCTCTTATGGATTTTCTCTGTATGGGTTCGTATTTTGAAATAGGGAGCTTTTAGTGCGGATGATTTGTTAAATTTAACTCAAAACATTAGAACATATAAGTAAACAAATGGGGGACACATAACCAAAAGCTAAGACGGAGTTTTCTTATGATAATGAGGGAGCATATATAATCCGTTTTTCGCTTTTTTTTCCATCTGTTCTATCAGATACAATGTGTGACAAAAAGAGTCCATTTAAATTAGAAAGAGTTGCGTTAGGCATAATTGGACAAAGGAAAGCTCTTTATAGCAACAAAAACGTAAAACTGCTTTATAATTGGACAAAGAAAGAGGAAGATAAGAAGAAACAAAGAAAAGGCCCTTAAAAATTTGGCAGAGACATTTTCAGCAAGTGAACAAAAAAACAGAGGCATTTCCAAATAGAAACTCAATATCAATATGCAGCAAAAAGAAAATAACGCATGAGCAAGGAAAAAAACAAAAAAAAATTAAAAACCTGAGCAGCGACGTAGAATTCATACGAATGCAATACTTTCCCCTCAAATAAAAACCTGTAGGAAAATCAAAAACCAAATGAAATAGCATGGCAGAAAAATTGAGGGGGGAAATAAATTAAAATAAATAAATAAATAAAACAAAGAGGACGAATGACGTTGTCCAATGTACTTAATTTCTCTAGAGTATAATGACAGCTAACATATTTCTTGACCATATGAGATCAGTAGTTGATATAATTAGTCCAGCCGCAAAGGAACCCAATTCAACGCTTAACCCTAGCTTATCACTGCATTGAAATAACAAAGAAAATGCATATATATCCATTCTTTCAGTCATTCATTAGATAGATGTGTTTGAATGCCACTGATACCAATGATAAATTTCATTACTCTGCACATATAAATTGTTCTGCCAAAACAATTGTTCATAAAAAATTAAAGCATCCAAGTGCATTAAATGAAAATATATTTATATCTAAAGAGGAAGGCTTATCATAGGCTTCAGGAATCTGTAAAAAGAAAGGTAAGTATATGAATTCTCAAAAATAAAAAAAAATCAAAATTGAAATCAAAATTCTTATTTCTAAAGAAATTGAAGAAAAAATAAGATTAGATTATAAATTGAACGTATAATAAAAGTAGATTCAACACTAGTATCTCAGGAACTAAATTATTGTGTATCAACACTCATTCTCACCTAGGATCAGTTCAATATTTTTAACAAAGTAAGGTGCTGCAGATTGTTGCTTTTGATCATCTTGCTCCTTGTTTTTTAGCTCGACTATTGCCATGGTCATCTCAATAATTGGTGCAAAGATGTCGTTCCTGCAGTAAGGAACAAAAAAAGATACAAATTAATCCTTACGATGGCTGAGCATCTGTAAGTAAATAAATATTGTAGAGACATAAGTTGAATAATTGCAGCAAGCAATTACAAAATTTACTCACTTTCAAAATCCAAATTAGAAATAAAACAAATTGAATGGACTATGAAGATAATTTATTAATTATAATCAAACTATTAAAATTGAATTGAACAAAACCCTAACTCAAATTTATTGACTTAGAATCAAACTAATGAGATTTAATTAAACAACACCCTAACTTAACTGAAGCCCCTGTTAAAAACCCATCACTGATATTAAAATTATCTTTGGGTAAATTGGGTATGATTGAGGGTATTTCCATCATTTCACTGTGATTAGAAACAATGAACCTTCTGAACTAGGTTTTAGTATATATAGAATTTTTGCAAAAAGCAATAATACTTAGAAATACCATACAACACCGCGTGATATGTGATTCGTATATGTTACGTCAACCAATAATCATATATCTATGTATTATTAGTTACAGTCACTTAGTATCATAGTCTAATGGTATTCTTCTTCACTCATAAGTGAGAAGTCTTAGATTCGATTCTCAACAAAGTCGAATTCGAACCACATTATTGCTAGTTCATTGTGAGTCATATTCACCATTTAGTGTAGATAATATTGTTTGTTAAAAAAAAAGTATTATTGATTACATTGTATGCGTGGCATCACATGTTTCAAATCTGGTGCAAAAAAATTGATCTCTGTAACATTTACTCATAAAAAATAAGTACTTTTTCTTATTCTTTGGATGATAAATAATAGAGTCCAATGGACCTCAAGTCTCATAACTTGGCATTTTTGGGCCCTTTAACGGCCCTGAATCATGCAAATTCCTTTCTGGGTTGGATATTGATCCATGAAAAAATTGGTGGGCCAAGTTTAGGAAAGGGAGAGCCATGGTGCCACGTCACCACATCAGTATAAACAAGTCTGGATCAAACTCAGACAGATGTAGGTTGCTAGTTCAAAATTTGTGAGAGCCACAATTGAGAAAAATGGATAGGATAAGAGCTCTAAATAATTAGTTTCCACACATTTTAAATATTGAGAAAAAAAATATGTATCGTTCCTTCCAATTATCTCTTTATTTTTTTCGTAAGGGGGATTTTTTGGATTTTTTAATTATTTATTGTCCATTCTCCATTGCATGCAATGCAAGCAGGTTAGCTCGGTACACTTGAAAACTCTCTCCCCTTGTCTGAAAAAAAAAGCACATAGAAAATGGAGTCGAGTGTGGAAGCTAATGGACGCATTGCAAGGATTTCAGCTCATCTGTTTCCACCAAATTCCCAGGTTTTCTCTCTTGGATTTTCCTTGTTTCTTTTGACAAAGCGATATTCTATACTAATTTAATGTACAGAGAAAGGATTTGAACTCGGGTGCGAGGGAGAGTATACTACCCTAGGCAATTGGCCTAATCCGCTCGGGTTTACCTTTGGCTCCATAAAAATGCGTCACATGACTTGAGCTAACTTATTTTCTGATGTACTATTTCATAAAAAAAGTTTGTGACTGTTGATGAAGTAGTAATTAGTATTATACAATGGTTAACATTCGGTTTATTTGAAGTTTATGATCAAGATTTGCTTAGGAGCCCGTTGATAACCATTTCGTTACTGAAAACTCAAAGTTACGTTTTTCGGTTTTCAAATTTGGCTTGGTTTTTGCTGTTGTGGTGCCAAATAATGATGTCGGGATTATGGGTTGTGTGAAGGTGGAGGATGGTTCTGCTTTGAGCAGAGCTGATTGCAGAGCCAAGGGCGGGGCGCCGGGCTTTAAAGTGGCAATTGTGGGTGCTGCTGGAGGCATTGGCCAACCTCTTGCAATGCTCATGAAGATGAACCCACTGGTTTCTGTTCTTCATCTCTATGATGTCGTTAATGCCCCCGGTGTCACAGCTGACATTAGCCACATGGACACCGGAGCTGTGGTAATGAATTCTTCATCAACTTTAATCTTCTATTTGTTGTCGATGAAATGTTCGTTACATTCTATAACAATGTTATGATTCCTAGTGAATGACAATGATGTTTGTAAGTTATGGAAGCATTCTAAATTTCTCATATTCAAGTCTTCAAGTCAAGTGTTTAGATTAAGAAAGTATCGTCCTTGGAGTTCAGGTGCGCGGTTTCTTGGGGCAGCCACAGCTTGAGAGCGCTCTCACGGGCATAGACCTTGTGATCATACCTGCCGGTGTTCCAAGGAAGCCTGGAATGACAAGGGATGATCTTTTCAAAATAAACGCGGGAATTGTCAGGACCATCTGTGAAGGAATTGCGAAAGCCTGTCCTAAGGCAATCGTCAACTTGATCAGTAATCCAGTGAACTCGACAGTTCCTATTGCAGCAGAGGTTTTCAAGAAAGCCGGGACTTATGACCCAAAGCGTCTTCTAGGAGTCACGATGCTTGATGTCGTGAGAGCAAATACTTTTGTTGTAAGTACCACTCAAACAAGTTTGTGTGCCTTCCTATCATTTATATTCGTGGTTTTTTCATTTTCCACTCGCGTAATTTTCTTCCAGGCGGAAGTTCTTGGACTTGATCCTAGGGAAGTCGATGTTCCAGTTGTTGGTGGTCATGCTGGAGTGACCATTTTGCCGCTTCTGTCACAGGTTGTATAGAAGGATACAAGTTTCGGAATCTTTAGTTGTTTTCTTATGTTGCCTTCAAATAATAAACTGGTTGCCGTATAAGCGTGCAAAATTCTAAAGACGATGCCTGTGTATGCAGGTCAAGCCTCCTTGCTCCTTCACCAAAGAAGAAACAGAATACCTAACAAACCGGATTCAAAACGGTGGAACAGAAGTTGTTGAGGTAATGCCTCTTAGCTTGTGAATCTTCTTCACTTATTATCTGGAAAGCTATGAATCTGGTTCGACGCATATTGTTCTTCCATATTACTGTTGAGTCCAGGCGTTGTTCTTGTGTGTTTATTCTTCAACAAAAATCATATACAAAACTCCGACAACTTTATCATTTGCAATTTTGCAGGCAAAAGCTGGGGCTGGTTCGGCAACACTGTCAATGGTTAGTCATTTCAATTCGCTCAATTGTATACACATAATTTCTTTCAGGATTATCAAGACTTGGAATTGACTAAAACAATCTGCAGGCATATGCAGCTGTGAAATTTGCGGATGCATGCCTCCGCGGCTTGAGAGGAGATGCTGGCGTTGTTGAATGCGCTTTTGTTGCCTCTGAGGTACTCTGTTCTAGCCTTATTGGCGTCAACGTTGTCTTAAAACCAAGTTCTGAACTTCTAGTAACCAAGCACAATGCTTAATCTTTGTGGCAGGTAACCGAACTTCCTTTCTTTGCAACCAAGGTCCGGCTTGGTCGTGGCGGAGCAGAGGAAATCTACCAACTCGGGCCTCTGAATGAGTATGAGAGGTAAAACAGTTCTTAATTATGCACACTCCACAATTGTGCTGCAGCAAAATAGCATAGAACAACTTAAACATTCTTATTGGTTTGTCGATAGGGTCGGATTAGAGAAGGCGAAAACGGAGTTAGCAGCAAGCATCCAGAAGGGGGTTTCGTTCATCAAGAAGTGAAATTTACTAAATTCTCAAGTTTCCTACAAAGATTTGTATTTAGTTTGCTGTTGTACTCAGAATCCAGTTGGATTAAATTGTCATTTCAAACATTAGTCCTTCTGACTAAGTTGAACTCACGCTATATATATAAATCAAGGTTTCATAAATTAATTTAAACGCTCGGTAACTCCATTACATAAATTTTTATAGTATAACCACACCTCATCTAACTCCTCATGTTTGAAGAAAAAAAGGAACAAAATCGGTCTTAATCTTTACACTTCCAGATTTTGCATCAGTAAACCCTAAACCGGAAAACTTTACAAGGTATAGGGGCCCGCCGGAGGATGAATGATGGGGACTGTGGACATGGAGACATTGCCCAATAGCTCACTCGGTGCCACGGTGTCCTCCACTAGTACAGGGTTAACCGGAACCACTCTCTCTGGAATGATCTTATCCCCGTCAACCTTTGCCAGCACCTCAAAATGCATCCTCACGGTCTCAGGCTTTGTCCTCCAATCTGGAAAACCCTTCAAATCAATCCCATCTCCTTCTTTGAGCTTCTTCTCGACCCCAAACCCGATCTTCAAAAACGTCTGTGCAGACACATCTGCCTTCAATAACTTGAAGGATCCTTTCTCATTGGCCTTAGGACCCAGCACGGACGCAAGCAGTGACTCAAAACCTACCAAGTTAGGGTTCGAGCCATTAATAGAAGCAAGGGGCCAGACCGTGCTGAAGTAGCTAGGGGTTAAAATGGCGGTGGTCTCTTGGTTTTGCAGCTCAACAAAAACGGGCTTGGTGTTTGATCGTGAGGACAACTCCACAAGGCCTGGGGCAAGGCGCTTTAGTTTGAGCTTGTTGTTCACGGAGGGAGAGGTCGAGGAAGGTGATGCGAGGGAAGTCGGACCAACAATGCGGAGAGACAGCAGTGGAGATGATTGGGTTCGAGAAGCACGGCGCAGCCATTCAGCCAAGGTCACAAGACCAGAAGCAAACCCATTGTTGGTTCGGTTCAATGGCAATGGGAGCTGAAGAGGGTGGCGAAGACTCACAGACCTGGCACCCTTCACTGTGACCACAGCCCCTTCTGCCAATATCACCTTCTTCAACACACCAGCATCCACATCATGCTGGATAACATTCAACAAATCAGTTCCCAAAACTCCAAATTTTAATCATAAACAACAGGTCACATTGCAATTTTGCTTCCGTGATTATAATTCCGTAAATCGTACTTTTCAAATTAGGACCAAGTTAAAATTTTAAATGATTCATCAAATCCGCAGATTCGATATTAGTTTAAAGTAAAATATCGTTCGTGTATTAAAAATTAAAAGACTTCGAGCTAAATATCCGAAATCTAATAGCCTATACTTACAGGAAGCGAAATTCTCATATCTTTGGCGTCCTGAATCCAGAGCTCCATGGGCCCAGCCAGCTGAAACGGAGCCAAAACCGGAGGCAACCCACCACCCGATTTGCCTTTCTGGACCAACCCATTTTCGTCCTCGACCCTAAAAATGGGCAAGTCGACGTAGTCCCAGCGGTCGACGTCCTCCAGAAGCTTGAAAGGCAGGACCTTGTTGTCCACCTCCACGTCGAACTCGTACGCCACCGAATGCCCCACCTGCGCGTCCCTCAAATCGAACCCCGACACCTTCAGATCCTCCGCTTGAAACCCTAATCCCTTCACAATCGCCTCCTTCAAATCCTGCAAATCAACCAACCAAATCTCAATCAAACAACCAATCAATCAATCAATCAATCCGAATCCAAAAATTCAAATTGTAGAGAGAGAGAAAAAGAGATGGGGCGTACGGAAATGGCTCTGGGGGTGGCGTAGGGAGGGCGGAGCTCCGGCGCGGAAATCAGAGAGAGAGAGGACGGGAGGAATTGCACCGTCAGGAGGATCAAAAGCAGCGTTTTGGGAGCCATTGTTTTTGGATTTTGAATTTGGACAGTTCCGATTTTGGGAATGAAATCGGTGGTGGGTTTGATTTAGATTTTGGATTCGGGGTTTAATCTTTTATGTATGGGAAAGTGGGGGCGTTTTTTCTCGAGAAAATTCATTTTTCTTAATTTTCTTGGGAAAATTTGAGTGGTGAAGAATCTAGAGGGTGATGACGTGGAGGAAACGGACCAATGGGAAGGGAGGAAGTTATGCCAACGGCTCGCGTGATTGGCTGAGGTTTGGTGGAGGCTTCTCACCATGACGTGGATTAGGCAAATTTGAGTTAGCCCGCCGCATGTTTCGCGGGGTTTCTATGCTTGGATTGAGGTTCGTAACACCGTTTAGGGGAAATAAACGGCAACGTTTAAAATAGATTACACAAAACCACGTCATTTCCGGTATATTACGGAACATAAAAATGGTGTTGATCGGGTTCGAACCCAAGACCTTCAGACCCTGTTCAGTGGACTGGATGAGATATATTATGATCAATTAAAATAAACTTGAGTTCAGTTTGTTATTCATTGTATCAAATGTGAGATGAACATGACTTGTATGTAAGTCATGTCTTAAACATAGACATCACTGAACATGATGAGTTATGAGTCCACAATATAGTGGGTTATCTAATCTATCTTTTTACATGGTTATGAGATATATTATGATCAATTAAAATAAACTTGAGTTCAGTTTGTTATTCATTGTATCAAATGTGAGATGAACATGACTTGTATGTAAGTCATGTCTTAAACATGGACATCACTGAACATGATGAGTTATGAGTCCATAATAGAGTGGGTTATCTAATCTATCTTTTTACATGGTTACAAGTCACATTTTACAAGTCTCTGTCAATCCAATCATATTTCTAAGAATCTCAACTAGCTTACCAAACAAGCGTGTTAGACTTACATGATAACCAACTACACCACGACACCTTGCTGGCTAAATTTTTGAAAAAACAAATTATTTTAAGTGTAAATGTAATGAAAGAAGCAGCCCAATTGAAATCAAAACCAATCAACAATAAAATCCAGTTGTTTGTGACAAAAAACTGAAATTTCTTTTATTAACGGCATGTTGTAGGCATAATTTACTGAACAATTATGGAGGCCAGAGAGAGAGAGGAGTGCGGCATAGATAGAGAGAAAGAGAGAGATGTGTAATTGTGGGGTGTGTTCTATTCCACCCCATTGTGCCTTTATTTATAGTAGTAGGATAGGTAAAAACCTTTCCCCTTAGGATTACAACATTTAATAGGTAATCTACTCCTAATAGGAATATAAGAGATATTCCAAGATATACTAGGATTTACACAATCACATTCCTAATCTAATAAGACTGCAACACTCCCCCTTGAGTGTGTAAATACTCAAGTAAATGGCGCATCAAGTCTTCAGTGATGTAGCAAGTACAGTTGATGAAGTTGTCGGCACAATGAGCGAATGCGAGTCTCAAATCAACGGAAGAATGCATAAAAAGTAAAACTCACAAAACCTCACTATGGTAAAACCTAAGGTGGGAGAAAACCCATAGACTAAGGTGAAAAGTGAGAAGTTGCATTAAGTCAAAACTATACGTCTTTTGGACGCAAGTAGAATAGCTCACAAGGGTATGATCAGCCCAGGATGGGTGCCTCGTTAAAACCTAGTTAGGTAGCAAAAATCCAGTGGGAAAAATGCTCCTAATCGTAAGGAAAAAAAGTACATTAAGATCAAGTGAGTATACTTCTGGATACTCACCCTGAGTTTGACATAACTTCCAAATGAGAACTACAAGCATTTGCATATGAATAGTTAGGCATACCAATTCCTCGGACAAGCTTCTGGAAGGTTAAATTCGGCAGTGACGTAGTGTAGAGGTCAGCAAGGTTGTCTGGGATCGGTTTGCATGACTTCAATCTCCTGATGCTTTGCTGATGTAGACGTAATATGTCTTGGTGTTGACTTTGTTGATGTATCATGGCTTGGTCGGGTGGATACATGCGGCATAATCTTCATGGATCGTTGTCGGGACTCAACGATAGATGAAAACACAGCAAGTACTTCGAATATACTCAACAAGAACTCCTAACCATGTCTCACTTGTGGCGTAGTGAAGTGAGGTGAGTCTTGGAACGATTTGAAGATTTCGCAACTAAGGTCATATCATGGACCTCTAAGATATTGCGATATCCCTAACGGTAAAGACATAACCATTTGGGGATTTTGCCTTGTGCGGGTTTGATAAGTAACCTGCGTCAGCATAACAAACAAGGCAAGCATCATTCCTAGGATCAGGGGGGTTGGATCCACTCGAGATGCGTTGGGATTTGCCCTCGTAGTACTTTCAAGGTACATCTTTAATACCAATTCAATGGTTGCGTGTATGCGTGGTGCTGAATCTTTACCAAGATCAACAGCAGCTAAGTACAACGAAGCGCAAAGTTGAACTCATATATGGAATTTCGGATTCCATAACCTCTTTAAGGGTCTCATTTGCATATAACGTATGGACGATCAAAGGTATACTCAAAGGTGACACATTCAGGGTGTAGTTCGACTGGTAGACCAAAATATCGTTAGAATAATGCTTCAACTTCAGGTCAAGGCATAAACGAGTTTTCTCAAGATCCTTCATCTCAAATTCCATCTTCAAGTGCAAGGAAGTTTTCTCAAGCTCTTCCAGAGTCTTAGTGAGATTCGTGTCAACGATATAGCGATGAAGTTTTCTCAAGCTCTTCCAGAGTCTTAGTGAGATTCGTGTCAACGATATAAACTGTAACTCTAGTAATTTGGAAGTTTTCTCAAGCTCTTCCATAGTCTTAGTGAGATTCGTGTCTAAATACACTTCAGGTAAGAAGATGCGTCGTAGCATCATTGTTCGACCTAAGTGTACCAAAGGGTCGTGCCAAAACAAGTAAACTGCTCAATCACCCAGCTCTAGGCCGGCCACATGTGGCGTGTTCCCAGTTGGGAAATAACCCATTGCCCCAAATCAAAGCTGCAGGCTCATTTTTGGAGGTGGTGCAAAGATATTTCACTCTATTTTCTTTAGTGGTTTCATTTATGCAGTGTTCTAAAAAACGGCCTAGGCGGCCGCCTAGGCGCTGGGCGCCTAGCAACCGAGGCGTTTTTGGGCAAATCGGGAGGAAAAATCGGGTTGGGCCTAGGCGGGCTAGGCGGCGCCTAGGCGGTCTAGGCGGGCTGGGCGGCTAGGCGGGTTAGGCGGGCTAGGCGGTCCTAGGCAGTCCTAGGCGGTCCTAGGCGGCCCTAGGCGGCCCTAGGCGGTCCTAGGAGGTTTTTTTTTTATTATTTTTTATTAATTGCGCGCTTTTTTCTTTTTTAATTTCATGGTGGTATACTTATGGAAATGGTGTATCTAATTTGCAAATGATGGATTTACTACAAGTTCATCCAATACTTATGGAAATAGTGTACCTAATTTGCATTTTATCATTATTTTATTATCCATACAAGTATAGTTTTTTTTTAGGTGTCAATATGCACTTATTTACAAGATATACAAGAAATTTACCTAAATCCGCCTAGGCCGCCTAGGCACCCGCCTAGGCGCCGCCTAGCCGCCTAGGCGCTAGGCGCTAGCCCGCCGCCCGACTAGCGCCTAGCGTTTTTTAGAACCTTGCATTTATGATCATTGTCATCTCGAATATCCTCAAAAACTCAACATCATGGAGAATTTAAGGTCCATTAAATGGTGATTCAGTACCATTCATACAACGAGGAACGTGCCAATGCTCTTAATCAGGTTGGATAGACCTGAAGTCGTTGTTAGAGATGTGATTTAGGTGTAAAGTTAGTGTGTGTAGTACGCATTCATCCAGACAACTAACTTTCCCACATTCCTACCTAATCACGTGTTTAATTGAATCGGTCACATGTATTAAGAAACATGATTCAATTAACTCATATTCGAGGACAATATCAATAAGATTATCCATAAGTAAAACATACATCAAACTTGAATCCAAGAACAAAGAAAAATGTTCACAAAGTAAATGGTTTACTAAGGGGATTCAGCCATCAAGGCATCCATGTCAAAATTCTACTCTTCCAACGATGTTCGGTGGACCAAAATCAATCTCACATATTGACTACTAGAATGGTACTCCTTAACAACATTGGTAGGGGCACGAACATGTGCATAACCAATGATCTATTACATCAAAACGGAAGTAGATTCTACACGGTTAAGGTTTGGGAATACTATCCCTTATTCTTGAAGTTTTAGGTCTTAGGTACCAAGGATCACACTTCGGGTATGATGCCACACCTTGCCAGGCCCTGATTCTACCATATGTTGTAAAAACAAACTCGAAATTGGATTGTGAGAGAATATGCCATTCGGTGTATCCCTGCGGAAGCAGTGCATCACCATTCGGTAGGTTTTGACCGAACTAGGTCGAGCTATTTAGTAGACTCTAACCGAACTAGGTCCATACCTTTCTCTCACATTTGTAGTAGTAATCAGATCCGAGAATTTGGTAAACTTCCGCAATCTACACTGGTACTTCAGGGGCAAGTTAGAAACAATGAAGGACGAGAAAAGTATTCTCCAGTCAAAATTTGATCAGATTTATAAACTTCAGAATTGTACTCATTCGTGGATGTAATCATGGTGTACTTCAGGCAATGTCTTTCATGATTAGACAGTCCGTAGGAACGAGCCAAAGAGCCATGGAATCCTCGATCGGGAGGTATTTCCATTTGTAATGCTTTGAGCATAAGTCTTCGAATTAAGATCATGGCAGAGGCTTATTCAGGTCTTCCATGCCATTGTTGGCTTCAATGGTTTCTTAGCTTCTTGATAGTCAAGTGGAGACTCACGTCTTGTACCCCACATAAAGTGGTTTCTAATAGAAAACGTCCAAATCAGGAAAATAAAACTTGTGACAGTTCGATAATCCACTGAATTGGAGGGAACAAGATTGTGATTGGTGCTATGAGAATGAATTATCCATAAGCATCAAAGTTAGAACATTCGAGTTCTAAGACATGGTTTTCATGAAAAAAACGTCGGGTTTTCATGGGTGTATTGTTTTATGAAATCTTCGGGTTTTAAAGGCATTAAATTTGAAACTACAGGTTCAATTTAGTTTATGAACGTTTAGTTCATAAAAGAGAGGTCCCTGCAAGAACATAGAATGCAATATACAACTAAGTGTAGTGGATTTGAGTTTCTTCAGGAACTCAAATGTGAGTGCTTCGGGACTACGAAAGTATGTCAACGGTTCAAAGTATAAAAATGAATTATTGAATCGTTAATGTCCAAAAGTGATCTTCAGGTCAATAATTTTGGATTCATTATTAGATTAATAGATTGCAGGTCACTTTTAATTAATTCAATAAATCGGGTCATACAAGGTCGATTGTAGAAGCAAAATAATATTATCAGACGAGTTAAAATTATTTAGAATGCTAAAATAATAGTGTTGGGTCCAAAATACCGTAGCCCAAAAATTGGGCTGGGTGCCCTGAGCAAAGTGATCGGATGTGGCTCTAATAGCAGCCCACAAGGTGGTTTCAGGCCACGGGCTGAGGGTTTTGAAGCCCAGCAACAAGTGCTGGCTTAATTGGGGCCGAGTTATTGGGCTGCGGCACAAGCCCAGCAACCAAAAAGGTTGTGGCATACAGGTTGGGGCGAGGTAAGGGCTCAACAGCAAGCAGGCCATGGCAGAGAACCAGTCCAGCTAACCAGAAAATTGGTGTAGACGGGCCAGGGCTTTAAGCCCGTGACAGTGACAAGCCCAACATGGCTTTAGGCATGCGAGTTGTGGGTTGAGTTTTGAACTAGGGCTTTCAAGCCCATGAGATAACCATCCTAGGCCGAGGCCTGGTTGAATGTTGAGGGAAAGCAGCAAGCCCCAGAGGGCTGCATAAAGGTCCAAATCGGTGTCCTAAGGTCTGTCGCCACGGTGGTGCTAAAAATTACCCAATTTTTTTCGAACCTAGGGTTTAAAACCCTAATTGCTTCTAATTTATGAATATACTTTGACTCACATATTCAACATAACAAATATAATTGTGTAATGCATGAAACAAATATATATATATTGACAAATATATGAATATATACAATATATATATTAGAAAGAAAATATAAACATAGGGGGTTCATGCATCATGGAGAATGTTTTCATGCTTCAAGGTCGTTTCAAATATCTTACTTTATTTTAAGCGCACCTGATTGACAGAAAACAACAAGAGCCTTTGAATTTGTAGAAGATCCTTCTCATAAAGCCGAAATTGCATCTCCAATGCGTTGTATCACATTCAACACAGAAAAATTAAAGTGAATCAATAGCATGTAGATCAATTCAAAATAATAAATTAATCATTAAAAAAGGAATGATTAAAACGTAATACTCCCCTGATTGAAAATCAAACTCTTTTTAACGCAGCGTCAAGAGCGTGCTGATAACGTGTTGTAGGCATAATTTACTGAACAATTATGGAGGTCATAGAGAGAGACAAAGGTGCGGCAATGGAGAAGAAGAAGAGAGAGATGTGTAATTGTGGGTGTGTTCTATCCCCCCATTGTGCCTTTATTTATAGTAGTAGGATAGGTAAAAACATTTCCCCTTAGGATTACAACATTTAATAGGTAATCTACTCCTAATAGGAATATATGAGATATTCCAATATATACTAGGATTTATACAATCACATTCCTAATCTAATAGAACTGCAACACATCATACATTATTGCCCTAATACAATTTGAGGAATTATTTGAGGAACTTGCTTTGTTAGTTCTTATGTGTACATGCATAGAATATTCCTTTTTCTGATTATCATAGGATTAGGATATTCATTTTTTATTATACAGCAAGAATCAAACTCTAAACTTATTATAGTCCTAATTTATTATCGTATTCTTCTTCTACACTTACGTTATAGACAAGTTTTAATCATTAATTAATATGAGACTATAAGACTAACAGACAAAATTAACGCGAGATTTTGTGACTCAAGTGAATTACTGGCTTATAGTTATTCGATATAAAATCTCATCCAATCAACGGCTACATTTGCCTTAATTATTTAATTCTGCCCCTCTAAAGTATCTTTATTCATGATTATAATGAAGGGGGATTATTCTTTTGAAACTTGAGAGAGGTTGTTGCCATAAAGTCATACCAAAGATCACAATCTTAGTGGGGCTAGCAGAGAATATTAAGCTCCGCTAATCATTCACCTAAACTTATAAGATAATAAGACCTCCAAAATTCCAAGTTTGAGTCTCCAGTTAGTGTCAATTTTTCAAAGTCTTATTTGTCCAGTCTACTCCCCAGCACCCACCAATACCAAAAACCAGCAAGCTTAATTAATTAGCTATATTCCCAACTAATCTTCAATAATTTTGATATATGCTATGATGGTATTCAACTATTATCCTTGTGATGGCATTTTGTGCGTGTGTTTTCCCTTTGTTTAGAGAGTATACACAATCATTTGGACAAGGAAAGTTAAAAAGGCAAAACGATGATTTGATTCCTATAGTTTGGGCGAATTATCATTTTTTGCGATTGTAGTAATGGAGTTTATTAATTGTTTCACATCAGTTTGTGTAACATGTTTAACGCACATATAAGGCAATTCCAATTTACCCCTTGGATTTTATACTCGTGCTAATTTTGTGGAAATTTTTGACGAAAATTAAGCTTGTACTCAACATTACAATCATAAGTGACTGCATTCGATAAAACTATTAAATTGTAGAAACTAAAGTGGAACTTCGCCAAACTATAAGAAGCCAATTAAAAATAACGAAACGTTATTTTGTCACATAGAATAACATACATCCACTCCAATACACTTGTGGGTAAAGGTAACATGAAATTACTTATTTTCCATTACTTGCCAACAAAAGGGTTACATATAAAGAGAAGATTACTATAAAAAGAGGCTCAAGAAATTAGATGTTCAAGATGCCTCTTAAAACACTGACCAAACAAATGCCTGCTTTTATCCTCACCTATAAAAAAAACCCTAGGGGACACAAAGGGACGAGTCGCATTTCGCAAACTCCTTGAAGTAAAACAAAAGCTGTGAGATAACTTGCTTAAACAGGTGGGTAAATAAGCATGGTAAACAAGTTAACCACGCAAAAAAAAGTTGAAGTGAAAAAACCCTCCTGCAAAATATTAACTGACAGCAAACAAGCTTGAAGGTTGTGGTAATCTAACTTGGTGAAGGATTGCAGGCCTTGTAAACAGAAATTCTGAAAAAAGGTACTTAAACTTGGACTGGTATATTTGAGGAAATACTCCTATTTATTGTGAAGCTTCTTCAGCAAGGAACAGATCGAAAGCTGCGAGTAGATTATTTTCACATGAACAGCTCAAAAGCTGCGCGTAGATTCTTGACGAGATCCTTCACCGAGAGGCTGAATTCCGCTTCCATCTGCAAAGATCGAGATATGGTATCAAATGACTTTGGATTAAAAGTGGGGAAGAGACATTCGCACGCCCATTTTATCCCCAACACACGGCTGTTTATTTCTATTTTTTGGATTGAATAAATTAAGAGAGTCCAAGGGACCAAAAAAAAAACATTAGTTTGTAGGAGACACGAGTGTATGGAAATCATTTCTATTGAAAATATTATGAAGCAACAAATTTCATTCATATAACTGAGAAGGAAATTTACCTGAGCAATAATGGTAACATCAAGAGCACAGCTCCCGAATGTCATCACACTACTATTGATGAATTTTAATTGGAGCTTCTCAACCTCTGCTATTGTTTTTTCCACAATTCCTTTTCTTTTTTCACAGTGGATTCTTATCAAGACATTGTTGTCACAGAACCTTGCTTCAATTTCAGGCAGTGTCGTGTCAAACGGGCCTGTGGAGCTGTTTTCGTCAGAGCAAGAACTGTCGCTGTTGGCAAAGAGCTGTGTTTTCTTCACAAACACGACCGATTCCATGTTTTTGTTTCTCGTCTGTTCCTCAAGCGTCTTTACCTTGTCCTGCAGATGTTTGATGTACTTAATTGAATCTCCCAGAACAGAAGCCTTGTCCATCTGTCATAGCATGAAGTATGATTTACGTTTAGAAACACAATTCAGCAGGTAAAAAAATCCAAATTTCTCGGAATTGATGCCATCCCAAAACCTACCGGTTACTTGGAGTATAAGCAAGACAATCAAATGTAAAAGAATGTCTTGAATAAAACTTGCGGTGGATTAACAGATAGAGGATATAATTTCTGTTACCTTCTTTAGACCAGGAACGATTGCAGATAAAGCTATGAACCGTTGGCTGAGCTTCTCTCTGCGCTTCCTTTCTGCGATAATGTGATCTTGGGTCTGAGAAAGCCGAGTGGTTGTGCTGATCCCATTTGATGAATAATTTCGGTTTCCAAATGAACCTTGAGAAAGCAATATATCAGAAGGGAGAGTGTTGGTGTTCTTTGAACACACTGCTGCTGCCTCCTCCTTAGGCTTAAGCACCGGCATTTGGTTTGCATGATGAGAATTGACGAACGAAAGAATGTTTGGAGACAAGGAAGCAACTTGTGGATTTGATACAAGATGATCAGTTTTGCATGAAGTCCATCCATCAGTTTTGAGCTGTTTCGTTGGTCTGTCAATGGCGGTATGAGAATTATCGATTGAAGTTTTGAGGTTGAAAATTGGGTGGAACTGAGAGTGTTGTAAATTCTCTCCAAATGCAGCTGCTAATGGGAGCATACCGAGCTCATCCAAAGAGTTCATGTACTGCCACTGGTTGATGAAGAAGGGATCCTCCATTCCCTGTAAGTTAAACAATTTCCTTCTTAATTATTAATTTAGGTATAGACAATATTTCATCAAATACAATGAATAAAACTGTTTCAAACAAGTCCAAAACATTAACATTAATACAATCTCGAATTATTAATTATGTGCTAAATAATCCTTGAATTTTCAAACATAAAAAACAGAAGCTTTGTTGCACATGTTTATCTTTGTCCAAAAGGAAAAGACACCAAGGGTTGCTGCAGAATTGTCTTACCAGCTCAGATAATCCTCCTCTTGATGAAATCTCCATCAAATTTGCTCCTTTATCTTTTTCTTGATGATCTAGAGCTCACGGAAGGGTCCTGGAAAAACAAAATCATTGTACCAAGTTACTGGGCCCGTACAAAACAATCCGCTCAACGCATCCTATTAGAATGCAAGTTTTAAACCAAAAACACAATTGGTAAAGGGAAAAATTAAAAGAATATTTTAAGCACTTACGCAAAATACTACTCTCTAATGCGGGATACTCTCAACAGACTCCCTTTCGGTACAAAATATGCAAATAAAAACTCTAAAATTGTGCAGAAACAAACAACCCTAAGCTTTGGAAGAAGAAGCTGAATCACGACAAATAGCAAGTATAAATACTTTGAGAAGTAAGGAAGCTTACACTCGATCGAACAATTAATGACCAAAGCTTGTTCTTCTCCCAAGTGATTCTCTCTCCCTTAGAGAGCGTACAAGACCTTGACCTGCAGCTTCAAGCTTTTATATATAGCTCTTGCTGAGTTGCTTGTGTACGTAGTTCATCTGTCAGTACCTCACCTTTGAACAAATCCTCTCTCTCTCTCTCTTATAGGTAGCATGATTTGATTACTAATGTTCCCATTAAGTTGGTACTGTTGTTCCTCATGAATTGTTTGAATGCTGACTATAGGTACCAAGGAAAGTAGATTATTAATTTGTTTAATGCTAAAATATGGGTTGCTTTAAGCTGATTAAATATAGAAATTAATTAGAAATCCAATTTTGTTGCTTTGTGGACTTTTAGGAGGATCTTTCACCAACAATCTAGCCATTGAAATTTTCACGAAGTTGCTAATGAAGCAACCCAACAATATTGGAATTTAGACATGTGGTCCTCCACAATGTCCTTATCACCAAAGCCAACCTTGCACAGTTGGATAAATGATTATTCTTTTCCACATTCAAATTCAAAGACAATGATGATTGAAAGAAAATATGAGAGAACATACCAGTGAATCAACTTATACACAAACTTTTAGTTATTTAACAATGTTAATTTTTTTTTTATTGATGTGAATAAATAAGTTTGAAAATGAGCCCAAACGTAAAACGGATGAAAGATTGTCACATCAGTTAATATTTCAAAATTCAATAAAATAACTTGGTTTATTTAGTATTGTTAGTGATTAAATCGCAACCTAATAATGAAACATTGTCACATTCGTTAATTAGATAAGTAATTCAACGTATCTTGTGCTATCTAATTCAAGTTGGTGATAAACCACAACGTGGCACAGTGCTAGGGATGACGACATTCAGGTTCCTATTCTAAACGGCACATCTTTGTTTAATTTTTGATATTAGTGAATCATACAATGGTGGACATGAAATGTTTGTGATGTTGACTATGTTTAGGAACCTTCCTTTGACTCTTTGGGTTCTGCCTCAATACATCATTGACGCGTCATATAGAACGCCACATTCGGCTACTTTACGGGTTTATTGTTGGGCCGACATGTTCCGTCAAACCGGCCCATTACGAGGTCGGCTCATGTGTGATCATGACTAAATTGGTTCACATCCCTTTTCTAATTTCAATTTAAAATTTAATTATCTTGTTGAATATGAATTGGGTTTTTTATATTAGCATCCCACAAAGTGTTGAATGCATCCCATATTAAAATTTAATATTAAATGATATATTTACCTCACTATGCAATAACAATTTTGACCTTATTAGGTTTTAAAAAAAATAAAAATTTCTAAATACACCCCAAATCTCTTTTAGCGTATTATTTATCTTCTCAACTATCAAAACCCTCTCATTCTCCATTGTTGAACAAAACCTTAACCAATGAAACTACAAACATGTTGATTGAGAAAAATTGTTTTTGACGAATGGAACACGAAATCGATGTTTCGGAAGCTTCATATGAGGTAAGACTTCATATTTTTCATTGTTTTAGTGATTTTGATGACATCGATAATTATTTATCTTGCGTTTGTTACGTTATTTAAACTTCTATATTCATATTCATCTTTTAGGGTTCATATTAATCTTGCGTACCCAATAACATGAATCATATTAGTGCTAGAGTCATATACTATTACAAAGTAGGTAACCCGCTCGGCCTCAAATAATGAGTTCAAAGCGTAATTGTTAGGTGATATGGAAGTGAAAAGAAACCTAAAAGCTTGGAGGAAGTGGGGTGTATAGAAAATTAAAAATGGGTGTTATAAGATTTGAGAAATGTGGGGTGTATGTATAAAATATAAGGTGTATATTGAGAATATGGGGTGTGGGGGTATTATGAGAAAATATGTGGGGTGTATTAAGATAATTTTTAAATGAAAAAATAAATGTGGGGTGTATTAAATATGTGAGGTTGATTGCATGCATACACATATTTTCTCTCTATCACTCACATTCAATGCTATTTTTTTTTTGTAAAGTTCTTTTATCAAGGAATTCTCTTTGCTTTTCAATTTTTCAAATGCCACTTGTACGTTGGGTCATATTGGGAAAAGAAAAACTTGGAATGCAAATCAAAAGTGGGATTCTTTGATTAATGATTAATTAATTTGGATTATGGATTAAGGAGAAATTTTTCCAATTACCTGTCACACATGCTGACTTGGAGTTCCCTACTATTAGGCATCTGACACCTATCCTTCTACTTCTTAAGTAACACGAAAATACCTATTTTACCCTTATATTCATTTCACAAAATAATTAAATAATTAAAAAAAAAAAAATCGAAGGCCAGATTTCATCCGCCGTCAAACCCCAACCTCCATCGCCCATCTCCCATCCCTCCACGGCTCCACCCATCCTGCCCTTCCGCATCACCTCTCGCCCTTTCTCCTTCTCTCTCTCTCTCTCTTCCTCTTTTTTACTTCTTTTCTTTCCTATTCTAGAGTAAGAACAAAAAGGATGTCCGTGAACTCCGGCTGATAGATCGAGATTGACGACAGCAGATCTGAAATGGAGTCGCCGCCGACAATCTGTGGGTTCCATGTAGATGTAAGAGCGGGAGAGAGAGGGGAAAGGAAAGAAAGAGAAAGTCGAACAGAGAGAAGGGATGATGATGCCAAAAAAATTGCCGACCGGTGATGATATAGAATACCACGTTCGAATTGGTAAAAAAAAAAAAAAATGATTCCATCACTAAATAATACTGAGACATGTTTTTTTGTTGAAACCCCTCCACACCTGTTAGCGGCCAAGTGGTTAACCTTATACTTCTGTTCTCTTAACCCACGCGGTGCTTGATATGAAAACTACATACATAACGAGGTTCATGACGTTGTAAAACCAACCATACCCTAAAACTCAATGTGCTATTAATGCAAAACATTGCTTCGACCGGTCGGACTTGAGCTCATTCCGAGTCACTTAAGCCGGCCGGATTAAAGAACTCCGGGAAGATTTTATTGTTTTTGACAAAGGCGATCTCCTAAGTTTAAAATCCAACAAAATGAGGGTCAATGCATGGGATATCAAAAGGCTTTTCTATTGATAAAAATAAGAGTAAACACGTCAATGCATTGTGCTTGCAAATGATTTCTTATATGCATAGCAACTTTTTGGGTGCTGGAAAGTTGAAACCAACTCAAAGGTGCACAGAAGAGAATGATAGCGTTGACAAAGATGGTACTAAACCGTGTGGTGATGATATATAACAACACTACTTATAACGTATACTTTAAAACTTTACAGGATGCACCTTGATGTCAAGCACTTAGAAATCAAATTCAAATATACATGCATCTAGAAGAATATGGAGATTCCTAAGCTGTGTTGCTTGTGAATTGTGATTGTAGCCGGCCAGCTTGATGAGCTAATAAACCAACAAAATAATGGATATTAAACAAATAAATGGCCTTTAAATCTTGATTGTAGCAAATTTTAAGGAGAATTTGATTGAGATACATATGACTAAAACTACATGAATTGAAGTGAAATTATGTCAAACGTACGTCTATTGGACTAAAGTTGTCATCATCCTTAAAATTTTCATGCACATGGTATAAATTTTTTCATTATATATTCATATTGTTCAACCTTGTCACAAGATCTTCATGTTTGTATATTCCCACCCCCAACCCCACAAAAAAAAAAAAAAAAAAAAACTTGCACGGAGATGGCAATTTTCTCCTTGAGCTTTGATTTTAACCAATTATTCACCTGAATTCTGACAATTGGCTAATTTTCTCAATGAACTTTAATTTTTGCTGAATACCTCATGAACTTTTATGATTAGCTAATTTCCCCTAGCGTTTTAGATTTTAGAATTTTTTATCCAATTTTCTATCCATCTTGGTCACATGCAGGGCACATGGCAATTATCTGAACGCAAAAAAATAATTTTATCCCTAATGTGGACAACATATATATATATATATATATATTTTTTTCTTCTTCTTCTCTTTCACTAGTTCACTTTGTACACCTTTTTGTTTGGACTTTATTCCTAATGTGTGCAACTATGCATCTTCTCAATGGTCTTGCTTTTTTAGCAACATGTTGGAGTTGTGATGCCATTTCATTAGCCTTCATTGTGACTTGATTCACATGATCATCTCGGTTCATCTATTTCAGTTCAAGACCCAAATTCAAATAAGGGGTAATCGGCTAAATTAAGTTATGGAACATATGAATTAATAACCACATGCTCTCTAGTTCTTGATTCTCTCCCCTCCTAATATCTCTCCCTTTCTCTCCCTTCCTACTTGAATACTTACGGTTAAGCCACATCAACATCTTATATTGATGTTTTTTTTATAAAGACAATAAGACAAAAAGTAAAGTGTGAAAGGATGGAAGGGAAGAGGATGAGAATAGAAGGGGAGATAATCCTACTCCAATAAGATATGCCATTACTAGCAAACAAAAATGAAGGCGGTGAAGCGTTGCATGTTGGCAAGGGAGGACAAAAATTCAATGGAAGTATCTTTGCAGAGGGAAGTTTCCTACCTAATTTGTTGCACAAGTTTCCCGCAATTTAGTTGTACAAATCGTGTCAATCGACTATAGCACATTTCTTTGTGATCATATTTTGTAGATTTTCAAGCTGTACAAGTACATCATCTCTAATCTTAGACCAAATTTATGCAAGAGGACCAAAATTTCGTTATCAACAAACCCTCTCTCTCTCTCTCTCTCTCTCTCTCTCTCTCATTTCTTGCTAACCACACAATTGAATAGCAAACGTTTGATAAGTTTTGGTCACTCACTCTCCTCGAGAAATATTTTGTTTTTACGAAAGATGAAATGAACGTTACAAACCTAATAGGTCAAATCTTAGTCTAAGAAAAATTACATTTAAAAGTTTACTAAGTCAAATATATGAAAGAAGATACTTGTGCTCTATTTGTTTTTTTTTGTTTTGTTTTTTTTTTTTTTTTGATGTAGTGAGTAATAGCTCTGGTTGTTCGTTGTTCAAGAATTCTTGTTTAGGCAGTTCATACCATCCATACATAATGTTTTGATCTAAAACTTCAATTCTTCCATGTTTCGCAGTAGATAGTATGTTGTTCCATGGAGAAAGAATATCAAAAAATATGGATAAACAAGTGTTTCCATGACTCTATCACCCAATTAATTCTATTCCACTTAATCTCTGTTTCATGACCACATATTATGAACTGAGCCAAGTCGAATACCAAGGTGTTTAAGGTCGGCTCGATTAATATTATTTGAGCTGAAGCTCAGCACAACCTCGAACAAAGTTCCTAGAGCTGAAGCATGATTTAAATTTTTTTGAGTTCCAGCTCAGTTGGCTTTCAAATGACCTTATTTTTCTAGTTTGGCTCGGGTGAATAGAGAAGGTAAAGTAGACTATTTTGAAATGTTAATAGCAAAAAGTTTTAGCATTTATGCTAATTTAATTTAGTATCGTTTTGTATTTTCTTTCACAATGATATATTGACACTAAGAGGTGGGGTCAATAAATTGGTTTCGAAATCAACATCTACAAACTTCAAAAAGACCGTTCATTTACAAATAAATATGAATTCTATTGGATCGAAGTACTAAAGGCATTTCAAACTAGTTTGAGTGAGTGTTATACCTATACATAGGAATCAGGTAGCCTGATTTTAATACATAATACACTACTCTTATACTATTGTTAAATTCAATAACTGTGAAAGTCATACTTTAGAACCTATTATTTTCTAAGTATCACACTCATGAGTTTAATATATTGAACTCATGAATTCAATTTGAAGATCACCCTTGTAAAAAGTCATTTGAATTGGAGATTTTTTAATCATCCAAATGTACCAAATAAATCAACCATATAAGTATCAAGTAACATATAAATAATAAACCATTCATTTATTTGATACAAACAATTTTTAATTCGAATAATTTTTTTAAGAATATTGTTCAATAAAAATTAAAATATTAAACGGTTTCATCATGAAAATTTTATTTTCTAAGTGGGAATGCAAAATTCGTTCAAAAAAAAAAAAAAAAAGTGGGAATGCAAAAAACATAAATTTCAGTTTTCAGTTATTTAACCCGATTGGGACGTATTTCTCACCTCACTTCCACTTCGGTGCTTCCCAACAACATCCAACAGAACAACAAAACAATGGCTTCACAACCGCTGCCAAAGGTTGAACTCCGAGAGCTTGGCAACACAGGCCTCAAGCTCAGCTGTGTCGGCTTCGGTGCCTCCCCTCTCGGCAACGTCTTCGGTCCCGTCTCCGATGACGAAGCCATCGGCTCTGTTCGCGAAGCCTTCCGCCGAGGCATCAACTTCTTTGACACCTCTCCGTATGTAACTTTTGATCATCTCTCAAGTTTTAAGTTTTGTGGGTAATCCTTATTCTTGTTCTGTATGGATACCAAGAAAATTTGAGGAATTTAAGGAATTTTCGTAAAATTGAGCATGTTTTCTCATGGTTAGATTAAAGAGTAAACTTAATTTATAATGCAGCCAGAAAGATTGAAACCTTGTCAATTGTAATGGGGTGTTTGGTTGGAGATGATTAGCGGGAATTTAAAGGGAATTACTTTTCTGATGCTTCTGTTTGGTTGCTGAGAAAATGAAGAGTTGGGATTAATATGACTGATGATCAAAGGAAAATTTTGATACTTTTAGAGTTCCCATTGTTTGTGATCCAGAAAAACCTGTTTGGTTGGAGAGATGAGATGTAAATAGACATTAAAATTTGATGATCAAATATGATCTTGTATTTGTTCTAAGGAAGAAGTCATAGAACTTTTTATATGTTCATTTTACCCTTTTTCTTCCAAATTTTTAGGTATTATGGAGGGACTTTGTCAGAAACGGTGCTTGGTAAAACGCTAAAAGCTCTAGGTGTGCCGAGAAGCGAGTACGTTGTGGCAACCAAGTGTGGACGCTATGCTGACGGTTTTGATTTCAGTGCTGATAGAGTGATTAAGAGCATTGATGAGAGCTTGGAGAGATTGCAGCTAGATTACGTCGATATACTGCAATGCCATGACATTGAATTTGGGTCTCTGGACCAGGTGCTTTGGCATTTCTTGTTTGCGTTCTTCAATTTGTGTTGGTTTATTTGCTTTAATTCACAGTGTGACATGTAGAGTTGTTCTTTTTTTTTTCCCCCTTCTGTCTGTTAGGGAATATCATCTCAATTGATACGTTGTAATGATCAAGCTTGTGTGTTCCCATTTATTTTGGTTAACAGATTGTAAGCGAGACAATCCCTGCCTTAAAGAAACTGAAAGAAGCTGGGAAGATTCGTTTCATTGGTATCACAGGACTTCCATTGGGAATTTTCACATATGTTCTTGATCGTATACCAGCTGGCACGGTGGACGTGGTCCTGTCATATTGCCACTACGGTATTAATGATTCAACATTGGAGGATCTAATACCATACCTCAAGAGCAAAGGTGTTGGAATCATTAGTGCTTCTCCACTTGCAATGGGTCTGCTTACTGAGAATGGTCCTCCAGAATGGCACCCTGCATCTGCTGAACTGAAGGTTAACATTCTCGATGCATGAATTCCAGCTGGTGCTATATTCATGCAATCCTGTCTTCTTTAATGTGATTTGGAAATCATAACTGATTTAATGTGTTTTATGTTCTTACAGTCTGCTTGCCGAGCTGCTGCTGTCTATTGTAAAGAGAGAGGGAATAATATTTCGAAGTTAGCTCTGCAATACAGCTTGTCCAATAAGGATATCTCATCAGTGCTGGTCGGCATGAACTCTATTAATCAGGTTCCCAACCATCATTTGCATTTAACTTGCTCATTCCGTTCTGATTTTAGAGTCGGGGAATGTAGATTCCACCCAGCTCTATAGTTTTATAGTAGCACAAACTCGTGATCATGTCAAGTAAATGAATACGTACATGGTCCTGTCACATTGACATCACATAGAAAGCCCTTTTTATTATGTTATAAAATGCCTACGTTCATATAGATCATTCATCTGTCTTAAGTACTACATGATTGTTTAAATAATCAGGTTGAGGAAAATGTCGCTGCTGCTGTGGAGCTCGCGACCATTGGCAAGAATGAGAAAACTCTAGCAGAGGTTGAAGCTATTCTGAAACCAGTGAAGAATCAGACATGGCCTAGCGGAATCCAGCAGAGCTGACAACTTTGCTCTTGTATGTAACCATCTGTATCCTGTACTTATTTTAATTGCTTTTCAGTCGCCTGTTAAGGTTTGTCAAAAATAAATAAAGGATTGTGAATTTTTCATTTGGGTGAGATGTAAAGGCTAAGAGAATCATGAGCCAGATTAATTAGATCCCCAAAAGTATGTTTCAGTATATAAGTAGTCAAAAGTCAAATTATCATTTATGTAGATCGATGGATTGTATTTCTGTGCATCCATTATTTGTGAGAAAAACAGATTAAGGATAAACAATAAACATCAATGATAAAGGAAGAAAAATTCAATAAATCTGATTAAGATGAAGTTCACAACAGTAGTTGTCTCATACATTCATAATTGGCTCATAATCTTGTCACTTATAGATTAGAGAGGTCCCCGGACAAAAAAAATATGGATTAGAAAAATCCGAATTTCGGATACATGGGTAAGCATCCTTCTGAATATCTGTTACCCTAGCTGTACTTAAATCCATATTGTTAGCCTCCAGTTCTCCTCCGCTTTGGCAAAAATCGATGTCAAGAAGTTATCTTTCAGCTGTCCTTGATGTCAAAACTCTATGTTAGCATCCACTGGAGTTAGTAATGAGGTGAAGGAATCTGTCTTCACTGCAAGGGATTGTGATTCCACCCATTGGATGATCATATCCAAATTCTTCTTCAGCCTGACTCAGCAAATCTTGGAATGAAGGGTCGTTCAAGTATGATATCGGAATCACAAACCGCTTTCTTTGGCTTTCCCCAACATAGACTGCAAAGTAGCCCTTGGGAACATTGACGGCTCTTGAAGCAGCCTGGTTTGAGGTCGAGTGTCGATGATTTTTCTTTCCGGGCAAACGAAAACCCATGGTGGTCTAGAGGAAGAACAAGCAAAAGAGTGCAAAGAATTTGTAGAACAATGGAAGTGGATAAATGGTGAAGAACTAATGTGAGACTTGTGTTGGTTGTGTAACCAATTGAGTTTATATAGATGAAAAGGGTAAGATATTGGCCATGAGGATTCACATGGTTTGGTCTGTCCACTTTTTTGTTTTTGTGGCCTTTCATCTGGTATTGGCCAAACCTGTCACCTTCCAGACAAGCATCTTGCCCTACCTCATTTAGATAAAACCAAAGTAGCCTACAGATGATACAAGTTCAAAAACAAAGAAAATAAAATAAAAATCTTACAAAGTTAAACTAAAAATAGTAAATACTAGTAATGCTTTGTGTATAGAAATGTTTCAACACAGGGGGCAATGCAGGTGGAGCATTAGCACAGGGTCCTCATATCTAAAGCCCCTTAAAATCTCAAGACCGGCTATGTTTTAGCATGTTTACAACACTATTAACTCGTTAGCTCTACACCACTTATCTCGTTTTCTGTCACTTGGAGCTTGAATGTATGTTGAAGGCGGGTAGATTAACACCACGGGGCTATGTTAGCATAGTTCCAATTTCTCTCGGTGGTTTGAACATATAGGCACCTTTTTGTTAAGATGGTTTTGTAAGGATAGGTTCTAACCGTGAATTTAACACCGAAATCCACAAAGAATCCATACGGAAACTTTACTTTAGAGTACCTGAATGTTCTCCATGTATTATTTGGATTTGTTTCTGGACATATTTCATGAGGGATCACATGGAGTTGTCTCCCAACTAATGATATATGACATGACAGATTTCATACAACTTCACAATTATATGATATATCATGGCCTACTACCAATGAACACATATTGGCTGCAGAAATTATTCCACTTTGTATATGCCACCAGCTGGATACAACATATAACCTAGAGAACACAGAAACTAGGGACTCTAATAAGATAGATAAAATTAACTGTGGGCATTCTTTCTTCCAGCAAACAGAAGTTCTCAGCCCCGGGTTTTCGAAATGTCAACCGGACAAGGAACAAGCTAGGTTATCGCCCCATGTGATGTGTACTGTGACAAAAACATGGCGATTAAACTTGGGGCCAGAATTGAAGTTGATGGTAAGGTTGATGGGAAGCACAGAACCAACTTAAGCTGACATGATATCTTTCTGTGATATGTAATGTATTGAGATACAGTTTTCATTTTTCTTTTCTTGTTTTTTTTCTTCTCTTCATTTAGTCAAGTTTGATATGCCAAGGGAAGCGATTTTCACACTCTGCGTATTATGATTTATTGGCCATACATGGAAGATTAGGCTTATCCAAGAAGATCAGGTACTTTAGTCTACAAGACATTTGAATTAGGGTTTGACAGAGAAATGCGAGGGGTAGGGTAGGGTTGAGTAGGCATGATTTGCAACTTGCTACCTTTATATATCAGATTAATTGACCGATCAACTTTTGATAAATTAGTGGGACAGAAGAATCTGATTACTATATATCATCCGTATTATTTCCACCCCTATATATGCTGCAAAGTAGATATACAAATCTTCACCCCAAGTTTTCACAGACTCTATTATCACATGAATTTCTCATTAAAAATTTCTCAATTATTGAAGGCATATCAATATTCCACATAAAACATGGGTTTGAGCTTGCTATCAATCATCCGGCGATCATTCTTGATGGGTAAGCAATCGAGGATGAGTACAGCGAATGTCCCAAAAGGCCACTGTGCTGTATATGTAGGAGGGGAACAGAAGAAGAGACTTGTAGTACCAATATCATACTTGAACCACTCGTGGTTCAAAGACTTGCTAAGCTGCAGTGACGAAAAGTTTGGAGTCACTCATCCGATGGGTGGCATCACTATTCCGTGCACTGAAGAGGCCGTCACTGGTCACAGTTCTTGTTTGCATTCCTTCTAATGTCATGGCCAACATCAGTAAACAAAACTCTTCAATTTTGTTTCCTGAAGGGTTGACAATACTCCCATTGTAAATATCCCCATTGTATTCTGATACTGAGAAAATAATTTAACTTTAATATTTGTTTATATTAGCTCTCTTTCATTAGTTCCTTGCCTATTGTATGTATTTTAGCTAAATAGTGATTTTTAGGGTTCTTATTCACATACTGCAGAGACAACTGAGAAACATTTTTATAGACTACAATAATCTAGTCCTCATAATCCACCAGTGACACAACTTCAGGCGATATACTTAATTGGTATTGCTAGGGTGACTAAATCTGTGGACTAAATTTTGTAAACTAAATAACATGGAAGTTGATGGTTGAATTATTATTTAAGTTTTGATTAATGTGCTTATTTTTTATTGGTGACACATCATTAGTTTGCAATTTTAGTCTTTTTGTCTACCTAGCATTACTCTAATTAATTATATTACTGCATTTTGGTGGTCTACATATATATATATGAAGAGGCACCCCTAGCCAGCTCACCAAGTTTTATATATGATTTACACATCCTTTGAATTGTCTCCAATTTAAGTAGCGAACTTATATTGCTTCTGGGGGTAGCTATAGAGGCTAAGAGGAGTATGGGACTACAAGTTACTGATATTATCATGTGATATTGTACCGGTTGATTTTTGTTCCTTGATTTCCATTGCCTAAGATGACGGTACATTACGAGTCTGCTACCTTTTAGAGGTAGGCAATGAAAACCAAGGAAAATAACTTACACATTCTATTAGGATTGAAGAGTTAAGGACATTAGATTTCACCCGGCTCTGTGGCTTTTTACTGGAATTAACATATAAGTAGTCAACAATTAAATGAGTTATCTAGATCAATATTGGTTTGTATTTCTGGGCATCCAAAAACTAAATCCGTGAGAAATAGGTATTAAAGCGAAACATCAATGGAAAAGGAAGAAAAATTCAATCAATCTGATTAAGATGAAGTTTACTACAGTTGCTGTGTCTCTTATACAATCATAGTTGGCTCATAATCCCAGCTCTTTCTGATTAGTGAGTTCCGGGTAAAAAAAATATGGACCAGAAAATCCGAAATTTCAGATACATTGTTAATGGTAGGCATATCCTTCTGAATATCTGCTACCGTAGCTGTACTCAAGTCCATATTGTTAACCTCCGCTTCTCCTCCACTTCAGCAAAAAGAACCTCCTTTTCGGCAAAAAATTGATGTCAAGAAGTTATCTTGCAGCTGTCATTGATGTCAAAACGTTAGCATCCACTCTCATGATCTCATCCACTGGAGCTAGAAATGAGGTGAAGGAATCCGTCTTCACTGCAAGGGATTGTGATTCCACCCATAGGATGATCATATCCAAATTCCTCTTCAGCCTGACTTAGCAAGTCTTGGAATGAAGGGTTGTTCAAGTATGATATCGGAATCACAAACCGCTTCCTTTGACTTTCCCCAACATAGACCGCAAAGTAGCCCTTCGGAATAATGTTGGCTTTTGAAGCGTCCTGGTTCATTGTTGAGTGTCGATGATTTTTCTTTCCGGGCAAATGGAAACCCATGGTTTTTTTATTTGTTTAGAGGAAGAACAAAAAAAAAGATTTCAAAGAAATTGCAGAACTATAGAAGTGGATAAAATGGTGAAGAATGTGAGACTTGTGTTGCTTGTGAAACCAAGTGAGTTTATATATATGAAAAAGGGTACGAGTAAAATTCTCTATTAAAGAAGTGAATGGAGCTGTCCTCTTAAGACAATCACATGGTTTGGTCTGTCCACTATCGTTATGTGGACTTCATCTGATGTTGACCAAACTTGTAAGGCTGTACGTTCCAGAGAACATCTTTGCCCTACCTCATTTACATAAATATATAAACTTAAGATTAGAGACCTGGTTGAGACATCTAGCTATCTGATATGACAACTTATAACAAAAGCATTACATAGGAGATGGTGTTGCTGCAAGCAAACCATGGGCAACTAGTCAATTAGTGTGGCTCCATTGATAACAGTTAACGTCGTCAAGAAACAAATTATAACTAGAAGAAATCCTCTTACCTATCAACTGTTAATGTCGGATGCAATAATAGTTAGATCAAGTAGTGTTTTTTCTTCCAAACAGTAGTGCTTTGGCTTTTAGGATTGAAATGGATTGGATAAGTCCCTTGATGTATCTTGAATGCAAAAGTGGATGTTAACCTTCAATTTTTGTCCTAGTTAAAGGTACAAGCTGGATTAACAATAAATAAAACTTCGCCTTTTCAACCTCCTCAAAATGGAAGGGAAATGTTTTCTTCATATCTAGTCAGTCATCTTCATATAATACAAATAGGAGAATGACATACGACTTCTTCATTCAAGATACATGCAATCTAGGGAGTTATCCGATCAATTCCATTTCCACACACCAAGTGAGACCTTAGTGTTTTTTAATATAAAAGCAAGTATATTGTTTGGTAAATATGAAAGAAAAGTTTGAGACTTATTTGTGAAGATTTTAGGCTATCTCTAATGAGCAGAAAATTTGAAGTCAAAAGTTATCCTTGACTCAAAATTCGACTTTAACTTTTGCCTTTTGGACTGGAGATATTTAGCAGATTGTTAGAGGAGGCGGCACATGTCCAAAGTCATGGAATTACGAACAAAAACATAGAAAACTGTCTTTAGTTCTAGATTCATCAAGTTGCAAACCAAGCTTCTTGAAAGTCACATGAAGCACGCCCAACTACTCATCAGTCTCATCCCATCACTGCACATACACCAACTTGAGCAACAAAAACATGGAAACACACTTGCAATGCCAGATGCTTCAGCACTTGGTTTTTTAATTGTTATGCTTCTAACAAAACTGCTTCTAGAAAAATACTTACGGTCGAGAAATGCTTCATAGAGAAGCATTCACAAACGGAAACGGACCTGCAGTATAGGAGCATATAAGCAAATGAGTATATGTAGTGTATATGTGAGCATATATAGGCACCCTTTTCCTTGTGAACCGGTTTTGCAAGGACAAGTTCTACCCACGAGTTTAACACCTAAATCAACTGGGTATACAAATGGAAACTTTAGGTACCTGAGTGAACCCTTTATATTATTAGGATTTTTCTTACGACATATATCATGAGAAATCACATGGTATTGTCTGCTAACTAATGGTATGAGACTTGACAGATTTCATACTGCTTAAAAGTTATTTCATGGCCTACCATCAATGAACACATTATGGTTGCAGAATTTAATCCATTTCCTATGTACCACGTGCTGAATACAACATATAACCTAGAGAACTCAGGAACTAGAGACTTGATAGGGTGACCAAACTGGGTATTTTTCTAGCAAATAGAAGTTCTCCATTCAGTCCCGGGTTTTCGAATTTATCGATCGAACAAGGAACAAGGTCATCACCCCATGTGTGGTGTATTGTGACTAAAACATGATATAAAGTCGGGCCAAAACTGAAGTGGATGGAAAGGTTGATGGAAGCACAGAACCAACCTAGTTGGCATGATATCTTTCTGTGATATATAATGCATTGAAAGATAAGGGTTTCTTCTTTCTTTGCTTTTTTTTGTTCACCTTTCATTTGGTCAAGTTTGATATCCCAATATATTGGCCATATATGAAAGATCAAACTTATCCATAGTCTAGAAGACAGTGGAATTTGACATGGAAATGTGAGGGGTAGGTTTGCAAAAGGACTTACGTACACCCTCTGGGATACCACAATGGCAATTCCGGGACAATAATACAATGTCATGTCTCATACGGCACCGCATGATTAATTGGTCTGGGACCAACGTCCATGGAAGTCCTTATAGAGTAGGGCATGATTTTGCAAGTTGCAACCTTTTTACAACTGATTAATTGGCTAATCAACTTTTAGAAAAATTAGTAATAGGACAGAAGCATGTACCCTCTTAAATATGCCATCCCTTTATATCAACGAACCTATACAAATCCATCACCCCAAGTCCTCACATCCTCTTCCTTTGTCACAACTTTTTCTCATCCAATAATCTCCTCAAGTCTTAAGCATAACAATATTCCACAGAAACCATGGGTCTGAACTTGCTATCGATCATCCGGCGATCTATCTTGACGTCTAAGCAATCGAGCATGGCTTCAACGAATGTCCCAAAAGGCCACTTTGCTGTTTATGTCGGAGAGGAACAGAAAAGGAGACTTGTAGTTCCTATATCATACTTGAACCACCAGTGTGTTGTGCTATGACAGCACCAAACCCGTTGGAACCAACTCAAGCTAACCCACAGGAAATTTATCAAATGAAAATGCAAGAACAAAATATAAAAGACACAAAGAATTTAACGAGGTTCCTCCACAGTCAGTGTAACTGGAGTACGTCCTCGGAGCAGTAGGAGCTCACCCAATAATCCACTATCAACCAAATGGGAGTTTACAAAGTGTTGGCAATCTCACAACCCAAAAGCCCAATACACCCAATAGCTCTCACACACCAAAGAAACAAATAGAGAAAGAAATATAATGTATAATTTCTTCTCTACACATATAGCTCAAAGCTATTACAACAACAATTATGATGGATGATTGCTAACCAAAAAGAAGAGCACTTTCTTCTTCTCTTCAACGAAGGGTTGCTGCACCCTCTCTATTTTCTGATGCTTTGCAGCTTGCACTCCTTTTCTCTGCAGCTCTCTCCTCACTCTTCTCTAAAACAAAATGAGCCCTTCTTTTTTTTTCTTATTGCACCAACCGAACCCTTATTCTTTTCTTTAAGAAAAAAACAAAAGAGACATCATCATGACCATCAACTTTTCTTTTCAATAAACATATCATGATGTCTTTCACCTTTTGTTTTGTTTAATAGCCGAAAGGTTTTTTGGACACTTGTGGCCATTAATTCAACAATCTCCACCTTGGCCAAGTTCCGAAAAACGCCATGATAAGCCAACCAACACAATTAGCACACAACATCACTCCCGAACACTAGCAAGAGAACAACTCATGCCGAGCCAAATGTTCCAAAACTCCTACTGCTCAACGCCTTCTTTATATAGGCATAATGTGAGCCAAGTTCAAACAGTGAACAAACTTGGCTACACCAACAACCTTAGTCAACATATCAGCGGGGTTGTCTTTAGTTGGAATCTTCTGGAGAATGATTTCCCCTTCACCAACAATTTCACGAACAAAGTGATAACGCACATCTATGTGCTTGGTCCTTGCATGATGAACCTGATACTTAGCCAAATAAATGGCACTCTGACTATCACAATGTACCTCCACCTGCTTCTGATCAACCCCCAAATCTCTAATCAGACCATGTATCCAAATGGCCTCCTTTATAGCTTCAGCAACTGCCATATATTCAGCCTCTGTAGTAGACAAAGCAACAGACGACTGCAAAATGGACCTCCAACAAACTGGCCCTTTAGCCATAGTAAACACATAGCCTGTAGTAGACTTCCTTCCATCCAGATCACCTGCATAATCTGAATCAACATAACCAACTGCAAAATGACCAATACCAGAGTCATCCCTCTCAAAGCATAAACCAACATCTCGAGTACCATGGAGATACCTCAATATCCATTTAGTTGCTTGCCAATACTCTTTACCTGGATTATGCATATATCGACTCACCATGCCAACTGCATGAGCAATATCCGGTCTAGAGCATACCATTGCATACATCAAACTACCAACCAAATTTGCATATGGTATATTTTTCATTTGCAGCTTCTCTTTATCAGTTTTAGGACACTGTAGAGAACTCAATTTAAAATGAGGAGCCAAAGGGGTACTAACCGGTTTGGTTGAATCATGAACTCCAAACTTCCGAATCAACTTCTCAATGTATTGTCTTTGATTCAAACTGACCAAACCCTTCGCTCTATCTCTAGTGATCTCCATGCCAAGGATCTTCTTCGCTTCACCAAGATCCTTCATCTCAAACTCATTCTTCATTTGTTTCTTCAATTTCTCAATCTCTTCAACATTCTTTGAGGCAATCAACATATCATCAACATATATCAATAAATAAATGAAAGACCCATCTTGCAACTTCTTGAAGTACACACAATGATCATATTGACTTCTAGAATAATTTTGGCCTCTCATAAATTTATCAAACCTCAAATACCATTGTCTTGGAGATTGCTTCAAGCCATAAAGTGATTTCTTCAATTTGCAAAACAAATTTTCCTTCCCTTTCACTATATACCCATCCGGTTGACACATATAAATCTCTTCATTCAAATCACCATGTAGGAAAGCCGTCTTCACATCAAGTTGCACAAGCTCAAGATCATATTGTGCAACAAGAGCTAACATAATACGAATTGAGGAGTGTTTCACAACCGGAGAAAATATTTCATTGTAGTCAATGCCCTCCTTTTGTGCATACCCTTTAGCAACTAATCTTGCTTTAAATCTCACATTGCTTTTCTCATCAGCATCTTCCTTCTTGGCATACACCCATTTGCAACCGATAGCTTTCTTGCCCTTAGGCAATTTAGCTAACTCCCAAGTCTTGTTCTTCAAGAGAGAATTCATCTCATCACCCATGGCATTGCACCACCTTTTCTTCTCCTCACTCTCAATGGCTTCCTCGAAATTGGATGGAATATCATCAGTGATAATAGGAAGAGCAAAAGCAACATAGTCACTATACCGAGCTGGCTTGGTAATTTGTCTCTTTCCTCTGTTCTTTGCAATAGACTCTTGAGGTGAAACTTGCTCTTCAACTTGAATAGAATCTTCAAGTTCAACTTCTTCAACATCCTCATGGTCTCCAACTTCTTCACTTGTAGTGGCTTCGACATCAGCGGAAATAGGATTTGAAGTACCAGAGGCAACTTTCTCAAGCTCCACCTGTTGGACATCTTTCACATTCTTCTCAGAGACTTTGTACATACTTTCTTCATCAAATGTCACATCTCTACTGATTACAAGTTTCTTCATCTCCGGGCACCATAACCTGTAACCTTTGACACCACTACTAAAACCAAGAAAGATAGCCTTTTTGGCTCTAGGATCAAGTTTATTTTCAGTCACATGAAAATAAGCAGGTGAACCAAAAATACGGATATAGTCATAATCAGAAGAAGGTTTTCCAGTCCATACCTCCATTGGTGTCTTACCCTGAATAGCAGCTAAGGGTAATCGGTTGATGATGTGACATGCATAATTAGCTGCCTCTGCCCAAAATGACTTGCTTAAACCCGACTGAGACAACATACATCTAACCTTCTCAAGCAAGGTTCGATTCAATCTTTCTGCAACTCCATTTTGTTGTGGAGTTCCCCGAACACTAAAATGTCTCACAATTCCTTCCTCTTTGCAAACTTTAAAGAAAGGGTCGGATGTGTATTCACCACCATTATCCGATCTCAAAATCTTAATCTTTCTCCCAGTCTGGTTCTCAACCATTTTCTTCCATCCCAAGAAAATGCTTAACACCTCACTCTTGTGCTTCATAGTGTAGACCCAAGACCTTCTTGAATAATCATCAACAAAGGTCACGAACCAATGTCTACCACTCAAAGAGGGAGTCTTTGTAGGACCCCAAACATCCGAATGCACATAATCAAGAATGCCCTTCGTCTGATGTATAGCAGTACCAAACTTCACTCTAGTTTGCTTCCCCAAGACACAATGCTCGCAGAAATCAAGCTTACAAGTCGTGGCACCTTTTAGAAGACCTTGTTTCACAAGCCCTTGTAGAGCTTTCTCACCGGCATGGCCTAATCTCATATGCCACAGTCTAGTAGTATCAGAATCAGATGTGCCCATATTTTCTGAGACTACAGATGCTTCACCTGTCACAGTGCTTCCTTGCAATAAATACAAATGGCCACATCGAGGAGCTTTCATCACAACAAGTGCACCATAAATAACTTTCAATGTATGTCCATCTGAATGAAACCTGAAGCCCTTGGATTCCAAAGTACCCAAAGAAATAAGATTTTTCTTCAAATTCGGTACATACCGAACACCTGTCAACTCTTTAACCATGCCATCATGTAACTTCAAACGAACTGTACCAATCCCTTTTGTTGTGCAAGGATTGTCATCTCCCATGAACACAACGCCACCATCAAACTCTTTCAAGCTTGAAAACCAATCCTTGTGAGGAGTCATATGATGAGTACAACCCGTATCCAACACCCACTTAGTAGCACAATCAAATGATGAGGAAGTGGTTAAAGCAAAATCAGAAAAATCTGTTTCAACCTCTGCAACATTGGCTTCAGAACTTTCTTTTCCTTTGGTCTTCAACTTAGGACAATCTTTCTTCCAATGGCCCTTATTACGACAAAAGGCACATTCATCCCTTTCCAAAGGTTTTCTACCTTTAGAGTTTCCTCTAGGTCGAGACTGTGATTTTTTCCTGCTAGAAGATGATCTTCTCTCCGATGATCTACCTCTAACAAATAAAGCTTCAGAGGTACTATCATGATTTTTATCTCTATGCCTCATTTCATAATTCATCAAGGCATTTGACACATCTTCAAATTTCACAGTTTCTTTACCATGCATAATAGTGGTAACAAAATGCTCATAAGAGTCCGGCAAGGAATTCAACAATATTAAGGCCTTATCTTCATCCTTAATATCCTCATCTAAATTTAACAAGTCGGCAATCAACTTATTAAAAGCATCAAGGTGTCTAATCATTTTTGTACCTTCTTTGTATTGGAAGCGGTAGAGTTTTTTCTTCAAGTGTAGCCGGTTCTCTGCACTCTTTGTCATATACTTGTCTTCCAATTTTTGCCACAACACACTTGCTACCGTCTCCCGCATCACAAAATACTTCTGAGTTTTTGCAAGGCACAACCGAATTGAAGAGCAAGCCCACAAATTTAATTTCTCCCATTCCGGCTTCGACATAGCTTCCGACTTCTCTCCCAAAGCGGCAAGTAGATCTTGTTGAGCCAACACATCTTTGATCTCACATTGCCACATCCCGAAGTTGTTTGTGCCATCAAACTTTTCCACTTCGAACTTTGCATTTTGCACCGTAGTTCTTGCAAACCCGGAGGTGCTTCCAAAAGGATTCTCATCTTGCCCGTCTGACATCTTTGGCAACTAGACAGTACCCAAGAGCAACCAGTGCTCTGATACCAATTGTTGTGCTATGACAGCACCAAACCCGTTGGAACCAACTCAAGCTAACCCACAGGAAATTTATCAAATGAAAATGCAAGAACAAAATATAAAAGACACAAAGAATTTAACGAGGTTCCTCCACAGTCAGTGTAACTGGAGTACGTCCTCGGAGCAGTAGGAGCTCGCCCAATAATCCACTATCAACCAAATGGGAGTTTACAAAGTGTTGGCAATCTCACAACCCAAAAGCCCAATACACCCAATAGCTCTCACACACCAAAGAAACAAATAGAGAAAGAAATATAATGTATAATTTCTTCTCTACACATATAGCTCAAAGCTATTACAACAACAATTATGATGGATGATTGCTAACCAAAAAGAAGAGCACTTTCTTCTTCTCTTCAACGAAGGGTTGCTGCACCCTCTCTATTTTCTGATGCTTTGCAGCTTGCACTCCTTTTCTCTGCAGCTCTCTCCTCACTCTTCTCTAAAACAAAATGAGCCCTTCTTTTTTTTTCTTATTGCACCAACCGAACCCTTATTCTTTTCTTTAAGAAAAAAACAAAAGAGACATCATCATGACCATCAACTTTTCTTTTCAATAAACATATCATGATGTCTTTCACCTTTTGTTTTGTTTAATAGCCGAAAGGTTTTTTGGACACTTGTGGCCATTAATTCAACACAGTGGTTCCAAGACTTGTTAAGTTGCAGTGAGGAAAAGTTTGGATTCACTCATCCGATGGGCGGCATCACCATTCCATGCACCGAAGAGACCTTCACATGTCACATTTGTTGTTTACAATCCTTCTAATGACATGACTAAACCAAACTCTTCAATGTTGTAGCCTGAAATATTGACAAATTCACTTTGTAAATATCCACTTTTGTATTCTGATACTGAAAAAATTAATTTAAACCAGTTCTTATATTAATTCTCCTTCATAATTATTGTACTGCTCATGTTTTTATCATATAGATTTAACTTTGCCTAGATGTTAAAACTATTTTGCTCATTCTTTGTCTAGATGTTAAATCATTAGATATAATTTTGCCTAGATGTTAAAACTATTTTGCTCATTCCCAGTAAATCTAATCTCCACAATCCATCAATAAAAGAACTGCAGGTGATTAGTAACATAAAGTATCATTCGTCAGAGAGTAGGCATAAACAGTACGGTTTTCAATTCGATTCATTTTAAATTTGTTAAAAAATGTAAATTAGTTTGTATATAAAAATATTGATAATAATACATTTATAATTAATTTACTACCGCACCATTCTTTTCCCTTGTTATTTCTTCACGTGAACATTTCATTGGAAGATGAATAGATAGGAATTAAAATTAAAATAACTCGGATACCAAAGACTTATCATTTCCCTTGGTTATTTCTTCACGTAATCATCATTTATCTCTTTAATATTTTTTATTAAATATTCATTAAACAAATAATTAATTTATTTGTAGACGTTTCCTTTGCTTTCCCTTTGTTATTTCTTCTTGATTCTCAGTGTCGCATTCCAGTTCTTTGTCCCTTCCCCCTCTCTCCCCTTTCTTCTCTTTCCCCGACCTCTCCTTTTTCTGCTTCACCGACAAACACAAGGACGAATAGGAACCTGCCCAATATGATGCTCTTCTCGAGGGGGGGTGAGCAAGTCACCTCTGTTCTTCAGAAAGTCTCCCCGACAACTACAAGGATGACATCGGCGAATTTTACAGTGACCCAAGTGCCTTTTTTTAGTTCTTTGTTCAAGTTTTGTCTAATCTAGTTAGAGACACCGAATTCACAACCGAACCATCAAAGTATCGGTACGGACGTACCGATACGGAGTTCGGACACTAAATGGCCGAATCTGGCAACTATGGCTTATTGACAATACTTAGAAAAGCACCATAGTAATACTTGTAAGTTTTTGAAATTATGTATGTTATTGTTTTCCGTAGCAGTAAAGCTTTACACTAAAATCATTTACAAAGTAGGGAAGTGGTAAGACCTTTCAATATACCAAAAAGTATCAAATGTATGACTTTGCTTAGAAGGTTGTCTTGCAATACCAAATTCATATTCATAGTTAGCAAATAGTCTACACTAGTCAACTTTACCTGCACGTTGTTGCGGCAGCAAAAATATAGTTATAGATTATGTCATTAACATATAAATATGCAGAGATTCAAATAAACACTGGATAGAAAATATAGCAAATATTTATACAGAGTTGTCCAAATTTATGCAACATACATACAAGGCATTATCAACTGTTCTGTCATCCACATACAAAAGTGGTTATCCTGATATTCCCCTTTGATAACCACCCTAGTTGCTGATTGGTATCACCATTTGAAGATAAAATGTTTCAAAACAGCAGAATGTTTACGTACACCAAAAAATGGGGAATTCATGTTAGCAAGGACTATTTACAGGCAAAAAATATTAGTCAACACTGTTCTGTTTTGGACAATAGATGATAATATCCTCTGTACACCAACACAAGTTTATTCCGAGCAGTCACTGTAGATAAAATATTTAGATAATTGGAAAAAAAGAAAAGAAAAGCAAATGTTAATACACATGGAATAAGCTTTGGACATGAATAAATTTATAGTATGGAAGAAGCAGTAGGAAAACAAAGTCACCTAGTTTTTTTTTTCTGTGCAGCAGGGTCTGTTTTTGAGCTAGTTAGGCAGGATTTTTTTTTTCTCAACAGCTTAATCGGAACTTGTTAGTAAAGAGTCCTTCACGTCTATACCTTTGTCATAATCTCCATAATTATCTTATGTATATTATCACTTTATCTTAGAGATTTGTAATCCCGTAAGGATTTGTATTGGGAGCTACACAATCCCTTTAGGACTCTCTGTAAACTAGTATATTTATACCTGATGATTATGAGTAATGGAAAAGTACGACTTCCGCCAATATTATTGCTTCATGTTTACTATGCTCTTTCTCTGAATATATATTTCTACATGGTATCATCCCTTTCCCTGGCTTAACAACCCTTCTCGATCCTGCTTCTCATCATGTCCTTTACCTCCCCACTTCCTGGACCTGCTATCGCCCAGTTTCTCAAACTCAATGACTCCAATTACCTCACGTGGCTCCGTCAGATCAAGCCCTTTCTTGTTGGTCATGATCTGTGGAAGTTTGTTGATGGCTCCCACCCACCCCTATCGGCCACCCTCATCGTCACTACCACCCTTTCCCCTGCCGCTTCTGACTCCGACAGTTCTTCCGTGACTACTACCTCTACCATTCCCAACCTCGCTTTTGCCCAATGATACCAACACGATCAGTTGGTCGTAAGCTACATCACTGCTACCTTGACAGAACCCGTCCTTGCTCTCACCGTGGGCCATGACTCCGCCCAAGCAGTCTGGGCCTGTCTTCAACGGCGCTTCGCCCACGGCTCTGTTCTCAATTCCGCTGCCTTGCGTTACCAACTGCTTGATCTTTCCAAAGGATCTCGCTCTATTGCTGACTATCTTCAGCATGCTAAATCTCTTGCTAACAAACTCACTGCTATCGGTCGTCCCGTCGATCCTGAAGACTTCATCACCGCTGTTCACCGTGGTCTTGGATCTGACTACCTTACCCTTACCACTGATATCATCAATGTCATCCCCCTTCCTACCTTTGAGGAGTTGACCTCCAAGATTGAAGCTTTTGATCTTCAGAACCCTCGCACCTCCACCACTACTGCCGCTTCGCAAATTGCCCTCATTACTACCACCAACCCCGTGCTTCTTCTCAGTCCTCTGGCAGTCGCTGTAGCAACTGGAACGACCGTCCCCAACGGAACAGTGGTCCGCAGCGTAATACCTCCGGCTGACGTCCTGGTAGGAATACCAATCCCCGCAATCAACAACAACAATGGAATGAGCCTCCTCCATTCAATTCTCAGCAACCTTCTCCGCAACCTTGGGATGGGCCCTCTCATCCCTCTTATTGGCCAGGCCCGCGTAGGTTTTCTGGGCGCCCCACCTCCAGTTTACTGGGCCCCGACCCTTGGTGTCCCACTTGCTCCACCTCGCAGCATAGTGCTGCACACTGTCCACACCGCTATGGCGGCCCAGAACCTTTTCCCCCTTTGCAGGCTCTCAAGTGGTTTCTTATCAGGATCCCAACTTTTGGTTTCTCGACACCGGCGCTACCCACCACATGACGGGCGATCCCAATGCCCTCCCCCACCCACAGCCGTATCGTGCTCCTAATTCCGTTCAATTGGGTAATGGTGATTCTTTAAACATTACATCCACTGGTACAGTTCATATATCTCTTAACTCTATTCCGTTTAGTCTTCGTAATGTCTTTCTTGTTCCGTCCTTACGTAAAAACCTCTTGTCTGTTGCACGCTTTACACATGATAACAATGTTGTTATTTGTTTCTTTCCGTCCTTTTATTGTATTTATGATTTACACACCGGTGCTTTATTGTTTCAGGGCCCATGTAGAGATGGCCTTTATCCATTATCACTATCCTCACCACATGCCCTTGCCACTTCATCCTCCACCCTTTGGCATCACCGTCTCGGTCACCCTTCGTCCTCAATTTTGTCTCGTCTTAGCTCTAGTTTAGGCTCTAAGTCATTTTCTTCCAAATATTTTTGTAAAAGTTGTGCTTTAGGCAAGTCCACACAACTTCCTTTTCAATTAAATAATGCAAGGGCTACTACTCCATTTTATATTATACATTCTGATGTTTGGATGTCCACTACTACCTCTGTTTCTGGCTTTCGTTATTACGTACTATTCACTGACGATTATACTCGTTATTCTTGGATTTACCCCATGAAAAAGAAGTATGAAGTCTTTACACATTTCCAAAACTTTGTTGCAATGGCTCGTAACCTATTTAACGCATCTATTAAATATTTACAAAGTGATGGCGGCAACGAATATGTCAATCACTCATTTTCTGATTTTTGTCGTCAATTAGGAATCCAACACCGTCTTTCATGTCCCACACACCCTAACAAAATGGCCTTGCTGAGCGTAAGCACCGTCATATCGCTGATATGACTAGCACATTGCTTACTGCAGCTCATGCCCCACTCACCTTGTGGGTGGAAGCTGCGCTCACTTCTGTCCACCTCATAAATCTTCTCCCCACATCTACCCTCCACTGGTCCACTCCCTACACACTTTTATTTGGTCGGTCACCCACTTACTCCCACCTACATACCTTTGGATGTATGTGTTTTCCATACCTTCGGGATTATATTCATGATAAACTAATGCCACGTTCTATTGAGTGTGTTTTTGTGGGTTACAGTGCCTCTCATAAAGGTTACAGGTGCCTTGATCGGACTACTGGACGTATTTATATCTCTCGCCATGTGGTGTTCAACGAGGCTGCTTTTCCCTTTGCAACCTCTCTCGGCCAGCCACCAGCCACATACGTGGAGCTGGAAATCCATCCTACTGTCGTCCCACCATCTTCTTATTCACTGCTTGTCCCCTCATCTCTTGGTCCCGTGGGCCCCTCCTCCATTGATGGCCATTCGACACCACATGCCCATGAACATACTCCTGCTGATTCTCCACCGCAGCCCCTAGCTACCCAGTCACGACCGCCACCACCTGTGCTTCGATCTCATCCCATGGTCACCCGGACTAAAGACGGCACACGTAAACCTAAGTCCTGGACTGATGGCTCTATTCGGTATCATCTTCCTCATGCTCTTTCAGTTTCACTTACCACTGACGAACCCACATGCTTTACACATGCCGCTCGCAAACCTGAATGGCGGGCTGCCATGATCGAGGAAATTAATGCACTTCTTAAAAATAATACTTGGGTTCTTGTTCCACCATTACCCACCCAAAACAAAGTCGGCTGCAAGTGGGTTTATCGCATAAAACGGCACACTGATGGTATCATCCACAGATACAAAGCACGTCTTGTGGCAAAGGGTTTTCACCAACAACCAGGAATTGACTACGATGAAACTTTTAGCCCTGTGGTCAAACCTGCAACTATACGAACAATTCTCAGCCTTGCTGTTTCCAATCATTGGTCTGTTCGTCAGCTCGACGTGAAAAATGCTTTTCTGCATGGTCATTTGAAGGAGGAGGTCTACATGTCGCAACCCCTTGGTTTTATTGATCCTCAACGTCCTAATCATGTTTGTCGTCTCACCAAGGCACTCTATGGTCTTAAGCAGGCCCCTCGGGCCTGGTTTCACCGCTTTAGCTCCTATATATTTCGCTATGGATTCATCCAGAGTAAAGCTGATAACCCACTCTTCATTTATAATCACGCCCCTCATCGTATATGGTTACTCTTATATGTTGACGGTATCGTCTTAACTGGCAACAATCCTTCCCTCTTGCAACACTTTATCACGACATTGCGTCATGCTTTTGAACTGAAGGATCTTGGACCCCTTAATTATTTCTTGGGTCTTCAAGTCCACACCAGTGCACACGGTATGCATCTTTCCCAAGTCAAATATGCTTCTGACTTATTAACAAGGGCCAACATGTTGGAGTGCAAACCGTGTTCAACCCCTGTTGCTGCCAAACTGTCCTTGTTCGCTCATGATGGGCTGCCTGTAATACTTAACGTTAACCCGCCCTGATATATCGTTTGCCGTCAACACTGTTACTCAGTACATGAGCAACCCCATTTCCACACACATGTTGGCAGTCAAACGCATATTACGCTATGTTAAATGCACCATCGATCAAGGTCTACTTCTTCACCCCCAGCCTGCTTCCTCTCATATCTCTGCATATTCAGACGCGGATTGGGCTGGGTGTCTTGACACACGCCGCTCCACCAGTGGTTATTTGATCTACCACGGGGCTAACTTAGTGTCTTGGTGTTCCAAGAGGCAGCCTATTGTTTCTCGTTCAAGTGCCGAATCTGAATATCGTGCTTTATCTCATGCATGTGCGGATACAACTTGGCTCACCTACTTGTTCCATGAGCTTGGCGTCAGCCCTCAATTCCCCATCTATCTTCACTGTGACAATCTCAGTGCAACGTATATGGCTGCCAACCCCGTTTTTCATGCACGCACCCGCCACATTGAACTTGATTATCATTTTGTCTGTGAAAAGGTGGCTCTGGGCATCCACCAGGTCCGCTTTCTACCATCCATTGATCAGCCTGCAGACTTGTTGACGAAAAGATTGCTTAAAGCGCGCCACACCTTGCTTCGGTCCAAACTTGTTCATCCTGCGATGCCCAGTTTGCGGGGGGGGGGGGGGGGAGGTGTTAGTAAAGAGTCTTTCACGTCTATACCTTTGTCATAATCTCCATAATTATCTTCTGTATATTATCACTTTATCTTAGAGATTTGTAATCCCGTAAGGATTTGTATTTGGAGCTACACAATCCCTTTAGGACTATCTGTAAACTAGTATATTTATACCTGATTATGAGTAATGGAAAAGTACGACTTCCGCCAATATTATTGCTTCATGTTTACTGTGCTCTTTCTCTGAATATATATTTCTACAGAACTTGATCGAAATTTTGCACATCTGCTTCAGAGATGTCTTCTGTTTCACTGCGTTAAAGATATTAAAAACATCAGAAAAGTAAATTTAGATTAGTTTGAGATCAATTTGAGATGCAGTTAAAAATAATGTTATGCAGAGTATAGCCTTTTTTCAAAAGCTGTAAAAAGTGCTATTCTAACTAGTTCTCATTTTCTTTTGTATGATTCCCCAGTTGTCTTAATAGGTGCAGTCGAAGATGAAATCGTTGTAGAAGAGATTGCAATTTCTCTGCTAATGGACTGTGGAATTGTTGGCTGGATGCTCAGGTATTCAGAAACATTGTAGATGAGGAAATCATTTGAGTATAACGAATTTCTCCTGCTTCCAAACCGGAGGTGAAATTTTTTTTCTTTGGTCTATAAGTCTGAGAAACTTACTTGGCAACTGTTTTTGATGTGCTAATCTTTGATTGAAGACCAAATCTTTACAGGCCATGCCAACCTTTTCACCTGATTTGCCAATAATCAGAGCATTGATTTCATTCGTCTCATCTTCAAGCACCAAGAACATTTTGTACCTTCATTTAAAAATTTAATACATAAATTAGGAACCATAAAGTGTTTAATGAGTTTAAAACTGGATTCATATAAATTTTGAATGTTATAGCCAAGGTTCTGAAAAACGCTAGGCACTAGTCGGGTGGTCGGCTGGCGCCTAGCACCTAGGCGGCTAGGTGGGGTCTAGGCGGGCGCCTAGGTGGCCTAGGCGGATTTAGGTAAATTTCTTGTATATCTTGTAAATAAGTGCATATTAACACTTACAAAAAATTATTCTTGTATATCTTGGAATAAATATATTATATACCATATAAATTAGTTAAATTTATTTTATAGTAGATGATTAAATATTGAGGAAGACATTATTTAAAAAATATATGCATATCTAACATAAGAGTATAATATAAGCTGATCTTATTCTGATCATAAAAAGAAAAATAATAAAATAATGTAATGCAAGAGTGTAATATAGACTTTAAAGAGATAAATGTGTCAAATATGTGGGTGTAGAATGTAAAGTGGGACATCGGACGCATAGAGATGGGGAGCTACACCAATACTTAATAGCAAAAGTACACCTAGGGACTCACAACCCATGTTTTTTTATGAGAACAATCAATAGCTAGGTATTGACAACTCATTTTTTTTCTTGAAAAATTATCTTGATGCTAGCTGTCCAAATGTGATTGGACAAAATTAAAAAATTAATTAAATAGAAAAGTTTGAGAGTGGTCACGTGAATGAAAGGAAGAGAGAAACTTATTTTCTCATCTTCTTCCTTTTTCGTCTTCGCAAGAACACTTAACCAGCAACCCAGAAAGTTTAGAACGCACTGCATTCATCCTTTCTCAAGCTCGAAAATAGAAAAAAATTGAGATTCCAGACTGCCTAGGCCAACTAGTCGGCCGCCTAGGCCGCCTTGACGCCCGCCTAATCCCTTTGCCGATTTTCCTTCCGATTAAGAGTTAATCCCGGCGGCTAACCATCTCCCAGCACCTAGGCTCCGCCTAGGCCGATTTTTAGAACACTGGTTATAGCTTAATGTTAATATAAAGCATACAAAAAATAAAAGTATGGCTGCATGAAACTGTGCTTCAAATTTGAATGAATCTATACTTTGTTTTGTAGTTGAATCATTATAAACTATAATTTTTTTAGGGAGACTTTGTATGCGGTCCCTAGCTATGAATTTTCTTTGACTGAAATCTTGTTGGTTTTCAATTTTTGATCCAAGTCCCTGAAATTAATGTGATAATTTATTTCTATGTATGTTACTATATTTTTTAAATTAAAATTTGAAATTTATATTTGTTTATATTAATGAGATTTTAAATATAAAAAAACCATAATTTGTGGGATTAAAAATATTAAAATATAAATATACTATTGTGTGTGTGTGTGTATATAAACATTGGTACATTCATCAAAATTAACCAAAAAATTATTGTATCAAAACATGGGTACATTCTTCAAAATCACAAAAAAAAATAAAAATAAATAAATATTAGGCTTAATAACATTAGTAAATTTCTTTGATTAAACTTAACATGGATACATTATCAATCAAAGAAAAAAGAATGTACCCATATAAGTTTAAAAATGGATTAGAAAAAAATTGAATAGATTTTATATAAAAAAAAATGGTACATTTTACATATAACAAATTGGTATATTTAAGAATGAGTACATTTTAAGATTAAAAATTTGAAAAAATTACATGAATGGGTACATATAATTAGCATGGGTACATTGAGGAAAAATAAAAATGGGTACAAATAAATAAAAAAATATGGGTACAAATACGAATAAAACTTTAAAAAATATGGGCACAAGAAGAAATTAATATATGGGAACAAATTAAAATTGAACAGAAAATTGGTACAACTTAAAATTGGGTTGCAAATTAAAAATGGGTACAAACTAAAAATAAAAATATATGACAAAAAATTTAGCCATAAATATAAAGGAAAACTAACGAAAAGTATAAAAAAACTTTCCTTTTAATGAAAAGCCCTTTTTAAATGTCACAGTCCGTTCCAAAATTTTGTAACATTAATTGGTCTCAAACGAGGAAGTTACTAAATTACCCTTGGACGTTAAGGTGTGTTGTGTGTATTATGTACTTAAGTTGGACAATTCTAATATTTCCTAATTTTTTGGAGACTTAGGCTTGTTACTTTGTTTTGTGGGTTAGTAACCAACTAGGACCACACACACACCTATCCCTTTCCCTGTGTACTATCTCTCTCCTCCCTCTCTCGATTTTCTGCAACGTCCGTACAAGCGTACGGACAATTCTTGAACCACTCCATTTAGGCAAGGATCGAGGCTAAAGTTAGCGTCTTTGAGTTCTTGGCAAGCTAAGGATCACAACCATACCTTTCCTTAGACGTAAAACCCTCGTTTTCCGGAGAACCAAATTCGACATACCAGTGAGTGGGCTTTTGGTTTTCAGTATATAATTATATACTTGATATTTTCCCAGAAAATGTGTTTAAATGAAAGTATGCTTTGCAATGCCATGCCTATAAATTTATATTCAGCATATGAATTAGTATATGATGCATAATATGAATTGGTGCTGTGGACGCTCAGGTAAGTATCAGGTGAGTTATGTTTGTTATATGAGATATTGATAATGTGAGACGTGATTGAGAGCTAATAAACTTGCACCCCGGGTGATTGTGATTTAGCCAAAGATATGGCACATGACTGTTTATAATGTCACATCCCGCACCATATGCTCACATTGGATCCAATTTAGGTGCACAGTCTTGTCGTACAGACCATCATAGGTGGTTCCGACTCATAGGTGACTAGCGACTTATCACACAGCTATCATGAAAGCATAGCATTGAGCATAACTATATAACACCCAGTCTTGTCGTACAGACCTTTGCAGTGGTTTCGACTCATGTGCAGTGTAGTGCTGTATAGGTCACTTACAGTGACTTCGGTTAAATTAACTAATGAGCTATGAATTCAACCGTACAGACTTCTGCAGGGGTTCCGGCTAATATGTTATTTTTCCATGAATTTATTTTCACCTGAGTTACTTATTCTGTTTTATATTTTGGCATGGCATACTTATGAATATGGATATGTGGAGCATGAATTGAATGTATATATACATATATATATATATATATATATTTATATTCTATTTCTGGGAAAGCTATACTTGTTTTACGGCGAGGGGTTAGAGCATTTGATAAATGAAATGGTTTTGAAAAACTTTGTTTATGCCCACTCACACTTTCTGTTTTGTACCCCTCCAGGTTTTAGATAAGCTTGTTCATTGATGGCTCACGAGGATTGATTGGAGTTTCTGACAGACTATCACACATGTAGGGCATCTTTGGGTGTCGTCTATTTAGTACTTGTTTTTCAAGACTGAACTTAGGCTACTCACTCTCTGATTGTGTATTCGCACATATTCTAGTACTTGCCTTAGCTAGTACTCTTATGAATTTGGCTTTTATTTATTCGTATTCTCTATTATCATTATTGCTTCCGCACTGTGCATATAGCTACGTCACCATCACGTGACGGTCAACATGCCCTGATTTGGGTCGGGGTGTGTCCGTTTGGTAACAGAGCCTAGGTTTAGCAGTCATGTATGTCTTGTGAATAATCTAATCATTGTGATGTCTCCTGTCAGAACTATGTCGCCTCATAGAGAGCCACGTCACTCAGCTGAGCCTAGTTTCCCTGATATTGCTCAGTTAGGGGAAGCTATAGCTAATGCCATTCAGTCTTCGCTCTGTCCTCTTCAAATGACACCTTTTGAGACTGTGTATAATCTGAAGCTGAATCATTTCATGGGTAATGAAGGATATGAGTGAGCGGAGAAGTGGCTTAATCATGTCGAGAAGACTTTCCTTGTGATGCAGGGTCAGGGGAATCTTCCTTCTAATAGGTGGGTTGAGACGACTACCTGGTTTATGAGTCTGGAGCTTGCATCCTGGTGGAGACATGAGTCTTATCAGATGTCACCGGAGGTAGTAGCTGATTGGAAAATGTTCAAACAGTTGTTTAAGAAAATGTTTATTCCCCCTGAGTATATTGATCGCAAGAAACAAGAATTTATGCATATGAGACAAGGAAATATGACAGCGAATGAGTATTACAGGAGGTTCACTGATTTGTCTCGATATGATCCCGAGGTTGTTGTTAATCCGGTTGAGATGCTCCGTCGTTTCAGGTTGGGTACTAAGAAGAAATGGCGTTTTATAGCGACATGGACTCCCTGTGCCACTTCCCAGGAGTTTTATGAGGTTTTACTGCGGATTGAGGACTCAGAGAACATGCCCATTGAAAGTGAAGATGAAGAAGAAAAGAACGGGAACCAGAGGCGAGATGATAAAGGTAAAGGTCAATCATCTCAGGGACCTCTTAAGACCTAGAGTTTTAAGAGAAGTGGTGTCAGTTCCATCTCTTCTAGTGGAGGCTTGAGCTCTAATGTATAGAGGAGAAGTGGTAGATTTTCTGGAGGCCCGAGATTTCAAAGGCAGAAGGATTTTGGTTGTTCAGGATCTCCTTTATGTTGCAGGTGTAATAATAGGCATTTTGGAAAGTGTAGGAGAGGAAGCAATGCATGCTATATTGTGGACAGATGGGGCATATGGATGCACATTTCCCTCAGAATCAGCAGAGGTCCCAATAGCCTTCCTTACCACCACCTGCGCCGATCTAGCAAGCTTCAGGATCTAGTGGTTATGCCAAGACTGATCGTGAGGGTGCTTATCATTATCAGGGCGACGCCGCTCCTTATACTACAGGGCAGTATCAGTACTCGCAGAACCCTCATTATCAGGGTGGTTACCCTCAGTATCAGGGAGATTCTATGCCATATCAGCCACATTCAGCAGGTGGATCCCAGTGGTACCAGGGGGACAACCCCAACAGGTAGAGATTGCTGCTAGCAGTGCAGGATCTTCGAGGTAGTCTGGTTAGCCAAGACAAGGACAATGTATTCATCCTAGCAGAGGTCGTGGTGGATGACAGCAGAATCAGGGATGTATCCATAACATGACACTGCAAGATGCTCAGAACAATCCTGATTTAATCATGGGTACGTTACATATTCTTGGTCATTTTGCTAGAGTATTGATTGATTGTGGTGTTACGCATTCTATTGTTTCTCAAACATTTGTTCAAATGACGCAACCTCATCATACACCTATAGGATATGATTTAGAGTTTTCTATGCCTAGAGGGGAGAGATGTTATGTTGATCGGGTATATCCAGGATGTCCAGTGATGGTGGAGGATGTTGTTATGCCAACTAACCTTATTCTGTTAGACATTGTTGATTTTGATGTGATTTTGGGCACTGATTGGTTACACTACAATCGTGTCAAGATAGATTGCTATGGAAAGATAGTTACTTTCCATCGTCCTGGATTACCCGAAGTTACATTTGTGGGGGAGCCTAGCGGGGTGAGGCATGGTGTTATTTCTGCCATGAAAGCCAAAAGATTGTTGTCGAAAGGTTGTCAGGGATATTTGGCTCATGTGGTGTTGAACGTTAATGCTCCTAGCAGTGTGGAGGATGTGCGAGTAGTCAGACATTTTCCGGATGTGTTCCTTGATGATTTGCCTAGATTGTCGCCAGATAGAGACATAGAGTTTACTATTGATTTACTTCCAGGTACAGATCCTATATCTTTAACTTCATATAGAATGGCTCCTGTTGAATTAAGGGAATTGAAAGTTCAGTTGCAGGAATTGGTTGATAAGGGATTTATTCAACCTAGTACTTCACCTTGGGGAGCTCCAGTTTTATCTGTGAGGAAGAAAGACGGAACCTTAAGGCTATGCATTGATTATAGACAATTGAATACGGTAACAATTAAGAACCGTTATCCGTTGCCACGTATAGATGATTTGTTTGATCAACTCTGAGGTGCATGTGTGTTCTCTAAGATTGACTTGAAGTCCGGTTACTACCAGTTGAAGATTAAAAGTGAAGATGTCCCGAAAACAGCATTCAAGACTCGATATGGGCATTATGAGTTTCTTGTGATGTCATTCGGGATAACTAATGCACCAGCAGCTTTCATGGATTTAATGAATCGAGTATTCCAGCCATATTTGGACAGGTTTGTCATTGTCTTCATTAATGATATTCTGGTATACTCTAAGTCTAGAGCAGAGCATGCTAGACATCTTAAATTGGTGTTGAAAAGTTTGAGGGAACACCAGTTATATGCTAAGTTCAGCAAATGCCAATTCTGGTTAGATCAAGGGGCATTTTTGGGACATGTCATTTCAGCTTAAGGTATTCAGGTGGATTCTCAAAAAGTGGCAGCTGTGGAGAATTGGGAGCAATCTCGAACCGTCACCGAGGTACGGAGTTTTCTTGGCCTAGCAGGCTATTATAGACGGTTTGTTAAGGATTTTTTAGTCATTGCCTTGCCATTAACGAGGTTGACTAGAAAAGAAGTTAAGTTTGAGTGGGATGATAATTGTGAGCAAAGTTTTCAGCAGTTGAAGTATTATCTCACTCACGCACCTGTTTTAGCACTCTCAGATGATAGTGGTAATTTTGAGGTCTACAGTGATGTTTCTTTGAATGGTCTGGGTTGTGTATTGATGCAACATGGTAGGGTGATTGCTTATGCTTCGAGACAGTTGAAACCTCACGAGAGGAATTACCCTACTCATGATCTAGAGTTAGCAGCTATTATCTTTGCTCTGAAGATTTGGAGACATTATCTTTATGGTGAGAAATGTAAGATCTTCACGGATCATAAGAGTCTTCAGTATCTTTTTACTCAGATGGATCTAAATCTTCGGCAGCGGAGGTGGATTAAGTTACTTAGCAATTATGATTGCACGATTGAGTATCACCCTGGTCGTGCAAATACAGTGGCAGATGCACTTAGTAGGAAGACTCCAGCTAGACTTAATGCCATCTATGATTGTCATGTTCCTCTTCTTGCTGATTTGAGGTCCACTGGAGTGGAGTTAGGAGTGGAAGATCGAGAGGAAGCATTACTTGCGAATTTTCAAGTTAGGCCAATTTTAATTGATTGTGTGCTTGAAGCTCAGATGAATGATGAAGAGACCCGGGAAATAATTCAAGCAAGAAATCGAGGCAAGAAGAAAGATTTCAAAATTCGAGAAACTGATGGCATGCTTATGCAAGAGAACATAATGTATGTGCCGAATAATGCAGAGTTAAAGAAAGAAATCCTTGATGAAGCGCATATTTCCGCATATGCAATGCATCCAGGAGGTACCAAGATGTATCATACCATTCAACCATTTTATTATTGGCCGGGTATGAAAAGAGAAATTGCCGAGTATGTGAGTAAGTGTGCCATTTGCCAACAGGTTAAAGCAGAAAGAAAGAAACCTTTGGATTGATGCAGCCACTTCCCGTTCCACAGTGGAAATGGGAAAATATTACTATGGATTTTGTGTACAAGCTTCCTTGAACATAGAATGGTTATGACGACATTTGGGTGATAGTTGACCGGCTCACTAAGTCAGCACACTTTATTCCAGTGAGGGAAAAATACTCATTAAGCCGATTAGCTAAGCTATTCATATCGAAGATTGTGAAGTACCATGGTGTTCCAATTGATATTATCTCGGATCGGGATCCTAGATTCACTTTTAATTTCTGGGTAGCGTTCCAGGAAGCTCTTGGTACGAGATTACTTTATAGTAGGACATATCATCCTTAGACAGATGGGCAGTCTAAGAGGACTATTCAGACGTTAGAGGATATGCAGAGATCTTCAGTGCTGCAATTTAGCGATGGTTGGCATGATCGTTTGGATTTGATGGAGTTCACCTACAACAACAGTTACCATTCAAGTATTGGTATGGCACATTTTGAGGCATTATATGGCAAGTCTTGTCGAACGCCATTATGTTGGTCAGAGGTGGGTGAAAGAGTTTTAGTGGGTCCTGAGATAGTGGAAGAGACTACTCAGAATATTCAGGTGATTAAGTTTAACCTGAAAGCGATCCAGGATCGACATAAGAGCTTAGCAGACAAGCATGCCACTGACCGGATATATAATGTAGGTGATTGGGTATTTCTAAAGCTATCACCATGGAAAGGTGTTGTGCGGTTTGGCAAGAAAGGCAAACTGAGTCCTAGGTACATTAGACTATATATGATCACCGAGCGAGTCGGTGAGGTTGCTTACAGGCTTGAGTTGCCTCCAGAGTTGTCCAAAGTGCATGATGTGTTTCATGTTTCGATGCTTTGACATTATGTCTCAGATCCTTCTCATGTAATACCTCCTGAACCATTGGAAATTAATCCGGATTTGACTTATGATGAGGAGCCTGTGACGATTTTGGATTGGAATGATAAGGAGCTGAGGAATAAGACAGTACATTTGGTGAAAGTTTTGTGGAGAAATCATTCAGTAGAAAAGGCTACCTAGGAGACAGAAGATCGGATGAGAGAGATGTATCAACGATTGTTTTATGGTTATTAGTGGATGTATTGTTGTGTATGAATTTCGAGGATGAAATTTTTAAGGTGGGGAGATTGTCACAGCCCGTTCCGAAATTTTGTAACATTAATTGGTCTCGAACGAGGAAGTTTCTAAATTACCCTTGGATGTTAAGGTGTGTTGTGTGTATTATGTAGTTAAGTTGGACAATTCTAATATTTCCTAAGTTTTTGGAGACTTAGGCTTGTTACTTTGTTTTGTGGGTTAGTAACCAACTAGGACCACACACACACCTATAACTTTCCCTGTGTACTCTCTCTCTCCTCCCTCTCTCGATTTTTTGCAACATCCGTACAAGCGTACGGACAATTCTTGAACCACTCCATTTAGGCACGGATCAAGGCTAAAGTTAGTGTCTTTGAGTTCTTGGCAAGCTAAGGATCACAACCATACCCAAATTCGAGGTACTGTTCAAGCACACGTAAATGTGAAATTTTCAGAAGATTTTAATCCTCTAGGAAGCTTTAGAACGTCTTCACGAAGCTCGGAGAAGAAAAACGAGGTTTTTGGACGTCGGGAAGTCGAGTTTGGCGAATTTGAAATTTGGCTAGAATTATCGTGCTTTCTCTGGCGAGATCCAGTGATCTTTGGAGCTTGAAATTGGTAAGATTGTGTTCTATTCATCCTAAGCTTCAATTTGGTTCAAGTTTCATGGAATTTGGTTCAAAAATGGAAGAGAAATGAATGTTTAAACATTTTCCAGCGATGGCGACGACCGGCGAGGTTCACCGGAGAAGAAAGAAGAATATTTCGTCAAAGTTGACGGAATATTCTTAACGGAGGATAATGGCGTCAGGTAATTTGGACAGAATATTCCTTTATTTTGACGGAATATTCCTAACGGCAGTTAGGGATTCCGTTAGGATTCCCTGCGCGTGGTCGCGCATGTTGCCGTGCACTTGCTGGCGCGTGGGACGTTGGAAAATTTTTCTAAAATTATGGGGATGTTTGTGAGGTTGTGTAGATCACGTTGGTATATCTAAACACCCCATTTAAGCAATGTATGAGAATTTATTAGCTAGTAATGGTTATGTGCTTTAAATAACGTTTATTCAGTTATTTTGCATATAGGTGAGACCTATACCGAGGACGAGCGCAGTCAAGGACGACTCGGGGGCTACGACCCTTCGACATACCAGTGAGTGGGCTTTTGGTTGAGATATTGATAATGTGAGACGTGATTGAGAGCTCATAAACCTGCACCCCGGGTGATTGTGATTTAGCCAGAGATATGGCACATGCCTGTTTATAATGTCACCTCCCGCACCATATGCTCACATTGGATTCAATTTAGGTGCACATTCTTGTCGTACAGACCATTATAGGTGGTTCCGACTCATAGGTGACTAGCGACTTATCGCACAGCTATCATGAGGGCATAGCATTGAGCATAACTATATTACACCCAGTCTTGTCGTACAGACCTTTACAGTGGTTCCGACTCATGTGCAGTGTAGTGCCATATAGGTCACTTACAGTGACTCCGGTTAGATTAACTAATGAGCTATGAATTCAACCGTACAGACTTCTGCAGGGGTTCCGGCTAATATGTTATTTTTCCATGAATTTGTTTTCACCTAAGTTACTTATTCTGTTTTATATTTTGGCATGGCATACTTATGAATATGGATATGTGGAGCATGAATTGAATGTATATATACATATATATATATATATATATTTATATTCTATTTCTGGGAAAGCTATAATTGTTTTACGGCGAGGGGTTAGAGCATTTGATAAATGAAATGGTTTTGAAAAACTTTGTTTTTGCCCACTCACACTTTCTGTTTTGTGCCCCTCCAGGTTTTAGATAAGCTTGTTCGTTGGTGGCTCACAAGGATTGATTGGAGGTTCTGACAGACTATCACACATGTAGGGCATCTTTGGGTGTCGTCTATTTAGTACTTGTTTTTCAGGACTGAACTTAGGTTACTCATGCTCTGATTGTGTATTCGCACATATTCTAGTACTTGCCTTAGCTAGTACTCTTATGAATTTGACTTTTATTTATTCGTATTCTCTATTATCATTATTGCTTCCGCACTGTGCACATGTCTACGTCACCCTCACGTGACGGCCAGCATGCCCTGATTCGGGTTGGGGTGTGTCATTAAAGGTATAGTGAATAGTGACAGTTAAAGGTAAAAATGTGGTTTTTCGTTAAAAGTGAACAGTATCGGGAGTGTTTTGTTAAAACTCCCTAAATATAAATATATTAATTGTAACATTTTTAACATTAAATGAATATATTTAGAAATAAAAAATATTTTATTATTGAAATAACTAATGATGTTATTAATACCAAGGACCTTGATAAAAAATTGAAAAGGAATAAGATTTTAATCAATGGAGTAGTAAAAATTGTATTATACAAATTTTTACTTTCATTGTCCAATGTTTGATAGTATTTATCTAAACAGTCAGCAATTATTAATTAAGAGTTACTAATACTTTCTCAAAAATGAAAATATTAAATGGGCAACAAATCGTAATGCAAGAATGGCATGAGACAACAATTAATCGATGGAATTGAAATATCATGTTAGAGCTATTACCAAGGAGTCGGAATTTGATTTGGATGCTTTTGGCAAATTAGCTGACCACTGGTTGGATCCTTGTACATTTGTTTTGCACATTTAGGGCAAGCGGTGTACCACCGTTCATACCTTGTGTTATACCACTTGATTGATACTTTGCACAAAAACGTATCATTCTGCAAAATGTTTTAAAATTTATATTTTCACGCACTACAATCATTAAATAAATAAGTTTGATTAAAGAAGCTAAAAAGAGCTCAAACAGTTTTGGTTCGATGCAATAAAATCTAACTATTGCATATACCTTATATAAGTCAGGATCCAAATAATCCAATTCCTCGATTGTCACCTTCTCTCCAGTTTGTAAAATGTCTGCCTCATTTGCCTAATTGGAAGGAGGGAGCGTTCTAATAGGGTGAGGCCAAGCTGAAAACTTGTAATAGTTCACATTGAACGTTAGTCAAATAGTTTTTTTTTTTAAGAATTTTAACCATGTCATGATTTTGATTCTATGAGGACGAATGGACGCACACTGATTTGTAAGAATTTAATTCTGTAATGTCTGGATCTATGAAAAAAAGCGTTGAACCAATATTGTTCAAAATGATGTTCTATGTGTATTATATAAAAGTGAAGACAGAAAAGGGACAAGATGATGGATTAGTACACGTTTCAAACAGCTTTACACGCATGTGAAAAGAAAAGAAAAATGCAAACCGTAACTTACAGAGTGTAAGACAGTTTTATAGATTTGAGACGATGTGCACCACAACAAATCATGTTTAACCGAAAAAGAGCAATATGAAAATTGACTTTGGTGCATTGAATACAGCCTGTGTAACATCTTTATTATGGCAATAGTATGAGTTTTTGTAAATGTAATCTGTATAGCAGGTTTTTTTTTTTCACCGGCTGGATTACTCTTTTATCTTCGAAGTTAGTTTTGATAATAATTAATTAATATATATTTATCAATGGCTAGGAAAACTATTAACTTACATCCATAATAATATGGGAGTTTTAACGAAAATGACCTGACACTATTCATTCTTAATCAAAAAGACATTTTGTGTATGAAAAGTCCATAATGGATCAGGCTTTTTTCCTTATTTACTCTTATGCCATTACAGCGGGGTCCACAATGATGTTGACATTTATGTCTGGAAAAACATTATTTTACATTATGCTATTAAACTTATGCTAATTTACAGCTAGATCTTCATACTTCCATCATGTTGTCGATGTTATGCAGCTCTTCTTCTGTCAAATTATTCCAGTACTGTCATCGCCTTCTATTAGCTCTGCATCTCTTTCTCTATCTTCTTTCACCTTGTAGTACATTTCTGCTGTTCTTCTTTGAAATTTTGAGGCTTCCAATAAGGCTGATGATTGATCCTTGTCTTGCTGTAAATATACATCTCTTCTTCCTTTGCTACTAATATCATATCATACCTAAAATCTTCAAACTCATCTAAGGCATACATTTGGATCCCTCTAAATTTTAAAATATCTTTGTATGAAGGAGTCCACCTATGTGAGAAGATAGGGGATAGTCTAAATGACTATTCATTAATCATGGCTATATGCCTAGCTTTCTCCTTATGCATATGTACATACCAATCTGGAGGACTACTAATAAAGCTTATGCAAATTTCTTTCCACCTTTCCAGATAATCTTCTGCTACTTTACAAGTTTTCAGGAAATGATTCTAGTTGGGAAATACGGTTAATGAATATTTTATCGAGATAACCAAACTCTAACAGTAATGCAGGGGTAACTTCTACCACATTATGCTTTTTCTAATGTTCATAACTAAAATGTCATGGTCTAAAATCTCTCATGTTAATCCTGGCCACAACTATGCTAACCTCTGGTTTACAAATATAATTCTATATACTATCACAAAGACATGGTGGATACATCTTTGTAATAATATTCATCCCTAGTTTTGGATCAAAGATGGAATGATACAGGGTGCATTGTAATTGTAATTGTGACTCTTTCATGGACTGTGATGCTCTGCTCAAGATCTCATTCTGCATATCAGTTGGCATTATTCTTAGTTTTGCTTTTGAAATTTCTTCTAATAAAATATCATCTAATATTAAGTCTAAAGATATATTCCTAAGAAAACTTTCATATTTTTCTTTTTTGTCTTTGTCACTCAGATGTTGATGCTGCTCATTATTTTGATGCTGCTCCATTTCAATGTCTTCTTCTTAGAGCTCAATCTTAATCTCTTCTATAGGCTCATTAGCCTCTTGTTCTATGGGTTCAATAACCTCTTTTCCTTTGTTCTTATGCTGATCAATTTCTAAACCTATTTTCAATTCCTTTTTCAGGGTGTCACTTGCCTTCTGCTGCATTCTAAGAGCTTGAAGTTCTTGGTTCATTTTGCTAAACTTACTAAGTAAAGACTCGTGTTCTCTAGAGATGACTTGAAGGTTGTGCTCAAGAGAATAAATATGATGCTGGCTTTGATGAAAATTAAAATTAAAACTATCAAACTCTTGTTCCAAGGCTCTAATTAATTTTTCATGACCTAACCTCATGATTGGCTGCTTTATTTGGATATTCCAAAAATTATCTAAGAGAATCTGTTGCCTATCAGAAAGCCCTGGTGCTCTTGACCTATATCTCAGGGTTGGATTTCTGATTCCTTCAACAATATTGCCATTAAAGTTGAAAGTAGGTACTGGTGGTGATGCTGGTCTGCTTATGCTACTTTGAAATCCACTTAATGGTGGAGGTTGATGGTGCATCATTATGCTATTGAAAGAAGCTCTTCTGCTTTGCGGCCTTGTGCTATTTGCTGATGATGGTTCACGATATTCCATACCTGTTCAACAAATTAATCTTGATAAGATATCAGCTAATGTATTGTCATTACCTTTTATATGTTAAAAAATTGGTTTAAAACCATTTCCTGTAATTGAATCAACAAAATTAACCTATCTTCGGGCTGTCTGTTTATTAGCATGTATCTTATTATAATGAGAAACTATGTTTTGACAATCTGTTATAATCGTAAATACTTCATTATGTAAAAATCAAGAAAATGCTTCAAGTGAATTAATTATCCCTAAAATTTCTAAATCTGTTGATGGTAATCTTGACTGTACATCACTAAATTTTCCTGATGAATATCTACAAACTTGTTCGTCAGTCTTTAGTGACTCCTTATGCTTTTTTGGGTATAGTATACATGCACATCCTAATGATGAAACATCTGTTTCAACTATCTTGTAACTATCATCTAATGGTAATGTTAATGGCTTAAGTTTAGTAATTTCTTCTTTTATATTTTGAACTAATTTAATATCTTCACTATTAAAATATTTTTGTCCTGTTTTGCTAGTTTTACTATGTAATACTGCTATTTTTCTTCCTAAATCAGGGATAAAATTTCTTGCATAATTTAACAATCCTAAAAATGCTTGTAACTGTTTCTTATCTTCTAATTTGTCTGGAAATTCTAACACCTTTTTAGCTATATGATCTTGTAATTGTATTGTACCTGACTTGATATACATTCCTAAAAATTCTAATGCTATTTTATTTTTGCTAATCACAATTCCATTATTGATAAATTCTTGTAATACTATCTCTAAATGCTTCCTATGTTAATTTTTATTTTTACTATGTACTAAGATATCGTAGACCCGACAGTTTCTGACACGACACGGTGACACGATACAAAAACGACACGAAAATAACGGGTTTCGGGCCAACACGATAATTTATCGGGTCATTATCGGGTGACCCGTTAAGAATCCATTAATAACGAGTATACACGCGGGTAACACGTGGGTAACTTGTTTCGACCCATTAAGAAAAAAAATTATTTTGATAATTTTAAAGTTTAATTACTAAAAGATTTCTTATAAAATACAATAGCCATATTAATATATACAATATATTCTATATTAAATATATAGTTTTGTATTATTATTCTATATAAGTTTAAAAAAAAAAGTTTTAGTCATTATTTATTTTTATTATGGGAGTTCCTTATTATCATTACTAGGATAAATTTTACTTAACATGTTGTTGTCCAAAATTAAAATAAACTAATATAGTATTTGTATAGGCAAGAACTAATACATACAAGTATGAAAAATGTGAAAGAATATAAACACTTGTGATTTACACTTACATTATCGTTTAGATTTTTAAAATCCTCCAAACCTTCATGAATAATGTTTTTTAATTGAGGGAAAAATTAATAATAATTAATAATAATTATTGTAGAAGTGTAAAAAATGTAAAAAAAATATACAATCACTCATAGTGACAAACTTTACAACTTTCATGAATGGGTCAACTTCGAAATCCAACACTATAATTCATAAACCTTAAATTTATATTTAACCGTCGATTGTCATTTACGCTGTATTCTTCTTACTGAATTTCATTTTTAAAATTTTCTTTTTTGAAAACATGATCATATGGCGGATGTAAGAAGATGAACAGTTCAGATCTTTGATATCACATTTCGATATTTACGGTTAACTGAAATATGAGTCGATGTCATATAGTTTGTAGAAACTTTATAAACATCAAGCAATATTTTCACTAACCGTAGAACTCTGAATATAATATCAACGATCTAAACCGTTCATCTTCCTGCATCCTCTAATAGATCAAGTTTTCAAAAAAGAAAATCTGAAAAAAAACAAAATTTGATGAGAACAATGAAGGGTAAATGTAAACAACAATCAACGGTTAAATTTTGATCTATGATTTATATGATTATAGTGGCGAATTTCGAAGTTAAGCTCTGCATGAAAGTTGTAAAGCTTGTCATTACGAGCGTTTATATATTTTTTCTATATTTTTTTACACTTCTACATTAATTAAAAAACTATTAAAGACTTTAGGTAAGTGAAAATATACTTAAAAGAAAAATGTGTTTTATGTTTTGGATGTGACAATATGATATGTATATACTTATTTAGTATTATGTTTTTCATTTGATTATTTATTGGTTTAAAATATATTTTCCTTAACCGGTAACGGGTCGGGTCATATTACCTGTTAATATTATCAGGTCGATTTCGGGTCGGGTCATTTTACCCGTTTATTTTAACGGGTGTTACACGACACGACCCGTTAAGATATCGGGTATGACACGAAAACAACACGAACACGGAAAACACGACACGAATGCCAGGTATAAGATATCATCTACATAAAGACTACAAAATTATCATATTTCTTGAATATTTGGTCCATCTTTCTTTGAAAGATCGATGGAGCATTTTTAAGTCCAAATGGCATAACAAGCCACTCAAAATGTCATTCTAGACAAGTAAAAGTTGTCCACTCAATTGATTCTTCTGCTAATCGTATTTGTCAAAATCCCGATTTACAATCAAATTTGCTAAAATATCTATCTCTTGAATTTTATTTATAAGCTCATCCTTATTTGGTAACTTATAACTATCTTCATATGTATTATCATTTAGTCTCTTGTAATTATAAACTATTCTAGCTTTACCTCTCTTTAGTTCTGAATGTTTTCTTACAATAAATGTTGTTGATCGATGTCTAGACTTAGAGGGTCTAATTACTTTTAAATTTAACAACTCTGTTTTTTGTTGCTCAAACTCTTGTTTATCTATTAAACTACAAGGCATATCAGCCGTCTTAATGGTTAAATCTGGGTTAATTATATCTAATTTTGCTAGTATTTTATTTTTACTCCAATGTAACTGTGGATCTTCTCCTATAATTCTAGTTTGTTCTGCTAATTGTAATAATTCTTCTAAACTCCTTGGTTTACTTAACTGTAATATTTCTATACGGTTTCCTTCTTCTAAAATTGGATATTCATGTTCAAATATGTCTTCATCAAACTCTTCTACGTTATTATGCTCATCACTTTCTTTTGAGTTTTCTAAATGATAACTATCTTGGCCACTAGACTTTTCTATACTTATGCTTTTATATGCTTCTACAACATTACTTTGGTCAGTTATTGTAATGCCTCTTTTGAAAAATGTTATGTTATGGTTCATAAATAAAAAACCTTGTAAACTTTTCAAAAAATTTAAACCTAAAATGAATGGATATGATCCTACTGGTGAAACAAATGTTAATGGTAAATTAAATTGTTGTTTTTCTACTTTAATAAACTCTTTATTTATACAATGTGTTCAGTAAACTGGTCTCTCATCAAATTGTATTATTCTTACTGGTTTTACAAATTTTTGTCTATATTTTTATGGTACTAACTCTTCTCTTATGACACTTTTTATACTCCCTGTATCTATCATAGCTGTTGTTTGTATCTTATGTTCTTTTGCTAATTCTATTTCACAATTTATGGTAATTAAAGAACTAATTTTTGGTTTTTCTATGCTATGAACAATATTTCCTAATATTTCAGTATTTTCTTGTGATTCCGCTGAATTAACTTCTAATAACCTATTACTATAACACTTTTCACATAATATTGAATATGTATTATAGTATTTATTTGCAACTAATTTACTACACTTATGACATTTTTCTAGCCAACCTAAATTAATGTATTTATATTCTTCTTCATGCTGTTCTTCTATGAATGCACACATATACTCTTCTAGATCACTATTTGTGCTACTTGAATCTTCCGAGTCTGAATCTATCATGTTAATACTCTCTATACTATAAATACTTTCATTATCACTTAAATCATCTAAACTATATATTGACTGAATATCCTCATTTTCTTCTAACTTAAACAACTCCATCAAATGTACTTTTTGTTTCCACTGTTTACCTAATTTTGGACATTTAGGTCTAATATGTCCAGCTTCTCCACATGAATAACATTTACAACTACTCTTACCTTTTGGTGCTTTATATTTTCTAATCCAAGGTCTGCCACTTCTTTTTCTAAATTGTTTTGGAATATATTTTCTTTTCCTATATGTTCTTGAAGATTTTATACTGAAATTCTTATGTTGTTTTAGGGTTTATATGACTTATATTTCTTTTTGTATATTTTCTTATGCTTATTTTTCTTATGGCAACCATATTGTTGTGGTAAATCTATATTTTTACAACTCATGTAAAATTGTTTTTTGTCTCTTAGCTTTTATTTGACTACACTCTTGTCTAAGTATACATGTTGAATTCTAGGTCTTATTGCAATATCATTCTTCTTTGGATGCTTTTGCCATTCATTCCAAATCTTTTCACCTATTGGTCCTTTTATTTTTGTCATATAAGTATCTAATATATTAATATCACTAATTCTATGTCACAGCCCGTCCCGGAAGTATTTTTGACGGGAAGGTGAAGTGACGGAAGTACCCTTGACGGGTGTTAAGGTATGTGTGTGTGATATATTTGGATTAAATACACTTTTCCTAAGCTTTTGGAAAACCACATAAGTTGATTAAGTAAGGTTAATTGTATTTTGTGGTTAAGGATTAAGTTTGGTGTGTGGTTTTGGTTGGACCACACACGCATGACTCTCCCTCTCTCCTTCCCCCGTGCACACTCTCTCTCAGTCTCTCACTCTCCCTCACTCTCAAACCGTACGGACCAACACCCCCAAACCCTGAAACTTCACGGATCGAAGGTGCCAAGGGCACCATTGTGCTCGTGAAGACTCTACGAACTCAAAGACACCATTTTCAGATAAGGAATCCTTCGTTTTCACGTTGAAAACTCAAGGTCCGAGTTTGGCACTAATCATGAACTTTTTGTTGGTTGATTTTTAGGACAATCCAAGCTCACAGTGAGCTTAGTGAGGTCCCAAGGAAGCTCGGAGTGCTTCGTTTGAAAGTTTTGGACGTCAGGATCGTCGGGTTCGAAGTTGGCCGAATTGGAGGATTTTCCCGACGAGATTTCAGAGGTTTTTAAAGGTTGTTTAAGGTATAGATCCCTTCTCCTCTTAATTTAGAGCTCGTAGGTGAAAATGTCATGAAAAATGGTGAAGAAACGAAGGAGAAAACTCGAGTTGCAGGTTTCCGGCGCCGGCGACACTGTGCCGGCGACGCGAGGAAGAAGAAGCGCGCGTGGGGCGCGCGTAGGTCCGTGCCACCCACGGCGCGTGGGGGCGCGTGACAAGCCCTAAAATTTTTCTAAAAATTCCTCGACGTCCGTGACGTCGAGTAGATCACTGTGGTATATTCATATACCCAATTTGAGCACCGTATGAGAAGTTATTCAGAATTGTTGGTTAGGTGCTTTAAATAACGTTTTATAGTTTTCGCATTTAGGTGAAAATGTGAATTGACGATCCGACCGTTGGATCGTCACCAAACTTTGATGCGTTGTAATACGTAATATTTGAGGATTATAGGAACTTACGGATTGGGAATCCGATTTACGGATCTTCCGGAATTGGAGTTGTAAATCCATAATATAGAATGTTAACCGTCACTTCGTTTGGTTAATTGACGGAGATCCGACCGTTGGATGGTAATGAAATTTTAGGGTGTTGTTCTAGGGTTATTTTGTGGACCTCTGAAAGTTAGGGATTGGAAATCTAGATCTTCCGGATTGAACTGCGTAGTGACGTGTTTTATATAAGTTATATTATATCGATATGAATTCTAAGGTTGGTTTTGATTATTGTTCTAGGCGCCGATCGTCATGACGCCTTGATGTGTTGTGCTAGGGAGTTGTAGGGCGAACTCCAGGTGAGTGGGCAGTACTTTCTATTTATACCTATATACTATGAATTTTCCCAGAAATTGAGTTTTTATGAAAGTATGTTTCCAAAATGTCATGCATGCATGATATGAATGATATGAGATATATGAATTAATAATTGATGCATATATATATGTGAATTGGTGCTGTGGACGCACAGGTAAGTATCAGGTGAGTTTTATATTATTCATGTGCATTGTTGATATTGATAGCTCATAACCTGCAATCATGGTGTTAGTGCTTATATTTTTCACCTCGCACCGCACGCTCACCTTGGATCCAAGTAGGTGCATGTCGTACAGACCATGAAAGGGTTCCGACATGTCGTATAGACCATGAGAGGGTTCCGACTGATAGGTGACCTTAGATTGTGTACACATATGATTGATGAGAAGCACTAGAGCGTATTATTACACCATTCATGTCGTACAGATTACTTCAGGTAGTTCCGACTTATCTGCAGTGTAGTGCCGTACAGGTCACCGAGGTGACTCCGGTTGGATTGGATGTTGAGCTATAGAATTAACCGTACAGGACCAACTGCAGGGTCTCCGGTTAATTCATTATTTCACCTGTTACATTGATTCATCATTCATTCTGTTTTTAAAAGGTTTTTAACATGGCATACTTTCTGGTTTTTAAGAAAGATTGATGATTTTGAGATTTATGAAAAGTATTATGCTATTATGCTATTTTCTGGGAAAGTATACAGGTTTTACAGCGAGGGGTTAGAAATGTTTTAAATGAAAAGTTTTCGAAAAACTTTGTTTTACTGACCCACTCAATTTTGTTTTGCGCCCCTCCAGGTTCAAGTTAGCAGAGCTTTGGTGGCCACGAGGAATCCAACGGTGTTCTGACAGAATTCACAAAAGTAGGACTCACCCTCGGGTGTTTTATATTAGTAACTGTATTCTTTAAAGCTTCCGAACTGTGTAAATGGTTACGTCACTCTCACGTGACGGCCAGCATGCCCTCCTCCGGGACGGGGTGTGTCATTCTACATGTTCTTCTTAAATATTTAAAGAAATTTGTGGTATACTCAGCTATATACTGCAAGTCGCAAATTTGTAATTGTTCTAAATTTCTAATTGCTCTTATTTGTTCTTGTTCGCTTCTGTCATCTAACCTATTATGATCTAAAAACTCTTGTTTAATCAAAGTGACAAAACCATCAATATTAAAATGTGTTTTAGCTGCCTGATGCTGTTCTGGATTTTGGACTTTCCATGACTGGAAATAATCAAAAACTAAACCGTCCAAAGTATGCTCAAAGTAATCTAACATATTTTGTGAATTACTAAAATCTAACATTAATGCAGCATGGACGCAGCCTTTTTCCCATCTCTCAATCGTTCTTTCCCAATCTTGTGGATCTACATTATCTAAATTTAATATATTACCAGCTATATTAATTTGTTCTAACCCTCTCAAATATGGAATCCTATTTTTTCTAGGTGGTCTTATCATACTTTCTTCTATGTAATCTACTTTTGTCTTTTCATTATTTTGTTCATTTGTTGGTCTCAAAAATTGTTGATCAGTTCTGCTTGCGTGTCCTGGATTTTCTACTCTTGATGTACTACTTTCTTCTGCTAGATTACATTCTGCTTTCAATTCTAATAAATTATTCTTTTGATCCTAAAATATGTTCTACTCCTATTTCTAAGATTAATTTTTTCATCTCTTCGTCTGAAATTATATGTAGTCCTAAATTATATGTCTTATATTTTTCCAAATATTGTCCTTCATCTAAATGATCAATATCTTCTATAAGTTTATCTACAATATGATCAAAGTTTTGCTCAACTAAATTAATATCTAAATTATCAAACGCCATATGTATACTCTCATTTTCGATCTCACTCTCATCCTCTATTTTTTCTAGTTGCTTATAATTACTAAACCTAATTGTTGCTTGACCTGTACTAGTTTCACTGTTCTAAAAATCCCCGCCTAGCGCCGCCTAGGCCCCGCCTAGGCGCTAGGCGGCTGGTCACCTCCCCGATTAATGCCTAGGCGTTTGAAAATTAATAAAGGGCGCTTAGACCAGTTGAGGCGCCCGCCTAGACCGCCTAGCCCGCCCAGACCCGCCTAGGCACCTGCCTAGGTTGCGACTCACTTTGATAGAAAATAGATAACTTTCAATTTGCATTTAATTTTTTTCAATAAATTGTAAGAGACTTGTTGAATACTTAAATGGGCACACACTATATGATTGTTCCCCATGTTTTCATTATGTTCCAATACTTTATAATACATATGTCATTCTATTTTGTAGTTTATGATGAAATTATATATATATATATATATATATATATATTAAGTATAAACATACACTTATTTACACGAAATATAATGGATTTACTTATATCCGCCTAGTCCGCCTAGGCACCCGCCTAGACCCCGCCTAGCCGCCTAGGCGCTAGGCCCTAGCCCGCCGCCCGACTAGCGCCTAGCGTCTTTTAGAACCTTGACTAGTTTCATATATTTGTACTTTATCTGGTTGTCTATTAGTTGCTACTTGTAAATTGGGCAATGTCCACTGAGTTCCTTCTAAAAAACTATTATCTACGGGTTTTGCTTCTATCATATTTACTACCAAATGTTTGAACTAAATTTTGAAATTCTAAATTAAACTTATGATTATATCTATCGAACACTTTACCAATATACATTAAGCTAATACACAAATTTTTATACTCTCCTGTCATATTATAATTTTTTGTTCTTATGATTACTTTAATATATTTACTAAATTCATTAATTGTCATAAAATAATTTGGAATACAACATTTGACTGCTAAGTTTGAACTTAAGTCTACTTCAGCTGTTGCTATTGCTGCTTGTTGGTGATTATCCCATCTATCATCATATATGTATACTAATGTTTTTGTGCCTACTTGTGCTCTGGTTAATCCTGCTATTCCAATTAATATTGTTCCTATATGAATCTGACTAAAATGTGATTTTCTCAAATGAGTAACTGCTTCTTTACTAATAAGATTAAGTGTGACTTCTTTATCAATACAGCTAACTTCATGTTGATTGATGCTACTCACAATTCTGCTTCTATTTTCAAATAAACCTAATTGGTACAGGTTATATTTATTTTTCTGTGTTCTCTCAAAACCTCTTCGAATAAATTCTTGTGCTTCTTCTTCATTAGGATAAATATCTTCAGCTCTAACTACTTCTTTTCCTTTTTTCCTAAAGAGTTCCATTTTCTATTATCAAAAGGATTTAGCTTAGGTCTTCTATTATTATTTGTACTTAAAGTTCAATTTTCTAATTTATCTAGCAAGGATGGTGGAATTGATGAAGAGGCGTTATGTAAAACTTGGTTTATTTATGCTATTTGTTCTTCAACTTGATCTAATTTTTCAGCCAAACTTAAAACTAATTGAATAATCAAATTATTTTGCCTAATGGGAATATTACTAATGGATACTTGTGTTGAAAAATCTGTTAAACCTACTGGTTCTTCATCTAACTTACTAATTTCTTTCAAAGCATGGATATATTTTCTACTAGTTCTAGAATCGGTCATTAAACTAATAATTTATCTATTTTATTATGTAACTTATCTACTTGTTCACTTAACTCTTTTTGTACTAATTGAATTTTTTGAACTTCTAATTTTAACTGCTCAACTATTTCTAGTGATCTAAGTTCTACTTGCTTCGGCTTACTATCTATGAGATCAACAAGCTCTTTTGTCTCTCTTTTGCTAGGAAACCTTTGAATACTTTTATTATTATCTTCTAACTGAGATGTAATATAGTCTAAATTTTGTCTAATTATTTTTATAGAATTTTTCTGAAAATGCTCTAACAACTGGTTTAACAAATGATTATGCTTATTATTTTCTAATTTTATATTTTCTGCTTGACTAATAATAAGATCTACAATACTATTGGCTTGTGGATTTTCTTCACTATGCAAAATATGATTATACTTTCTCAATGGAAAATAACAAATTAAACTATTTTGGTCTAAGGTTATTTTTCTTTTTTGAGGTTCACTAATTTCTAAGTTAAGATAATCTATCATAAACTACAATCTACCTTTCTCTAAAGTTACTCCTAACTGGTTTCTTGGAAACTCTCTTTCTTCTCTCGAGGTCTCTAAAACTTGATATGTTGCTCTTTTTGCTTCTAAAACTTTATGTTGAACTTCTGTATTATTATATTTATGAATAAATGAAGGATGTTCAAGATAACCAAGATAAAACTTTTTCTTCTTTAAAGTACTGATAATTCTTTTGGATATATATGCTAATCTTCTCTTTATGCTAGTTATAGTTGGGTGTCTGGGACAATAAATACCTGGTGGTTGTGGCTGACAAGGTCTACAAGGAAAATAATATATGTTGTTCATACAATAAACAAATATGATATCAGTTGTATAAATGACTTTCGTCCTCAAGGTACTTTACTATTATAATTATACTATTAAAATGCTAAACTAGGCTCTGATACAAAATTTGCAATGTAGGCTCGGTTAAATAGTCGGATGGCCATTATAACAACTAGACATAGAACCTTGCACATGGAACTCGACATGTTTCAGCATGACGGCCACTCACAGTACAAGTATAAGGCCTTAACGGCTGAACTCAGAGGTACGATGAACTCAGAGGTACCCTGGTTAATGTCCAGTTATTTGTATGGTAAGCATTCAACTATAACAGAGTGTTAGAACAAAGTATGATTGTCAGTTTAGCAGGTTAATAATATAACTACAATAGTGTTTCCCTGTTTTGGACTAGAAGTCTAATTAAACAAGCACACTAAAGAAAGAAAAGAAAGCATACTTAAGACTTGGAGATTGCTTGAATATGTACACTTGAACTTTTATTGATATATGAAATGTTTACAAAAAGATAGTTGTTTACAAGAAAGTGTTTACAAGGATGCTATGAAGACTACGGATGCTTGAGAGTATGAAGATGGTGTGAGTATGAGAGTAGGGTGTTCATGTATTGAGTGGTTGAGGTGTTAAGAGGTTGTGAGGTGTTGAGATATGTTGAGCTAGAGGTGTCTTTACAATGAATGAAACTCCACTTATATAGACTGAATGAGGATACAACAGTAATAAATGGTACGGACATCTCCTTGGTACTTGTCATTTGTCACTTTGCCTCTACTATTGCTGAAATTGTCAGCACTGTTTCTGAAACGTGGTCATATGATCTTGCTTGTCTCCTTTTGCATGTGAATTTGCTGCATGATTTGTCTCCTGGAGCCTTTATTTTGGTCATCCATGTGATCTTTCAGAAATGTTTGCATTGTTTGCATGTGATCTCTTATAATTGTTTTTCTTCCTTGTCCTCTTTCCCATGCCCAATTTGGGTATTATAAATTTTTTTTGTCCTTATGATTAAAATGAAACTTTTGAGGGTGTTTTGGTTAGTTTTCCATAATAATATTGCAAGAACGATATTAATATAAAAGGAACAGATCACATGCACGAATGATAATTCGCATTAATGTAATATCATAACATAACAATTGTTTTGTTGTCCATGGAATTAAACATTTGAGTTACTGAGGCAGTGAATATTTTAAGCCATTCTCAGAAAGAATTTAACACAAAATAAAATTATCTAACAATGTTTTGGAAGCAGAGAAATATAGAACTGAACCTAATTCAATAGTTAAAGAGATTAGAAAGAAGACAGAAAATGAAAAGAAAAAAAAAATTGATTGAACTAAATACCTGCAAACAGTTTTACTTTCAAACTTGTGAAAACTATAACTATTGGCTGGGGCAGCTGTTCAAATGACAGAGAAGAAAAACTATGCGCAACATCCGACCATAGCGTAATCTTAACTTCTTCATTTCTATGAAACAACATAAAAAAAAAAAAAACAAATTTAAAAACTGATGAAAACCACAACAGAGGTATAATGGACAGCCAAACCAATTTTAAAGTTTATTATGGAGACAAAATGGCCTGATATTTTGTATGACCAAATCACACTTGTAATCAATTATGTGATTGATCTGTATTGGCTCTAAACGTTGGACTGCAACCAGTTAACAATAACATCTTCAAATTTGAAAGAAACAAAAACAAAACTGATCAGTTCATGGCCAAATGCTACAAACAGTAAGTGTTGATGTATTTTAACATGTATATTATCACCTGTCAGGATATCAAGGGTAAACCTATTATAATCTTGCAAGGAGAATCTGTGCCATGGAATAGGCGGAAAGACGCTCTGCCAACTTCGTAAAATTTGTTTTAGAAGTAAACTCAATGTGGGTATCGTGTGGGACAACTCTATACTAACCTCTTGTCTTGTTAGTCCGAAAATTTATAATTTCATAGCAAGTGCCCGCTTCAATTTTTGGAACTATTATTTCATAGTCCATTTCATCAGGAGACACCTCAATAGCTTTTTGTTTGACAATCAAAGAGTCAGAAAAATAAGAAAAAAATATTAAAAACACTGCGAATAAGTATACAGCACTAAATTTTACACTCAAAATAATAACATGCAAATAGAGGTAGATGACAACTATTAAATAGGAATATGGATAGTCAATAAAAAGTCAATTAACTGTCGTAACTAACAGTTTAAAGGAGAAGAATACGCGTAAAAAAAAAAACTATGTACTGCAGAGAGTAAGCATAAAAATTGATATATTACTTCACAACATAAAACCGAAGAATATAAAGTTTAGAAATAAATTGGATCGAATCTTTACTACACATAGCACAAAAACTATCTTATGTGTATTAAAATAAATAAGTAATTGTTAACAAGGAACATGAAATATTTGTAACTCAATTTTATAAACAAAATGATCACTGACCTTTTCATCAACCAATATACAATGGAGCCCTGTGTGTTTATCACCCATGCCTGGAAATTTCGGTCTCCATATTCTACAGACACGTACTTTAATTTTGGCAACTTTTTTATATGCCACCAATTGATCAAGGGGAGTTGACCTTTGTTTTCCATTTAACCCATCCAAATCAAATACAAATTTTCTAAATTTACAAATAGTCTATACAGAAAGCTTAAACCTCAAAAAATTATACCATATTAGTCTAGGACAATAACATAGCAACACAGTTAACAGCTCGAGAGATAAAAAGAAAGACTTGTTAGTTCGTGTTATAAGAAAATAACGCGTGATTTATTATTAAGGAAGATCGATCCATCTTATTAAGCAAGCATGTCAAATGCATTAAAACTATTGTGAATAAGTGTATTGATAGCACAATGCGTGATTCGTCGCGGACATGAACTTCAAAACCATAGAAATTTAATCATGAGGAGCAGATAGTCAAAATAAACCACAGCTGAACTAATGCCTATCCAGATGTGCACAAAATCTGGTTTGCCGGCACGAAAAATGCATAACTGAGCTTTGTAATTCAGGAAGACCAATGTTGCAACATAACGTTCATTCCGAGTTGCAGTTTCATTACACCTAACAAAACAAAATTGACAGCTTAATTTAAACACCATTACAATTCACAACAAACATTTTAAACCAATCCGAACACCAAAACTCTTTCAATTCACTGTGTGCATTCAATAATTTTCTTCCGTTGGAGAAAGAGATAAAGAGTTTGCAGAGAAAGCAAAGAACATTCGCAAAAGCAAATTAGCAGATGGTCATATTGCAGAAGTAAATTATATAAGCAAATGAAGAGAGTCATATTACAGAAGCAAAATAACATTCATTTTGAGTTGCAGTTTGACTACACTTAACAAAATTCACAGCTTAATTCAAACAATTTGATGACATTGTTTTTAGTAGCCACTCATTATTAATATTCACACGAAAAAGATTGGACTCAAACGAACTACACATTTGAAGTCACTTTCTTATTTGATATATGCACATCAGTATCGAATTTTATATAAGCACATCGCATCATGTATATATAAACGTAACAAAACAGAATAGCAACTGTACATACAGATCTTGTCATAGCATACAAAACTTGAGAAAAACCTGAAATTCCCAAGACATACATCAATCTAATACAAAAACAATATCCTATCGCGAAGAAACTAGACCACCACAATAGTACAGTGACACATTCAACATCAAAATCTACATCACATAAGAAAACCAAATGAAGTCATTTGCCCAAAAAAAAAAAAAAACCATTCCAACTACAGAGTGACAGACTTAGATATAGACTAAATCAAAGTATCACTCTATCTTAAGAAGCAAAGAATAATCAGCCATGCCACTTTTTATTTTAAGAATTTAAGCTACATGACATCAAATTTAACCACCACAACAATATAGTGACACAGTTAGCATCAAAATCTCTGTTGATTGTCAAGAAAGCAATTGAAACCAATCCAAAGACCAAAACCCTTTCATACATGCCTGTGTATTCAGCAAGTTTCTGTCAATCAAATATCTGACAGCAATCCAACCCTCAACAAACAATTAAACCAATCGAAACACCAAAACTCTTTCAATTTACCATGTGTATTCAATTATTTTCTTCGTGTTGAAGAAAGAGACACAAAGGTTTCAAAGAAAGAAAAGAAAATCCACAAAAGCAAATTAAGAACTCATAATAATGTAGAAGCAAAATATATAACGAAATTAAGAAAGTCACGTCACAGAAGCAAAATAACGCTCATTTGGAATTGTAGTTTCATTCCACTTGATAAAACTTATAGCTTAATTCAAAAAATTTGATCACATCGTTTTTGTTCGCTCCTCATTATTAATATTCATACGAAAAAGATTGGACTCAAATCAATTGCATATTTGAACTCAGTTTCTTATTTGATATAACCACATTAGTATCATATTCCCAACAGACAGACCAATCTAATACAACAACAATATCTCATCGTGACCAAATTAGACCATCACAATAATATAGTCAGACACTTAACATCAAAATTTGCTCACCGCAATCAATGGCGGCCAACTGAACAAAAACAGGAAGAAAAAAAAAAATCTAAACTCTTGTCAAGAACGAAACAGCGGAAAAAAAACCACACAAAGTACAGTCTAACTATGGCACAATCCCAGAGGAAAAATAGAAGCTCAAAACCCAAACGAAAACGAACATAAAAACACAATAGAACAGAGAAGAAAACGAACAAACCCAACCCAAAGTTGAAGCAACAACGACAGAGGCCAGACAAAATGCAAAAGTTGAAGGTGAAACAAAACTGCGGGAAAGAAAGAGGATGAAGAATAAGAGAGGAGAGCTGAAAAGGCAAACATTGTTTCGGTGTTATTTCGAACGGTTTCGGTTCGGTTCTAAAGAAAAGAATGTACAGTTTAAAATTTATATCTATCTACTTATAAAACAGTGTCATTTTTCAATTTTCATACAGTACATTAATCTATGAACCCTTGTCCACAATCAATACATTGAATGAGGATATTTTGATAATCTATTTTCATCTAAAATTGGGATACTGTCTGCAGCAAACTTGCAGCAAATGCACAGCTCCTAAAACCAAATAAGTTCTTTGTCATGAAACAAAACTTTTAACCACGTATCAACCATATAATGGACGAAACAAACTAAAAATTGGCAGGCACTAGTTTATGGGGTGTGTGCGGGTGTGTGCGAGAGAGAGAGAGCGAGAGAGAACTGTTGACAGCAAGCCATTCATTTAAATCTTCTCCAGTTGGAAGCATTCTCTTAGGTTGCCGCTGCCAAGTGTACTAGCATCAATATGTTTTCTAAGCTGAGCACCCTTGCTCCCTAAAATCAAATAAGTTCAATTATGAAGCCAAAAATTTGCAGCAAATGTATAGCTCCTACAATCAGTGCATTGAGTGATGAATGATGATATTCTAATGTGGTTGAGTCCATGCTAAATATATGAATTCTAACAAATAATCAATTAAAACATGACATCTAATATGGACATTTCATTAAATGTTTATTAATATTTGTGGTGCAGTTCGGTTTCGGTGTAGTTTTCAAAAGCCAAAACCAAAACCATTTTTTACATTGCGGTTTGGTTTCAAAACCGCAAAACCTAACCATTCGGTGCGGTCCGATTTGGTTCGTGTTTCGGTTTCGGTTTCGGTTTTCGGTTCCAAGTGCCCACCCCTACTGCACAATCCCACTAAAGCCGAAAAACCATAAAGAGAATGAGGGGCAAAACCGGGTGGGCACTGTTAATGAACAATAATTTTCCACCGCGTTTTAGAAGAGAGTAATATGTGAAGAAGTACCCCAATTTACCAAGTTTTTCAAATGATTTAAACATCCTTTGGCAATAATAAATGTCATGAAATTGCGTATGTCAGATATCAAAATTGTATGTTACCATGCACTCTCACCTACTTGAGTTAGAAATGAGGTTAAGGAGTTTATATTCACTGCAAGGGATCCACTGGATGATCATATCCAAATTCTTCTTCAGCCTGACTTAGCAAGTCTTGGAATGAAGAATGGTTCAAGTATGAGATCGGAATCACAAACCGCTTCCTTTGGCTTTCCCAATATGGACTGCAAAATAGCCATTTGGAACTTCTATGACTTCCGAAGCAGCTTGGTTTGAGGTCGATTGTTGAAGGATTTTCTTAGCACAATTAATACCAGGCAAACGAAAACCCGTGCTTCTATAATATTTTACAGGAAGAACAAGCAAAATATCTCAAAAAATTTGCATAACCCAAGTTGTAAATGCATGGAAACAAACCCAAGTTGCCTATGTAACCCAAGTCCTCACATCTCCTCTTCCACTGTCACAACTTTTTTCTTATCTCCAAAGATATCTTAACTCTTAAGCATAAAAATATTCCACAGAAACCATGGTATGAGCTTGCTGTTGATCATCCGGCGATCTCTCTTGATTGCTAAGCAATCGAGTATGACCACAACGAATGTCCCAAAAGGCCACTTTGCTGTTTATGTAGGAGAGGAACAGAAGAAGAAACTTGTAGTTCCTATGTCATACTTGAACCACCAATGGTTCCAAGACTTGCTAAGCTGTGAAGAGAAGTTCGGATTCACTCATCGGACGGGTGGCATCACCATTCCATGCATTGAAGAGGCCTTCATTGGTCTCAGTTCTTGTTTGCATGCCTTGTATCTCGAATGAAAGTCCCTATTCAGTGACTTCCACCACCACTTTTGAGTACTTATTTAAGAACGTAAAGGGAATCTTTGTGTCCTAAAGGAATATTGCCTCAAATGAGAGAATCCTTGTAGAAAAATACCTAAATTTGAAGTTTTTATGATTTTAAATGATAATTTGATTAGATGCACATTTTTTGTTTATGTTAACCTTTTTTTTTAATTAATTAATAGCATTAAAATTAAAAACATTAAAAGCATTAAAATCTTCAATCAATCAAGATTGTGGCCGTTTTCCACTCAAAATGCACATTTTTTTGTTTATGTTAGTATTTTTTTAGTTAATTAAAAACATTAAAATTAAAAGCATTAAAAGCTTCAATCAAGATTGTGGGTCTCGTTTTTCACTCAAGGTTGTCCTTGTATGGTCCCTATATATGAGGACACACTCTATGTAGCCGGTGAGTCCCTATACTTTAGGGACTCACTTTCCGATTCAGTGAAGATTCATTTTGTCCTATATTTATTTTATACCCATTTTATACAGTGGTTGTTCCTGTTTAGAGACTACTAGAGATGCTCCAATGGAATCAAACTCCTCAATTTGTGGGGTGAAGAGTTGACAACTTGTAATGTCCTCATTGCATTTTGATTATGGGGAATTAATTCAAAAACTCTATTCAAGTTTTGTTCCACAAGTTTATCATGGATAGTGATTTTCACACTTAGTATTTTCTTCTTCACTCCTCCCTTTGTTTATGTCTGTTTTTCAAACCCAATTAGTTTCTTCTTCAGAATAAATCTTCTAACATGAAGCCTGCAATGTGGGTTAATTAACGCCCCAACCCAACAAAATGGAGAATTCTTGACTAGTTATTTTAAAAAAGTATATGACACACCCCGATCCAGAGGATCAAGGCGTGTTGGCCGTCACGTGAGCGTGACGTAACCAAAAGTGCGACACGGAAGCAAGATATAACAGAAATATGAAGGAATTTAAACCAATCTCTAGCAGAACACCCTACTAGAATAAAAGGATGAGTTATAAGGTAAAACACATAAATTCAGAGCATAGGTCTAAGTGCAGTCAAGTAAGACCATAATTAAAGTACAACACCCGCAGGTGAGTCCTACATGCAGAACGTCTGTCAGAATGCCGGAAAAAGACCTCGAGAGCCACCAACCGCTAACTAGAACCTGGAGGGGCGCAAAACAAAATTGAGTGGGTCAGTAAAACCAAAGATTTTCCAAAACATTTCATTTAAAACATTTCTAACCCCTCACCGTAAAAACCTGTATACTTTCCCAGAAAATAGTATATAAACATATATATATATACACATCAACAAAACTCAGCTCACATCCATCAACATAATATCTCAGTAATGATATGCCATGCCCAAAATGTAAACAGAATGTATCAATATCAATCAGGTGAAATAATAAATCAACCGGAGACCCTACAATGGTCCTATACGGCTGATTCTAAAGCTCAACATCCAATCCAACCGGAGTCACCTCGGTGACCTGTACGGTCCAACTCTGCACGTCACTCGGAACTACATATAGTAGTCTGTACGATGAAAGGTGTATAAATACGCTCTAGTGCTTCTCTCATCAATCATCAGCGCGCATAACTAAGGTCACCCACTAGTCGGAATCACATCTAGTGGTCTATACGACTAGCATGTCGGAACCCTCACATGGTCTGTACGACATCCACCTACTTGGATCCAAGACAAGCGTGCGGTGTGGTGAATAAATATAAGCACTAACACCTAAGTGCAGGTTATGAGCTTTCAATGCAATTCATATAAAATAACTCAGCTGAATAATAATAAAACTCACCTGTGCGTCCACCGCGTCAATTCACATATATATTGAAGGAAATTTTGTGAAAAACATGTTCATTTGAGCAACATCAATAGCATGCAATTAACAAATTAAAGGCGGAATCATGCTTGCATGCACTCAAAAACAAAAACATCAACCATGAAATTCAAAGCCTAGTAGATTGGTGAACCTTGACTCAACTTAAAACAACATTTGTTAGTTGAGAAATATTTACCTTTGTAGATTCCTCTTTGCATATGCAAAGGATAATCACCCAAGAGATAGGGCCTTCATTCCTTGCTTCTTAGCTCCATGGATTTGGTTGAAAGAATTGGATTCTCCAAGTTCCCAAAATAGAGAACCTCTAAAGATTCTACACCAAGGTTGGATTGGAGAAGAAATGAGTGACCTTGGAGTAGTGGGATTGCTAGATGCACCCCCCAAGGAGGCCGGCCTCTTTAGAGAGAAAATGAGAGACATGTTCTCTCTAATTCTCCCAAAAGAAACCCTAATGAAGAAATAGCTATAAAGTCATATTTATACCTACCTTCATTGGAGTGGCAAACTTGTAATAAGTCCAAAATCCACTCCTCTCTAACTATGGCCGGCCTTAAGGGTTTATTGGGCTAATTGGGCCTTTGTGAATCTTTATTCATTAAGTTGTCATACAACTTAAGTCAATGGGCTTGACGTTTGAAGCCCATTGGGCCTTAAGGTCCAAAACTATCCCGAGGTCTTTAACGAACTTATTCGTTTGATTAATTAACATATTAATTAATCCTTGCCATAAATAATTAAACCATTTAATTATTCTTACTAATTTCCATTGTTTCTTCAATCTCCACCTTACATGGTGTACGATCCATTAGGTTCCTTTTAGCGAGGCAGTGGGCGATTAAAACCATTTTACATCGATTGTGAATTGAAACTTACTTTCAATTCTCTCTTTAGTGATTTTACACGTTTAGGGCTTCCACAAACCATGAGTGACACCTAGCAGCATATCATGGTTACCCAAGCTAATCAGAAGAGGTATAGAACCTATTCAGTTCAGGATTACAAATGCAATACGGTATTTCTCTAATCTAATACTCTTGACCACATTGTTTGGTTTGATAGTTTATTTATTCATGTCTACTATCCAATGTGATTCGTTTGCTTATATGATTACCTTGAATGTGATTTGGAACGCATTCCCTAATCTCATTCATACTCTGGCCAGAGATTTTAATCATATCATAGAGTATTCTCCCTCAAACCATTTGAGGGTTAGAGATCCCTTGTTGCACATTAACTTGTCTCCATAACTAAGTGACTTAACCCCAATGATGTCGTGGACACCCCGATGGGGTGACTTTGACATAATCAAAGATCAAGGACTTAACCACAAGACAACTGTGATGCCTCAGGTCAAAAGACTAATTTGCATTATCCCAACCATGAGTTCTCATGTGACATGAGTATGAGAACTCCTCGTTGATCGTGTTCAGTGAACTCATTCTCTATTGAGCACCTACGTACTTGTCTTGATGTCACACACACTAATGACTCGAGACTAGTCACTCTCCCTGAGAGAAGGCACAGTACGTACTGATCTTATCGGACTGTCAATGCCCAATTGGCAATCCTATGATCAGGAACGTTTAGGATGTGTCTACGAAAGAATGGTCTCATTAATCTAACTTCATTAGATTGCATTCTCCCAATCACATATTCCTTGGACTTTATCGTTTAAGCATATAACATTTATATGAGACGGCTCAAACAATAATGTTTGCCCTTTATATGTAAACTAGATTAGTTTAACATGTGAAATGTCCGTAAAGTATCATCATATGATTGGCTTTAGGGCACATTTCCAACAATCTCCCACTTGCACTAGAGCTAATCAGCTTGTTCATCTGTTATGATTCCTCTTCTGTAGTCATTTCATAAATGGCTGAGTAGTAGGCCTAGGCAATGGATATCTATATGTTATCCATAGAAGCAACCTTGAGAATATCGACGTCACCATTATACATGATTCCCAATCATGTGGTTCAGTCTCTCATATGAGTTCGGATCTTGATGAGACCTTGATTCTCTGGCTTGAGCTATCGCCCCATTAGTGTCATACACTTTCTGGTTGGAACCGAATAGAGAGTTCATAAATGAACTTTCCCATCCAAACAACATTGTTGTAAACTTCTATATGGCAATATATTTTGCATTCATAATGGAACACACTAAAGTCATTACTTTAATGTTTCCATCCAAACATCTCTTTAGTCATAATAAAGAGATATCTGTTTATTTCTTCATTCATAATGAAGAAACATCCAATGATGGATTAGATTCACAATCTAATACATTTACGCTTCCATTACGTTACTCTGATTCTTCCTCATTCTTCGAGGAACCTATCCTTTAGTATTTCTCAAATACTTAAGGACTCACTTGACAGTTGTCATGGTTCTGATCCTGGGCTTGCATTGATATCGCCTTGTACCTTTCTAGGTACAACTCATATCAATGTTTCTCATACAATATGAAATACATAAATCACTTTTCTGCGTATGCATAAAGGATTCGATTTACGCATTATTTCTTTGGGAGTCAAAGGGTACGTTCCCTTTGAGAAGAGCTACCTCCTAGTCTCACTAGAGTTGTTCTTCTTATTGAAGTTTATCATCATATGAGAAACTTCCTAGCATCCTTTTGTCTATTATTAGGGCATGATATAATCCAATTATATCCTAAAATCTATCATTATAGATTTCCATCCCATGTATATAGACTATGTCTCCCATATACATTCTATCGTTATAGAAAGTTTAAAGTCATAACTTTATCAATGAAGTATTCTTTTCATTTCCAAAATTAATATATCATACATATATTTAAATTTAGGAATATGATTAACTCCCACTAATCTTTTGTAAACCTAGTAAACAAAAGATTCATTTACATCTTTATGAGAAATCAAACGTTTTGATCTTTCTCTCATAAGACGCTTATGGCTCCCACTAGCTTGCTTAGATCCATGATGGTTGGATCTCTACAACTTACATGTTTTGTGATTCATAGTTTTAGACATATATTATTAGGACTATCTTAATAATGGTTTCGGAAACCTATATTATGTCCAAACATTGAATCAACATTTAGTTGTAGCTAGCTATCTTCGAATTAATTGAAACTAAGACTACGTCAAAAATGGTTTCTTCAAAGTCAACCATTCTCTTTGATTGTAGTCACCTTAAGCTACCAATTAGCTATGAAGCTTTCATTATTTCGGGTCAAATGGTACTTTACCATTTCCTTGAGTATATATCGTATATACACTCAATGTAGTCATAAAGTTCAAACCATTCAACTGAGACGGTTTATAAATCCTTCTTGACTACCTTGGAGCTTGTGGTATAGGAACTAGGTTGTTATATTTGTTGATTATCATCTTGTCTCTCAAAGAACCCATTCTTTTGAGTTCTATTCCTAGTTCATTTGCTCTAAGGCAAATCACATTGTAGGATTACAATGAACTACTCAACAAACAACATTTGTTGGTTGGTTTATAGAAGTGATATCCAAAGGTTAATTTAAGGATATCCACAAGATAATTTTTAAACAAATATTGCTTATTAGCACACAACCCCAAATCTTAACATGATTAAGATTTGTCTTTCTTTCCAACTACATCCTATGGAGTTATGAAAATTTTGGAAGATCATCTAATTGACAATCATATTGTTTTAGAAGTATATATCCTATATATATGGGTAATTGATAACATCCAACGAACTAAATCTTATTCGAGTTCGTTCTTCTCCTAATGGAGAAAATCATTATTCTTATGATGCTAATTTCCTTGATATCTTTCAAGGAAACTCATCTAAAGTGTTACCTTTCCTTAGATCAAATCTAAGGAGGTAAGTACTTTAGACGTCTTACTCATCAACTTACATTTCTTGAATTCTTTGAAACCTTTTGCAAAGTATTCGGACTTGTGTTTATTCATAATAAACTATAGTCCAACCGAGAGTGATCTTCGGTGAATGTCAAACAACATGAGTAGTATTATGTTGTGGACAAGTGCCACTAACATCTAAGTGAATTAACCTCAATAACTTTGTGATTCTTTCTTCTTTCCAAAAGAATAAAGATTCGAACATTTCGCCTCTATACAATTTTGACAAGAAGGTATTGTATCCGGATCTAACGATCCAAAGCATCCATCTATGACCAACTCGTAATTTATGTTTTAGAGGTATCACAACTCAGTTGGGATTAGTCACTATCTTGCAACCTTTTGGGTTTTAAGCATCATTATATTCTAAACAGTTAACGCTACCATATCATCTCTACTATAGAGACAATCAATTAGATTACTATAATCCAATCAGTGATTAATAAAGAACAATGTTTTGTCAAACAAAACATTCATCCATCTCTACTATAGTGACGGAATTAAGTTCCTTAAAATTGGAATGTAAAGACAATCTTTGGTTTTTCCAATTTCTTTGGTAGTTCATATGAGGAAGTTAGTACCATCTGCTTTCGCAGAGATCTATATTTTATTCACGTTCCGAATGTGAAGTACTTTCTCTTCTCTCATTAATTTTCTACTTCTTATTAGCCACACTTTTACAACGATTGTAAAACATAGTTACTAATACGGAATCAAGCATTCAAGTAGAAGAACCAACTGTTTTGAACTTTTCAAGAACAATTTACAACACCTTCGAAAGGTGTGTTCTTGACACTTGCAAGACATTTCTTGCAAATACCCCTTCCAATGTCCATCCTTTCATAAAGAAAGTTTGTTCCCTTGGAGTTAATTTTATCTTCTTCATTTGACTTCTCCTTTGACTACAATAGTCATGGTCCCTAAACTCCCACTATCTCTCTTGAAACCTTTTTCAATTGTGTTATACACATCAAACATTTTGGAGAGTGTGTGGTTATTGTTCACTACATAGTTTACAATAAACTTAGTGAACCATTAGGATAGGGACATAAAGGTGAAGTCCTAGCTTAGTTTCCGTCTCGTTAAGTGGTTTATCACTTCAACACTCAATGATTCAAAATCATCATAAGTCCATGTTGATGGACTATTTTTGTCAACCAACCATTATGTTCTAAACATAATTACAAACTTTCAAGAGTTGTTCAAGGCAACTCTTATTTCTTCATACAACAATTTGTAAGTGAAGAACTATGACACTAAAAGTGTCCTTGTCTTTATGCTAATCTTCGTAAGTTCCTTTGTTCATATAACGAAGGAATAAGCATTGGTTGTTTGTGTTGTCCTCTTCATGATAGACATTTCTAACATGTTATTCCAATGATACATTATCAATAGGAAGATTGTGAGGATGAGACTTCTTAGGTACATGCACAATCCATTTAAGACAATCTTTGGGATTGTGTTACCAAGTCCGGAAACTAAAACATTCGGCTTTTCTTTGTCAAGTTTTGGATAGCGTTTGCAAATATATTGGTAAACGAATACATAACGAATATAAATTGATTGATTTTAAGCCATTTGATTCGGGTCTTTAAATCAAATAGCACCACCCACTATTTTTGGCAAATTTCATATCCCTCATTGGAATTCGAGAGTTTTGGAGGAAACTCTTAGTAGGTTATGGGAGACTCACTATTACCAAGCCCACCTCACAATGATATGATATTGGCTAGCATTAATAATAATGAGAGAGTACACTTACTCATTTGCAACTAATGCAAGTACCCATCAATTTGGCCTCTAGAGAATGTTGCCTCACAATGATATGATATTGGCGCCATTGCACTTAGTTAAGTCATTCCCACCATGCTTAGTTCGTGAAGGGGTTCAAGAATAGCCTCACGATGATACGATATTGGCCATCCTCGTTGCCTACACTCACCTCATCAAGTATGTATATAGACTCCTCCTGAGTATAAGCATGCACTTTGTACTCCCCCATGATAGGGTGAAGCCGGTGTACAAGTCATAAACGATTGGAGCTACCACAGTGGAAGGCCACGAAAGAGTGTTCTAAGCACTCTCACGCTTTTCAACTTAATAATGGTTTGGTTGAGGGTTTTAGGTCTCATCACATAAACATATTCATTTTAATCTTTATTAAAACAATTTTGGTCCTATTACAACTATTGGTCCATTTGATTCAATTTAGTTGTATATAATACTCCCACTATACTTATAAAACGGTTTTTAAAGCAAGAGTATATGATACTACTAACATAAGGTTTGCATTCATTTGATGGACTATATAGTTGCCTTAGGGCCTTAGGATGACTATGAACCTTTGTTTAGATTCAATACGAGCCTAGTGTTGAATCTCGGACTAGGGATGGAGATTGATTGTAGTTACGCGTTTAATCACATTAAGGCGTGTTGTTCCTAGGGGCATTGGACTCAACTACTCCATTTTCATGCATATCAAATAAAACAAGAAAATGAGTACTTTAAAGTAAAGGTGAGCTTATGCTCATTACAACATTTGCATAAAACAAATTACTTTAAAGTAAAGAAGAGCTTATGCTTTTTTACAACATTTGATCAAATCAAATTACAACCAAAATTAATCTACACATTCCCATGGTTCAAACAAATTTGAAACGGCCTTTCACATAGCTCAATTATCGTAGGCTTAGGTTCATAATCACCCTTTAATTAATTAACACTTTAACTAATTAAATTTGAATGCAACATTTTCATTTTGTTTTTGTATTCATAAAATTGATTTAAATGGAGCTAAATGAAATGAAAATCCAATTCTCATTTAAAGAGACAAAACAATTTTTGTTCCCTACTTAATTTGGGCCATCATGCAATAACCACAACTTTTTGGGCTATATTGCGAAACACAAACTTTTGGGGTCACTTTGTAAAAACACAAAAGTCCACTACTTCATGTAATTACAACTAGAACCCAAAAATTTCATCAAATACAAAAAACTTCATTAAAGGAGCAAAACAATTTGTCCTTTAGCGTTTTTGGGCCTTAACGTAAAAACGTAAACTTTTGGGCTAAAATACAAATACACAAAAGTATCAAAACTTTATGTAATTGCACAAAAGGCCCAAAAATACCCTATTCTATTAGGGTGGCTGGCCATGATTAAAAAAAAATAAGATTTTTACAAAGTTTTTGTAAGTGGGTTTTGTTAGGTGAGGTAAAGATGAAATGAAAAGTTTGTAAGAAATGATTTATGTCACATCTTTAAAAAAGTTTGTCTCCCATTAAAAATACTTTACCATTAACCATCACCCACTAAAATTAAATCAAAACTTTATGTAAAAACATAAAACTTTTGAATCAAAACTTCAAAACTTTTTGTTCTTGGCAAGAACTTCAAGAACATTGAAGAACACTCATGAAAACTCATAATAGCTCCATGAATGTTTTCACTCACCAAAACTCAAATTTTCATCACTCAAAAGAGGGCTAACATCCTAGGGTACTTAGGGGTTCCAAAAGTCACTTTAAAACCATTTTAACAAGACAAACATGAACCCAAAAAATCACCCTTTGGATTTGGCCGAATTTCCCCAAAAACATGGCACCAAATTTTAGCTCCAAAATTCATGCTCATATGAACTACATCTACAACATTTGAGATGGCAAATTTTCTAACAAAATTTACATTCAAAGAAACAAGAATAAAGCTTGTAACATATTACAACTTTTAAATCAAAAACTATGAACTGCAAAACCCAAAATGATTCACCAACTACTAGACCTAGGCTCTGATACCACTTGAAGGAAATTTTGTGAAAAACATGTTCATTTGAGCAACATCAATAGCATGCAATTAACAAATTAAAGGCGGAATCATGCTTGCATGCACTCAAAAACAAAAACATCAACCATGAAATTCAAAGCCTAGTAGATTGGTGAACCTTGACTCAACTTAAAACAACATTTGTTAGTTGAGAAATATTTACCTTTGTAGATTCCTCTTTGCATATGCAAAGGATAATCACCCAAGAGATAGGGCCTTCATTCCTTGCTTCTTAGCTCCATGGATTTGGTTGAAAGAATTGGATTCTCCAAGTTCCCAAAATAGAGAACCTCTAAAGATTCTACACCAAGGTTGGATTGGAGAAGAAATGAGTGACCTTGGAGTAGTGGGATTGCTAGATGCACCCCCCAAGGAGGCCGGCCTCTTTAGAGAGAAAATGAGAGACATGTTCTCTCTAATTCTCCCAAAAGAAACCCTAATGAAGAAATAGCTATAAAGTCATATTTATACCTACCTTCATTGGAGTGGCAAACTTGTAATAAGTCCAAAATCCACTCCTCTCTAACTATGGCCGGCCTTAAGGGTTTATTGGGCTAATTGGGCCTTTGTGAATCTTTATTCATTAAGTTGTCATACAACTTAAGTCAATGGGCTTGACGTTTGAAGCCCATTGGGCCTTAAGGTCCAAAACTATCCCGAGGTCTTTAACGAACTTATTCGTTTGATTAATTAACATATTAATTAATCATTGCCATAAATAATTAAACCATTTAATTATTCTTACTCATTTCCATTGTTTCTTCAATCTCCACCTTACATGGTGTACGATCCATTAGGTTCCTTTTAGCGAGGCAGTGGGCGATTAAAACCATTTTACATCGATTGTGAATTGAAACTTACTTTCAATTCTCCCTTTAGTGATTTCACACGTTTAGGGCTTCCACAAACCATGAGTGACACCTAGCAGAATATCATGGTTACCCAAGCTAATCAGAAGAGGTAGAGAACCTATTCAGTTCAGGATTACAAATGCAATACGGTCTTTCTCTAATCTAATACTCTTGACCACATTGTTTGGTTTGATAGTTTATTTATTCATGTCTACTATCCAATGTGATTCGTTTGCTTATATGATTACCTTGAATGTGATTTGGAACGCATTCCCTAATCTCATTCATACTCTGGCCAGAGATTTTAATCATATCATAGAGTATTCTCCCTCAAACCATTTGAGGGTTAGAGATCCCTTGTTGCACATTCACTTGTCTCCATAACTAAGTGACTTAACCCCAATGATGACCTGGACACCCCGATGGGGTGACTTTGACATAATCAAAGATCAAGGACTTAACCACAAGACAAATGTGATGCCTCAGGTCAAAAGAATAATTTGCATTATCCCAACCATGAGTTCTCATGTGACATGAGTATGAGAACTCCTCGTTGATCGTGTTCAGTGAACTCATTCTCTATTGAGCACCTACGTACTTGTCTTGATGTCACACACACCAATGACTCGAGACTAGTCACTCTCCCTAAGAGAAGGCACAATACGTACTGATCTTATCGGACTGTCAATGCCCAATTGGCAATCCTATGATCAGGAACGTTTAGGATGTGTCTACGAAAGAATGGTCTCATTAATCTAACTTCATTAGATTGCATTCTCCCAATCACATATTCCTTGGACTTTATCGTTTAAGCATATAACATTTATATGAGACGGCTCAAACAATAATGTTTGCCCTTTATATGTAAACTAGATTAGTTTAACATGTGAAATGTCTGTAAAGTATCATCATATGATTGGCTTTAGGGCACATTTCCAACATATATATGCATCAATTATCAAACTAAATATCTCAACAATTGCATGCATGGCAAATTAATTCATAACTTTCATAAAAACGCATTTTCTGGGAAAAACAGTTGTATATAGGTAATACGAAATCAAAACTGCCCACTCACTGATAAGTCGATGGGTCGTAACCCCCGTGACGTCCCTAGATGCGCTCGTCCTCGGGATAGGTGTCACCTATATGCGAAACAACTATAAAAATGTTAATTTAAACACATAACCAATAATTCGAAATAACTTCTCATACGATGCTCAATTTGGGTATATGAATATACCACATCGACCTACTCGACGTCACGGACGTCGAGTAATTTTTAGAAAAATTTTTGGAGGCCCCACGCACCCCCACGCGCCAGGACAGGCACGGGGACACGCGCCCCACGCGCATCATCCCCTACCTCGGGCTCGCCGGACTGGATTTTCCGGCGGCCGGTTTCCAGCCAAACTTTGAACGTCTCGTTCTCCTTCGTTTCTCAACCATTTTCTTCGTATTTTATACCAAAATGAAGCCCCAAACATGTAGAATCACGATATACTACTTTTAAGCTCCAAAAACAACTAAATCTCACCGGAAAAATTCAAGCAAAACCGGCCAAACTTAACCCTCATGATCCCGACGTCCAAATCCTTCAAACGAAGCACTCCGAGCTTCCTTAGGACCTCACTAAGCTCACTATAAGCTTAGAATTCCCTGAAACACAACATTTCACGTGTGCATGAACAGTGACCAAAAATGGGAGTTTCGGGTTCACGTGAAATCGAAGGTTCTACGTCCTAAAACCAGTACCAATCAACTCAAAACATCTCAAGGATGAAGATTCTTACCTTGGTTACCTCGATCCACTGAGTTTTGGGGGATTTTGGGTGAGGCCGTACAATATGGGTGTGAGAGAGAGAGTGAGTCGAGATGGAGGAGAGAGAGAGGCACGGGGAAGAGGGAGATAACAGGGAGTGTAAGTGTGGTCCAACAACAAATCCACACCATCCATTTCTTTCCTAATTCCCTAACCACACAAACAATCCAACCTTTTAATATTTTTATCCAACTTAAATGATATTTCCAATAGTTTAGGAAAAAATATGAAATATCCAAAACATATCTAAGATTAGACCAAATAATGTCACACACCCACGTACCTTAATGCCCGTTAAGGGCAATTCCGCCATTTCACGTCCTGAATAAGAAAATCTCGGGACGGGCTGTGATAGTATATTTTTTGTTTTGCCCCTTAGAATTTCACTTTAATCTCACTCTGCCTTTTGAAACAAAAATTACACCATTTTGTCGCCTGAAACTCAATGCTTACATCACTTTCCCAAATTCTGTCAATTTCACTTTAATCTCACACTGCCTTTTGAAACAAAAATTACACCATTTTGTCGCCTGAAACTCAATGCTTACATCACTTTCCCAAATTCTGTCAATTTCACTTTAATCTCACACTGCCTTTTGCGTTGGAAAATCTGTTAAATCCGATGACATCGCATGATCGAGTCCCATTTATTTCTGTTTTGATTGTCAAGTGTGCTAAATAATATGAAAAAATATAATGATATTTTTTAAAACTAAAAGAAAAAAAATCCAAACTTTTCCTTCTTCCCCTCCCCCTCACCGCTGCGACCTCCAGTTGCCATAATCCAAACAAACTATTAGAGTTGACAATTTCTTACATGATCCGTTAACACTATACGAAAATGACACGAAATTAATGGATTTTGGGTCAACACGATAACTAATTGGGTCGTTATTGGATCACCCGTTAATAATGGGTCTTTAACAGGTTTATACGTGGGTAACCCGTTAAGAAAAAAATTATTTTGATGATTTTTTTTTTAGTATATCGATATTTTTACACTAAAGGGAGAAGGAGTTCGGCTAAGTCACACAATGGGTAACCTAATTTGGTATCGAATTCGCCATTCATGAGATTCGAACCTAAGACCTCTCACTTCCAAGTGAAGATAATACCACCAGACCGTATTACTGAATGGCAATATTGTATGTTAAATATGTATTATTGTATTATTATTATTATTCTATATAAGTTTAAAAAAATTAAGTTTTATTTATTTTTATTATGAGAGTTTCTTATTATCATTACTGGGATAAATTTTACTAGTCTTGTTGTCCAAAATTCAAACCAACTAGTATAGTATTAATATAGGCAAAAAGACATACTTTCAATTTTAAAATTGCGACCTAACAAAGTTTTTTACTCTTTATCCTACAGTCATACTCATAAATGTTTTATCCTCTTAAAAATGATGCAAAAATTGAGTTCCGAAAAATAAAAAAACGTAATTTTTGTTTCAGTAGGCAAAATGATACTGAAGTAGAGCTACAAGATGATTGTGACTTTCAGGGTTCTTCTTCAGTTCACATGCTGCAGTGACAACTAAATAATAAATTTGTAATAGAAGACAATTATCTAGGGTCCCCACCATTACATCAATAAAACAACTCCAGATAAAATACTAAATTGTATACGTGTAAAATTAAACCCATACCTTATTTCATTTTGATAGCCTGGAATATTGTAAAACTTGCTTTATATTGCTGAATAGAAAAAATCACATTGGTTTTATACACAGAAGTGTCAAAAGCTTCAAGTTCTAACTAGGAATCATGGTTCCAGTTTTAGCTTATAACACAAGGCTTCATTTTAATCTAAGAAATTTTCCTCAATAAATTTAGTTTTTTTTTTTAATTTACAAAAATATTTCTTTGTTTCAAAACCGCAGAGTTCTATTAACCACAATACTTACATTTGACGTTGATTAGGCCTCAGAGTCTCAGACTCACAGTTACAGTCATGATCCTCAACAAAAAATGTTACATACAAAATTTATGTTAATTTAGTTCTCTTTAATATTCATCCATTCCTAATCCTTTCTAAAAGCAGTTTAATTTACAACAAACCTAATAAAATTACCTTTGGACTTGCTAGTAGAATCTTGTGCAGCTGTGATATCATGGATGGTACCAAAAAATATGACTTAGAAAACAATAAAATTTGACAGAACTTGGTGTATGGGCTTTAGATGCTTCACAAGTGCATAATAAACAATATAAACCACAGAAAATCAAACAGTTGTTTACAAAAAGTAAAAAATAAAAAATAAAAGAGAGAAATTTACATATATCTGAAATGAGATAAGATTGTTATTTGAAAAGCTTGTTGAGATTTCTTGGATTATACGATTGGTTCAACTCTACTCACTCCACCAAGACTGTCCATGTGAATGGATGAGGATCTTTTCCGAATCCTCTTTGTGATGATTCTATAGATGTTCATATCTTATCCGTTCATTGTATATCGTGTGAACAGTTTTCGTTAAACACTGTTTATGTTTAATTATAAATAAAAAATCAAAATAATTTATGGCAGCATAATATATGATGAACGGATAGGATGTAAGGATCCTTAAGATCCTCACAAAGTATCCGGATGGGATCCAAATCCCATGTGAATGAGTCAAAGAGGGTCCCAAGTAATGGTTTAGCGAATCCAAAGGGAAAGTCTACGCAGAAGGTTGACAACTTAATTTTGGTAGCCTGTCACCACAAAAAGGCTTATTTGCTGGTTGTCACTATAAAAATGCTACTGAATAGCCCCAAGTACGTCCAAGTTCAGTGCTTTAAGTATATGCACAATGAGTCACAGACTCAGAATATCCTCTTTAATTGGATACTGGCCTCTAATGTCAAGAACATGGCTAGCATCAGAAAGGTCTCTGCTTTATTAGTTGAAACATTACTCAGATGACTCTATTATTGGAGTATAAATGTATTTGCTGTGTTAAGTTTATTATAAGCATTGTGCAGGTTTTAATGTAAGCCATTGGATCATAGTCCATATGGTATCTAGATTAGATTGTAATGAGTCATATCTCATGACAAGTGTAAGCATCTTACATGATGGCTTAGGAATGAATGGTTGTGATGTTTTTGTAATGTTGTGAGAGAGTTGTTTCTCACTCCTCCAACGGTATAACATGCTCTTTGAGCTCCTTGCTTACTGAGCAAGCTGAAATATATTGAAGCCTACTAGAAAACTCTGTTCTCTGTGAGTGTTTACTGTTTCATTGAAACTACCCAGGAAATCAAACTCTAATATGGCCTCAGAGCCAGGTTGGATCTCAATCTGGGCGTGAATCTGTGACAAGGGTTGCAGCTAAGGAACTCGACAGAGGATCGAGTTTGCTGCGATTGAAGAACAATCTGAAAATCTCTGGGTAACTCGATAACAAGTCTAATATGGCTGGATCGAGTGGTGCTGATCTTCGAGCACCGATTTTCAATGGGGAAAACTTTGATTTCTGGCAGATAAAGATGAAGACTATTTTCAGATCTCACGATCTGTGGGATATGGTTGAAACGGGGTATAATCCTCCGGTGAAGAAAGAAAACGAAGAACTCACTGCCGCTGAGCTAAAGCAGCTGAAGGAGAACATGATCAAGGATGCTAAGGCTCTCGGGATTATTCAAGGTTCTGTGTCCGATGAAATTTTCCCACGAATCACCATTCTGGAAACAGCAAAAGAAGCCTGGGATATACTGAAGCAAGAGTTTATTGGAGATAAACAGGTGAGATCTGTGAAACTTCAAAGCTTAAGGCGTGATTTTGAATATACTCGAATGGGTGAACATGAATTATTTTCTGTGTATCTTGTGCGTCTGTTTGATCTCATTACGCAAATGAAAAGTTATGGTGAGAGTATTGGAAATCAAAGAATAGTGCAAAAATTATTGATTAGTCTTCCTAGATCCTATGATAGTATTGTAGCTGTGATTGAGAATACACGGGATTTGGAGACAGTTGATGTGCAGGATGTAGTTGCCACTCTAAAAGGGTTTGAGCAAAGAATTGAGAGACACTCTGAAAATAATACGGAAAAAGCCTTTGCTAGTTTAAGTATAGCTCCCAGGAAGAATAATTACAATGGAAATCAAAGTTTTAAACCCACAAAGAACTGGCAGACAAAGAGTAAGATATGGGATAACAAATCTGTGCACCATCAAGGAAAATTTACTGGGTCTTCTGATAATGTCAAGAATGCTTGTAAGTACTGTGATAAACTTCACTTTGGAGAGTGTTGGTTCAAAGGGAAACCAAGGTGTCATAACTGTGATAAGCCAGGGCATTTTGTCAAGGATTGCAGGTCAAAGAAGGTTACTCAACAGGCCAATTATGCCAAACAAGTGGAGAACAATCCAACCATGTTCTATGTGTGTATGGCTGCTGCAGTGAAGAAGGGAGAAGATGTTTGGTATGTTGATAGTGGCTGCAGTAATCACATGACAGGAAGAGAAGATTTACTGGAGAACATTGATAGAAGTGTTACTGCCAAAGTTGAGATGGGCACAGGGGAGTTGGTTAATGTAGTTGGAAAAGGAGAGTTAATGGTTGCAACTAAGCAAGGCAAACGGTACATCAAGGAGATCATGTTAGTACCTGGTTTAAAGGAGAATCTATTGAGCGTGGGACAAATGATGGAGCATGGATATTATCTTGTGTTTGGGGGAATTGAAGTCAGAATTTATGAAGATTTTACATGCTCTAATCTGGTTGTTAAAATTCCTATGAAGGGAAATCGAAGCTTTCCTTTGAAGTTGCAAACAGGAATACAAATGGCTATGAGGGCAGGTGTTAAACAAGCAGCTGAGATATGGCATAGAAGACTCGGGCATCTAAATATGAAGGCTCTCATGCAACTTCAAGAGCATGACATGGTGACTGGTTTACCTGAGCTCAGAATGAATTCCACAGTATGTGAGGGATGTGCTATTGGAAAGCATTCTAGAGATGTTTTTCCTAAAGAAACAAACTGGAGAGCTGCACTACCATTGGAGTTAATACATACTGATATATGTGGACCGATGCAAACACTTACCAAAGCTGGAAACAAGTATTTCATCACTTTCACAGATGATTGTACCAGAATGGGATGGGTCTATTTTCTGAGAAACAAGTCTGAAGCATTTGGCATATTTAAAAGGTTCAAGGCAACTGTTGAATTACAAAGTGGATTCAAAGTGAAGAAATTAAGGAGTGACAGGGGAGGGGAGTATACTTCTCTGGAATTCTCTCAGTTTTGTGAAGATCTTGGCCTAGAAAGACAACTCACAGTGGCCTATTCTCCTCAACAAAATGGTGTTGCTGAGAGAAGAAATATGACCATTGTAGAAATGGCTAAATGCATGATGTTGGAGAAAGGAATTCCATTTGAATTTTGGGCAGAAGCAGTTAACACTGCAGTTTACATTCTCAATAGATGTCCTACCAAGGTTTTGCATAAGAAGACTCCATTTGAAGCTTACAGTGGAAGAAAGCCTGGAGTAAAACACTTAAAAGTGTTTGGATCCTTATGTTATGCACAGGTTCCATCACAGATGAGGCAGAAACTGGATGCAACAAGTGTAATGTGCATATTCCTTGGCTATGGAACGTGTGAAAAGGGTTACAGGTTGTTCAATCCTAAAACTAACAAGATTGTTATCTCTAGAGATGTAATCTTTGATGAAAACTCTTGTTGGGATTGGAAATCTGGTAGTAAGAAGACTATGTCCATCTCAGTCCCAAGTGATGTTGATGGAAGCAAAGAGAATGAGGCTGAAGCTGTTGAAGATGATGCAGTATTTGAATGCACAGAATCACTACAGGAACAACATGAGCAAGTTATTGCTTCTTCTTCAAGACAAGAAGAGCAAATGGATCACACCAGTTCACAAGTGTATGATCATACTCCATTAAGGTTCAGAAGCTTGAATGAAATCTATGAAAGGTGCAATTTCTGTGTGATAGAACCTGAATGTTTTGAAGAAGCATCAGGAGATGAGGCTTGGAGAAAAGCTATGTCCACAGAGATTGAAATGATCGAAAAGAATGACACATGGGAGTTGGTCAAAAGGCCATTTGATAAACCTGTAATTGGTGTAAAATGGGTTTACAAAACAAAACTTAATCTGGATGGTTCAGTGCAGAAGAACAAGGCACGGCTAGTGGCTAAGGGTTATTCTCAAAAGCCTGGAGTGGACTTCAACGAGACCTTTGCACCTGTGGCAAGGCTTGATACCATTAGAACTCTAATTGCATTGGCAGCTCAAAAGGAATGGAAGTTGTTTCAATTAGATGTTAAGTCTGCATTCCTAAATGGTACACTGCATGAGGAAGTATATGTGGATCAACCACAGGGATTTGAAGTTCAAGGACAAGAAGATAAGGTCTACAAGTTGAAAAAGGCTTTATACGGTCTGAAACAAGCTCCCAGAGCTTGGTATGACGAGATAGACAATTATTTCAATCGATCTGGTTTTAAGAAAAGCCAAAGTGAAGCTACTTTGTATATAAAGTTCAGTGATGCAGGTGTGCTTATTGTATCTCTGTATGTAGATGACATTATCTACACAGGGAATTCTGATGAAATGATTCAAGAATTTAAGAAGGATATGATGAAGCAATATGAGATGTCAGATCTGGGATTGTTACATCATTTTCTTGGTCTGGGCATAATTCAAACTGACAAGAGTATATTTATTCATCAGAAGAAATATGCCAAGTCACTTCTTGAGAAATTTGGATTGAAAGAATGTAAAGCTGTAAAAACACCACTTGCAGTTGATGACAAGTTATCTAAGGAAGATGGAAGTGAGGATGCTGATGAAAGTTTGTACAGGACAGTGGTTGGTAGTCTGTTATACCTGACAGCTACTAGACCTGATCTAATGTATGCATCATGTTTGCTGGCAAGGTTCATGCACAAACCTACTAGAAAACACATGGGGACAGCTAAAAGAGTCTTGAGATATGTGCAAGGCACATTGGATTTTGGAATCGAATATGTGAAAGGAAAAGCTGCTGTGTTGATAGGCTACTGTGATAGTGATTGGGCAGGAAGCTTGGATGACATGAAGAGCACCTCAGGCTATGCATTTAGTTTAGGTTCAGGAGTGTTTTCTTGGGCTTCTGTTAAACAATGCAGTGTGGCTTTATCTACTGCAGAGGCCGAGTATGTAAGTGCTGCAGAAGCTACAACACAAGCAATGTGGTTGAGGTTTGTTTTATCTGATTTTGGAGAAGAACAAGTGGAGGCTACACCTTTGTTGTGTGACAACACCTCTGCCATAGCCATGTCTAAGAATCCAGTGTTTCATCATAAAACCAGGCATATTAATCGGAGGTATCATTTCATCAGAGATGCCATTCAAGATGGGACAATTGAACTGCATTATTGCAGCACAGAGGAGCAATTGGCAGACATCTTTACCAAGGCTCTTCCTAAGGATCGATTCGAATACTTGAGAACTGCTCTTGGTGTGAAATCAGCAAAACATTTAGAAGGGAGTATTGGAGTATAAATGTATTTGCTGTGTTAAGTTTATTATAAGCATTGTGCAGGTTTTAATGTAAGCCATTGGATCATAGTCCATATGGTATCTAGATTAGATTGTAATGAGTCATATCTCATGACAAGTGTAAGCATCTTACATGATGGCTTAGGAATGAATGGTTGTGATGTTTTTGTAATGTTGTGAGAGAGTTGTTTCTCACTCCTCCAACGGTATAACATGCTCTTTGAGCTCCTTGCTTACTGAGCAAACTGAAATATATTGAAGCCTACTAGAAAACTCTGTTCTCTGTGAGTGTTTACTGTTTCGTTGAAACTACCCAGGAAATCAAACTCTAATATCTATAGGTTCACTTAAGGGATATCCCTCAACTATGCTTATTTGAAGGGCTGTTTTATGGTGTCAGTTTTCATTCAATTTCAATGATCTGAACTGTCTAGTTTTGAGGTCTTTCTTTAAAGATTATCGTTGCAAAAAGTTACTCAAGTTCAAAATTAACCACTCAAATTAATTGGTTATCATTTTAGCATTTTCTTGAAATACCGTGTTCATCTGTTTAACTTTTTAGCCTGTATGTCTCATTGGTTTCGGACTTGTTTGATTTTCTTACAAGGATGATTGTTGAATAAAGAATGAAAAATACAATCTCCATGGCAAGATTATTGAGATAAAATTCGGAAGAAGCCCCCACAAGGCGTGCATTAGGGGGCTCACTCTATATATCCCTCAATTTGCACCACTCTTTATTGGTTCCTAAAGTTCTGTAGGGCAGGATGTCTTGGCTAATTAAGGCACAGTCCATGTGAAACTTCACCAAGTCCTTCACCTGATATGTTTCTCACAACATTCTCAATAGGGACCTTACAATTTTATCCATTTGAAGGTTTGAAGTCCTCCCCTATATATTTAGGTACTAACAAGCCAATTCAAGCCAAATCCGCATTTCTCACTTAATCACTCAAGGTCTCAAACTTTTTGATTTGATCTTCGTGGTACATTTGCTTATTTAACATTCCTAAAGATGGGAATCAAGTTGATGGGGATAGCTCATGCCAAGCAGAAACTTCAGAGAACTCTTTCAGCAAGATATGGATCAGCTGCAGACAGTACTAGTACTGAGGTTCCGAAAGGCCACTTTGCGGTTTATGTTGGAGAAGGTGAAAAGAAGAGATTTGTGATTCCGATATCATATTTGAACCACCCTTTGTTCCAAGACTTGTTAAACAAGGCTGAGGAAGAGTTTGGATATGATCATCCTACAGGGGGACTCACAATTCCATGCAGTGAAGACTACTTCGTCAGTCTAACTTCATGTCTAAATTGTTCGTAAAATAATCATTGACTCTGTATATGACCTGAATCCTGATGGTCAATTGTTTAACTAATTCATTCTTCTTTCCAACTTCTATTCTACAAGCGAAAGCAATAGACTTGAGACCAATGAGTAATCAGTCTGTTATTTATTTTTTTAATTGCAAGTTCTTGGAAATACTATTCCCTAATATTTTTGTAATTTTTAGTTAAATTCTTTATCCTTATTTCCTAATGTCTACCTCCTTATGGTCTAATTCTGAACTAACAATGTAGAAACAACAAAATGGATAACAGCAAAATGCAGAAGGCTAACCAGAATATGATGTTTGTGATAAAATTTGATTGCCCAACAGTGGATGCAATTCTAGACCAATTCACTGAAGGCTTACTTGATCTCGTTGGTTTGAGGTATTACATTGTTCTAATTCATGGTTGCCATTGTTCTGCTCAGCCGGCAGGATTACAAACCAACTCCTATACGGAGGCAGATTGTCTGCCCTCCTAGTTGTGGTGCCCTTCCATGCCCTCTTATTTTGTGCGGTCACGGTTAAGCCACGTCAGCATTTTATATTAATTTTTTAATAGAGATAATAAGACAAAAAACAATAAAAATATAAAATATTGACGTGGCTTAACCGTGACCGCACAAATAGAAGGGCATGGAAGGGCACCACAACTAGGAGGGCAGACAATCTGCCTCCCTCCTATACAAGTATTACAAAAGCAAAAGTTTGTAAAGTTTCAGATTTATCTGCAATGACTTTGATAAGGAAATGATAAACATATCCTTGTTAGCCTTCTACACTCCTATTTAATCATGTTATTTATTTTCGTTTGATACATTGAATTTAACAGTTATAAATAAAGAGTGATGTGTGAGAAATTAAGAATGGTGTGCGAAAATTATCATTCTTGATTTATTCATGTGATCCCACATTGGGAGATAAAAAAATTTGCAAGAGCTAATAAGAAGTTGAGCTACTTCCCACACATTATTCATTAAATTTTAAGATGAAATTGAATTTTTTAGGATTTATTTTATACAAAATTTGGATGAAATTATTGGATTGTGTAATCTGACCCTATTAGTCTCTCCTGGCCTAACGGGCCCGTATGTAGGGGTCGCTTCAACATTAGAAAATAGTTATATTTTATTTATTTTATTTTTCTGGTCTGACAATGTGTATTAAAAAATGTTCCTTATTCTTTGCATGCATTACTGCCTCGCTCAGAGCTTCAGAGATCAATCTCATCTGTAGCGGCAAATGGTAGCTGCGTCTTCTTCTCCCATATTAGATCACGACAGTGATTGCATGCCCACATCCACATGCAGGGTGCGTTTGGTACGTGGGATGGAACGGAACAGAGTGGGACGGAACCGTTCCGTCCCACGTTTGGTACGCTAAAATTACGTGGAACGCGCGTCCCACGGAACGAAAATAGGTTAGATTTTGGTTCTCCCTCCCCCCCCCCGGAACGTGTTTTTCCATCCCGTGGAACACAAAAATGATAATTTTTTAGACAAAAATACCCCTTAGCTTTTTTAATATTTACACCTTTTAAATTATACAACAAACCCTAATCCTTCATTCCTCTTTTCTCTGCCGCTGAGTTCCTCTCTTCTCTGCGCTGAAGTTCTTCATCCTGCATCTCCCCATCGCAAACTTCCTCCTCCTAATCCTTCATTCCTCTTTTCTCTGCCGCTGAGTTCCTCTCTTCTCTGCGCTGAAGTTCTTCATCCTGCATCTCCCCATCGCAAACTTCCTCCTCATCCTCTTCCGTGTGCCTCTCCGTGAACTTCTCAGCTCTGCATCTCCGTTCCAGGTTCGATCTGCATTAAGAGGTATCTCTCTATCTCTCTATCGAAGAGTTCCCTGCTATCCACCTCGGCACCTGGGAGAAGGAAAACGGTTCCAGCGAGGCTCTCGTGGGAGAAGGGGTGGCGATGAATGTTGGGTTTGGAGGGTGAGAGAAGAGAGTGGAAGATAAAGAAGAAGAAGCAGCAGTGGCGATGTTCTGTGTTGCTGTAAGAAGGGTTTTGGGTATTTTAGTCATTTTAATCTTTTGGTACCAAACATAACATAGAACATCTGTTCCGTCCCGTTCCGTCCCGTCCCGTTCCGTTCCGTCTGCGTACCAAACGCACCCGCACTGCATATTATCGATTAATGACTCTCTTAGGAATGCACCCTGGACTATATCAACTTATATCGGAGCCAAAATTCTACTAGATATATTATATTTTCCGACAAATTGAAAATTTTTATTTGCTCTTTGACGAGAAATCTAATGCTAAATCCTGATCTCAAAAATAACCGGCGGCAGCATACTAGCTATATATAGAACCTCTAATATGAGATCCAATATTTCCAAACACGAGGCATGCGCACTGGAGGGCAACACATTAGCACAAACTGTAATTGAACTTTGATAATTTAATACTCAATAATTAATAACTTTAGTTAAAGAATATTTTTGATCGATTCTGATTTGAGGATAATGTGCTAAACTAATAATTTGATAATTTGTAAGATAATACATTATAAAAAATTCATACATGTTTCACATAATATATAAATTAATAATTTCCTAATATACAATGCTTATGATTCGAGTGTGAGACCTTACTAAAATATGACTCAATCATTGTTTCAACATGATAAGTTCTTGTGTAGTTTTCTCATACTGCAACAATAATTATTCAATGTCGTCACCGCTTTGAGAGCTTCTTTTTACAAAATGGGCTTCGTATTAGAACTATCATCTTCGACTTCATCTTCTTGATCTTCTCATGGTGCTCTCAATTATACGTTCGTCAATCAACAACTTATTTGAAGTTGTGTTTTCTCCAGGGTAGTTCAAGAGGTTCTGTTCATGGCGAGAATTTTCGCTGGGGATGTTTCCTAGCCGACGAGCACACAGCTCCCCGAGAGGTTGGCGCCGGTTGATGCTTTCTGTCGGACTTCTGCTTCACTGGCGGGCTTATCGGGCAAGGCTTGTCGGGCAAAGCTGAAAGAGAAGGACATAGTTAACTTTGAAAGGTGCCTTCGTGGGGCCTTAGGTGTAGGCCTTGAGGCTCGCAATCAAGATTAACTTTTAAGTGATCAGGCGTGCCACTGCCATCTTCAGCATGGCAGATGTACAACGGATGTTGAGTTTTAGTTGTATATATACCCGAGAGACTGTGTTAGTTATGACAGGTGCCTTTGTGGGGCCTTAGGTATAGGCCTTGAGGCTTCCGATCAAAAACTAACCCAGTACTCGCATATACGATGTCTGTTTTATTGTTTGCAGAAGTGTTATAACCATTATACTTCTGATTATCCGAGCCCGAATAGCAGAATGAATCCAAATAGGTGCCTTTGTAGGGCCTTAGATATAGGCCTTGAGGCTTCCCATTAGAATTCCTTCTATACTCAAACGTCCTACGATAATCATAATATAATGGAAATAAAACTAAGAAATAGGTCGATTACTTGCGCCCCAAGTAACTTCGAACTTCTTGTTATCAAAGCTTGTCGTGGATGGGTTAAGTCCACATAAGGTTCTTTTTTATGCCTTGAGGCCAAGGACTTTTAAATTATCAATCTTACATGCCCGAGAGCTTAGAACTTAGATCTGGTTTGAACTGTGAAGACATATTCATATCGGATTCAAGCACTGAGAGAGTCTTTTAATAGTCATCTTACTAGAAATAACTTGAATACAACTTGAAGTATACAACATATTGCTAGGCTAATGAATGAAAAGACAAAAACAAAGAGGGTTGGGCAAGGTTTAACCTTGTCGGGCAAGGCTGATCGTCTTGCAACTTCCTATCTTTGTGGTTTATCAAGGGGTTTGAGAGCTTTAGAAAAGGGGTAGGGAGATGAGTTTACAGAAAGAAATCGATACTACAGCAGGTTCTTGACAAGGTAGCAGAGCTATTACAAAGGGTTTTTTGGTGAGGGTTTATCTCGAGAGGGATGAAGGCTTGGGCTGACTACAGCTTCGTTTTGAAGGCAAATCTGGTTTTGAGCAGAGTTTGTGCTTGTATTTGTTTGTTTGATTGAGTGTCCCTATCTCTGATTTCTCTTCCTTCTTTTATAGACACTTCGGCTTGGCCTCCTGTAGCAGTAATCCTGCCCAAATGCATCTTGAAGGGTAGTGACTCATCAGCTATTTACTTGTACTGCCACTGTAAAGTACTTTTGGGCTGATGAGCTGGCTGGTCTATACCACTTGGTCTGTATCTAGTCAGAAAAGGGCCTCTCATGCCTCCTGGGATTCGGCTGGGCTTCGGACATCTCTCCTTCCAAGCCTCCGTTTGGGCCAGCTCCTTCTTGAGCCCAAAGTTTAAGTTTTAATCCAAACAGGTTCTTGACATCCATTCCATTACGAAAATGTTCACAAAATAGAATAATGTAGTGCATTGAACATTGTATAATCTATTTCTGAGAAGAAAAAAAAAGTAGATTCATGAATTTTACTTGGTTAAAAAAATAGATAGAATTGTTAGTTCGTCAACGAGAAACTAAATACAATGTACAATATTTAAAAAATAAGGAAACTTTGATAAATTAAAAGATTTCTTTGGTCCCAAAGCTATTAGCTTATAAGGGTTCAACTATAATTCAAATAAGAGTTGTTCTCAGCTTAACCATAAAGTGAGACATATTAATCTTGTGATTCACTTATATTATAACTAATAGTGTTTTATATGGTGTTCAGAATATACAAATTTCTCGTGTAGGCTCTATTAGGCAGTTACCATAGTTAAGGCTCTTCAAGGATGGTTTTAGAACCAATGAATGTCAATATTAATCTTGTAGAATATACGGTTTCTACAGGCTCAATGTACCCACCTAGACGATGTTATTAACTATTGTTCATCTCCTTCGCGGCTTTTATCAAACTTCAAACCACACAATCTCAACATGCGCACTTACAGTGGCCACCAATGTATATGCCGAAAAACGGTGGGCAAATTAAACTAGCTATTTTCACGTTTCAGTAACATGTGACTATGTGAGACGTTGTCCCTAGCGGATTTGGATCCCATCTGGGTTCACCTTGTGGGGATCCTAGGGATCCTCACATCTTAACCATTCATTGTGCATCGTGCGGTTAGAAATTATTTGACTTTTTTATTTAAAATTAAACACAAATAGTACCTGACGAAAACTGACTGTCCGATGTACGATAAACAACTAGGATGTAAAGATCCTTAGGATTCCCACAAAGTGAATCCGGAGAGGATCCTCTTCCGTCCCTAGCTAGCTAGCTGTATCAGGGTAGTGATTAATTTTTGAAATTCACCACACATGGACTCCATATGTAATTGACACTCATCATCTTCTGGTAGCATTTATGAGTTGGGTAATATTAGGGAGACCAAAATTTTAAACTAAATTTGCAAACTAAATGATGTGTCGCCAATAAAAAATAAACATGTTAATCAACGCTTAAGTAAAATCCAATTATCAACAACAACATTATTTGATTTGCAACTTTGGTTTAAAACATTTGATTTCCCTACCATTATCCTTATGAGTTTGTTTACTAATTTCACACTCACAGTCACGCACTTGCTCACTCTGATGATCTGATCAAATGCATTATATGCATATTATTGACTCTTGCACATCTACATTTTAATTTCTGTTGGTTGACATATAGATATGTAGATAAGGCCATATGCTATGTGGAGCTACAAAATACGTACTCATCAGATATATATGTATAGCCAGTTTGACCAGGAGGTCAGGAACATGTGCCAAACATTAGAAGGAAGCAGTTCCTTACTTCCATTACGTATGTGCAAAACGGCCATGTATAATTTGTTATACCTGATCGAGCATGTCCCATGTACTAGATTCATTAATCTAGCTTTTTTCCTAATTTCACTTTTGTCATCCATGTTGGTCCTTACAATTGTCGAACTCAACCACACAAAAGATAGTTTCATTTCTATATCTCAATTTCAAATATTCCATTAAAGTCCATCCACTCCAAAATGCAACAATATATGCATATAATCAGCATTATCATGATATTCATATTATTGAAAATAACAATAATATGTCAAGGTTCCAATATAAATAATTACATCAGTTATAAACATACCAAGTAGAACACATATTTCACAAAGCTTAAGCAAGACAAATACCCCAGTAAAGATAAGTTATCCAAGAAACCTCTACCTCAATTCTAAAGCTAATGCCTAACTTTGTATTCCAATCCAAGTGCCAAGCTTCACGAACAATCTCCTAACACCATGTATTTATTCCACTCTTTTCTTTTCTTATCTCTCTATATACATACACACATATGCAAACTACAACGTATAAAATATTTTGGACAAATTGTATCAAGTAGTCGGGACTCTGGCGATCGAGAAGAACTAGATGACAAAAAAAAAGGGAAATTTGGAATGACAAAGTTACGGGTGTTAAGTTTACATGATAAAGCTTACGGACCACCGCCGTAGTGGTAAATGCATGGTATGTGCCGCTTGTTTTATTATATAAATTAATGGATTAGGTAATTGAAGTTAAGCTGCATTCATGAAATATAATTTATGTTTGTTAACATGATATAATTGATTTACGTGTTGCCTCACATTTGATTTAGCCTTGACAATTATCCTTGATAATACTTAAGTCCCTACTAAGCCGTGGTTTCGCTCACCTTGTACATTTTAGACTTGGTAGGTTTGGTACGAGATTAATGAAGAGTATACGAGCTGAGGTTGTATTAGAGGAGAGATTTGTGGTTTTGTTTTATTTTTATACACTTGTAAGGTTTCTTGGATTATTTGTATAGAGAACTTTATTTTTGTTTTGTTTTATTTTATTTTATTTTATTTTTACTCGCGCAACGGGCATAGGGTTAATTTTTCCACTGCCCCCGTGTCCGGGTTGTTGACACCTTTGGTCATGAGATAACACGAGAGGTAACATGTTAAATATATATATATATATATATATATATATATATATATATTCGATAAAGAAAGATTAGGTGAGATTAACTCTTCGACAATGGTCGTGTGGGAGACACGTACCCTACCACGAAGAGGAGAGGACCATTACATTTAGAAACCCCCTGCTCATCCCTCCTCCACCAAATTTACTGATAATAATGAAAGTAAACAAAACAAATTACAAGCAGAGGGACTATGCCAAGACTCGCAAAGACAAAACGATCAACGAAAACGATAATAAGGACAAAGTGAAATGTCACGAGCATGTGCAGAGGCTACAAATTAATTTGGAATCGTAAACCACCAGTAATAAGTATAACTATCTACCCCAAATGAAGCTACAACATATGCAACCTGATTTTTTTCTCTATAAATATGTGTACATATAAATCGCATATGACGAAGTCGCAAGAGAAAATTTTTCTAATCCACCATCGGAAACCAAGGGACGGTATTAGGAGCCTTGAAAAGATAGTGAATAGCCATGGAGTTTGTTTCAATCCATAAATGTTTCCAATCTCTGACTCAAGCCATAAACATGACCGCAATCAAAGCAAGAATTGTTGCAGCAACAAATTTTGTGTGTGATGCAAAAGCACCAAGTGCCCCACCCTCTGATGAGCTAAAAATCCCCCTAAATCCTCCACATGCGTTGGTACAAGACCCATCGATATTAACCTTGAGTCACCCAAACATTGGCAACCTCCAAATGACTGGAATAAAGGATGGACCCACAAAAGAAAGCGACGAGATACCAAATATTGAGAAAATAGGCTACAGTAAAGAGGAACATCGACCACTTGAAAAACACACTAGCGCCGAGTCATAAAACCAAGCCGCTAGCCAACACTTAGGGCTGGTTTGGTATTGCTGTGCTTTGAAAAAAAGCTGCTGTGAGAATAAGCGGCTGTGCTGTGAGAATAAGCGGCTGTGAAATAAATCAGCAGAGTGTTTGGTAAACTTTTTTGTAAAAGTGCTTTTGGAAAAAAAAAAAAAAGTCTAATAGTGGGTCTTTTCATTAAAGAATCACTGTAGCTCCGTGTGCTTTGAAAAAAAACCAGTTTTCCAAAGCTGCAAATAGCAGCTTCAGCTTTTTCCTTTGATTTCAGCTTATTCTCACAGCAGCTTCCAAAATAAGCCCTTTTTTTTCAGTTTACCAAACACCTAAAACCCTCACAGCTTTTTTTCATGGGTGCTTTTTTTTTAAGCACCTCACTCCCAAACTAGGTCTTAACATAATCTAGAGAAGCAGACTTACAGATATAGTACACTATTATATAATATTATACTTCTGTAGTCTAACAATTATGTCTGCATTTAGATGGCAGGAAAAAAAAAAACCATAGTATTGATTCGATTATTAATAAGTTATTCTCATATGTCTATGGATAAGCACGGAGTAGTGAGCATTAGATAATGAGGACAGATGAGACCAAATTTTAGACTGCTGCCGGGGTTGGTTAGAGTAAAAAAATAGTCGGACGTTCAACTTGTTTGGATCATTCAATTCTTCTTTATATAGTACCTAACAATGTCAAGGTCTTTTGCAATAAGATTTAACACATGTCTAATTATGCAGGTTGTTTGAGTTGTGATAATATTAGTGCGATTAGTAGCAAGTCGTTAGCACAATTCTAAAATCTTAAAATAGTATCAGAGCGGGTTCATATGATGATCATACCAATTGTTAATAAGATATTGACCACGACCGTTTCAATTGTGAACAAAACTCCGAAATCGTAACACAACTAGTAAAAGTGAGCACATTTCATCAAATATAAGCTGCAGTTTATATTATTTTTCTTTTTCAAAATGCAAATTCACATGGATGTTGCTGAATGCCGAGTTGCTTTCTAATTCCATGGTTTCCGGCGTAGGGTATCCCTGGTTTTGATACGCATTAAAGTTATGTGACATATGGACCTATTTGCGGACTGTGGCAGTGGCAGCAGCCAAGAATTTTTCTTTATTATTTGGACCATTACATAATGTATGGATATTCAGACGAACAAGTGGGGCTTTTCTGCATATTTAAAGTCTGTTAGATAGGCCAAGATGAGCCAACCCATGTGACAGTCTTTGATCCCTGACCTCATACTCCCAACTTACTCAAAAATTTGACAACTCTATAAATAGAGGCACAAACATTTGGGTTTCACACTACTACTATAGCTTTTATAACAAGCAGCTAGGGAAAAAAACAGCTTTTGTATTAAGCAAATTTAGTTAGAAAACCCCATCATTCCAAGTTCAACTGTAAATTTTCAAGTCGTTTTAGGGTTTCATATATCATGGGTATGATGAAGCACATTCTCAAACTGCAGTCTAGGTCGTCATCTCATGAAGTCCGGAAAGGCCATGTTGCAGTTTATGTTGGAGAATTTGGAAAGAAGAGGTATGTGGTTCCAGTGGCTTACTTGAACCATCCTTCGTTTTAAGTCCTGCTTAAGAGCGCAGAAGAAGAGTTTGGCTTCAACCATCCAATGGGGGGTCTAATAATTCCATGCAAAGAAGAGACTTTCATTAGTCTCATTTACGAGCTGGGAATTGCCAGATTACAAAGATGATGGAGATTTTTGGTAGACTTCAGAATGGTGGAGACCTCATATAAGATTTTTGTACATGTATTTAGTAGCTAGGAGGGAAAGTGCGAATTGAATTATGATTTGGTGACTGAGGTCCTTGTTAATTAATTTTAGGATTTAACTACAATACTTACATGTATTTAATTTAACTTTGTACAATTTGAAGAATATATAATACGGCGCTAATAAGTTAGTACGCTAATATAACGTTAATCAGTTAGTAAGTTAATATAGAGCTAAGTAATCGTGTTTGTCAATATTTCACTATTCCCGATTATTGAATAAATGAACACAATATTGATAAATTTTTGCAAGGAAATATTTATAATAATAAATCAAATATTGGCTAAACCGCTTGAATTTGAGTGAATTTTTGCAAGAATAATATTTTATTGATAACTTAAAAATAAACAGTATGGATCATAAAATTATATTGTAGAATGGACTCAAACGGCTAGTTAATGCGGCATTACCTTACAATGTATTAGCTTAATTTGTTGATGCCGTGTTGCCTTACTAATTATACATACATATATACAGATATAGGGAATTGTTATTGGCACTCCAAATTTCTCATTCTACATTCCAAACTTTCTATATTTAGGAAGAAAAATACACTTGAGATGAGTGTAGAATGAGATTTTTGAAGTGCCAATAACACTTCCCTATATACATATATTTCCAGGAGATCGATGGTCTATAACTAGAACATCCATATTGTTGAAATGTTGCACCAACAGCTTAATTATGTATTGCCTCTGTTTCTTTAGCACAACAACATCACATGGTTTTGTTTTCTTTTATTCGGTCCATGCAGGCTGCTCTTGAATTTAGTTAGGAACGTGCTTGCAGCAGCCTCACATTTTCTTCAATTTGATACTTCAGCAATGGAACATGTGGGGGCAGCATAAGAGGTTAAGGGCAAATGTATTTGTTTATTTTTAGGGGCCCTTAATAGAGGTAACTCTTTTTTTTTTTTTTTTTTTTTTTGAATAAACGATGTTATCTATACTAAAAGGGTGGCGGAGTAGGCTAAGCTTCACAATGGGCTAGCAATAATGTGGTTCAAATTCGCCTTTGGTGAAAAATCAAACATAAGACATCTCACTTACAAATGAAGATGAATATCACTAGACCGTAGTACTAAGTGGCTCAATAGATGTAACTCTTGAATCCACACTGTATTCGATGAATAATACTTGTATTCTCTTTTGGAGATGAACTCATTCTTCCACTTGCAAATAACGTATTTTCACTTTAGAAATTTCATAATCGGAATCGTTCATTGTCTTAATCTTCTTTTGAAGATCATTCCTACAAAAAAACCAGTCGAATTGGAGATCATTTAGTCATTCAAATATATCAAATAAATCAACAGTGTAAGTATCAAATAATATATTAGCAATGACCCATTCATTTATTTGATACAATGTAAGGAATGCCAGCATTATTCTAATCAAGTTTTTGCAAAGTCTTCAAGTAATGGTACATTGTTTATCTTGGGTTGGATTTGGTACAATCGTAATCACATTACTTCTCTAAGAGGTTCAGTCATAACGCTTAATGAGAGAGTGAGGCAAGAGGAGACTCTATAGAGCTTTGTATCACAAAACAAAACCCTGGCTAAAACGTACCATGTGGTTGCTATGGCCTTTTAGGCCTTGTGTCAACAGAAGTAACTTGTTGACTTCAGCTGTTATAAGTGGGTTTGGCTTAATGGGCTCAGCTAAAACCCGACACTATTTCACAGCCCATTTGACAATTAACCTCCATGATAATTGATTAAATATTTTAATTAATTTTTTAATCTAATAATTTCTAATTGAAACTGGTTTCTTATCTTTCAGTTTCAATTACAATTGCATATCAAAACTGACTTGCGTCTAATTTAACATCATTGTTTTCACAGTCTAGTGATATTTTGATTCACTTGTAAGTGAGAGGTATTAGATTCAATTTTGCCAAAAGCGAATTTAAACCACATTATTACTAGCTCAATATGAGTCTATACTCAATCCTCTTCCGCTCAGTATAAATAATATCGTTTGTTAAAAAAAATACAAAAATCATTTGTCAAAAATCAAAATATTTTATTTTGAGTTTAAGAGTCACATAAATCAGTTTTCTTGTCTTTCTATTACAATTGTATATCAAACAAAGTAGAGAGAGAGAGAGAGAGAGAGAGAGAGAGGGATAACTCTATACTGTTATATATAAACAAAGTTGACACTGTCATAAGCATACATTTCAACTTCCGTGATGGTATTGAACACGCAAGTACAACTCTGTACCGCTGTTTTCCCTCACTTTTTATTGTCTTAAAGCATACATTTATGAAGGGTTCATCACCAATTTCCAACTCCAAGGTACCACAAAGACACTGGAATGCTAACCTGTGTAAGTTACACCTCTCTCCCTTTGTAACCTGATGTTCTTTGCGCTCCATTACTCCTCGGCTGTCGCTTTACTCACTCTAAAAACTCCCGTTACTCTTCTACAAACTCTATGCAAGAAAGAAGCTTCCAAATCCTGTGTCCCAAGTTCGAAGGAATTTATAAGATTGGGTTGCCGGAAGGTATGCATGTGTACTGTATAGAGCATCAGCCGAGGTTAGGAAAACTGGATTAGATGCTTCTAAAATGTCTACTTAAGTTATGCCCCCTTTACTCCAAGGACAGATTGCCGGTTCGAATGTCCCGCTGCTGGTGTGCGATTCCCTTCCCCAGCCGTAACTGCGAGGAACCAAATTCTCCTGGTTTTCCAGTGAAAGAAGCAAGCTTTGGTTGAAACCATCTTTTCATGGCTAACCCACTGATTTTAATTTTTCCATGTGATTCATTTCCTTGGTACGGTAACCCAAGCCTTCTTAATAATGCTGCAACTGACTGACCAATCCTGTCAAACAAAGATGTCTTCACATTAATAATATAAACAATATACACTTCTCTGAGAATCCATGAATTTTGGGCGAGTTCAGATTATGTGCATGCAGTTTTAGTACATATGTTACCCCAAAACACGTTTCCTATAAATCGACCTATGGAATCATTCACTTGGACCTGAAACCTGGTTTAATTGACTGTTTAACATAAAGCTTGACCTTTGAGAAGGATTAGTGAAGTCTATCTGTGAGCATGTCTCGAAAATGGAAATCCGAATAAATGTTATATAGCATTAGGTAGCTGATAATTTGGTTTTCAACATGATTGAAGACTTCCGTACTTGTGTAGCAGAATTTGATACATGTAGGTTTAGTTGTTGTGCTTATTTATTTTTCTATTTTGAAAAGCCTAGAGAGTAGTCATTACTCATTAGTCATGTATTCGATGATTTGATCTTCAAAACAAATAGCTACAAATTATATGTTGTCATCTTAAAGGCACTTTTTCTTAACTTGGTTACTAGCGCGCACTTATCAGTGTGGTGTAAATTCAACTTACTAGACTTACATGCTGTCAGACTAATAAAATAGAAGTTGCATAAAGGCTCATTTGATTGCATACTATAACTGTTTAAGTAATAATTTTCACCTTCCGGCAATGTTGATTGTCTTCCCTTTGGTAGACACAATTTGTGTCTTCTCTACAGGCAGTAAAATGGTCATGTTGGGTAACTTTGCACCTGCAAGATATACCACAGTAAGGGAGCAATTAAGATTTCGGCTTCATACAAAAGAAAGGCTCACCTTTTTATCTTAAATTTCCGTTCTCTGAAATCTTAATTTTCACAAATTCTTTCAATTCAATGTTCTGGCACTGAACTGACTTGAAAGTCAAAAGTCAATTATCCTTTTTTTTTTCCTCGAACAAGCAGAAAGATATGTAGTTTCTATTACCAGCAGCAAGTCGATGTCTGAGACCTCTCAAAACGGTCAAGATGTAAACCTGCCAAGTTTGAAACATGATTTCATGAGTAATTCATGTATCACTTGTCCTTTTTTCGGGAGGTCTGGTTCTCTCTCTCTTTCATCTCACTGACATAATCGTCAGATAGCTATGTTTATGTTACTAAAGACAAGCTATCAAATTCAGAAATCTTAAAGGAAAATGAAAATATGGATTCCTAGAAAAGCCAAAGATTAAAAAGAGAATCCAGAAAAGATGTAAAGAAATGCCTGTTTACTGAGTGAAAGGTCAACCCTTAACATAACTTTCTCTGAGGAGTCTTCAGAAATATCACAAAACATAAACTGTTACCTTCGCAGTTAAGAGAAAGTTGCATGGAAACTAATGGGAGAACTCACCTCCGCAGTATGCAATTGCAACTTCCTTGCGTCAATAACAACAGGACTTGCTTTGAAGGATACACATGGAACAATTCCAAGTGAAGCAGCTTCCTTCAAGTACGGAACATTATGAAAAGTTTTACATTTAGTTTTGCAATAACTCAAGAGTTCAAGAAAAGCACTGAAAATTTTAGCTTCCAACTGACCTCCAGTAATGAGAATGCACGAGGGTCATATTCACCAAACCCATCTATCAATGAACAAAGGTTTGAAGGTCTTGATGTGTCGGCAGATACACCAAGATTCTCTATAAGCCTATTCTTGAATGATACATCGTAAGGGAGCTGCAAGCATCCCAAGACTTGTGATATAACTTCAATGGTGGGAACATTACCAGCTACAATAGTTTTGCGGTAGACCATTAAGGCCAAAGATGCCCTATAGAAACAATGCAATATATAGAAACTGGTCAGACGACTGATTTTAGCCTATAAACATAAATTACGATTTTTTATTTGGTACGTAGAACTTTTAGGACAAACACAGAGATCCTAGTTCTTATTCTCCTTCCCCCCTTTTCTGCTTAGGGATCACAAACCTCTTTATAAAGGTATACCATTACATACGAGTATAGAAGTGACAGTCTGAAGATCAGTAATATAGCTTTTGCTGTTATGTGTTTTTATGTTCATGCATACCAAACAACTGGAGAACACTTTCCAAATACATTATTTTACTTTTCTAATCTCCAACAACCAAAAGTCTTACGACCATCACATAAGTCAGTGTCAAATACCATTCACTATCAACTTGAGGCCGATCAACCGACAAAGCAGGTTCACCAAGTGTACATGCCTTCTCAGATCTCCGTAAGCACATGCCTTCAAAGAGATGAAAGGTTATATAAAGGTGTAAAAGACAATACACATGCAACGTAAATTAGAAATTAAACAAATGAATGTTTGAACAACAAACAGTGCAACTGTCCAATTCATCATTCCTTAAAGATCAAAGAATAGCGCAGAATCAAAGCAATTGGAAAAGGAGATGCATATCCTATCTATAACTCATATGTATCTCCGCTACCTAACAATGCTATAATTAATCGTAATTATATCTGTGCATATATTTTATCTCAGTAATGATTATGGATTATAATTTTCAAGTTGTACTTTTTCTTTTTCTTCTCTTTGCATCTAAATGAACATCGCTTTAGAGATCATCTCATTTTGAACTTTCTTACAAAGAGAAACTTGTTATGGGAAAAACATTGAAGTAAACCAGTTCACAATACCGACATAAGTCAAGCCTCAGTAAGAGGATTACATACTTTTACCAGATCACTAACACAACAAGAAAGGCTCAACCAAACACCCTCTCATAACTAATATTAGCTTAAATTGGTATCTATGCACATCAAATAGGGAAAATAATACAACCTAAATATAGTAGACATTAACTTTAAAGATGGCTAGGATTAGAAAATGAATTTGAGACATCACAATAGTAGGAATTCAAGCTGGTGATTTGTTGGCAAGACTAGGCATCTCGTGAACAAAACAAACATAAGTTTGGTAAAGCATTAAAAGTTCTATTGAAGGTTATAATAGATGACTTTTTTGGCATCTTCTTTCAAAGTTATTCCCTTATTACAATGGAGTATCAGTTTGCAAATCAATGTGGGGAAAATGAATTTATATTCATTCAGAAGCCAAACCCAAAAGGACAAAGAATTCAGTAACTACTGTATAAAACTCACCAATAATGCATCTACACATGACAAGGTTTGGAGCAACCCCATCCTTTTCGGCTTGAGAAAGGAGCATTTGTCCAGATTCTAGGTCATCCTTTCTACAAACAGGGTGCACAGAAAAACAGGTGCACATTTGCATTTCCATTAGAAATGACATACAAACCAGTAATTATCATAAGCACTACATCAACTCCAGAAGACTCACTTTTCACTTGCCACTACAAGTATGGAGTATGTTATGCTGTTTGGACGCAATCCTAATCCCTTCATTTGCGATAGAACTTCCATAGCCTTCTGTAGTTGATCCCCGTCACCTGAAGTGTGAATATTGGCATCTCAATTAAGTTTGCCAACGCACAGAGACGTATTCTACATAAATGCCTCAGAAAATGTGGCAATTAAGGATTCCACAAAACAGAAGGAAACGTTATCCTACCTATTCCCACATTATTTTGGAAAGACAATACGGAAACATGTAGAGACTTACACAAGGCAGTGATTAAAGCATTGACTGTTGAAACAGATTGCTCAATTTTGGTGGCCTTGAGATACTCATAGAGGTCCAGTGCTTTCTGCCAGTTTTTAGCCTGAAACAAAAATAGCAAATGTGTTATAATTATAATTAAAGAATGTTTAGCTGCATTAAAAAAAGTCTACATGAAATGGAAATAAGTATGGAAGTTAATCCCAAGATTTTTTCTCCTCATCACCTGATTGCACAATTACTCTCCTTGTATGGTTTACCTAGACATCTAAAGCCACTTCAGCACCATGCAAAAGTGACATTTCAAACAGTATGTTACAATTGTACTGGGTTGAAAAACAACGAAGAAATTGTTAGAAGCTACTATGGACTTAATGACAAATACTCGGACACAAAATACTGAAGGATATTTTTTTTTTTTTTTTTTTTGAGAAGAAACGACAACACTTTATTAAAAAATAACATGAATTACAAAATAGTGGATAAGAAATCCACCAACTAGCAAAACTAGCTAAGACCTCTCAAGAAGATCTATTTACAAGTAACATAACCTCAACCAAAATCATTTTACGGCTGCTAACATATCCCACACTATATGAGAAAAAAGAATCATTCTTGAACTCATTTGAAACTGATGCCCAGTATCTTACTCTACCCCATAGTTATGCTACCCCAACTCCTTTATAATCCTCAAAAACTCTTCGCTCCAACCAGATGTTCCAAAAAACTGCCAACACCAAACTGCCCCACAAAGCTTTAGCTTTCCTCCCCTTTCCTAAAGCCTTAAACTTGGTGCTTAGAAGCTTGAAAAAACCCCTTGGAATGACCCAACTAGCTCTAACTTCCTGAAACAATTTCCACCACAACTGTATTGAGTAAGAACAATGGAGAAAAACATGATTAACACTCACCTCCTCAGATTTACACAAGCTGAACCAATGGGGAGAAATACAAATAAAAGGCCTTTGCCTTTGAACTTGGTATGGAAGGTATGAAAACACAATATACATATAAATATTAATTTATTCAATACAAAATGAAAAATATAGCACAAAATTCAGTCTGGTTTCCTTGATTTTGGGATTTTATTAAATAGTTTTGAATTTCTATTCATTTTCAGTTTGCATGTTTGGACCATACTAACTTACCTATGAACAAATTACACCTAACTATTTTAAATAAATAAATTAATTAATTTACCACAGAAATGCCTATGTAAGACATACATTGCTACAGGCTCCCATCAATGAGCTGTAAGATACAGTTCCAACTTGTATTCCCCGATTTCTAGCTTCGTGTAGGATACCAAAGGCAGCATCTAGCTTTCCAGCATGCCCAGCAACATCTATTAGTGCACTGAGAAACATCTGCATGAAGGCCAAAAGCTTATTGAAGAATTGTATCGGAAAAGTAAATCTCGTATGACTGAATAAAAAGATCACAGAACACATTAGAATCTGTTTCCTTCCTCCTAAACACAATCAAGGATAGACTGAAAGAGAACACAGCTGTAACTTCCCCTCCTAAAGACCCATGTGATTTCCTACCTCTCTAAACCAATAAAAAAAATTATCCTTAACATGCTCGGAATAATTGATTGAAATGGAATTCATCTGTATTTTCCACTTCTTCTACAGACCATTTTGATTCCATATCTCATGTAGACCAAATAAATTTAGTGACAACTAGATTCTGAAACAAGTCGACCAGTGTTGAGACAATTTCAACTAAAATTTATTGCTCAAGTCAACATAACATGGGAAAGATCTAATGCTGAAAAAAAAAAATACCTCATCAGGGACCACGCCTTTACTAGTCATGTCACTATACACATTGCAAGCAAATTCCCAATCACCTGTCTGGCTGCAAGAATTAACAGCTATGGTGTAAACCTCAGAGGAGCCCCTTATCTTATATTTATGGACCAACTTATATACTTCTCGTGCCCGATCAACCTACAAGAATGAATCAATCTAAATTCATTAAACATAAAAGAAATAACATGGAAGTAGAAACACTGCACGCACCATAAATTTCAAGAAGTTGACCCTGCAATTTTTGTAAGAAAATGATAAACCTTACCTGACCAGCATTTGCGCATGCCTTTATTAGAGCACCGACGGTAGTGTGATCAGGTTCTATAGGTTGTGTTTCTGCCAGCATTTCTCCTAAAACGTCAAAGGCACGATCAACTGCTCCTGATTGACCACATGCAGTAATAAGCGCATTGAATACAACTCGGTCTGGCTTCACTTTCTACTGCATGTAACCTTTTATCAGCATGAAAACTTTATGCAGGAAGAAACAAGAAATTATACCCTTTCACAGAAATCAAGAGGTTGATGGAGTAATATTAGTAACAAGAGATTGAGATTGTAAAGTGTCTCAGGGTACCTTAGACCTCATTATCCCATAAGCACCAAATGCCTTGGCCACTTCCCCAGCTCTGCCACAACCATCAATCAGTGCCCCATATGTGTGAACGTTTGGCTCTACTCCAGCATTAACCATCTCATGGAAGACCTAGGGAGAGATAAAAAAAACACGTAGTTGAAATACCACGGGAAACTCAGAGCAAGACACCTATGCAGAGGTTCTGTTCAAGACGTATCATAAAAAGAAGACAACAATTTACCAACTGGGCATTCATTAATTACAAAAGTCATAAATGGAAAACATAGTGAAAATATCAATACTTAGTTTAAGTGAAATCAAATTTAAAGCTTCAGAAACAAATAAAAGCTGATACTAGAATTCCAATTGAGGCATAGATGAGAATCAATTTATATCGATCTTCAGGTATTACTAACAGAAAGTCAACTTGATGGTCTTCACTTAAAGGACTGGGCATATCAGCTTCAATTTTTTCAAGTTAAAAAAATCTGAAGATCAGAAATTCCTTCTCCATATAAATTATAAAGCAAGCCAAACAAGGAGAACTTGCCAGCCCTGACAGTAATTGGGAATTTGGGACTAAAAGAGATAATACTTTGTTTGAGAAAACTTCGGTTAGAGATTCAAACAATCTAAAAATACAAACAGAATGGAAGATATCATACATCAAACATCGTGTACACTTTTCCACTTTTACCGCATGTTGATATCAGAGTGGTGTAAAGTTTGCAGTCGGGCTTCAGTCCAGCCTCCCGAGCAAGTCTCACAACTTGGAAAGCTCCTGAAACCACAACAAAGATATCATGAACTGACTTTACGCTAAACGATTAATAGCTCTGATATATTGTATAAAAAAATTTACCCTCTGAATCTTGAGAACTTGCACAGACAGTCATGAGCATATTGTATGTACTCAATGTTGGATTTGGAATTAGTTCAATGAAACGAAAAGCTTCATCAACAGCCTTTTTCGATTTGCAGTTTTCAAAAAACCTTGCATGATAAACCTGATGCAAGAAAACTCAATAAAATATAGAAAATGAACAGACAAGAACGAATCATTAACTGATTACATCCTTACCTTATTCATATCCAACAAACCCCTTCTTTGCAAATCTTCAAGCAACTTTAGAGAGTCGGCTAACCTAAAAAGCCCGTATTATTCAACGATCAGCTTTTAGATAAGATATATGGAAAACAAACAAACTTATATGGACAATCAAGAATTTATGTCAAAATAATTCTATTGGGATCTGAGAATTCATATCTAGGGATTTCAGTAAGTTAATATCTAAAGTTCATAAGGATGTTTAAAATGCAAAGAACTGTGTTATTGAGGGGTATAACCGAAAAATTACTAAAATTCACATTGGTTATATTTAGTCATTTCAATTCAACTTTTAGTCATTTCAAATACATTATGCTCAGTAATTTTATTGTTGTTCAACCAATGTAAAGTTACTGTAAAAATCCAAAACCATTCTTACAAATTCGTAAGTTGAAATTGAGCTTGTGAAAGATAACACGTACCTCCCATCCTTAAGCAAACGATGGTAGGCACCTAATTGCTCTGATAGAATATCTCTGTCATTTGTAAGAACACCATTTGGGTGAGGAATCTGGGTAGCCGAATGTCTTATTTCTCTGTCGCTTGAATATCCACTGCCATTTCCCAAGTCCTTTCTGCTGTGAACTCCTTTATAACTAGCACTATCTATCTTTCCTTCCATAGACTCTGAACAAATACCCTTTTTATAAAGTCAGTAAAATGGGAAAAAAACTCAAATTTCTAAGACTTCCGCAAATTAATCCAAAAAATTTACTTGTTCAAATTACCATATAGATATCAAAATATGGTCTTTTTCTTCTGGCAATGGCATTACCTGTAGTGTGATCGGAAACTTGTGGCAGTAAACCGGCCCCTGTCACGGTGCTGTTTCGTAAAAACGAAGATAATTTTTTACCATTCATGCTTGCTTCTGATTTTGTCTCAGCCTTGTTTCCCTCATAAAACATGTGAAGCTCTTCCCTCACTGATTCTCTATGAAGCAAAGGAAATCCAGTAGCTTCACCCACTTCACTGACTTTATCCACTTCATCTTCTTCATCGCCTTCATCGGTTTCCTCATCACTCACAGAATCAGGCTCCAAAGCTACGCCGAAATTAGATTCGCCTACTAATTTGGAGAACTCCTCAGAAATTGGGTCGTAATCAACACATTCAGACCGTTCCTGTTGCTGCAGCTGTGCCAATTCTGCAGAGAAACGAAGCGGTTCAAACACCGCGGTTGATTCGAACACCAAAGGAGAAATCGACTCCTGCCCTGAATTGTGAAATTGCAGCACCGGCGTCGGCGCCGGCGTCTCAATTTCTTCAACTTTGCCGCTCAAACCATCAAAACCAAGAATCTTATTCTCTTCAATCGGAGCTTTACCGTTAACCTCCCTAATCTCTCTGCCCCCAACATCAAAATTCTTCCGGGGCTTGACGGAGCGATTGAAGAAGACGACGGAGGCAGCAGAGAAGGTGACGACGGCGACCACGACGAGGAGGGAATGCGAATCCAGATAAGCTCTGATGAGAAACTTGGAGGGAGGAGAGCGGTGACCTCCGTCCAAACTCCTGCGTTCTCTGTGGGAGCGGATACCGCCGGCGAACGGGCGGAGGCTCTGGCCGCAGCCGAGAAAGTCTCTACGAATCGATCGGCGATGGGAAGAGGAAGAAGAAGAGAGAGGAGTGCATGAGATTAGGGTTAGGGTTTGAGGCTTCGCGGAGAAGCTCATCTCCTAGAGAGACAGAGGAGAGAGAGAGAGAGAAGAAGAAGAAGAAGAAGAAGAAGAAGAGCGAGGAAGAAGATATCAGAAATGGTGAGTGAGGAGAGCACTGAGAGAGAAACCAACCAACTGCCTTTGCTTTTAATTTAATCCGTTATTTTTGTTGCTCATCCATTTGCTGCTGACGTGGCAAAATTCCTGGTTCCGGTTTGGCTTTTATTATTCTGCATTCTGTTGGATATGAATTGTTTTTGGTTTGCGGGCTGTCGTCACCTGCCGTCCTTGCCGCCGATGCGTTCAATTCTTTTTTTTGGACTGCGGCCCAAGATAAAGCAATTCTTTTGTAGGCCCAAAAATATCCAGTCCGATATCAATTTTTGTAGCCATCTCTTTTTTTTTTTTAGGAGAAAGGTGAAGTTAATTTAAAGAGATACTTCGGTAACACTCAAGGCTTCGAGAGTCATAAAAAAGAGCGTTTTTAGCTTGGGGAAGAATATACCCATCCTGTTTGCACTCAAAATATACCCATTTTTACTTATTTGGGCAAGTTGGGTAAAATATGGCATTTGGAGGATTAATATGCAAGAAAGCTAACTTGGAAAGATATTTAGATGCAAGTGGAGGGGTTTGACACTATAATATTGTTCTTCCAATTTGTTTTGGTGGTGGAGATTTGTCAAGCATTGTTTAATCAAGATACATGCATCCTTGCAAATGGGTTGGAAGGCAACACACGGGTGTGGATGCAAAGATAATGTGAAAGAAGCCAACTTGCTTCTTTTAAATGTTAGTTTATTACAAGTGGGAAAACATGTGCTAAAACATGTGGTGGAGATGCAAATTCCCCTTTTAATATTGTTTCTACATGCAAGTTGGCAAAAGCAATGCAAGCTACCCAAGTAAGGAAATGCAAGCTGTCCAAGCTTCTTTCGGGCAAATACAAAACCTCAGCAGGAGGGTTTCCTCCATACTTCTATAAAAAGGAGCAGATGCACAAGGATTAGAGACTCAAAACAACCAATCAAAACTCTACTCAAATTAGCTCATCAGCTTCCTTGTAGACATTTATTTTCAGCCAAGCACCCTTTGCTTTTCTTGTTTATTAGCTCTGCTGCTCACTTGCAGTATCGATCTCATTTGTAGCTTTTATGAACAACTCATTTTCAGTCATGTAATCTACAAGCAATCTGCAATATTAGTCACTTTCCTCTGTCATTTATATTTCCAAGCAACCTTATCATTTACATATTGTTCTATTTCTCCATATAAGTAAAGTCCTTATTTTTAAGGCAAGCAAAGAACCTTAATTTGAGCAACTCCCACTCAAATGGCACAATCTCTTGATTTGAAGTCAAAAGGCGCAACCTCAATCATTCAAATCTCGTCTACTAGCGGCATCTAGTAGTGGCACGCCCGCACCCCACCAATCTCGTATGTGAGCAAATCCCCAGCTTGCCCGCAAGGCACCATGGCGGATTTAGGGAGCGAACATATTTTGGCACGCCCGGTGGGATCCTTATATGAAGATAGATCATGAACAATCCTTATGTTCATGATTTTTCTGCATTTTCGGAGGGTGACGGTGTTGAAGAGCGCCCAAGCTATGGCTATCACATAGAGCCAACCTATGAGTTGCCAACTTATAGGTACATGGCTGAAGAGTACTCAAGTCCCATGGAACATGATTGTCGGCCAAATAATGGCCATCAAATAAATAATAATCTTACATATTGGCCAACTTATGGCTATGATGAAGGTTATTATTCTTTTGAAGACAATCATATTCATGAATACTATGATAGGCCAACAAATGGCTTTGAGTATCAAAATGCTTCCAATGAGTACATAGAGCCAATATATGAGATGCCAACTCATGATCATCCGGATGAAGAGCTCTACAAAGAGGATGTGGGAAAATTAGAGAAGGTGTCCAAACTCCATGTGGCAAGCATCGAATATGGTGAAGAGGTGACCAAGTGTTTTAAAAGGGTGGAGGAAAGCTATACAACTTTTGGAGAAACTTTGAGAAAGTTGATAAATCAAATGTGTCAAATCCCCTCTACAAATCACACTCACCCTACTACAACCAAGGAAGAACAAATCATACACATTGATGATGGCCAAACAATGGCCCCACCCAATGAAAAATCCATGAAAATGGATATGGTTGTAGGAGACCAAGCTAAGATGGAAATGATGGCTAGTATAGGCCAAACACCAACGCTCGGGGGGCACGAGCCCACACCTCATGTGGAGCCCGAAGAAGAAGAAAATAGCTCCTACACTCTTCCCCGCCAACACGAGCATGTTGCCCGCATCGAGATCTCAAGGAGGACAAAGCTTGGGATCAAACATGAATGGCCACCTCCTATGGTTCCCAAGCTACATAGCATGGCCAATTTAAATGGTGGGTATGATCTCTCTACACTCAATTTTAAAAAGAGAAAAAGATTTGAGTGTTGAGAGAAAAATAACACTTGAGCAGCCAAGGGGCTTCATCCAATTTGCCCGAATGGCTTTCTTTTGTGTTATTCTTTTGTGCATTTTCTCCAGTACCCTCCTCCTCCTTTTCCTTTCCTTTCCCTTTCTTTTTTCTTTCTTTCTTTCTTCCTTTCTTTTCCTTCCTGTCTCTCACCTGTCTTTCTGCTGCCCGAAAGGGTTACTTATATATATATATATATATATATACTTATATATATATATATATATATATATATATATATAGTATTATAATATATTTTATAAAATATTGCCCGAAAGGGCTATATATATAGTTTTTTGATATATATGTTATATAATAAAAGTGTGTTGCCCGAAGACTTTTTGTATGTGTATATTATATTATATTATATGTATAGCTTTTAAAAAGGACAAAAAAAAAAATATGGCTTGCTTTTGTAATTTGCCCGAGTGGGCATTTCTGTTACTCAACTAAGGGCTTTCTTCCTTTGGTGTTGGTTTGCCCGAAAGGGCTTTTGTCCTTTTTATGTTTTATTATTTTTAAGAAAGTCTGGCAAGTCTTTCTTTTTATTTGTCTTTTTCCAACTTACCTGATAGGGCCTTTAATTTCCTTTTTCTATTTGCCCGAAAGGGCTCTGTTTTCTTTGTGTGTTTCTTATGCTGTTACCAAGAAAAAGATATAAAAATTACAAATTACAAAAATTACAAAAACATTTTGCTTTCATGCTTTTGTTTGTTCTTGTTTTCTTTCCTTTTTTGTTTTCTTGCTGGGGAACTTTACAGTAAATATCAAAGAGTTGGGCAGTTTGTGAGTAGCCATTTTTACCCTTCTTTCCACTTTTCTCTTATCCAATGGGTGTATTTAGCCCAAACCCAAAAGGTGAAATTAGAAAACCATCCAATGGCTGTACCCAAATTCATGGAATGATGAGTTTCATAAAAAGCCGAAACTATGGCTTTCTTGCTGAAAAGCATGTCATCTGTGTCTCAATGGCTATTGCAAGAAAGCATGGGGCTATCTTGCCCGACTGGTGGTGCCCGATGGGACCGTAACCATGCATGACGGAAGTGACGTTTTCCCTGCTCACCACCAATAGACTCTGCATGTTTCCCCAACTCGCACCAGCACCTACAACCAAAGCTCGGGCTAATTCGACAGCTACCATTGGCGGCTACAAGAAAGCTCGAATAAGATAGCAGAAAATGGATATTGCAGTTTGCCCAACTGGGTTTTCTTTGCATTTGCCCGACAATCTTTCAATCAAAGCTGCTACATGAAGGGCATGGAATTACATTGATGTGGCCCGACGGAACTACAATCTTGCCTGATGGGCAGGACATCTTCTCTGCTGCAATTTATTTAGATTTTGTCACTCAAACGTGGGGCCCCACGGTTGATCCGGCAAACATATTTAAAGTATTCTTGCTGCATGCTGCGCCAATTGTTCAATCTCCCGCACAGCCTCCGCTCACTCCTCCCATCCTATATTGGCGTTATCATCAACTAAGAAGCTGGCAAAACAGATTAAAAATGAGGCAGTAAAGATCAAGAAGACGTCCAGAATATCTGGTGTGTGTGTTTGAATGAAAGAGCTACAAAGGGTCCACAGTTGAGAGATATTGACCGATGATGAAGCTAATCGGATACTGGACATGAAGTTTGAGCCACAAATAAGGAAGATTGTGGAAAAGATACCTGCTCATCGCCAGTCTATCGCAGAGTATGTTGAAGTACTAACATCAATAGAGAAGCACAGAAGACTGAAGCAGACTTGTGATCTCAAAAGCCAGGATAAAAGATAATAATCTTTTGTTCAACCAAGAAGGTATGCAATCGATCTTCTCACAACCTAACCCACCAGTTTGGAGCTGCTGCTATTCATTGTGACAAAGCTCAGAGTGCGAGGGATTATTCTTGTGTCTGTTTTCTACCTCTCTCTCTCTCTCTTGCTTCCCCTTTCTTTCTTTATCTTTTCCGATTCAGTTCCTCTTTTATTATTTCTTTCCCTGTCTCCCTCTCTTCCTTTTTATTTTCCTGTCCCCTTCTTGCCCGAAAGGGCACCTCTTTCTCTCTCTCTCTTTTCCTTTTCCTTATCTCTTCTGCTTTCTTTTGACAGAAAGTAGGTCTTTCACCTTGCGTGTCTGTTTGCCTAAAAGGCTATATGTGTATACTATATATATATATATATATATTATATATGAAAAGAGAGAAGAGAAAAGTCATCCAAAGTGGTTGTCACCATCTTTCTATCTGTCATATTCCTTTATTTTTTCTTTCTTTTGCTTTCTTTCTCTCTCTTCCTTTTTCATTCTGTTTTGAGTTGCCCGAAGGGGCTATGGGTTGATATATATTAGATATGAGAGACAAATAAAAGTACTTGAGTGGGCTATTATATATATATATATATATATATATGTATTATATATTATATTACATATGAAAAGAGGCAAAAAAGAAAAAGAAGAATAAAAATGATAGTTGCCCAAGTTTCTCTCTTCTCCATCTGTCTCTCTTTTCCAGTTTGCCCGACTTCGGGCATTTTTCTAGTTTACTATCTCGGTAACCAGTGAGGATGCTCCTATGTTTTTTGGTATCAACAAGAAGGATGCACAAGTCAGACAACATTTTATCCAATGCTAGTTGCACTACCAATTGCCTTGCTCCTCTTGCCAAAGGTTATCAATGACAAAAGGACTGAAGAGGTAGACGTGCCTCTTCCTTCGACATCAATCCTGGCAGCATTGGGGTTGTAAGTTTCACAAACTTTGCTCAAATTTATAAAACTTGGGGGGCACTGTTTGCACTCAAAATATACCCATTTTTACTTATTTGGGCAAGTTGGGTAAAATATGGCATTTGGAGGATTAATATGCAAGAAAGCTAACTTGGAAAGATATTTAGATGCAAGTGGAGGGGTTTGACACTATAATATTGTTCTTCCAATTTGTTTTGGTGGTGGAGATTTGTCAAGCATTGTTTAATCAAGATACATGCATCCTTGCAAATGGGTTGGAAGGCAACACACGGGTGTGGATGCAAAGATAATGTGAAAGAAGCCAACTTGCTTCTTTTAAATGTTAGTTTATTACAAGTGGGAAAACATGTGCTAAAAACATGTGGTGGAGATGCAAATTCCCCTTTTAATATTGTTTCTACATGCAAGTTGGCAAAAGCAATGCAAGCTACCCAAGTAAGGAAATGCAAGCTGCCCAAGCTTCTTTCGGGCAAATACAAAACCTCAGCAGAAGGGTTTCCTCCATACTTCTATAAAAAGGAGCAGATGCACAAGGATTAGAGACTCAAAACAACCAATCAAAACTCTACTCAAATTAGCTCATCAGCTTCCTTGTAGACATTTATTTTCAGCCAAGCACCCTTTGCTTTTCTTGTTTATTAGCTCTGCTGCTCACTTGCAGTATCGATCTCATTTGTAGCTTTTATGAACAACTCATTTTCAGTCATTTAATCTACAAGCAATCTGCAATATTAGTCACTTTCATCTGTCATTTATATTTCCAAGCAACCTTGTCATTTACATATTGTTCTATTTCTCCATATAAGTAAAGTCCTTATTTTTAAGGCAAACAAAGAACCTTAATTTGAGCAACTCCCACTCAAATGGCACAATCTCTTGATTTGAAGTCAAAAGGCGCAACCTCAATCATTCAAATCCCGTCTACTAGCGGCATCTAGTAGTGGCACGCCCGCACCCCACCAATCTCGTATGTGAGCAAATCCCCAGCTTGCCCGCAAGGCACCATGGCGGATTTAGGGAGCGAACACATCCCAAATATAAAGATTATTACATTTATGCTAGATGGAAGTAATGGCATCTGTTGTAAAGTTTGATTTCCTATAAACGTGGTTCCACTCAAACGATTCGAACGAGGAAACAAGCTATTTTCTGTCATCAACAATGGTTCTAATTCTCCAAGGCACTACAAACTTTCAGAGACGGCATCAATGACGATCTTCGAGTCTCCTTCCACTATGATCTTCTTGAGCTGACGAAGTTCTGCTAAATTCAGAGCATCTTGAAAAGCCAGTGCTTCTGCCATGGTAATAATATTAGGTCCAAGATGACGAGAACCAGCAAAGGCAGGCTATCCCTGATGATTTATAATGATAAAACCACTGCAGCTGAATTTCACTCCAACGGACCATCAAAATTGAGATTGTAGAAACCTTCTGCATGAGCTTTCCATGTGATAGGGTTGGCAACATTTTCCGGCTTGTTGGGCTTCTGTTTCAAGTTTGCATTCTGGAAATCCTTGCCAACATTTTCCAGCTTGTTGGGCTTCCGTTTCTATCATTCCACATTTGACAACAAAGAATTACAACTTTACTTAGAAAGATCATCATTATCTAAGGCTGAAAGCCTATTTAACCAGTCCTTAATGCTTGTAATTGAGGATGCATGAGACAAATTAATACATAATTTCCAAACTTCTTGAGCTTGGGTACAATAAACAAAACGGTGCAACTGGTCTTCCTTTGCATTCCTACATAAGGGGCAAAGAGTTTGACCATTAGGGTTGTGTTTACCTAATCTTTTGTTTGTAGAAAGTCTATTTCTTATAGCTAACCAAGCAGAAAATTTAACTTCATGTGGTATATTAAGTTTCCATACTTTGTGCAGCAAGTCTTTGAAAGGTGCACTGCGATCCTTATCAATTTGATTTAACAGACAAACATCCATTTGGAGAAGGTCTTTAAATAAACTCATCCTCCTTATTCTGTAGCGGGATCGGGATAGCTAATAAACTCATCCTCCTCATCCTCCTCATCCTCCTTGGCCATTTTTTACTAACCTTTTCTTGTTATATTGTTGAGGAAAATTATAATTTTGTTGTTGTGTATTGGTTATACTGATAGAAATGTGCTCTTATTTTATTTGAAGGCTAGTTTATTTTGTCACTTTTTCTCACTATTTACGTGATTTCAAGAATATAATTTTTATTATTCAATAAAGAAAACAATAAAAATTACGTATATGTATATAAACCCGTAAGCACATGAGACTGTGAAGATATAATTAATAACTTAATCATTAATTGCAGTATCTGCAAAACGCTACTATCACATGATAGAAGGCACGTTACAAACTTTTTTATAATTAATTGCAGAAACTGCAAAACCGTTATTACTGCCGCACGATAGGTGACACATAACTAACTTTTTTTAATTAATTGCAGGAACTGTAAAATGATTACTATTCCTTAGAGAAACCCTCCACCAAGACAAGGGTTCCAAGCACTGAAAGGCCAAGTAGAAGTGTTTTCATTCAACCCACCACCAGTGCTACTATTAGGCTGATTTGCATGAGTCTGCATCATCCGATCATAAGGCCCAGCACCAGTATTTGAGGAAAAGCTCCCTACAAAAAAGTAATTATTATCATTAGCGGTCTCGAAAACTTGGGGCAAAAGCATTTTGCCTCTAGTCTCGTTCACTTTGCACCCGAGCTCCTCCATATAAGTTTTTAAAAACTCAAGCCTGTCGGTCTCAATCTCTTCCAGCGGGCGCTCCCACCAGTTCTCTGACATACTCTCCTTCATTGTTTGGCTTATGTTGACCCCGAGCTTTTTTTCGTTGTCGACTAGCACCATCACCTTCGTGAGGTCTTGGCTCAAAACATTCAAACTCACGTTCCGGTAAGCCTCTAGCATCTGTTGCATATCATGACCCATGGTCAGCTGGGCGAGTGAGAGTCTGCCCTCAAACCTATCAATTAACGTCTCAAAGCACGGGTGACCAAAGGAAAAGACTTTCTTGCCCGGTGAGAAGACCATGAGGGCAATCTCTGCACCACACAGGGTGCAGAGCTCACTGGCCTTTTTGAAAAGGCCATTCCTCCTCTTGGAGAATGTGACTTGGAGACTAGCCTCATTCGTAATCTTTGTCATTGGCACTCTTTGGCGACCCCTACTCGTCCTAGCCATGGCTAACACACTCAATTGATTGTTGTGTGTAGTTGGTGGTAGTGAGGGAGGTATTTATTGTGTTTTGAGTACATCGAATTTGGGACTGAGGGAGACATGTGTCTCTAGCCACCTAATAAGTTATTAGTCTTGGTTGTCATTGTTCTTTCTTAACTTGTATTTAGTTACTAAGATACTAGTTTGGGAAAAATGTGAATCACTTTTTTTAGCATAGATGGTAAATAAATAAATAATTTTTATTGGCTAATTATTGACTCATAGTCTTTATGACTCCTTATAGTAGGGAGTATGGTTGGAGTACAACATTTTTAGAGAGCTCTTAAAGAAAATTTTGATAATTTTAACAAAAAAAATTGCTATAAAATAGAGAACATAATTGGAGATGCTATAATGCTTTCTAGCACCCACATAATAGGATTATAATTGATATTTATCTTGATAATGAAGTTATAATAATACGTTATTAAATATAAAAGCTTTTCATTAACAATTATAGCTTGTATCATCATAAATTAAAAATTAAAAATTAAAAATTAAAGTAATATTGTTTAAAAATTTTACCATTAATTTCTCTTAAACAAATCGAAATTTTACACCATAAACACATGGGTTAAGATTCCTGGACCGGCCCTTTTTCTAATGGCTCTTGGGGTGCCCACATTCTTCTAAAATTTGTCTGGGCCTGCAAGTTGAGTAATAGCCTAGTCTGATCCAATTGCTTAAAATCTGCAATTTGAGTAGCAGCGTTTCGGCCTGTGGCGCCTTTTCGTGCGACGTGTTTGAAACAAACCGAACAAGACCTATAAATATGAGACGGTTTTTCCTTCCCCTACGAACCTCTCCTTCTGAAACTCACACTCACTTCAGTCTTCAGGGTCTTGATCCTCTTCTTGTTTTCAATTTGGTTAATTTCTTTACGAATTACTTCTTTTACGTCGCTGTAATTTCCTTTTTTTTTTTTTCACACAAATGCAGATACAGAAGGTGCCAATTAATCTGTACATGCGATATCAGAGTCACAATGGTGGAATCTTTTCTTCCAAGGGTTTTTGTGTAAGTAATCAAATGAACTCCGTTTAGGTTTGTTCCAACCCCGGTGTACGTTCTTAGTTTCCTGGAAATTAATCAATTAGTAATATAAATTTGTTTCTGTTTACTGCAGGATGGTGTTTGGTTACGCTTACCCGGCGTATGAGTGCTATAAGACTCTGGAGAACAATAAGCCAGAGATTGAGCAACTTGTATTTTGGTGCCAGTACTGGTATGTATGCATTAATGTACATGGATAATCACTTTTCATATTTTGAAATTATTTCGATCATTCATTTTTCTAATTGATATTAGGGTTTCTCTTTCGATATGGGTTTGTTTTGCAGGATACTAGTTGCTATGCTTACTGTATTGGAGAGAATTGGGGATGCCTTATTTGCATGGTAAAGAATTTGCTTACAAAACTCAGCAATATTTCTAGTAATTTTTTGTTACGTACAAAGAAACTTTCATACACTTTTGTATAGATGAATATCTCATATAATGCGTGTGGGGAATAGTTAAAATGAACGTAGCTAATAAACTTATGTGTTGACTTGATATACATAGTTGATTCTTTTCAGTTTTAAGCCTTTTCATCAATTAATTATTTACATTGTCATGTTAAGTCGAGTCTCATAATTATATATTTTAATATATACGATATTATCTAAGGTGAAGAACTTAACATAACCTTTTTATTATATAATTTTCTAGTTTTTGTGATGTGAATTTAGTGTTCCATAGGCGTTTAATTTCCCATTATTGACTCACTGTTCTCCATCTTTTTTTTTCTTTTTTTTAAGGTTACCAATATACTGTGAAGCCAAATTGGCATTGTTTATATATCTCTGGTCTTCTAAAGTGAAAGTAAGCATCATCCTCAATCCTCTGAAATTTATCGTAGAATTAATCATGCTTTTTTTATGAGAAACATGTCTTTGATGAGGTCGGGTTACTCTCCATATTGTCAATTGGTTTTATGATACTGAATGTTTTAATTAACTTTGCAGGGAACGAGCTATGTTTACAATCACTTCTTCCGGAATTTTGTTTCACAACATGAGTTAGAGATTGATAGTAAAATATTAGAGTTCAGGGTTAAGACTGGGAATATTGCAAACTACTGTTGCCAAAAGGCTCTGAGCTATGGCCACAAAGGTGTTTCTGAGATTTTTCAGTATGTGTCTTCCCATTCGGCGTCACAGCCTCGTCGGGACCAGGTTTGTTGACGTTACCCTAGCTAGTATTGTTTTGTTAGGGTTTTGCTGTAAGAGAAAAAATTTATGTTTAAAGACCACAGATACATGTTTCGTGTACATAATCAACATTCGCAAACAGTGTGGCAAATGAACATTTTTATATACCAAATAATATATATAATAATGTGAAGGTATATTTAATTTCATGTAATCTTGTTGTCTCTGCAGAAGCAAGACGAGTGTACTGAAAGAGTAATTGCTTCCGGCCAGTCTGAAGCTGAAGCAACGGACCAAAGAACACGAGAAAGCAAATTTGAAGATAAACCAACTGAATCAGTGACATCGTCTGGAAATGGAATGCCAATTCCCCCCAACAGAAAACGATGGTTAAGAAAGTTCATGAGATGATGCGTACGTGGGAATTAGGCATTGGAGGATATTCCAGTCTGCATCAGCCTTTACATATATATGATGTGTGTGAAGATAGAAGTGTAGACGTAATATGTACCTAATTGACAGCATCATTTTTTGTATGTATAGGTAATGATATTAATAGACATTATCATTACCAAGGTACATTTTATATAAAGAAATTAATCGGAAACTGCGTATGTGTATAATGTGTATAAACCATAAAAGTTTCAGATTGTGAAAAGCATTTGTAACTTGATAATTACCTTTATCATCGGCAAAGCGATTGTCACTGGCACATAATAGAAGACACGTGACTAACTTTTATAATGAAAGGAATGTGTATAAACCATTAAGTGTCAGGATGTGAAAACATTAGTAACTTAATAATATTACTTTCATCATCCGCAAAACGATCGTCCATGTTACATGATTAAAGACACGTGAATAATTTTTATAACATCTACAAAACGAACGATAGTTGTTGTCACTTGATAGAGGCACGTGAATTTTTATAATATGATCGTATTAATCTTTATGAGGATTCTTCCAATGTATGCTTGCAGTTGTAACCTGTAATATGTCTACAATACAGTGGGCTTGAAATCCAGATATTCTTCTTTATAGTTAAAAGTTAAACTATATATGCATGATTAACTGCGTGCGGTTGTCATACTTTTCAATGAAAACTAGTATTTGAACTCTTTCATGAAAAAAAAAAAAAAAAAAAACAAGCACACACACACACAAAGGAACTACACCGAATATCATTACACAAAACAGATATCATTAGATATGACATTATACTTAATATTGCAAACTCAAGAATAGTATGGTAAGTTGGTCCTAGATAAATTAATTTTCTAATTAAATCAGATGCCAATTCTTATAAACCCAATACATCCAAGCACAATTTTTTAACCCAACTTTCACATACCCTTTTTTATATTTGTTTCTTTATTGGATCCAAACGAAAGTAGATCGGTTAACTTCATTTTACGCCACAAGATTTGGTGGTTATTTGCAAAATGAGTCACTAGATTTTAATTTTTGCATATCACATCACATGGTTTCTGAATTGCACCAATTTAACTTCTCCGTCAATTTCATTGTCTAATTAGACGTTACATGTTGATGTGGCATAGACTTGCTAATTAGACGATGAAATTGACAGAGGTTAAATTTGTACAATTCAAAAATCAAGTGGTGTAAAATAAAAAATTCAAAACCTCGTGACTCATTTTGAAAATGACCCCTAAATCTAATGGTGTAATTGTAAAATGAAGTTAACCCAAAGAGAGATGCTAAGGGGACTCTCTCAAAAGTGGGACTCCCAGCCACTTCATGTTTTTGGCATAATTTTGTGTGCCAACATTATAAAACATTGTGCAAAAAACATGAGGTGACGGAGAGTTTATGAAAAGTCTTTAAAAAAATCTCCTTAGCATTTCTCTAATTCAAAATAAAATTTCAAAAGAACAGTAGATGAAAGACATAATATTTCATTAACTTGACTAGCCAATAGGCTTATTTGACATCTGTTCTTCATAATTTGAAAGCAATAAACAAAAATAAGACCTAACAGGACAAAAGCAAACTAACAGAGAAGACATAACATAACTCTCTCAAAGTGGAACTCTATGACGTCTCATGTTTTTCTGACATAATATTTTATAATGTCGGCACGAAAATTGTGCAAAAAATATGAGATGATAGACAGAGAATCCCACTTTTGAGAGAGTATCCTTAACATTTCTCTTAATCAAAATCATAACTCTCTGTTTTATGCCTCCGACTTAATATTTAAAACCATCATAAACCTCTTCATGGAAAGCCTCCACCACGATTAGGGTTCCATGCATCGAGATGCCAACCAAGAAAGTTGTTATTTAACCCAGCATTGCTAGTGCTAGCCTGATCTACAGAGGCCTGTATCATATGATCATTGCCATTTAAAAGATCGAATCCAGCATTCTTAACATTAAAGTTAACCAAATCTTGGTGGCTAGAAGCCCAACGACTCGACTAGATGAAGTGCTTGTTGGGTTTTTGGTAGACCTGACATTCGTGTCGTGTTTTTCGTGTTCGTGTCGTTTTTGTGTCATACCCGATATCTTAACAGATCGTGTCGTGTAACACCCGTTAAAATAAACAGGTAAAATGACCCGACTCGTTACTCGTTAAGGAAAATATATTTTAAACCAATAAATAATCAAATGAAAAACATAATACTAAATAAGTATATACATACCATATTATCACATTCAAAATATAAAAACGCATTTGTCTTTCAAGTATTACATATTTACATACCCAAAATAAGAGCATAATAATGACACACCCCGACCTGGAAAGTCTATTTGGACTCCAAATCGAGTTGTGCTGGCCGACACCAAGAGGGTGACGAAGCCATAAAGTATAGTGATGTGGGGAAAATGTGAATAAATTTAAATCTAAAAGTGTCTAAATACGAGAGTGCCCTGTGAGCGGAAATGAACTCATTTCACACGTGATGTCAGAGCATAAGTAAAGTACAGTAGAGTGGATTGAGAGTCATATCATTGAAGGTAATCTCCAATACCAAGATTTGCCCTTAATCCTCGTCGATAAGAAAGCTCAGCTAAAAAAACCTGGAGGGTGGAAACACAGCAAGGGTGAGTGGCCCTGGAAATAAAATTTTAATAAAAACCTTCTAAATCGTTATAATCCCTTACTGTAACACCTATATAGTTTAAAAGATCATACCACGTATCAATGAAAAATCAAAAGTATATCAACAGTAAATCCATAAATATACCACGACACAGCATCTCATGAGCAATATAAATAATCATGTGCTCAATAAATCAATGCTAGTACATAAGTCGGAGTCACCTATAATGATCTGTACGACTCATCTATATCTCATCAATCAATGCTAGCACATAAGTCGGAGTCACCTATAGTGACCTGTACGACTCACCCATATCTCATCAATCAATTCTAGCACATAAGTCGGAGTCACCTATAATGACATGTACGACTCATCCATATCTCATCAGTCAATGCTAGCACATAAGTCGGATTCACCTACAGTGATCTGTACGACTCATCCATATCTCATCAATCAATGCTAGCACATAAATCGGAGTCACATATAGTGACATGTACGACTCATCCGTACGACTCATCCATATCTCATCAATCAATGCTAGCACATAAGTCGGAGTCACATATAGTGACATGTACGACTCATCCATATCTCATCAATCAATGCTAGCATATAAGGCGGAGTCACCTATAGTGGCCTGTACGACTCATAGGCAAACTGTACGACAGTGTTGGAGTTGCCTATATAGCTCATCTACGCACATGAGTCGGAACCACTTAATTTGGTATGTACGATAGGCTGGGTATAAATAAATACGCTTAAGTGCTACGATCACGTCAGGGCTAGGCCCTGTCCTCGGGCGGAGCACTAACACCAAGGTGCAAGATAATGAGCATTAAATGCATAAAAACATAACCATACACATTGAAATCACTAACACCTGAAGCTTACCGGGGCATCCGCATCGTCATTTGGCATAACCACTTTAACGTCCCAACATTCTTAATCGGAACTAAACCCAGTGATAGACCAGAATAAAATCATGGTTAATCTCTACACTGTTATCCATCATAACTTCTTTCCTTAAAGAAACCAAGTACCATGTTAAATTTGGATTGTTTTATGGCTGCATCTAACTGTCTTGTTAGACTGCCTACGTACCCTCAAACGGGATCAAGTCATTCGTAGTTCAACTTAGTACTTCAAAGCATTCACAATGATTATATGCCGATAATATGCATATAGATATACCATAATGCAATCTGAAACTCAACCATACCATAGTATTTTAACATATATATATATATATATATAACATGGCATAAAATGCTTAGAACAATTTAAAAGTATTTGTGGAATTATCAGTCATATTTATATAGGATAAAAGGAAAAGACCCACTCACCTGAGGCCCACGCTACGACTCCCTAACACGAAAATCGAGACATCACGAACCATCATCGCCTATAACAATTATCAAATCATATCTCAGAGTTCTCATCGATAAAATATGTAACTTACATAAAACATATCCCCAAGGACGTTCTAGAATGATTTAGGACCCATTAACCAAAAGTCAATCGTCGATCAAAGATCGACGGTAGGGTCCACAACCCTACGTAACTAGATCCAGAAGATCCGCATCTTAGATTTTCGATCCATAACTTCCAAAGATCTACATTGTGCTTCTAAAACATCATACTAAAGTTTCATTACGATCCAACGGTTGGATCTCCTCCAATTGCCAATTCAAGTGGTGGTCAACGTTTTATTTTACGAACTTACAATTCCAATTTGGGAAGATCCATACGTCAAATTCTCAATCTGTAAGTTTCTAATATCCTCAAATATTACGTACTATAATGTATTAAAATTTTATGACGATCTAACGGTCGAATCGTCGGTTGCCGCCGTAATAATCAAGTGGCGAATCATAATGGGACTAAGTTCAAACGACGGAATTTCGTCAATCGGACTTCACAAACGGGACAAAGGTATTCAAATTTATCCTAGGAAGGTCAGGGGACCCCTCGTCTACGGTGGTCCAACAGGGTCAAGGTTGGTTGGATTTTTTCCTGGGATGATGAGCTACAAATCCCAAGTGGTGGCATCGGCCACTGCTTTGCCGATTTGCCGGAAAATTGAAATGAGTCGCCGCACATGGTTTTGACGCATCGGATTTCGTGGCTTCGCCCCGCCACATGTGGTGGTTTATAAAGTGGTTTTTGGTTTGGTTTTGTAGAGGGGAATGAGAGCTTCAAGATGGTGGTGGTGGCGTCGAAAAACTCGTCCGGAGTTGGCCGGAATCGACCTCGGAAAATGGGTGATTGCGCAGGTCGTTTTAGGTTGGGTCACGGTTTTGGGGGAGCTAAGAGCTTCTCTCTCTCTCCTCTCCTCAATTTCTGATTGGTCCCTTATTTTCTTGCTTAAATCTGATTGGTTACCACTCCCACATGGTAGGAGTTTGAATTAATTTATAACTAAACTTTAAATAACCAATTTCGAACGTCTGTAACTATACCGTTATAATTCGGACTCGCAAATGACTTTCGCCTATACGCTCGTAGTGACGAGTACTACAAGGATATGCTAAAAAAATAAGTCCCACGTCTTTCTAACCGATGGTCAATGAAGGTTAAAATCTTTGCCTCAAGGGGCATTTCCATAAAATCACTAATTTAAAATTTATAAAACTTAAAATTAGGGACGGGTTATCACAATAATAAATAAAAAATAAAAAATAAACATTAGAACATTACAAAATATCAAATGTTCAAAAGATTTTCAAAATTAAGGGAGTTATGTTTCAAGGTTTGGAACCTTGCACATTTTTCTTACTTGTATTGATGTCTTATTGCCTATACTAATACTATACTAGTTGATTTTAATTTTGGATAACAACATGTTAAGTAAAACTTATCCTATTAATGATAATAAGAAACTCTCATAATAAAAATAAATAAATAAATAAAACTTAATTTTTTAAACTTATATAGAATAATAATACAAAAATATATATTTAATATAGAATATACCAATATATACAATATGGCTATTGTATTTTATAATAATTTTTTTAGTAATTAAACATTAAAATTATAATTTATTTTTCTTAACTGGTCGAAACGGGTTACCCATGTGTTACCCGCGTGTATACCCTTTAACAGGTCACCCGATAATGACCCGATTAGTTATCGTGTTGACCTGAAACCCGTTATTTTCGTGTCGTGTCACCATGTTATGTAAGAAACTGCCATGTCTAGTTTTTGGGCCTTTTATTAGGATAAATTTAATTCAAATAATAATAATATGCAATAAAAATGATAATAACTATACAATATGTAATTCGATTATATATTTAGTAAGTCGTAATTAATAATGCTACAAGAACAAAGGAAAAAGAAATTAAATTAGTCGAATCCTCAGCCACTTGGGTACTGCTTTGTAGGATCATCCTTGTGTTTACGTTAATCTTCTTCTTCATGACGATTCACGAGAAAACTCCTCAAATGTTGAGTCTATAGGAGCATTCACACTGATACACCAATGACGAAAGATGGAGTGAGGGATTCGATTATGCTAGCAAGATCACTCATTTGGAATAATGTATTTGAGCGGCACACTATGGTGTTTTGGCATAGGATTTTTCTCTTTTTTTCTCTTTTTTTTTAATGAGGGACAAAACTAATTTCACTTAGCTTATGAGAAAAAAAAAAGACAAAGGGTATATATAGACCCCTCACTGCACCCCTATGTTGTACCTCCTTCCAGATTTAACATCTGCTTCGTGCCTTGTGTCAAGCCCAATGACTTGCCCATTTTGGGCTTGGTACTTGGACCCCTTTTAATTAAATAAACCCAATGTTTATTTTAACTAAAACATGTCCAATATGCCCAAATAATAAATCCAATATAACTAACAATCAATTATATTTTATCATCATCCATGTAACGTCGTTAGTACTATCATAAGTGTGTGACCTCTTAGGTTCTAACTAAAGCCGACAATGAAATTAATTAAGAAATTAATTTCATTCCACAAGTCAATAGTGACACCTAGCAACATGTTATGCCCATCCAGATTAAATAGAAGTAGTTGTGATACAATCAAGATACTTTTTCGAACCTTGATTGTAGTTACAATGCAATACGATCCTTTTATCATTCATATCCCGATCAAGATTTATGTGATATGGATTTATGTTAAATCACATGTAGTCTTCTATGATCACCCTGATGCATCTCATGTTGAAGCAGTTCTTACAAGCATAGCTTGATCAATAAGGACTCTGCCTGGGTAGAGATTTCTGAGATGGATTTTCAAGTGTCTTTGAGAGATATCTCCTTTTATTGAACAATTACCAAAATGTGATAGATTTCTTATTGTGCATCATATATCCCATATATACTCATCTACATGAACCCAAGCAACACATTATCACGCTCTACGAAGTAATGAGGGGCATTGAGGTGAAGTCAAAGTTCATATCTATGAGCACAAGATATGCAATGATGTCTCATGTCTAAGAACTATTTGCATACTGCAACCAGAAGCTTTGTAACGTTTGACACGTGGTAAGCATCCATATGTTCAAGCTTCTTGGGTCGTCAGTGATAAGTGAACTTGCTCAACAGACAATCACATGTATGTCCACCACGTGTCTAACACGCATAGTACGAGATCATACTAACCTTATGCCATATATCCTGACCTTTTTGGATAGTCAATGTCCAGTTGACTTTTCAAATGGCTAGGAACTTTACTTAAGGACGAAGTGACTATGGAATACAAATATCTTTGCCCTGAGCTTGTTTAGAATGTTGCTTCCATGCATACCTTAAATCCTACAGACTTATTCACAGTATATTATCTCTACAATATAAAACCAAAACTCGTGAATTAATAATATGAAGTTATTGCATAATATCCAATATCAAAAATTGACATTCACGGCACAACTCCAACAATATTCCCCATAAAAAATTAATATTATTAGCATCGTTTAATGCTTGGCCAGCAAGCATTATGCATTTAGCCTCACCACTTGCTTTGCACCTCAGATCTTCCAAACAAGTTTTGAGAATTTCCAACTTGGCATTCTTAATCTCATCTAGCGGTCACTCCCACCAGTGATCCACCGTGCCCGCATTCTTGGCCTGGTCATACGACCATTGAGCTTTTTTTGGTATCGACCAACCCAAACATCTTTGTGAGGTCATTGTTGAGCTTATTCAAGGTCACATTTCAAAACGCCTCGATCATTTGTTGCAAATTGAAACCATGGCAAGTTGACTGAGTGACGGTTTGCTCTCGAACCCATCAATCAACACCTCAAAGCATGGGTGGCCAAAGAAAATTAAAAATTACCTTCTTGCTCTGTGTGAAGACCATAAGGGCCATATGTATATCACATAGGGTGTATAGCTCACTAGTTTTTTTTTTTTTTTTAACAAACGATATTATCTATACTAAGGGGGAGGAGGGTGAGATTAACCTCACAATATGCTAGCAATAATGTGGTTCAAATTTGCCTTTGGCGAGAATCAAACCTAAGACCTCTCACTTACAAGTAAAAATGAATACTACTAGACCATAGTATTAAGTGGCAGCACACTAGCCTTTTTGAAAAGGTCATATCTCCTCTTGGAGAAGGTGACTTGGAGACTGGCTTCATTCGTTATCTTCCTCATCGACACCCTTTGGCGACCCCTAATATTTCTAGCCATGACTAACACTAGAAATTTATGGTTGAGGGGGCCGAATTTCCCTAACTAACCTAGATAATTATCATTCTTTGTTGTCATAATTTTACTAAATTCATATGTAGTTACTAACATACTAGTTTGGATGAAAATTGAATTCCTTTTTTTGTTAGCACACATGGTAGGCACTTCATGAATTTTCATTTTATTCATACCATGTTGAACCAATTATACCCATTTCTTACTCACTAAGACAAAACATGGATGCATAGGGAATTAAGGTGCTAGATAATATTTTCCTAGAAAACCTAATCTTATCTTCCTAATTAATTCTTATCCAGGACGAATATGCTTTTAATTTAAGGCATATTCGTCCAATAAGAAGTAAATGAAATAATTGAGAAAATTGTAGTAATGATCCCTCAACTTTAATTCAATCGAGCAATGGTCCCTCAACTAAAAATACATGACCATTGGTTCCTTAACTCATAAAAAGAGCATCTATGATCTTTTTCGTTAACTCCATCATAATTTCATCAAAATGAGTTATGTTGGAAGGACCATTGCTACAGTTAGGTTAAAGTTGAGGGACCATTATTGCTCCAATTGGGTTAAAGTTGAGGGACAATTTCTCTAGTTGAGTTAAAGTTGAGGGACCATTGCTACAATTTTTCTCATTTGGTTTTCCATATTTGCCCTTCAATTCAGTCTCGTGTGTGTGACATGTGACTCATTTTCACAGAAGTTCTAACTAGGGGTGGGCACGGGCCGAGCGGGGCCCAAAATTGAAGGAACCGGACCGGACCCGTTTGTAAATAAAACGGGGCGGGGCAGGGCGGGTTTTGGATTTTTCAAAATGGGATCCGGACCTTTGAAACGGGCCGGTTTCTACGGGTCCCCACGGGTCTTCGTCGTCTTCTTCGTTCCCCAGCGTCTCCGCCGACGCCTTGAGCAATTCTTCCAGAGACTGTAACCCATCTGCTGATCCCCTGCTCCGCAGAACACCAAACTCCCCAACCCCTCACCTTCCCACGAAAACCCACCCTGTTTCCCTGCCTATTCAATTTCCGTCTGCATTTCCATCATTTAACAATATTATTGTGCAAATTCTCAGCAACAAAATCTGCAGCCTTCTTCCCACCATGTCCATCATACACCCAAAAAAATGCCTACAGATTTGCACCAAAAACAAAATCAATTAAAACATAAAAATAAAGTAATACAAAAAAAAATATTTACAGCAAAACCCATAAATGATTAGTACCTATATCTGTGAAATCCCACCGAAGCAGATGACTCTATTTTGCAGGGTGAAATCCTGGAGCAAGAAACATAGACCGACGATTTTACAACTCAATCAGACAAACACACTCTCATACAACCTGTTAGTACCCATATATGTGATTACTTTCAACATGTTCAGACGGTAATAACTAAATCAGAACCAACCTTCATCGGTTTGGGCATTGGCAGAGTCGAGCTCGAGGAGACCTCGGTCCAGTGACAGAGTCGAGCTCAGGGTGGTGGAAGAAACGACGAGGTGAGACGGCGAGAGAGAATCGAGTCCGAGTTTGAGGACCAGTAACAGAGCTGAGAGTTGAGCTTGAGGAGGAGACCTAGTCCTAGGGTAAAACACTAAAACAAACGATTCATATGTGAAACTAGGTTCCTTTTCGATCTTTTCTGTCCATTGCAATTACAAACGGGCCGGTCCGGGTACCTGTTTTTCTATACTTTTGGAACCAGCCCAAACTTAAAATTTTAAAGCCCCGGTCCACCTCGCTCCGCCCCGTTTCACTTTTTAAAAAGGGGTGTGATATCCACACACCCCATTTTACTTCTCACACACCTTTTTAATTTTCGGCCATCGGATCAAATGAATTAAAGAAGATCAATGAACATAAATTATCAACGGGTGTGTGAAAAGTAAAAAGAGGTGTGTGGATAGCACACCCCTTTAAAAATTAGGAGCCGGCCCGTACCCATCCCGACCCGTGGTTCCTATACCCGTTTGCCCACCCCTAGTTCTAACGGAGTTGATGAAAAGGGCCATAACTGCAAGTTTTAAGGAGTTAAGGGACCAATGATCATGAATTTTTAGTAGAAGGACCATTAGTCCAATTGGACTAAAGTTGAAGGACTATTACTATAATTTCCTCGAAATAATTTGGCTGAAATGTTTAAAGAAAGCAATTTTAAGAAAACATTATAAATCTTGAAATTTAAGGTGTTTAGGGAGGATATAACAATTAAACATGTTTGCTCCCTAAATTCGCCATGGGCCTCGTGGGCAAGCCGGGGATTTACTTCACATACGAGATTGGTGGGGTGCGGGCGTGCCACTACTAGATGCCACTAGTAGACGGGATTTGAATGATTGAGGTTGCGCATTTTGACTTCAAACCAAGAGATTGTGCCATTTGAGTGGGAGTTGCTCAAATTAAGGTTCTTTGTTTGCCTTAAAAATAAGGACTTTACTTATATGGAGAGATAGAACAATATGTAAATGACAAGGTTGCTTGGAAATATAAATGACAGAGGAAAGTGACTAATATTGCAGATTGCTTGTAATTTATATGACTGAAAATGAGTACATAAAAGCTACAAATGAGATCAATACCGCAAGTGAACAGCATAGCTAATAAACTAGATAAAATAAGGCTTTTGACAAATCTGGTTTGAACAGAGTTTGTGCTTGTATTTGTTTGTTTGATTGAGTGTCCATAATCCTTCTCCATCTGTTTCTTTATATAGAGGTCTGGAAGAGCCCCTTGCTGAGATCTTTGTACTTGCCCGAAAAAAGCTTGGGCAGCTTGCATTTCATTGCTTGGGCAGCTTGCATTGCATTTGCCAACTTGCATGTAGAAACAATATTAAAAGGGAAACTTGCATCTCCACCACATGTCTCCCCACTTATAATAAAATAATTAAAAGAAGCAAACTAGCTTCTTTCACTACACATTCTTGCCCGAAAGCATGCATGGTATCTTTCCATCCACTTGCATGAAAAAGCATGCACTTATCTTGATTAAACAACTCTCTTGGCAAACCTTCACCACCAAAACAAATGGGAGAAACAATATTATAGTGCCAACCTATCCCACTTGATAGTTAAATATCTTCCAAGTTAGTCTTCTTACTCATTAATCCTCCAAATGCCATATTTTACCCAAATTGCCCAAATAAGTAAAAATAGGTATATTTTGAGTGCAAACAGTGCCCCCCAAGTTTTACAAATTTGAGCAAAGTTTGTGAAACTTACAACTCCTATGCTGCCAGGATTGATGTTGAAGGAAGAGGTACGTCTACCTCTTCGGTCCTTCTGTCGTTGATAAACTTTGGCAAAAGCAGCAAGGCAATTGGTAGTGCAACTAGCATTGCAAAGAATGTTTATGTCTGGCTTGTATTCCTTCTTGTGGATACCAAAAAACATGGGAGCAACCTCACTGATTACATAGATAGTAAACTGGAAAAATGCCCGAAGTTGGGCAAACTGGAAAATATAAAATAAAAAAATATATATATATATAGCCCATTTCGGGCAAAATGGAAGAAAGAAAGACAAGGAGACAAGAAGAAAGAGAAAGAGAGAGAAATAATAAAAAAGAGAAAAATGAAGAAAGAGGGAGATGCCCTTTCGGGCAAAGAGGAACATAAGAGAGAATGAAAAAGAAAGAGAAAGAGGAAGAAAGCCCTTTCGGGCAACAACAAAACAGCCCATCTATATATATATTTATTTATTTACTTAACATAATATAATATAATATTGTATGTTGCCCTTTCGGGCCAAATGAAAGACAGACTTGAGATGGAGACAGAAAGGAAGAGAAAGTGAAGGAAAAGGAAGAGAGAGAGAGAGAGAGAGAAGAGAGAGAGCCATTCTTTATATACTATAATATAATACTATATATATATATAGTGTGTGTTGCCCTTTCGGGCCAAGTGAAAGGCAAAGAGCAGATTCCTTTTAGATAAGCTTCACCAGCATATTTAAGTATTTCTGCATCTAGAGCAAACCGTAATTCCTCAACATCTGCAGAGGGAAAGAATATTTTCATCAAAGCAAAGAAAATGGTGAAAAATTGGGAAACTTCCACCATTGCAGCCATCAGAAGGATAAACCTCATTTTTCCACTTCAAATTTCCAAGGCTGCACCGCTTCTCTCTCGGATCCTCCACCAAAGCCCACACTCCAAATAAAGCTACGGAGCATTGTCAGATCAATGAGAAAATTCCACTGCAAGCTGTTTTGAAAAAGAGCAACTCTGAAGACACCTCAAGCACCGACATGGAGTGTCCTCAATATTCGTGTGAGCTCAGGAAAGAGAGAAATTAGTTGTTGGAAAAGTCGTTGCAATTTTCACAATTTTCTTCGAGCCTTGCACTCTTTGTAAGCAGGTTGGTAACACATTGTTGAGGCTACAACAGTTATGGCAAGAACACTTCAAATCCGTTTGCCAGACCAAACATGGGGCCCCATGTCTAATTGACAACATCTAAACAAATTGCAGCAGAAAAGATGTCCTGCCCATCGGGCAACATCAACATTCTTTCATCAAGCATTCGGGCAAACTGCAAAAACATGCACCCACCATCCAATCTCCATGGTTTAATCTGTTTTGAGAACCCAAACCCAAAAGAGGCTTCACTCCTCTACTTTTCACCCATTAAAACTGGTAGCTGATAGGTCATTGACAACTAATGGTAGAAAAATCAGAATATCTTGCTGCTGTTGTTGATGGTTTTTCAGCTTTCGGGTTCGAGCTAAATACATCCATTGGATAAGAGAAAAGTGGAAAGAAGGGTAAAAAAAGGCTACTCACAAACTGCCCAACTCTTTATATTTTCTGTTTTTTCTGTACATCACATAACCCAAAAAGAAACAAAGAAAGAAAGGAATAAAGCCCCTCATCAAGAAAGCAAAGAAAGCAATAAAGCAAAGTTTTTTTGTGATTTTTGGAATTTTTAATTTTTATATCTTTTTCTTTGTGACAGCATAATAAAAAAAACAAAGCCCTTTCGGGCAAACAGAAAAAGAAAACTAAAGCCCTTGTTGGGCAAGCTGGAAAAAGTAAAAGAACAAATAAAAGGGAAGACTTGTCAGGCAACAAAAACAAGAGAAACAAAAGGGACAAAGTCCTCTGGGGCAACACAGACCAAAGTAAAAGAAAGAACCAAGTTGGGCAAATTTAAAAGAAAAGTGCATCGGGCAAACTGCCCAGTTTTTTATTTAACAATTATTTTTTTCTTTTTTGTCTTTTCTTTCAATATATATATATATATATACCCACCAGCCTCTTTTTATATAAAATATATATATATATAGCCCTCTCGGGCAAAGCATTTTTATCATATAATATAATATAAGACATAGATGTATAGATATAAAAATACCCCTTTCGGGCAACAGAAAGACAGGCGGGAGAGAGTGACAGGAAGAAATATAAAAAAGAAAAGAAAAGAAGAAAGAAGAAAGAGAAAGGAGGAGAAAACAAGATAAAGAAAGACAGAGTGAACCTGCTTCGGGCAAAACGAAGAAACAACAAAATAAACTATTTTCTGGCACAGTGGGTGAAGCCCCTTGATTGCCCAAATATCTCTTTAACACTCAAATCTTTTTCTCTTTTTAAAATTGAGTGTAGGGATATTAGATCCACCATTTAAATTGGTCATATTATGTAGCTTGGGAATCATAGAAGGTGGCCATTCATGTTTGATCCCAAGCTTTGCCCTTCTTGAGATCTTGGTATGGATGACATGCTTGTGTTGGCGGAGAAGAGTGTGGAAACTATTTTCTTCTTCTTCGGGCTCCACAAGAGATGTGGGCTCGAGCCCTCCGAGCGTTGGTGTTTGGTCTACAACGGCTTGGTCTTCTACAACCATATCCATTTTCATGGATTTTTCATTGGGTGGGGCCATTGTTTGGCCTTTATCAACGTGTATGATTTGTTCTTCCTTGGTTGTAGTAGGGTGAGTGTGCTTTGTAGAGGGGATTTGACACATTTGATCTATCAACTTTCTCAAAGTTTCTCCAAAAGTTGTATAGCTTTCCTCCACCTTTTTAAAACACTTAGTCACCTCTTCACCATATTCGATGCTTGCCACATGGAGTTTGGACATCTTCTCTAATTTTCCTACATCCTCTTTGTAGAGCTTTTCATCCGGATGATCATGAGTTGGCTTCTCATATATTGGCTCTATGTACTCATTGGAAGCATTTTGATACTCAAAGCCATTTGTTGGCCTATCATAGTATTCATGCATACGATTGTCTTCAAAAGAATAATAACCTTCATCATAGCCATAAGTTGGCCAATCTTCAAGATTATTATTTATTTGATGGCCATGAGTTGGCCGACAATCATATTCCATGGGACTTGAGTATTCTTTAACCATGTACCCATAAGTTGGCAACTCATAGGTTGGCTTTATGTGATAGCCATAGCTTGGGCGCTCTTCAACACCGTCATCCTCCTCATACTTCGAAAAAGCATGTTGAGAAAAATCATGAACATAAGGATTGTTCATGATCTAACTCCATATAAGAATCCCACCGGGCGTGCCAAAATATGTTTGCTCCCTAAATTCGCCATGGGCCTCGCGGGCAAGCTGGGGATTTACTTCACATACGAGATTGGTGGGGTGCGGGCGTGCCACTACTAGATGCCGCTAGTAGACGGGATTTGAATGATTAAGGTTGTGCCTTTTGACTTCAAATCAAGAGATTGTGCCATTTGAGTGGGAGTTGCTCAAATTAAGGTTCTTTGTTTGCCTTAAAAATAAGGACTTTACTTATATGGAGAGATAGAACAATATGTAAATGACAAGGTTGCTTGGAAATATAAATGACAGAGGAAAGTGACTAATATTGCAGATTGCTTGTAATTTATATGACTGGAAATGAGTACATAAAAGCTACAAATGAGATCGATACCGCAAGTGAGCAGCAGAGCTAATAAACTAGATAAAATAAGGCTTTTGACAAATCTGGTTTGAACAGAATTTGTGCTTGTATTTGTTTGTTTGATTGAGTGTCCATAATCCTTCTCCATCTGTTTCTTTATATAGAGGTCTGGAAGAGCCCCTTGCTGAGATCTTTGTACTTGCCCGAAAGAAGCTTGGGCAGCTTGCATTTCATTGTTTGGGCAGCTTGCATTGCATTTGCCAACTTGCATGTAGAAACAATATTAAAAGGGAAACTTGCATCTCCACCACATGTTTTTAGCACATGTCTCCCCACTTGTAATAAAATAATTAAAAGAAGCAAACTAGCTTCTTTCACTACACATTCTTGCCCGAAAGCATGCATGATATCTTTCCATCCACTTGCATGAAAAAGCATGCACTTATCTTGATTAAACAACTCTCTTGGCAAACCTTCACCACCAAAACAAATGGGAGAAACAATATTATAGTGCCAACCTATCCCATTTGATAGTTAAATATCTTCCAAGTTAGTCTTCTTACTCATTAATCATCCAAATGCCATATTTTAACCAAATTGCCCAAATAAGTAAATAGGTATATTTTGAGTGCAAACAAAACCTAAACTTAATTGTGATGCGGCATGGAATGGGAAGAAAGGAAGAGGGGCGGCGCCGGGGAAAAGGGGGGGGGGGGGTGGAGTAGTGATGAGTAGATTTTATATTATATATTTTACCCTAATCTTAGTATATTTTGGTTAATATATTGGAAGAATTTTGATACTTTGAATTGTATTTTCAATATAGGACTTTCGACTTCCTCTGGAGCAAAACAGGACCAAATGGACGAATTTTGGAGTAATTCCAGTTGAAGGACGTTCGTTAGTCACTTAGCTTGATCGTATCAAAATTTGGGATTTTTCCACCTAGCGGTTATTTTCTGGCGATGGAATAAAGAAGCAGTGCGCAGTGCTGGAAAATGACGTTTTTGGGCTTTAATTGCATTTTTGGAGCCCAAGATGACCTCAGATGGGTTCGTGGCCTTCTGGAAAAGTGTTCAGAATATTCCAAACATTAAATCCAGCTTTATTGGGCCAGTTTTGGAGCAGCTTATGGGTCCAAAACGTGGCTGTTCAGATTTTGGGCGAATTTTACCATTTAATTTAAGGTTATGTTTCCTATTTTTATGGGTTTTTTATGAATTTTAGTTTGCTAGGGTTTTTGTGGGAGCTTAGCAGTTATATTGCTTGGCCGTCTACCATATTTTCTATACGCTTTCTTTTATGCAATTTTGGAGACAGAGAGAATTGCTAGGGTTTTGGAGATTTTCTACTTGAAGGTGTTTTCAATCCTTTTCTTAATAATATTTTCTATGATTTCAATTATGAATATGCGGAACTAATTTCTTTTGCTAGGGCGAAGCCTTGAGCCTTAGCATGAATATGTGATTTTTATTTAATTGCTTATGATTGATTGCATGCATACTTTGAATTGTTAATCACCGGGATAAAAACTATCTAATTGTCTTAATGCCTGATCACCATTAGGATCTTTAGAAAAGTAATTTGATGCAATTTTGGTCGGAAGGTTCCCTGAAATTGACGCTGGCTTCTTGTGATTAATAATTGTAATTTCACTTAGGATGAACACCACGTCTTAAGGGTTGCATGGTTTTTCAAAGGATTTTCATAAAGCATAATGAGTCTTTCATGTTCAGATTTGATCCGAACGTCCGGACGGGTTGCATGTTAGATATACGTTCTATGTTGGAGGTTCCAAGTAGAATATGAATTAGGAAAATCTAACCTTCAAAGTGACATGTGTAGATCATAAGTAATTGGTAAAAATTCATAGGATTGCTAGGTGATGGTGGAACCCTAGTGCTTTCTTAATTTGATTCTCCCAAAACTGTTTTCCCTTCTCTCTAGCTCTAATATTGCAGATTGTTTATTTTAATTCATTAATTTCGTTTTTATTTTAATTAGGTTATAAAATCAATCACCTCAATTTCTACTTTACAATACCTAATTGGAATTTGGTTTGTTTCGAATTATTTAATAATCTCTGTGGAGAATGACCTTGCGAGATCCATTTATACTACAACAACCTTGTGATTCTTGCAAGTATAATAGGAGTTTTTAGCCCATTCACATGAGTGTTAAAATCCCTATCAAGTAGCAAGGGATTTTGCTGGGTTACTGAAATTTGCAGGGGGCACGCTGTAGTGTGACTCGGTGAAGATGGCAGAGATGGCAACAATTCGCGAAGGTCTCCGGGCATGCTGTAGGGAAGAAGTGCATGACTTTAATGAAACTTGATGCTAGTGCGGAGAGTTTAGTTTATGATATTTGTATGTTGAGTGAATGTGTTTGTTCCGTGAAGTTTTTGTACTCGCCGGGAGAAGGCAATAGAGCGGCACACTCCGTGTCGGTGTTTGTTCTTAAAAAGGGAGGCTCGTTCGAGTGGGATTGCATTGGTCATTTTTTCTGTTTAATACTTTAGCGGTAAACCCTTCAATTCGAATTTAATATTATTTATCTCTTGGACAAAAACAATTAAACATCATATTCTTGTTAAAAATTTAATTAACTGAATGGTACTTTGAATACAACTAGGGACTAATGTTTTAGGTGGCACACCGCCTTGATGACTTTGCAGTCAAAGACAGATGCACACTGCCTGAAATCTGAAAAATATACATGAGAAGTTCTTTTGAAGATCTCCGAATGTTTTATACGGGTCTCTTTTGTACCTATTAAATGTTTGATGTAATACCTGTTAAGCATATCTCAAAAAGTTGGGTCAACAACACCCAACAAATTCTATCAATATCACTCATTAAATTGTTTCAGCATATGTCAATATTGATTGACATGTGCACAATATAGTCTGACTAACGACAACAAACCAACCAACTGTTCGACAAAATGTCTTAGCTTATAAACTGAATTTTTTTACGTGCTTCGCGCTTTGTTTGTATTTAAAAAAACTTGGACCTTTTACCAAAAAAAAAAAAAACTTGGACCCTTATTATTGGGATCCCCAAAATTTGAACTTGGATCTGCCACTCCTCGCAGTAGTATTCTAATACATACATGAATAGAGGACTTAATTATGTGTTTTTTTTTTTTTTGAATGGAAGATGATATCATTAACTTGGGAAACTTACAAAGTGTTTTGGATTAGGAGATTCTGAATAACACTAGGAGGCTCCTCAACCCAAACTACTCTTGTCTTGATGGACAACGCTACCTTTGCCAAACAATGAGCAATACTGTTATTATTCCTTTAAACGAAAATAAACTTAGAAGCAGTAAACAAATCTGCAATATGAAGGACATCCCCCACTAACAAATCCATCTCCGAAGCACAATCCACACAAGTATTAATGATGGAAATTGCTTGAGAGGAGTCACTGTGAACTAAAACCTTCTGTATGCCTCTATATGTGTTGGGTCCAACGGTCACAAGTGATCTCAATTGTTTTTAACTTGAAATACCACATTTTATAATCAATTTTCAATGAGAGCATTAATTTTGTTTAAACGTACGCAGTTTTAAGTCATCAACTTATGCAATCTCTTGAACAATGAACATCCCGAATATATTTTTGTCAACTTTCTTATTAGAAAATTTTAATTGGATTTCTTTAAGTGACCTACAGGCTACATCATTTCATAATTAATTTTACATATAAGAGCATAAATTGTATAGTAGGTTAAGAATTGCTAGCAAGGCTGGGCCAAAGGATAGCTGAGGTATGCGCCGGCCTAGGGCCCTCACTTTGGAGGGTCCCTCAATTTTTTTTTTTTAATATGTACAATTCAAATTCAATAAAAATATGAAAAAAAAAAATAAAACAATATACAATTGAAAAAGAATTTGTTGAAAAATTATATTATCTGAACTTACTTAGTACATTTGCGTTTAAAAACGTTAGACGTGTGATATTTAAGTAATGTTTGTATACCTTTCTTATTTTCATATTAGTTTTTAATGATATTTAATGTAGAAATAAACTTTTTCATGTATTTATAGAAATTTTTTATACATATCAATATACAAAAGGTCAGAAGTTAGAAAACTTTAAGGCTTCACTTTGAAGGTTTGCCTTAGGCCTTCAAATTCTCAGGATTGGCCTTAGAGTTTATGTTATTCCAAGTTGAACCATAAATTTAAATCATGACCCCAACCACAAATCCAAATTGCGTGGTTATATAACTCACTACATCCAACATATAAGAATATATTAAATAATGAGTGGATATAGAAAAACAATGATCCAACTGCACATAACAAATAATAATCAGCGTGTAATACCGACCTCGACTTTTGACGTGACAAAGTTGTCCCATAGCACATTGGCAAATTACAATAAAATCTTTCGGGATGAAGCGAAAACGGATAAACTGAAAGAAAGGATTTATGAGGAAAAATTGGATTGAGAGACAATCATAAATTAAGTGATTGTCTACTTAAAAATTAAAGAAAAACTAACGAAAAGTAAAAAAAACTTTAGTTGTAATGAAAAAAGACAAATAAATGTGTAGCGAATAGTACCAGAAAAAAGATAAAAATGTGGTTTTTCAATAAAAATAAACAGTATCAAAAGTGTTTTGTTAAAATTCCAAATTAAAGGAAAGCATCACCCAGACCAAATTACCACAAAAAAACTTGCACTCACTAATAACAAAGTATGAGATGGTTGTTTGCAACCCACACCGTAATAATAAAAAAAATCATAATGTAATAAGAATGTAACATAATTCATGTATTATAATATAACAAAATTACATACAATATCTTTCCCACCACCTGTGAGGCATATATTTGAGGAAAATCGAACTCATATCATAATATTTGAACAAAATCATACCACATAAACTGTAGTGTGATATTTTTTTTATCAAACGATAAATCTTATTAAATTAATAACGAGGTTCAAACTCACATTATCATGCAATTGGTCCACTCCTTTTTACCACGGTAGTCAAAGCCCACTTGCAAATTGTAGTGTAATATCTCCCAACAGTAACTCGCTCGCAGTGCATCTCGTCCAACCTCATGAAATCCACCGATCATCGCTGAGCCATCACACCTCCATCCACTGTGAATTAGCCCCTGGCTTATTTGGTACCCACCACGTGTCGAGTATGCGTACATGACACGCAATCCAAGTAGTTTAACTGGCAGACCGACGTGTTGGGCCAATAGTAGTCGACAAAAGTAAGCAGAAAGCGAAAATCTCATCCCCGTGGGCTCCACATAGTCCGTCAGTCCCTGGGTTTTGGTCGGTTGAGTTTAGTCTCCCAAACCTCCCCACGTGTCGAATCCACACACATCTGAATTTGCGACCACAGACCACCCTATCCGTCTTTTTTCTTAGTTCTTGCACCGACCAAAACAAAAGTTGATGTGGAGGACGTGGGAGAAACTAAGAGAGACCATTTCCAATATTTTATTTTGGTAATAACAAGTTACAAAAAGATCAGTGGAGGAAAGGTCTTTTATGCCGACATAGTTTGTAAGATTTTCATCTTTTGTTTTTTTTAACCAATATTAAATTGGTAGGAGATAACTATGTGACAATTTGGATAGATATACCCAATTCTATACTCGAGGTGTAATTCAATGGATTTATTTATTTATTCTTTTTTAAAAACAAACCAGCTAATGGCTTACCACTACAATCCATTCTTACAGAGGATGAAGGCTTACAGAGACATTTTAACCTCTTCCTCGCCACCATCATGCTATTCACTAGCGTTATAAATTCAACTCAGCACATGCTGTATGAAATACGATCTAAAATTCGTGCCCAACCACTTGCCTGAAATACTAACATTTAAATCCAAAGACGGCAAGCATAATGTTTTCAATTTGCATATAACGAGAGGAATATGCTAATATTTCTAATATGTAAATGGAATAAAAGTGAAATGTAACACGAAAGAAAGAAGTGGAAGTTGTGGAATCCATCTCTTGTAGGATATTCAAGAACTAAAACACCATATATGTATATAAGATTATTGGTCTTGTGTTTAATTAATAGTAGAATTATCAGAATTACTCGTAAGTAAGAGGTCTTAGGTTTGATTCTCATCAAAGGTAAATTTGAACAACTTTATTGCTAACCTATTGTGAGGTTAAGCTCAACCCATCCCTCTTAGTATAGATAATATCGTTTGTTCAAAAAAAAAATATCATAATTACTTATTGCACAAATGAAACTTTTATGTGTCACATATATTTGGCGTTACTTCAGTAAGTATGCAATTACTCAATCAATTAGGAGTTTAGGATTGGTATAAATGAGGAAGAAAATCAACTTGATTTTTATAGAGAACCAAATCAGCTAGAATTAAGATATAAATAATGGATAATACTAGGGAAACCAAATTTGTAAATCAAATAACGTGGTGATTGATGATTGAATTATTACTTGTGTTGATTAACGTACTTATTATCTTATCTATTGGTGACAAATATATTTGCAAATTTAGTTTTATTCCAGACATACATTTGAAAATGTTTCTAGTTTAAAGGCCGTACAATCTCTCTCATATTTAAGCCTAAGCCAGAACTCAGAAGAGTAATCCCTGAAAAAGCTAAAGCAGAAAGAAGAAGCTCTTTTGGCAAAAGCACTTCCAACTCGTGTGAGTCACGAGAGTCACAACAGGGGGGAGGAAGAAAAGAGGGCTCACAAGAAAGAGAGGAGAGGAGGGGAATGGAGAAGAAAAGTGAGAGTGGGAGTGGTGGTGGACAGGTGGTGGACGGTTCGAATATAATGGAGTTGGTTGGGAACGAGGAGGTGTTTAGTAACTTTGTGGAGCATAAGTTTAAGGAGCTCGACAGGGACAGAGACGGCCACCTCTCTTTGAACGAGCTCCACCCTGCTGTCGCCGATATTGGCCTTGCCCTTGGCTTGCCGGCTCAGGGTTCTTCCCGGGACTCCGATCACATCTATTCTGAGGTACCTACTAATTTAGTTTCCCCTCCTTAAGATTTCGGCTTTCGCTGCCGATTTTTAATTGATTTTGAGTTGGACGCTCTAAATATATTGTGGTTTGTCGACTGTTGAGAGTATTCTTAAGTAAAAGCTCCCTTTAGTTCAATGAAAATCATTTTCTTTTTCTATATAATATAACTAGGAATGCGGAAATTATTTCCTTTATTATTATTTAAAAAAATTTGGTCATCTATTAGTTATCTGGCTACTCCTTCCCCCACGTTGCCACCACAATGGTCATCTATTAGTTATCTTCATTACCCAAAAAGGCTTGAAAACTTTGAGTTTTAATGATAAAGACAAAATAAAGGGGAAAGTGAATAGTACCAGGATTGACTTTTTAGTGTAAAAATATGGTTTTTCGTTAAAGTGAACAGTACCGGGAGCTTTTCGTTAAAATTCCATTTCTTTTACTTACTTATTTTTCAGAACATATTTATTTGTTTATTTTTCAGGAAAATAAGTCATATTTTGTATGCCGGCATGGGTCACTGTTTTCTTATCAAACTAGAATGTTGAAATTATGCAGAAATATTGTTTGGGGGAAGAATATTTGCCTTACCATTTTCTTTGATCTTGCGTTGAATTGTTGTCTAATTATTTAGGAGTTGAATTAATCAGATGATAGTTAATTCTTGGCAGGATAGCCTAAGCATACTGTATTGTCAATATCTACTAATCTTTTTTATGGTCAGGCTATTCTCTACTAATCTACTAAATCCTCATATGATACTGCAAACTCACGACAGATAATCAAAGTTAAGAGTTCTAATATGAAATGCAGCAATCGTAATTACATCAGATATTATATGACTTTACTCTTCGGTTCCACCTCCCTTTCCTACTTTTTTTTTTTAGCTTAAGAGGAATCTGGTGACGAACTATGTCGAAAATTTATATTATTCAAGAAGATTTAGCGTGACAAAAGCCGTAATAATATGTCATAATGTTCCGTGATGGAGCCGGTGCCTGCCTAATTTTCAAAAGGCAGTGGTTCTGTGGGGGAGGGAGTAGAAGTCAAAAAAGATTTGTTTGAGGGGCTTGCTTTTGAACAAAGTAACAACCTTACCTAATCAGCTCATAATGTAGCTTCACTTTATATTAATACAAGTACATGACATCTTACTAAAGTAATGCCGCCCCTGTTCGGCGCGTGAATGATTGAGGAATCGGAACAATTCTAAAGTCAATACAATGTTACATTGCAGAAAAGTTTATGATAAAAGGAATAGTTAACATCTAAGGGTTGGCAAGTCTGGATCAGATTTCGACATAACAATTGAGAGTATTATCCTACTTTGGAAATGGAAGCGTTGTATTAGTAGTATGCCGCCATACGCGTTGGGTCCAACGGTCACAGGTGCTCTCATGTCCACATGTTTGATTTGAGTGATGCCATTGCCACACGTTAGTGTTGTACCGCATTGAAAATGAAAGCTGACTAATCAGCCGAGAATCCATACTAGAAAACTTATTGGTAGATTGTATAAACATTTACTGAACAAAACCAGTTAAACTAGATTTCTTTGAAAAACATTAATGGCTTTGTTCCATTGTTCTTTAGGTATTGAATGAGTTCACTCATGGGAAACAACAAAAGGTGAGCAAGACTGACTTCAAAGAGGTTCTTTCGGATATTCTACTAGGCATGGCTGCTGGTCTCAAGCGAGACCCTATTGTGATCCTCCGTATTGATGGAGAAGACCTCCTTGAATTCATCGATGGGCCAATTTTTGAACCAGAGCTGGTGGCTACATATTCTGAGATGAAGTCAGCTGATGGAACTCTCCGTGACTGTATAATCAAAGCTTTGGAAAAACTCACAGTTGACCAAGGGATGCCCCCTTCATCGGATTCTTGGGTGATTCATCTTCTCTAATTTAAGACTTTTCAGTACTAACAGTTCGTCCTATAAATTTACATGTTGCATTGAACATATACATTCTTGACGGCTTTTTTTCCGTCTTTTCCTCTTTGTTGGTTTCTTTTGTTCTTTAGGTTGTAAGCAATATTGTGGAACCTGCTCTGCAATCATGCACCGGCCATGATTTGGACAAGCCGGTCTCTCAAGATACGTTCCTAGCAGAATTCAAAAAAGTGGCAGAGTTTGTGGCTCATCGTCTTCAGGAGCAGCCTGTGATTGTAGCCCACAGTGAGAATGAATTTGATGGAAGCGACACCAAGAGATTGTTGTCCAACAAGTTTGAATTAGACAAGGTTTGCCTCATAAAGATGCTTCATCCTTTTGTCTCTTATAAATGTTGTTGGAATCTATGCCCTTTTAAGTATTCCCTATTTTTCTTAGAGTGCCCTGACTCATCAAAATCGCTTATTACAATTTCTTGTGAAATGCAGACACTGAATGCAGCTATTCAAACTGTTCCAAAAGACCGCAGTGGGAAATTATCCAAGGAATATTTGCGTGTGGCACTGGATGCGGTGGCTCCAACAGCTGGTCTGCCACCACTTGGTGCAGTTGAGCAGGTTCTCTTTAAATTGAAATTTGAACTCAGACAGCGTTTTCCTTCTGTGCTCTTCCCAAGCTGGATCATTTTTACCTTCAGCAGATGTTCATAAATTTTTTACAATGAAAATCTGCAGATGGACAAGGTTGTGCAGGATGTGTTCAACATGCTTAACGCAGATGACGGAAAGCAGCTTAAAGAAGACGAGTTCAAGAAGACACTGACTGAAATCCTGGGGGGTATCATGTTGCAATTGGAGGGAAACCCAATCTCAGTTCACTCAAATGCGGTTGTGCACGAGCCCCTCACCGCTGCTTCTACTCTACTGCAGCCAACTCCCGAGTTATAGATCATAGCTCTCCTGGATATATCAAGCGTAACAAAGATAAAAACGGCAATAAATTTTTTGATTAAGGAAATGGTTGCTACCACAAGTTTGTGTTGCTTAGGTATCATAATCACGTTAATGAAATGCTCTTACTGTGCAAATTTAGATAGGCAATGTCCACTACGTTGTTACTGATTTCTGATGTTTGAACTTTGAATGCATCAAGGGTTTGAGCTAATTAGTGAAATTGGTACTAAAGCATATCGAGCCAGAAACTGCCAAAGTGTTCATGCATGGTAACTCTACTTGGTGTAATTGGTCTGTGCCAGATATAAAAGAAGCTTGTGGTAATTTATTTACCCTTTTATCATACTGCTGTGTTTTTACCGTGCGTAGATTGTGTAACTAACTGCATAACACTGATCAAATCATTTTCCCCAGAACATAGAAAGTTCTTGTGTTTCTCTTAATTCGTGTTGCAATTGCATTTGAAAAGAAAAGGTGCAGAGAATTGGGTGTGTGTTGTGGTGGCCGCAACCATGGCGCTCGCTGTTTGTGTCGACGATTATAACCAGGAGGGCCAGGTACCCGGTAAAGAAGACAGACAAGAAGTACAAAACCGATATAGCTTTTATACAGGTCTCATTGTCTCAACATAAAAATTCAAAATGTTGATTTTCTACTACTAAATGGGTTTCATATCCACAAAACCGTGCTTTAAGGATTTCTCATGCACCACAGTAGTACCAGTTGGCAGTAGCTTATTCAAATCAATGCAAATCCTTCATATAATTATTGGAGAAAAAATAAATGTCTCATAAAACACATAACTTATCTTGCATGATCGCATCTTATTATAGGCATGTGAGCCCCCTTTTAATTTTTCGCTCGAGCCCCTGAAATCTGAGGACCGGCCTTGTATGTAAGTGATTCAAAGTATCTTTCGATTTTGATTTGTAACATGCTTAAGCTAGCTTAAGCTCTACTCTTAGTAAAAATCCAGACAGACAATATACCAACCTATGATCTACTAACATTGGTGATCAAAACACCACTTAAGGTAGAGCTCAAGGTAGAATGTTTTTACGTGTTTAATTTCAAGCCCTTCATACATTTCTTTCTCCCTTCATAATCTCACTCTTCTTCTACTGACGTTAAATCCTGCTTTGGCAAGTTCAAGGACAAACAATGGTACACACTACAAGCCAAAATTGGTCCAACCCAAAAAACCCAATGACCATCCCACAATATCCCTCCTTGCAACAGTGCTGCCCCTAAGCACCTTGCCGGATTCAGCCCTACCCCGGCGTACCCAGCACGCCCGGTTACCGTTACCGACACAAAAACTGCAATTGCCATAGACCCAGCCACCACAACGCACACCATTGGTAACCCTAATTCTTTGCTCCTTCTCTTGTCAAATGCCACTGTGACTCCAACAAAGAGAACCACAAAAGTGCAAGCAACTTCTAGTACCAAAGCTGTTTGTGTCCCCACCCCAGATGTGGGCCCACTTCCATGGATTGTGCAGCCACCTAAAGAGTACTTTTGTACTGCATCTTGGTCCATCACAGTCTTCATTATGAGAAACCCTAACACTGAGCCAAAACATTGTGCCAAAATGTAGACGGAAGCACGAGCTAGGGTTATGGCACCCTTGAGGGCAGCTATAAATGTGAAAACTGGGCTCATGTGGCCGCCCGATAACGGAACTGTCACAAGGAGAAGGAGGAAGGCTATGATGAAGACGGAAATGGGGACAAGAAGTTTCGGATCAACTTCACCTGAATCCAAGCATGATATGATGGAAGAGGTTAGGCTGAATACTAGAGAAGCGGTTGCTACTAATTCTGTCAGAGCTGCTCTCCACATCTGAAACAATTTGATCAAGAGGGACATTAAAGTTTATAACAATGACAAAACATTGAACTTTTGAGATCCTAATAGAACTTCCCTAGACATGAGAGTTCGTTTTTTATCAAGGACGGATTGTGGATATGGTGTTGATAATCCATCGATTACACGTTAACATGTCAATAACAAAATGTACTGACATGTTATCATTACATCATCAACATTATCGACACAAATATTGAAATTGTTGATACAATGCTTTTTATAAAGAGAGCAAAAGGAGTAATTGTTAGACATTATGTTGCATATGAAATTATAAATCAAGCTGACCTCTGGTGAAAAGTATTCATGGGCACCAATTGCAGCAAGAAACTTTGGCCCCAAGGAATTTCGGGCACCTATTGTGTCACAACTTCCTCCAACTGATTTGGGCAATTTTTGATCAGCTTCAGTTTGGATTATGACAAACTCCGCCATCGCCTCAAATTGATGATGAAAAGAAAAGGGTTGAAGGGTTTATATTTAAAGAAACACAGAAGAACATAAGACGATATATATTGTGAGTCCGAACTCCTAATTAGGGTCACTGAAACAAAATGGTGTGAACAATATTCAGGGTAGAATGTTTTTCCACTACATAAGTTGTAGGGAAGTTGCCAAAGAGTTTTGTATTTAGTATTTATCCAAAACCTTGTGAAAGATTTTGATCTGTAAAAGTTCCAAAACTCTTAGGTTTTTGCTCTTCAAAGAAGACAGGCAGCGGCCGTATGCATGTCTTTTAATATGTAAATTAGACTGAAATTTTTGCTAATACCTTGGACGTGGAAGTCGAAATATATGAGGATGATTTTTAAGCAATATAATTGCAGGCATATTCACTCTGCATAAACCAAGATTCTGAGCTTAAATCGATGAACATTAGACTCAGATGAAACTATACATATATATATATATACACACACGCACACACATGCAGTGGACTAGAAAACAAAGCTAGAATTTGAGAGTTGGGATGGTGCCAAATTAATAACAATCTCTTGCAATTGGAACCGGATCCCCTCTGGACCCAAAGGAACTGAGCTCACTCATCAAATGATTCAGGCCATTAAAATTTGAGTCAAATGCTACAAACATGGAACCCCTTTAAAAGTTATAATAATTGTAGCCGTTAAATCGAATTTCAATGGTCCGGATCATTTGATCTTTGAACTTAGTTCCTTCAGGTCTGGAGGGGATCCGGATTTAAATAAAGTTAATTGTCATCTAGTCATCATTTAAAGATTACCGATTCATCATATGAACACATTATCTTTGTTAACCATTCCCAACATCTCATCACATTTTTACTCGTCAATCGAATTAACAAGTTTTTTCTCAACCGTGATTGGTATTTAATCCATGAAGGCGATTAATTTAGAATTGTTGGTTAGTGTGAGTCCCGTTTCCTAAGAAATTTTTTATAGACAACATGATGTCATTATGGCAGTATCTCAAACAAATCATGCAATATCAAACGTTTTAAGTTTTATATGTGATAGTGCATGATTGTGATACTACCACGATAGTATCTCGTTGAATGAAAGTACATTTCAGCCTTCGATGTGCACCAATCAACAATTGTGAATTTATGAGTCATTCACATTGACAACTTTTGCTAACATTTTCCCTAGGAATCAAACTCACTACTTTACTTGTGAGGAAACTACATTTGATAACAAACAAGAGTCATACTCACAAATTTAATACACAAGATCCTCCAAAAATAGATTTAACGAGGAAATATGCCCGCACGTTGATGCGGGACTTGAATGTATTAGTCGCAATAGGCATGAATAGTTTCCACACAAAGCAACTAAAAAGACGTAGCACCTAAAGAATCAATGAACAATTGGGACATCTTACTCACTCATATGTGAGTCTCAATCCCTATTTCAAATCCCTATTGAACAAAAGTCCTATTTCTTCAAATTGAATCGACATCATTGATCAAACAATTGTTTTTCCTACTGGCAAATAATTGACCCAAGAGTTGAGCAGATATATAGGGATTGGAAAAATACAAAGTGAGCACCAATGATACCGCACCAGTACAAAGAGCATCACTCACCAGATAATCTAGCTTGAAATGATAGGGAAAGAACCTTGACTGAGATCTTCAATCACTGAGACAGCCCAAATGAATAGAGAAAAACACAAGTAATAAACACGGGGACAAAGATCTTGAGAAGCAGAAACAAACTTCTATGCACAAAAAATTTGTGCAAGTAAACAAACATCCAGTTATACTGAGACTTGAATGATCCATGTTTTATAATATAACTTAAACCCAACCATGAATTTACAAAAAAAAATTGGTAGAATTATTAACATAACTCAGAAAAAAAAAATCAACTTTGCAATTAAATTTCTTACATAACTAAAACACGACAAATTTAACTAATTAGATTCATCCACAAAATAGATTTTAACATAACCTCAAAGAGTTTCTTCTAACCAAGTAAACCATTACTCAACAAAAAACATGTAGACAAAGCTCTTATCAAAATCACAATATTGTAATGAATGGGAACTTCAAAATAATCTCAGCTACGCACTTTTAATCACTACATGTAAGGGACAATATTGAAATCCAATACAACACTAAGGATTTTCAAATGCCACAATATTTAACAACTACCATACATAGTTCTTTAAAAATGAGTATAAACTAACCTGTAATCACAACAGCAAACAGCAAAAAAATAAAAAAAATCAGAGAACGCAGTATTCTTTCATATTTTCTAATAAATTTTAAACCTAGAAATGGTTACATCTACCTTTTATTTACACCCCACCTGTTGCTCTACCCTTGCATCTATTAATCCAAATTCATTCAAGAAACAATGCAGAGGAGAAAGGCACTCAAAATAAAAAGATAATGGTGAATTGGTGATGCAGATGCTAAGATTAGCAATTGGATTAGCTTTTGTTATACAATTGGGGATGCAGATGCTAAGATGGCTTTGGAAAACAAAGCAATTGGAGTCGTACCTTTCCAACAAGAGAAGCAAACTGGCAAAATTTATCATAAATTAGAGGCATACCTTTCTGAAGTGTGGAATCAGAGCCAGCAGAAAACTGGTAGTACCCTGAAATTAACAATAAATTTAACAAATTGGATGATGAAAATCAAAACAAAGAAGCCTAAGAAGCAATTAAGAGGGAAAGAGAGTACGTCTACAATGAAGTTCGGATCAAGAGGGTGTGATTTTAGCTTTTAGATTACTCAGGGCCAGGGTTGTAATCTATATTCATATTAGAGATGAGAGTAGAATTGAAAGCACTTCCCAAATTATACACTGTATTTTCCTTCAACCTAAAAAAAGAATTAACCCTTCACATGTTGGGTTCCGAAAACCACATAAGGAGTAAAGTCTAAATATCAATTTCAATTTAATACTGACCAGATCTCAATAAAAATAAAAGTAAATCAAAGAAGAAAAACGTACACACCATGCCTATGCATGTACATTGGCTTATGCACATGAAAAAGAATACACATGTGAATAAAATTAGACATTTTTAAACCTTTACCATCTTGACCACTATGAAAAGCTCTTTCAATTAATAATTGAGCCTGAAATAAAGAAGGCCTTTCTCACCTTGATGTAGGGCGGACAACAAAAACATTATGTATGGATTACTGTATAATATCTGAGATCCTATCTGTTTTTTATTGACTGATGCTTCAACATCAGTCACCTAATTCATATCACACATCCATACATACCTGAGAATGATTATTCCCACCACCATAACGTTGTTGCTTTATTATGTTTTTTCACTGAGAAGAAAAGGAAAGAGCATCATGAAAAATTTAGTTCCAATATACCCGAGAACAATTCACATGTTATTACCTAAAACTGGAGTTAAAATTACTCACCCATTTTTTTTTCATCACACCAAGACAAAAATAAAGGAAGCTTCTAATCCTATAAATTAGCAAATACTCTACTATCCTAAATTCCTAATCCCACTTGACTTCGCTGCCCCACACCTTTGTCCCCTGTCTCCCATTAACCAAAAATACTCCCAAATCACATCAGCTAGCCATACAACAAAGCCACTGGCCACATCAAATATTAGGCGCGATTTAGGTAACCAAATACAAAGAATAGAGTTCGGATAACGAAATGCAAAGAGCACGATAAATATTGTAAAATTCAAGAACATGATTCAAAGGATTTGAACTATATTGTGTTGAAAACTTACCGAAGAGCGACGATTCCAGGGGGGTAGCGGTCAGGCTTCTTGACTCCTCCAGTTGTGGGTGCTGATTTTATTGAAGCCTCAAAATCAAAACAATTAGCAACTTAGATTCAATAACTGAATGTTTCTTGGAAAAAATAGCTTGCAATTATTGACCCGACACAGATTTTGCAGCATTAATTAAGAGAGAATTATAGTTTTATTTACTTGTGACTAAATCTTTCTTGTTTTGTGGTAATTTGTATAGCAGACAGCCAAACAATATATATAATTATTCAAACAGATTAAGACTCCTAATCAAATCAAATCGTTTCTGGTGCAGCTGCTGAACAATCGAGAGTCGAAGCGACTCCTGCTTTTGAGTGACAGAAAACTCTGCAGTGATAGTCTAATCGCCGCCCTTGGTGCTATCGCCGTCTCGACGCTCGACATGCTTCTGGCCATACTCGTCTGGTTGATGGTGCAGTCGTCTTCCACCATCTGCTTGATGGTGTGCGACTCCATAGCAATCGTCTCATCGACCTCGAACACCTCGCGGCTGATGAGACTGAGAATGGCGAGAGAGAATCGGTGAGGGATTTTAGGGAAATTACTGAGTGAGAAAAGGGAGGGATGAGGGGATTTGATGGATGGTTAGAGAGAGAGAGGGGAGAGAAAAAGAGGAAAAGAAAAGGGGAATAAAATTAATAGAAATAAATTACTGAAATTAAAACCAAATTCCAGAAATGAAGAAAAATGGAACCCTAATATGGAAATTAATCACATTGGGGAACATCTTCGTGTGATGGTCATGTTAAGGAGCTCGATCTTGGACTTGAGGATCTGCTCATTTGGATACAGCCCATTTCCTTAGGAAGTGTCTTCACAATGTTCAAGCTATCATGCTTGTAGCCCTCCGCGTGAAAATGCTGACGTGAAATGATCTTAATGTACAAATAAAACGCCATGCAAGCAATAATGGGCCCAACCCAAATTACCCAAAGCCCATTCTAAAGGCGGCCCCGCGAATAAGTGCAAGGCCGAAGCATCTAGCCGGGTACATCCGACTCCGGCATACCTCTTTGCGACTGTAACGGTAGTTGAGATTAAAACAAGGAGGCCGACAACTATTCCGACGATAGAGAAGACTACAACTCGGCCCAAATTATGGACTTGGCGGTGGTGGTCAAATGCTATCCAAATCGAAGCAAAGAGAAACACAAAACGTGCAAATTATCTCAAGCCGAAGGCCTTGGGTGGTCTCAATGTCCATGATGATGGGCCCATTTGGGCCTGGGGCAATGACAGCGAGGGTGCAACCTCCAAGTGAAAATGTTCCTTCAATGCTGTTGTTTACCACTACCTTGAGTGCTAGAACACCTAGTACCGCCCCGGCGCATTGGCTCAAGATGTAGACCACAGCCGTGAGAGGGAGATGAGGCCAACAAGTGTCTGGATAAGGTTACAACGGGGTTGATGTGACTGCCGGAAATGGGATTGGTGGCGTGGAGAAGAATTTCGACTGTTATGAAGTTTGGTATTGTGGTTTTGGTCTCATAGGAGGAGATCACTATTGTGTCTATAGTAAAAACAAGCACTGCCGTGCCAACTAGCTCTGCCTGAGATGCTCTCCACACCTGCCAATAATTTGGTGGATTCAAAGTCTCAAATAGGTGTAACCTACCCTTCAGTGGTGCATCTGAACGTTACCAAGTTAGCTAGAGCAGCGTGCTCTCCTCTGAATTTAAGTTTGAATTTCTCTCCTCATATTTTAGGTTAATTAGAATATCTCATATGAATTCACTGATACATGTTGCAAGAACCATTTAATTATAGTTAACTAATCCATAATCATAAAGTTAATTAGGAACATGAATCCACTAAAGTTATATGGTTGCAATTAAATATTAATTCCCAATATATGCTAATCTTCAAAGAAAATAACTCGTGGAAGCCCGACTTTTGACTCAAAGTGAGAGGACGGAGCTTCTTCCCTTCACATTCCAATGCTCTGACCTGCAAAATCATTTGCAGAAGAATCCATGGCACACTAGATAATTGTTTTAATTATATTTTTTTATAAAATGATATTCTATTCTTGGCTATTTTAATATACAGTGTTGGAACCCATTGTCCCACATCGGCCAGAGGGCCAAAGAGAAAGCAGTTTAAATAGAAATGCCCATCTCTAACTAACATCGAGACTTTTGTGATAAAACCTCACACCTAAAGATTGTGTAGATCGTAAAGTGAGGACAATATCAGTGTTGTTGGAGTGGGCTCTTGGCCTGTCGACCTAAAAAATTCTACATACCGAAACAAAGACTTGAATTCGGATGCAAAGACGGTAAATACACACAGCCTTGACCAATTGGCCTAACCCATGTGCTCAAATTAGAGAATTAGAAGGGAAAAAAAAAAGGAAAACTAATAAAAAATGCTTGAAATATTTGAGTTTTAACGATAAGGACAAAATAAAGCGTAAAGTGAATAGTACTAGGATTGACTTTTTAGTATAAAAATATGATTTTTTTTTGTTAAGGTGTACAATACTGGAAGCTTTTAGTTAAAGTTCCCTTTAAACAGATTATTGGGAAGAATGTGGTACTTGCATTAGTGAGGAAGAAAGGGGATGAACTCTCTCATCTTCAGCTAATGGCATATTTGCTCCATTTGTTTTAAGATTGAAATAATGGATTACGTTTGAGGTCATTAATGTGTCTATATATAGTCAGTTCAGAGAACTTTTTTTGATAAAAACATCGATGGCTTCATTCAATCATAAAAGGGTAGAACAACGAAGACAATTTACAAGGAGGATTCCTCCAAAATCAAATCTGAAATGAGGTCTGGGGTTTCTCAAACCAGTTGCAATTAGATCCCGAAAAGATACCAAAACGGCTAGTCGATGAGTCACATTGGTAGCTTGGCGATGGACATGGATAGAATAAACTCCAGTGATTGAAGCCATAAGTCTTCAATAATAATCCCAACATCGGAGAGGCAAGGAGAAGTATCTCGAAGGGCAACAACAATCTGGAGCGAATGACACTCAAGAATGAAATTTTGAAATCCCCGTGTAAGATTAAAATAGGATATCCTGTCAAAGTTACTAAATAGGATATTGTGATCGCTTCTTTATAAGTTACTAGTTTTCATGCATGTGCTTACGTGCAAAAAATATTTTTTAAAATTAGGGTGTGCTATATGCGATTATAAATTTTTTTAAATAAAATTATTACTAACTTATTGTGAGGCTCAACCGATCCTCCTCTTCCTTAGTGTAGATAATATTGTTTGTTAAAAAAAAATCATTTGACAACTAATTGAATCACATTATTATGTACGTGCGAAAGACCTTTACGCCTCTTAAGATGTATTGAATGTGTTTAAAAATAGAAAAAAAATAATATTTAATAAACAATTGATTGAATCATATTATGGCTAGCCCATTGTGAGGTCTAATTATTAAAAAAAAAAAAAACAACAAAAGAAACCGCACAAAAAAAATTATGTGACGACCCGTCCCTAATTTTCCTATGTAATTTCTCACCGAGTATGTGTATTGACGATTATACCCTTATTGGCAAGAGACGTGGACTTATTCTTATCGCTTTCCTTTTGATTTCTCGCTATCGCATTTAAATTGTACACGCTAGTACGAGTAGACGTAGATTTTAAAGTGTAAAAATATCTACTTTGGATAGATTTCGATTTCCTTTTACTATAGGAAATCTAAAAACCTATCTATTAGATTCCTTTTTATCCCATCCTGTGCACCTCTCTTCATTATTTCACTCTCACCTATACTATCTCTTCTTTATTTTCTGTCCCCCTCTATCAGAAAAGGTTTTCTCTCTCTTCTCTCTCTTTCTCTCCCCGTATTCTCTCTTCCTCTGCAACGCCATGAACGAACATCAAAGCTCATAGATCGAGCTTGAAACCAACCCCATTTTACTCCTCTCATCCTCACGAACACAACTATACCAACCAAACCAAGAATGGACGAGTTTTGACTCGCCAACTCGGAAGGTCCGAACTCAGACGAGTTGAGTTCGACGTGTTTTCAACCGAGTCACGATGTTTTAGGACTCGAGAAAGCCTCTAAGCAACTCCCTAGGGTCCCTAGTCAAGGTTTGAGGAAGCTTTGACGTGAAACAACTCGGTTTCGAGAAGTTCAAGTTTGACCCGTGCCTTTCGAGCCAATTTCCAGCCAAAGTGCGACGAAGAGAAAGATATCTTTACAAGTTTGACACGTGTAAAGATATCATTCTCTTCGTCGCACTGAGTACTATAATTTTCCTTTTTGTTTCACCCAATTTCGTTGAGTATTGAAGAAGTTATACTCATTTGCATCTTACCCAGTTTCCGGCGAGTCCGACGGCTTTCGAGATGTTTTCCGGCCAAACCACGGTAAGTTAGATGTCGTACAAGGTACCATTCTCTTCGTCTCTTCGATAACTACAACTTTTGTTTTTGTTTCAATCGATTTCGTTGAGTAACGAGGAAGTTATTAACGTTTAAAGGTTGTTCAATTTTCTGGCCGAATCCGGCCTTCCCTTCCATTTAACTCCGGCGAGCAGCAACCCAAACCCAGGCCCTTCGGGCCATTCCTGCCAAGCCCAAAACCCTAGGCAGCCCAACCTAACCCTTTATTATTGTTCGTGGCAGGAATTTCCGTCGAGGATGTTTCCTGGCCGACGGGCACACAGCTCCCCGAGGAGGTTGGCGTCGGTTGGTGCTTTCTGTCGGGCTTCTGCTTCACTGGCGGGCTTGTCGGGCAGAGCCTATCGGGCAATGCTTGTCGGGCAAGGCTGAAAGAGAAGGACATAGTTAACTTTGAAAGGTGCCTTTGTGGGGCCTTAGGTGTAGGCCTTGAGGCTCACAATCAAGATTAACTTTAAGTGCTTAGGCGTGCCACTGCCATCTTCAGCATGGCAGATGTAAAACGGATGTTGGGTTCTGATTGCATATATGCCTGAGAGACTATATTAGTTACAACAGGTGCCTTTGTAGGGCCTTAAGTGTAGGCCTTGAGGCTTCCCGTTCAATAACTAACATAAGTACTCGAATATATAAGGTTCATGTTCTTGGTTATATGAGTTTTATAACCATTATTCTTCTAATCACCTGTGCTCGAGGAACAGAATGAATCAAAATAGGTGCCTTTGTGGGGCCTTAGATAGGCCTTGAGGCTTCATATTAGAACTCATTCCATACTCAACGTTCTAGCCCGAGGAACAGAATGAATCCAAATAGGTGCCTTTGTGGGGCCTTAGATAGGCCTTGAGGCTTCCTATTAGAACCCATCCCATACTCAACGTTCTTGCCCGAGGAACAGAATGAATCGAAATAGGTGCCTTTGTGGGGCCTTAGATAGGCCTTGAGGCTTCCTATTAGAACCCATCCCATACTCAACGTTCTAGCCCGAGGAACATAATGAATCCAAATAGGTGCCTTTGTGGGGCCTTAGATAGGCCTTGAGGCTTCCTATTAGAACTCATCCTGTACTCAAACGCTCTATGGTCATCATAATATAATAGAAATAAAACTAAGTGATATGTCGATTACTTGCGCCTCAAGTAACTTCGGACTTCTTGTTTATCAAAGTTTGTCGTGGATGGGTTAAGTCCACATAAGGTTCTTTTTTATTCCTTGAGGTCAAGGACTTTTCAGTGATAAAATCTTACATGCCCGAGGGCTTAGAACTCAGATCTGACTTGAACCATGAAGACATATTCAAATCGGATTCAAGCATTGAGAGAATCTTTTAATAGCTATATTACTAGAAATAACTCGAATACAACATATTTCTAGGCTAATGAATGAAAAGACAAAAACATAGAAGGTCGGGCAAGGTTTAACCTTGTCGGGCAAGGCTGATCGTCTTGCAACTTCCTATCTTTATGGTTTGTCAGGGGGTTTGAGAGCTTGGAAAAGGGGTTGGGAAATAAGTTTACAAAAAGAGATCGATACTACAGCAAGGGTTGAACATGGTAGCAGAGCTATTACAAAGGGTTTGAACGAGGGTTTATCCTGAGAGGGATGAAGGCTTGCTGACTACAGCTTCGTTTGAAGGCAAATCTGGCTTTTTGAGCAGAGTTTGTGCTTGTATTTTTGGTTTGTTTGAGTGTCCTTATTCCTGGTTTCTCCTTCTTCTTTTATAGACAACTCGGCTTGGCCTCCTGCAGCAGCAACCTTGCCCGAATGCAGCTTGAAGGGTAGTGACTCATCAACTATTTTACTTGTACTGCCACTATAAAGTACTTTATGGGCTATATAGCTGGTCAGTCTATTCCACTTGGCCTTTGGGTAGGTGAGCAAGTGGACTGTACCTAGTCAGAAACGGGCTTCTCCTGCTTTCTGGACTTCGGTTGGGCTCCGACTGGGCTTCGAGTTCTTCTTCCTTTTAGGTGGCTCTTTGGGCCAATTCCTTTCGAGCCCAAAGTTCAAGTTTTGATCCAAACAGTGCCCCTTTCAATTGATATTAAGCCTGGAATTCCAGGCGTCAATATCAATTGAATAGCTGCATGCGTCTGCCCTTGCTCTTGGAACTTGTATCTTCTAGTGGGGATTTTACGCCACCCGGAGTCTGTTGATCTTCCCATGACTCTTGAACTACCTTCTGATATTCCTATAAATCCTGGTTCTCCCCACAAATCATCCTCGATCTCACCTTTTATCCTCTCCAAGTGTTTCTGCTTCCTTAGTTTTCTTCCAAAACTGTGAAATGAGTTCTTCAGAGTTTATGTGGGGTTTCTTAAAACTCCATTTCCGTGAGAAAAAGAATTCTCATCAGATAACTACTATCTCCAACACCCTTGGTCAGGCGGCCCGCTATCACCAACACCCTTGGTCAGGCGACTTCCTCATGAAGGCTTGTCTTCCTGCTTGCTGCAATGGTAAGTCAGGCTTCACCATCATGTATGGTGATGACTCTGCCTGAGGATCCTCTACCAAGCTCATCTTGGCCGCACAACCCGATCACCTGATCGGATCCTATCTAGGAAGACATCGGATAACCAGCTGGAAACAACAACATACCCAGAAGAAATAGAATGTAATATGTTGGATTTGAATCTGTTGTAAATTTCACCAACTTGTCAAAATGAAATGAACAATATTTGCGATTTTGTCTTTCTGTCTTCTTTTGAATGGTTGGTGATCATAAACTGCAAATTGACATCCCGAAATCTGCACTACCTTGCATCCTCCTCAATGTAACAATCTCTAACATCCCATAATGTAGGACAATATTTTTTCAAGAATTTAACATTAATGGGATGTTTTTGCTCATTCCCTTCAAGGTCTGTCAAGTAGTAACCTCCATTGTCCAATACTCGACTAACAATGAAAGGACCTTCCCATGTCGGGCTCCACTTTCCAAAACCCCTAAGCTGAGCTCCTAGGGGGAGGATTGTCTTCCACACTAAATCTCCCTCCTTGAAGGACTTCACCTTCACATTTTTGTTATAAGCTCGGGCAACGACTTTCTTTCCTTCTTGAATCTGATTCAAACCTTCAATTCGGGCTGCATCTAAGTCTTCAATCCCTTGACACATGGCTTCAATGTATTCTTCACTGTGTAACCCAAACTGATTTTGAATTCTGACAGAGCTTACATTGATCTCCATGGGAAGCACTGCGTCTTGCCCGAAGGTCAAGGCATATGGAGTTGTCCCCGTTCCTGCCCTCTTGGAAGTTCTGTATGCCCACAAAGTATTCCCCAGTTTTTCATGCCACTTCTCCGGACTATCCATCACCATTCTTTTGATAATGTTTACCAAAATTTTGTTGCTAGATTCTGCTTGGCCATTTGATTGTGGGTAGTAAAGACTGGACTGGATCATCTTTATTTTATATTTGTTTGCAAATTCCTCAACTTCTTTTGAAATAAAAGATGGCCCACGATCTGTCACTATAGTTTCGGCACCCAAACCTATACAGAATCTTGGTCTCAATGAAATTCTTGACTGTGGCTGAGGTTATGGACTTTGCTGCCGATGCTTCCACCCATTTGGTGAAGTAATCCGTTGCCACAATTATGAAAGTGTGCCCCTTGCTAGAAGCTGGTTATATCTGCCCGATGAAGTCCATCGCCCATCCTCTGAAGGGCCAAGGCTTGACAACTGGATTTAAAGGTACTGAGGGCACATGTTGGAGAAGTCCGTGCCTTTGACACTCTTCACAGCCTCGGGCATAGGATTTGCAATCCTTTTCTATGTCGGGCCAGAAATACCCATACCTTCTGAGCAACCACCGCATCTTTGTTCTGGCCTGATGTGCTCCACATACTCCCTCATGTACTTCGGCCATTACCCTCATAGACTCTTCTTGGCCCAAACATTTCAGTAGTAACCCTTCTGGAGTCTTTCTTAGCATGTCTTTTGCCCACAAGACATAATTGGTTGCTTGCTGTCTATTCTTCTTGCTTGTGGGCGAAGAGGGATCTTTCAAATGATGGATGATAGGTGACCTCCAATTTTCTACCTTGGTCTCTAGAACCATTATATCCAGGTTGAATCCCCTTTCTAGGATAGAAGGAAGGTTTCTTCTCTGGATCTCGATATTTACTCCATATTTCCTCTCCGGTATTGGCACTCCTGAAGCTAGTTGCGCCATTTCATTGGCCGCTAGGTTGGATCCTCTGGGAACATGACTAACAGATATATCAGAATCCCAAAAATTCAGTAATTGTGTAGCCGCCAAGTAATATCCCGCCATGGTAATATGTCTGCACTTGAACTCACCATTCAGCTGGTTTATAACTAACTCCGAATCTCCAAAGACTTCTACCTCTACTGTCCCCAGATCCATTAAGATTTCTAGACCAATTATTAAGGCCTCGTACTCTGCCCGATTATTGGTGTTTCCTTGGTAATCCAAGAGAAATGAGTAATAATGATGAATCCCTTGAGGGTTTATAATCACGATCCCGGCTCCTGAAGCTTTCTGAGTGTACGAACCATCGAAATATAGCTTCCAAGAAGTGATCCAGAGGTCAGTCACTTTCCTTATCTCTTGCTGGACCCACTCCTCTTTGCCCGAGATTGATAGTAATTATAACGCACCACAAAGTAGCACACAATAATCCTATTAATTTTCTTTATTAACACTAAGATTTGTCAATTGTAGCATATGAAAATAAGGGTCTTTCCCGCAGAAGATTGTTTTATCCAAATACTTAAAATGTCACAAAAACAGGGTGGCTGTCTCCACTGACCAGCCACCGAACAATACTTATTAGACTAAATTACACTTATCCAAATGCAACGAAATTTTATACACATAAACTAGACACACCAAGCTATGCTCACACAAATTTTTGGGATTTTTGGAGTTGATTTGCTATTTAAATTAAATCGTACAAAAACAGTACAGAAATCGATTTTAAATAATACCAATAGATTTTAATTCAATAGTTAAGAAAATGAGTTAGGGGACATGCTATCCACCACCAAATAATCATGCAAGTATGTTATGTTTCATTCAAATTCCTTTTATTTCCGGATGAAGATGCTCAAGTTGGCTCAATGTTAGAACACAACCTATTACTCTTTCTTAAGTAGTATGTTAAGAGAATGGCGTTTTCAACTTAACTTAGTCCCTAGCATGCAATCTAGAATGGCGTGTTCATAGATTTAACAAGTAGAAATCATTAAGAACGAAAAGAGTTTGAGTCATCACAAGGCATCGTAAGTACTGGCGTTGTCTTACTTATCCTAGAAATCGGTTCACATGTTAACCACAATTAACAAGTGCTACTCTAGAACATATGTAGGTCCTCATTCAACAAGGGCAGGCATACATATATTCATAGCATTAAAATCCTAGATATGCTCACTATGTATGCATCCATAGAAACACATAAAGAATTTATCAATGACATAAGTAGTGAAACAATTTTCATCCTTTCATAAAAGTCATTCAAACAAAATATCACAACAAACTTACAATCATATTCGGGGCTTCAAAACAGCCCCTAACTACTTAAAATTTAGTTACACATAATTCTCAAATTAAACCAAAAGTAAAACATGGGTTTGAGAAGATAAAACCAAGAAAAGAAGATCTGCCGTGCTTCTGTGCTTCTGCCCTCACGTCAGTCTCTTCTTTATTTTCCGTTCATCTGCTTCTGACTTGCCCTCTTATTCTGTCAGTGTTTCATCTCTTTTTCTTTTTCCGTGACCTGCTGCTCTGTCCCCGTGTCTATTTCTGTTCTTACTTCTTCTCTCGTTTCTCTTAGTCTCTCCCTCTCCCCTTCGTTCTATATATTTTTCTGCTCAGTACGTGCTCTCTGCGCTGTCAGTATGCCATCCTCTCTTCTCTCATTATTTTCTTTTCCCGTCAGTGTGCACTCCACTTCTTCTTTGTATTTTATTCCTTCTGCCGTGTCTCCCATCAAATTCTTTCTTTTCTTTTGTTTTTTGCCATCATGCACTCTTTCTGCACATTTTATTCCTGGTCTTCTCTTTATTTTCTGTTTTTCTGCCATCCACTACTCTTTGTTTTATTTCTTTTCTTTTTGCTATGCCGCACTCCCTTCTTCTTTTCCTTTGTTTATTCTTCCATCAGTCCATTATTTCTGTGAAAACAATGCTAACACAAAATTAACTGTACATTAACACAAGGTAAGGTAAAATGCCACAATTTTAACACAAAAACATCACAAAGACTTTAGAAATGGATGGTATAAATGCATGAAATATATGAGTGATCAAATACCCCCAAACTTACATTTTTGCTAGTCCTCGAGCAAAACAAAGAAAACATGAAAAAGTAATAACATGAAAAACATTAGTTTCCCCCTATGTGACCCTCATAGAATTTCATTCAAGAAAACAAATCATCAAGAACCATAGCTAGCACCAAACAAACTAATCCAAGTTCATCTTCCTTATTCAAATATTATCAGTAATCTTTGAATCATACTTGAAGTGTAGTGTGTGAGATAGCCATGCTAATGCAATTTCAATTTTTTTTTTTATTTTTAAAATCACCATATGCAAACTAGCAACCTTCTCACGTGATATATACTCAATCACACATGTGTTTAGTTTTAATGTGTTTCGCTCAAAGAATCAAATGTGAAATTTCTACCATAAGCTGGCATAAAGATCACTTCTACACAGTCATAATTGCAAAACTTAAATCAAGAGGACTTTTATTGGATGTAATGAGGCTTAGGGATAGGGTTATTGAAACGAAAGAATAGGAAAACACAAGTTCCAAGCTACATTGCAAGCAATTCTTTTCTTTAGATTTATAAGAACTCAAGCTCTCCAACGATTCTTCTGATACCTCCAACCACACCCTTAAACTGAAACTTTAAAAACTTTTTATTTTCTTTGTATACAATCTTTCTTTTTCTTTTTCTTTTCTTCTCTTTTCTCTTTTTTTTTTTTTAAATACAAACATGAAATACCCCCACACTTATTCTTTTGCCAAACACCTTCAAAGTACTTCACAAACATTTCTCATAAGACAATCTCGCATTGCTCACTTGGAAAGGGTAAGGAAAAATGTTTCAGGTATAAGGGTAGACATATCTGGTGATAAGAAATAAAAGGCTCAACAGACACGGCTCAAATTGGCAATCTAATGATATCATTTTTTTTTTCTTTGGGAAACATGGTTATTTGGGCCATAGTGGTAAACCTAATGCCTCTATCATTTCCAAGTTCATGCAATCAATGACAAACATTTCGAAAGATCGTTACGCAAGTTCTAGAGATGTATCTCACATAAGTTCATCACACATGAAAGAATAGGAGTGTATGAAAAATGCACACACTTTCAATAGGCTCAAAAAACTCACATAGGATGTATATGGTCACTAAATTCACATATGAAGCTTTAAGTCATGCTTTAGTTTCACATCAACAAGGCTATGTGCATTTGGTTTTTCAAAGATGATCAAACATGTACAAAACTAACAAGAGAATTAGGAATTTCACAAAACACATGTTAACTAAGTTCTTGATAATCATGATTCAAATTTGATCCAATTATATCATTGGGTCGGGAAACTAACAAAAATCTAATTCAATACAATAAGGAAAACAAGACAATATTTTTTTATTTTTAAATTTTCCGATTTTTTTTTTTTTTTTAAAATTTTTTTTCATAAAGAAAACAAAACTAATTAAGAAAACAAAAAGCAACAACACGGAAACAAATGAAACCAGTTCGTAGTCGAAGGTACAAAAAATTTGAATTTGGTCATTTTTTATACTCTTTACCCCCAAACTTAAACTGGACATTGTCCCCAATGTCAGAAAACACTATAATGCAAATAAAAATAAAATGAATAAATAATAAGAAACAAAATAAAGCAATTGGACTGAAAACTTCCCTAATTTGCAGTAAAATCAAGCGATGACCCCCAAGCTAAAATTCTGCGATCAACTTCAAGGGTGGAAATAACCAAAAGTTCCTGCAAAGAAAAGAAATAATTCAGTTAAGTAACACAAGAAAATGTAGAAAATGCAAACGAAAAATTGAAAATGACGATAAAAGACAATGAATAGAACTAATAAGTGATCATTGGTCGTGCTTGTTGACTTTCCACAGCTTTGAACTCGAACTGGCCTAGGGAACTTCTTAGCAAGGAAAATGAGACTTGATTGGTGGTGGTGATTTGATCGCCTTGTACGGCGAGGCTGTGCACTTTGGCGACTGATGCGTCCATATGTTGTTGAAGCTTCTCGAGCTCTTGGTTTCAACTCGGACTCCTTCTGCTGGGTTGATTGAGTCTGCAGGCAACATTCTTCTCTGCTTGTTTCTTCTGCACGGTAGGTAGGCACGAGGTAGAGGTGGTGGTCTGTTTCTTTGTTCAATCTGTCCAAGTGCCGACCGATTGCTTTCTTTCTCCTTGTCTCGCAGGCAAGAGCAAGGGTAAAGGAAAAACATGCCATGAGATATCTTTGCCTTTGACTATGATGATATGAGATACTTTTGCTTTTGAAGAAGTATCGTTCCACAGGTTTATTCTTGAACTGGGCTGGGGAACTTCTTAGCAAGGAAAAGGAGACTTGATCTTGAAGATGAAGTAGCACCTTGTCTCCACATGCTTCAAGGTATGATTTTCACTTGCCTTATCTGTTCTCCAGGCAGATGTGGCATCTTCTTCGGAAGTACATCAGCAGTTGAAGATGAGCACTCGAGAACAATGCTAGGTAAGCAATCAGGAAGGAGTTCCAGGCAGTCGGTTCTTAGATCGGAAGATTGACACCGAGTGCTGGCTGATTGCTCGCTTTCTCCTTGTCACAAAGACAAGGAAAAGGACAGGGAGAAAGCATGATATGAGATACTCTTGCTTTCAACCTTCATGATATGAAATACTTTTGCTCTTGATGACTTGTTTGCAGAGGTACCCCAAGGGATGAGAAACACAGAGTAACTCGAGAGGCTTCGTTGGGAATGCATTTTCGGAGATGAAGAAGGATTATGTATGTCTGCCTTGCTATGGAGGGTGAAGGACGACATTTATAGGAATTAATAACCGGTACTATTCTTTCACTCTTGTCGGCAACCATTAGATGATGGAACAGTAAACTTCACGTGTTTTCCACTTTACCAGAGATTTCGACAGATGGCCCGTAATTTCCGCAAAGCAGACTCTGCATGTGACAGATGTTGACACGTCTGGAAAAAGACTGGCGCTTCTTCGATATCTGGAATCGGCGCCTTCGACAAACTGCCCGTGATTTCCTCAAAGCTGACGCGCTGACGAGGCTGAAAAAGACTGGCGCCTCTTCGATATCTGGAATCGGCGCTTGGTTTCTGAGCAGCCCATCTTTTGAGAAAGCAGACGTCTCTTCGATCTCTGAACTTTGCCCGTGGTTTCTGAGCAGCCCGGCTTTTGAGAAAGCAGACGTCTCTTCGATCTCTGAGTTTGCCTCTTCAATTTCTGAAGGGTACTTCTTCCAAATGAGCTGTCACATATATTGCCTTCAGATGATTGGCAAGTGAAAGGTTTGGGCGGCTGAACACCATATTGTCAGTATAGATCCTTAAAGGACCCTCCTTGGGTGTTTTAGATGACTCTGTTTTTCCCAATTCTCTTTCTTCAGCAATCTCCACATTGACATAGCCATCATTGGCTCAGTTGCTACATAATCTCCTTCCATGGTGGCGGGCTGATTTGGTTGGGCACCAAACATGGCAGATAACACATACGCCATGTTTATATGAAAGTTGCTAGGCTCCGGCAGTGCTTCTTTCTTGCCCTCAATCTGGTCCATGAATTCATCCAACCAAGCCATTGCATCTGGTGGGAGCAGTGGTTCTGGTGCCCTCTCTAGTTGATTCACACCTGAATATGGTGTTTGTCTTGGAACTCCCCCAAAAAGATCCACCACTGACAGAGAAAGTGGTTTCCTTTCAGATGAGACCGTTCCAAAATGAATAGGCTGCTCTGTTTTTCCTCCAGGGTTCGGCACCATAACCATATCTTCTTGAGCTCTCCTCAAGATTCTATATTTCCCAGGGTGTAGGCTTTGTGGCACATGGTTTCCTTCGCCCTCAGTCTTACTATTAGCCTTTTCTACCTCTTTCTTACTCTTCCAGCAGAGCTGACTACTCCCCCCGGATGATGTTTTCTCCAACTTTTGATTTTTGGACGCTTCAGACGTCGCATGGGTTTTTAAGGAGTTCATATAGGCTTTGTGTTGCCTTTGGACCCTTCTGATCATGGAAGCACCCATTTGTTTAACAGGCTGCCCATTCTTCCCAACTACGTACCATTTTCTCCCAAGGCGGGCAGGGTTATCTCTCTGGACAAGATTTGTTATCCTATCATTCTTCTTGGCTTCTCTTCCCGCATGGTCGTGCTGAGAATGTTCTACACCTTTCCCATTTGACCTTTTAGCTCCCTCATTTTCTGCTTCCTCAGAAACCTCATGATTTCAAAATATTTCTGATAAAGCTTTTGGTTGGGAATAACCTCCTAACCGCTGAAAAACACTACGGGAAGGGTTTGCCCGCCTGGCTTTTTCGCGGGCTTCTTTTGTTTTTTCTTCCTTCCTCCTGATCAGCTCATGATCCATGAGGATTCCTGCGGGTGGTATTTCGAGCTCACACTCGCATTGGCACTTGCTGCACAGAACCATCCCTTTGATTATGGCTGCTTTTGGATGTTCAGGCAATCTGACCACCCATTTTGTGGGTTTGTCAGCCAATCTTCCTTCTTCTACTTCCCTTGTAACTTTTTCTTTCCCCTTCTCAGCCCATGCCATACTAATCATATTCATTGGGGCATCTGAGAAGGGATCTGCAGCTTTGTCTGCCATAGCTTCTTCTGGCTGACTGGTTTTAACTTTCTCTCTTTCCCTAGCATCTTTTTCTTCAGGCTGAGGTAAGGATGTAGGAATAGTTGATCTTTTAACCATGTTTGCTTCATTTCTGAGGCATGTGGAGGCGTCCTCCAATCTTTGCAACATTTGTAATAAGGTTGTTTGCAAATCTTCTGGCATTTTGACATATATCTTTTGATCAAGTGAATCCCACCGGGCGTGCCAAAACTATGTTCGTGGCAGGAATTTCCGTCGAGGATGTTTCCTGGCCGACGGGCACACAGCTCCCCGAGGAGGTTGGCGTCGGTTGATGCTTTCTTTCGGGCTTCTGCTTCACTGGCGGGCTTGTCGGGCAGAGCCTATCGGGCAATGCTTGTCGGGCAAGGCTGAAAGAGAAGGACAGAGTTAACTTTGAAAGGTGCCTTTGTGGGGCCTTTGGTGTAGGCCTTGAGGCTCACAATCAAGATTAACTTTAAGTGCTCAGGCGTGCCACTGCCATCTTCATCATGGCAGATGTAAAACGGATGTTGGGTTCTGATTGCATATATGCCCGAGAGACTATATTATTTACAACAGGTGCCTTTGTAGGGCCTTAAGTGTAGGCCTTGAGGCTTCCCGTTCAATAACTAACATAAGTACTCGAATATATAAGGTTCATGTTCTTGGTTATATGAGTTTTATAACCATTATACTTCTCATCACCTGTGCCCGAGGAACAGAATGAATCCAAATAGGTGCCTTTGTGGGGCCTTAGATAGGCCTTGAGGCTTCCTATTAGAATTCATTCCATACTCAACGTTCTAGCCCGAGGAACATAATGAATCCAAATAGGTGCCTTTGTGGGGCCTTAGATAGGCCTTGAGGCTTCCTATTAGAACCCATCCCATACTTAACGTTCTTGCCCGAGGAACAGAATGAATCCAAATAGGTGCCTTTGTGGGGCCTTAGATAGGCCTTGAGGCTTCCTATTAGAACCCATCCCATACTCAACGTTCTAGCCCGAGGAACATAATGAATCCAAATAGGTGCCTTTGTGGGGCCTTAGATAGGCCTGAGGCTTCCTATTAGAACTCATCATGTACTCAAACGCTCTATGGTCATCATAATATAATAGAAATAAAACTAAGTGATATGTCGATTACTTGCGCCTCAAGTAACTTCGGACTTCTTGTTTATCAAAGTTTGTCGTGGATGGGTTAAGTCCACATAAGGTTTTTTTTATGCCTTAAGGTCAAGGACTTTTCAGTGATCAAATCTTACATGCCCGAGGGCTTAGAACTCAGATCTGACTTGAACCATGAAGACATATTCAAATTGGATTCAAGCGTTGAGAGAATCTTTTAATAGCTATATTACTAGAAATAACTTGAATACAACTTGTAGTATACAACATATTTCTAGGCTAATGAATGAAAAGACAAAAACAAAGAAGGTCGGGCAAGGTTTAACCTTGTCGGGCAAGGCTGATCGTCTTGCAACTTCCTATCTTTATGGTTTGTCAGGGGGTTTGAGAGCTTGGAAAAGGGGTTGGGAAATAAGTTTACAAAAAGAGATCGATACTACAGCAAGGGTTGAACATGGTAGCAGAGCTATTACAAAGGGTTTGAACGAGGGTTTATCCAGAGAGGGATGAAGGCTTGCTGACTACAGCTTCGTTTGAAGGCAAATCTGGCTTTTTGAGCAGAGTTTGTGCTTGTGTTTTTGGTTTGTTTGACTGTCCTTATTCCTAGTTTCTCTTTCTTCTTTTATAGACAACTCGGCTTGGCCTCCTGCAGCAGCAACCTTGCCCGAATGCAGCTTGAAGGGTAGTGACTCATCAGCTATTTTACTTGTACTGCCACTATAAAGTACTTTATGGGCTGTATAGCTGGTCAGTCTATTCCACTTGGCCTTTGGCTAGGTGAGCAAGTGGACTGTACCTAGTCAGAAACGGGCTTCTCCTGCTTTCTGGACTTCGGTTGGGCTCCGACTGGGCTTTGAGTTCTTCTTCCTTTTAGGTGGCTCTTTGGGCCAATTCCTTCCGAGCCTAAAGTTCAAGTTTTGATCCAAAAAATTATTTTTTTATTATTATTTGGTTAATTAAAGGCCTTTGGCCATTTCCTTTTGGGGCTTTAAGCTCATGCATTTTAAAATCCTAAACCCTTTTAGTTTAGGCCTTTAGGCCTAGAATCCTTAAGTCCAACCTATTAATCTAACCCAACCTTAAAACCCTTAACCTAGATGAAATATTCCGTTAGGGAATTTTCCATTCGTCAGAGAATATTTCGTCTTTCAGGGAATATTCATCCTGTTGACTTTTCAGAAATTTAAGCAGGACCCTTCTTAGGGTAATTCGACGTTCTGAATCCGTTTTTGATGTCCATTTTCCCAAATTCAATTGTTATAGTATAGTTTTATTAATTGTACCTTTATGTGCTTAGGGGCAATTATTAGTGGCGTTTCCATCTTCACTAGGTTGCGTGGCTCGTCAACGGCTAAGTATCTGTGAGTGGGCAATTTGTTTTTATACATATACATATTATAGTTTCCATAAATGGGTATTTACTTCACTTTTACGCTTATATTGCCAAGTATTCGATATTGTGATATAAAATGTGATAAATGCTGCTATATGGTTGAGATATTATTGTCATGACATTCATACTTGTGTACATGCTCATCTTGCTACACCCGGTGTTAGTACTCGCCCTAGGGCCAGGGCCAGGGCCAGTCCTTCACGTGTATGTTCACATCTGCACCGTTCGCTCACCTTGGATCCAAGTTTAGGTGCCAGTCTTGTCGGGTATATTGCATTAGGCGATCCGACTTGTATGTGATGTGCTTTTGCATCAGTCTTTACGTGATCGTAGTACTAGAGCATATTGATTACACCCAGTCCTGTTTGTGTCAGAAACCATTTGTTCGAACTTGTGTGTTAGCTTAGATGATGAGCAAACTGCTTATAATTGATTATCACATGATTATATTACTTTGGCATTTGATATATCATGACTTGGCATATTTTTGGTTATATTGCTGTTATATTTGATTACATACTTACGTAGTATGTTTTGAGGAAACTATACTTGTTTTACGGCGAGGGGTTAATATATTCAAAAATAAAGGTTTTCGTATAAGTATTGTTTTACTGACCCACTCAATTTTTTTTCGCCCCTCCAGGTTTAGTAGTAGTGTTTACGCGTATACGAGGATTCTGGCAAATCTCAGGAGATGGTTACCTTCAGTGGTGTAACCCTCAACTTATTGACTATACTGTCTTCTGCTCTGACATCACGTGTGAATAGGGTTCAAACCCGCTCACCTGCACACTCTCTTGATTAGGCACTTTAGGTTTAAATTTACCCATACCTTCCACATCACTACACTTTATGGCTTCGTCACCCTCCAGGTGTCGGCTAGCACAACTCGATTCGGAGTCCAAGTGGACATTCCGGGTCTGGGTGTGTCAAATTAATTATAAAAAAACATTGTTTATAATAACGAAAATACCCCTGCATTATTATTATTATTATTATTAGGGCAAAAGACTGTTTACTACCCTCATGTTTCATGGTTTTCAACATTTAGTACATCAATTTTTTTTGTCCCAGAGTCATACCTAAAGTGTAAATTTTAGGACAGTTTCATACATCCGTTTGTCAAACTGTTAATTCTCCCATTAAGTGATGATGTGATGCCCATGTGGACAATGACTGGGCGCCACGTGTCATTTAAAATATTAAAATATTATTATTATTATTATAAAAAAAAAAACCTGTTGTCTTCCCCACCCCGACCCCCATCCCTTCTCCCTCCAACCCCCAACCTCTGCACCTTCCCCCACCCCGAAACTGGACTCGACAAAATACCATTCTCTTCTCTGCACTTACCCAACCCCTAACCTCTGCACCTTCCCCCACCCCGAAACTGGACTTACAAAATGCAAGATCCAGCCAACCCGAAACCGGATCCGAGCTCCAGCTCTCAGGACGCATGGCGCAGCCGTTGCCAGACGCAACTCTGAGCGCTCCGTTCCGGGGCTCCTACCACCATCGAACCCAATCCGAGGTCCATTTTCTGATCCCGACGACCTGGATCTGCTCTAGGACCCGTTCGAAGCCTGTCCTGCAGCTTCGAGGAGCTGGGTGGCTCTGAGGACGACATCTTCGGCACCTACTGGACATGGAGAAGCTCGGATCCAAACTCGATGATGGACCCTCCAATCGACTGTGCTTGGGAGAGAGAGGTGAAGAAGGAGGAATGAGGGGGATCAGGGAAGAGGGACAGGGGGTGGGGTTGGGTTGGGGTGCAGGATAATGAGGAGGAAGAGGGGGTGGGGTTAGGAGAGGAATGGTGGAGGAGGTGGTGGTTGTGGAGAAGGGGGGATAAAAATGGGGGAGAGAAAAGGGGGAGCCGAAGAGGGTGTTGCAGAGGGAAGAAGGAAGGGAGGTGGAAGACGGTTAATTTACTTGATTTGGATGTGTAGTGGGGGAATATATGGGGTGGGGGAAGGTGCAAAGGTTGGGGGTTGGGTAGGTGCAGAGAAGAGAAGGGAGAGAGAAGGGACGGGGGTCGGGGTGGGGAAGAAGACAGGTTTTATTTTTTTTTTATTTTTTTATTTTTAAATAATAATAATAATAATAATTTAATATTTTTAATGACACGTGGCGTCCAGTCATTGTCTACATGGGTGCCACGTCATCACTTAACGGGAGAATTAACAATTTGACTAACGGATATATGAAACTGTCCCATAATTTACACTTTAGGTATGACTCTGGGACGAAAAAAAATTAATGTACTAAATGTTGAAAACCATGAAACATGAGGGTAGTAAACAATTATTATTATTATGGTAGAAAAGGAAATACATTAAAGAGAAAAGCCCCAAGGGCAACCCGTCTAAGTACAATAAAAAAGAAAAGCTGGGTGCGCAGCCAAAGGGACAGTTCCATCCCAAACATCATCCGCTAAAAAATTGGCTTCCCTAAAAACATGCTACCAGCAAATGACCTCAAAGAAGTCTGCCAACTGACGTATGTCTGCAAGAATGGTCTTCAATCTCCAGAGGGCATGATAAGCACCACGAATAGCCTCAATAACCAGCTTAGAGTCACCTTCAACGATGATGCGCTTAAGACCTTTCGCATTTGCCATCCATATGCCATCACGGAAAGCCAAGCATTCCGCCACATTAATGGTATTCCGACCAACCCTTCGCGCCCCAAAATTGATAGGGGAACCATTTTCATTTCTAATCACAAATCCCGAAGCAGCCTGCTGGTTAGTCACCAATCTGTCAAAATTAAGTTTGACAAAGCCAACCTCCGGGGGAGACCACCGAATTGTGCCAGCCTTGGCCAACTGGCCGTCAAATAGTCCATTATGTCCCTGCATATTAGCTGCTTGATACTCTCTGCCCAAACTAAATGCTGAGCAGACGAGAATAGTATAATTCGGATTCTTATTTTGAAAAATGACATGGTTTCTGTACTTCCAAATCTGCCAACAAACCAAGAGTGCCATACTCAACTCACACAACTCTTCACTATTTCTGGTGTCCAAGGAGTTTAACCAATCATTGAAATTAAGGATTTGATTCATTTTTAAAGAGTTAGAAATAGCAGGATTATTCCACACTTGTTTAGCAAAACTACAATCAACAAAAAGATGGCTAATGCTTTCATTTTCTAAGTTACACATAGGATATGAAGTAGGCATATTATTAATGTGAAATCTCGTTCCTGGATTTCATTATTATAATCTAAGTAATGGTATTATTGAGTTTTTATATTATATTTTTGGGAAATTAATTATTTAAAATCTGTAGACCATTTGAGGTCACAATTGATATTGTTGATTAGATTTCGAGATCATGAACGGATAGGCGAAAGCCGTTTGCGAATCCGGGTTATAACGGTATAGTTACGGGCGTTTAAAGTTGTGATACTATAGATTTTAGGAATTATTTAGACTCCCACTTTGTGGGAAAGGGGCCCAATAAGATATTTGGGTTAAGGGACCAATCAGTTAGAAGAGGGAGGGAACTAATCAAATTTTTAAAAGGTTAGGAGCTGGCCAATCAGGAGAAGGAGAAGGAGGGAAAGAAGGGACCCGAAATATGTCATTTTTGACTCGCGAACCACCATTTTTGACCCGGCCATATCTCCTTCATACGAACTCCGTTTTGGGATCTTGGTGTCCATGGAAAGCCCATGATGAGCCTTACATCCTGGTAGTGTTAGATTTCCCAATTTCTTTCCCATTTTTCCAGTTCGAAGCTACAAACCCTCGGGTGTTCCGGCAACTTTATCCCTTTTCCCGGTGGCTCCGGAAAGTTTCACCGTCCATGACCACCACCAAAAGACTTCCCTCAACCCCAGGAACAAAGCCCAAGCAGTGTTGGAGGCGTCGGAGTTCGATTGGAAGCCGAATCAAAGCACACCCTTTTCTAGGGTTTTGGCAGGTTTGAGTGAAATTGAAGTGTTTCCCGGCCAAATTGTAATTGGCCACAGGTATAAAGTTTGCTCTACTCTTTGAGATCTTTATTTCTGTAATTTTTGGTAATTTTTAAAAATAGTTGAATTTTCGGCAAGTCGGGGCGGCCGACCGCCACCCGCGGCGGCGGCCTGGCCAGTGGGCCGACGATGTCCTTTTAAGTTCAATTAGATGCCCTGATTTCATAATTGATATCCTTATGATATGGTTTGATTGTTTGAACCTAATTTCATTACGATATGTGGTTAGGTCAAAAATATGATTCGACGATCTGACCATTGGATCGTCACCAAACCTTAATGCGTGATAGAACATAATATTTGTGTATCATAGAAACTTACGGATTGAGAATCCGACGTACGGATCTTCCTTAATTAGATTTCTAAGTTTGTAAAATTAAATGTCGACCGCCACTTGAATTTTGAAATTGGTGGAGATCCGACCGTCGGATCGGGTTGAGATTTTAGTATGTTATTATTTGAGCATAATGTGTACTTTTGGAAAGTTACGGATCCGAAATCCAATGTGTGGATCTTCCAGATTGAATTGTGAAGAATTGTGGACCCTACCTTTGACCGAAAGTTGACTTTTGATCAACATGTATCGAAACGTCCTAATTACTAAAATTAGTACTACGGGGGACTAAGTGATGTCTAGTGGGCCTGCATTGGTTAGATAGCGACTTGAATATATGAAATATGATTATTATCTTAATTTCTTATATTAGTATCATTTGTGAATATGAATTGGTCTTATAAATATGATTTTTATTGAAATGTGAATTTTATATATTTAGCCATAGACCTATGCTAATTAAATATGATTTGGCTTGTGTATTGATGATGTTTGTGATATATATATGTGTTTAATTAACTTTTAATAATGTGAATGATAATTATGAAGAATGTTATGACAATTATGGGATATAAATATTGTTTGATAATTATTTGGATATGATTGCCAACTAAATACTTATTTGAACTTGGCATTATTACCTAGCATGAGATGGAGATGAAAGTCAGGAGATGAGTTATGTACTTTATTAGATTTTTAGTAGAATTAGTAATTGAGGGAATTCCTTGTGTTGTGCTCCATATGACTAGATGCTGGTTGATATGTGGAATCGATAGCATGTATGCGTATAATCATGTATAAGGTGTGATGATGAGACTGCACCATGTAGACGTGGTGCATGGCTGGTCCTGCTTGGTTTATCCGCATTAGGGGACCATACTATTTATGGATCGCGCTTGGTTAATCCGCGTTGGGCGATCCTTATGGCCATTCATACTTAGGGCTGATCATGCTTGGTTAATCCGCATTGGGTGATCACTGCCTAATAGTTCTGTAGGTATGACTGTGCTTGGTTAATCCACGTTGGGGGACCATATGCATTCTAGAAGTGAGGAGGATTAGTTGTACTTGGTACATTTGGTGGGGGAATCATATGCTTGTTTGGATTCCGTTGAGTGATGGTCCAGAATCCCTTCTATTCTGCGATTCCGTTGAGTGATGGTCCGGAATCGTATCCAGCTTGTATTTCATCGAATGGTTCGGTTCTATATGCATGGTACTTTGAGATTCCGTTGAGTGGTCTGGAATCCCTTTGGTGTCTTGGTCCCTTGGATTTGTTTTCAGCTTCAGAGATGTAGGCTTCCGCCGAACTGTGTCGCTCTTACTTACTTTTCATGGTGTTGTATGAGATTATGATTATGAGCTGTTGTGATTTGTTTCAGACGAACCGTTGGATGTCTGGGTGACTCCTTTGGAGTTGTTAGAGTTCCTTGGTTAAATTTGTGAAATGATATGTTACTGCATTCATTAATTAAACAATTAAATGCTAAGATCATGTATCTTTGATTCATGATTAATTAATTGATGTGATTGTGGAATGACGTTGGGTATGATTGAGATTATTATGATTAGAGTAATTGATTAATGTGACTTGAGAATAACATTGTGCTTCGTTGGTCCTTTGATATGTTACATACTATGATTTGCGGTATTCTGTGAAACAGAGTGATTTATATGATGGATGAATTGGAAAGTATATGTGTGAGAATGGGTTACATGCGTGTATGAAAGATGATAATTGTTGTTTGACGTAAGGTTGATGTGTAATATGGTGCATTATGATTTTCTGTTAGAAGTATTTTACGGAAAGATTAGAGTTGACGATTGGTGAACTACGAATGGTTTGATCCCTTTTAAGGGTACGCAGGCAGTCTAATGAGGAGGTTAAATGCAGCCATAAAGTATAAGAAAAATTATCACGAAATTCGAATCTTGAATTGTGCATTGTCCATATCCCGGAGGCGGGGTATGCGAGTGATACGGGTATTTGGTAATGTCACGTGTCAATCCTGGACGTATGTCGGGATCGGGGCGTGACAATTAATATATCTCGCCAACCTGTCTCTGGTTTGGAGTTTTCCCAGAATGAGAAGCCAACTAAATTTTTTTACTTTGTGAGGTACGATAAGGTTCCACATTCTTTTCAGAATCTTGCAAGAATTCGCATTATTAATAACAGAATTCTGTATCCAAGTTGTGGACTGGATAGAGAATTTACCATTTCCATTTGGACCCCTGATAGCAATTATAACGCACCACAAAGTAGCACACAATAATCCTATTGATTTTCCTTATTAACACTAAAATTTGTCGATTGTAGCATATGAAAATAAGGGTCTTTCCCGCAGAAGATTGTTTTATCCAAATACTTAAAATGTCACAAAAACGGGGTAGCTGTCTCCACTGACCAGCCACCAAACAATAATAATTAGATTAACTTAAACTTATCCAAATGCAACGAAATTTTATACACATAAACTAGACACACTGAGCTATGTTCACACAAATTTTTGGGATTTTTGGAGTTGATTAGCTATTTAAATTAAATTGCACAAAACAGTACAGAAACTGATTTTAAATAATACCAATAGATTTTAATTCACAAGTTAAGAAAATGAGTTAGGGGAAATGCTATCCACCACCAAATAATCATGCAAGTATGTTATGTTTCATTCAAATCCCTTTTATTTCCGGATGAAGATGCTCAAGTTGGCTCAATGTTAGAACACAACCTATTACTCTTTCTTACGTAGTATGTTAAGAGAATGGTGTTTTCAACTTAACTTAGTTTCTAGCATGCAATCTAGAATGGTGTGTTCATAGATTTAACAAGTAGAAATCATTAAGAATAAAAAGAGTTTGAGTCATCACAAGGCATCGTAAGTACTGGCGTTGTCTTACTTATCCTAGAAATCGGTTCACATGTTAACCACAATTAACAAGTGCTACTGTAGAACATATGTAGGCCCTCATTCAACAAGGGCAGGCAGACATATATTCATAGCATTAAAATCCTAGATATGCTCACTATGTATGCATCCATAGAAACACATAAAGAATTTATCAATGAGATAAGTAGTGAAACAATTTTCATCCTTTCATAAAAGTCATTCAAACAAAATATCACAACAAACTTACAATCATATTAGGGGCTTCAAAACAGCCCCTCACTACTAAAATTTAGTTACACATTATTATCAAATTAAACCAAAAGTAAAACATGAGTTTGGAAAGATTTAACCGAGAAAAATAGATTGAAGCCTTGCTCTCTGCCCGTGCTCTCAGTTTCTTCCCCTCCTTATTTTCAGCGCCAGTCTCTCTGTGCGCTTCTCTCCGTCTCCCCGAGGCTCCTCTCCTTCCCGCGCGCCTCCTGTGTTCTTCAATGCTCTCTGCCCCCTTTTCGCCTCTGCGCTGTACTCACTGACTTCCTCTTTCTTTCTCGCTGCCTCAGGCAGCGTGCCCCCTCTCACTGCGCTTTGATGCGTCTCTATTTATCTTTCTTCCCAGCTTTCCTCACGCTGCTTTCTTCACGCTGCTTGTCATTCTCTTTTTGCTGTCTCACGTTCTGTTTGCTCCCGCTGCCCTCTTCTTTCTTCTATCTCCCCCCTTCCTTTCCTTGCAGCTTCTGTTTCTATATTTTTCTTTCTTTTCTTTTCAGCTCCCTCACGTTACGCCAGCTGCAAAAGGCAGCTCTCATTCCTTTTTTTATCTCTTGCTGCCACTAGTTGCAAAGGCCCTTATTTTTTATATTTTATTTTTCTTCTGCCAGCACAGGCCCCGTGCTCTTTCTTTGCCAGTACCATGTCAGCCTTCCTGCTTCTTTATTCTAGTTGCCTACAACAGAAACCAAGATCAAACTCGAAGGTGGTATATAGTTTCTATAAAATGGCTAAATAAAATTAGAAGAAGCAATATGAAATATATATATGTTATACATAATTCGTATCTTTCCAACTAATATCACCTACTAATCCTAGATAAAGATGTTAACTTCCGTGACAATACACACTTAGTGAAGAAGAGTGACAAGGCTTGTGAATACTTGGGAGGAAGCCAGAGAATGGAAAGACTTGAATTAGCATGGATCTCAATCACTTAAAACTACAAAAATCAAATAAGTGAGCAAGATAATTTTTACGAATTTTGTCACTTAAAATCTTACTTGTGCTAATTTTATTTTCTTAGCTAGATAAATTCGATAAAACACAAAAACAAAGTAAATAACTCAAAAATATAAGAAACTAACTAAGAAAAGACGAGAGAATTTGATGTAAAATATGTATAAATATGAGCTTATCAAATACCCCCACACTTAGCTTTTGCTAGTCCTCGAGCAAAACAACGAAAACATGAAAAAGTAATAACATGAAAAACATTAGTTTCTCCTATGTGACCCTCATAGAACTTCATTTGAGAACACAAATCATCAAGAACCATAGCTAACACCAAACAAGTTAATCCAAGTTCATTTTCCTTATTCAAATATTAGTAGTAATCTTTGAATCATCCTTGAAGTGTAGTGTGTGAGATAGCCATGTTAATGCAATTTCAAAATTTTTATTTTTAAAATCACCATATGCAAACTAGCAACCTTCTCACGGGATATACACTCAATCACACATGTGTTTAGTTTTAATGTGTTTCGCTCAAAGAATCAAATGTGAAATTTCTACCATAAGCTTGCATAAAGATCTCATCTCCACAATCATAATTGCACAACTTAAATCAAGAGGACTTTTATTGGATGTAATGAGGTTTAGGGAGAGGGTTATTGAAATGAAAGAATAGGAAAATACAAGTTCCAAGCTACATTGTAAGCAATTCTTTTGTTTAGATTTATAAGAACTCAAGCTTTCCAGCTATTCTTCAAGTCACCTCCAACCACAACCTTAAACTGAAATTTTAAACACTTTTTATTTTCTTCGTAAACAAACTTTCTTTCTTTCTTGTTTTTTTTTTTTTTTTTTTTTTTTTTTTCAAGCAGAAACAAATGTGAAAAACCCCCACACTTAATCTTTTGCCAAACTCCCTACAAGTACTTCACAAACATTTCTCATAAGATAATTTCACAGTACTCACTAGCTCGCTTGGAAAAGGTAAGGAAAAAAATTTCAGGTATAAGGGTAGACATATCTGGTGATAAGAAATAAAAGGCTCACATATACGGCTCAAATTGGCAATCTAATGATATCATTTTTCTTTGGAAAACAAGGTTATTTGGGCCATGGTGGTAAACCTAATGCCTCTATCATTTTCAAGTTCATGCAATCAATGACAAATATTTCGAAAGATCGTTATGCAAGTTCTAGAGAAGTATCTCACATAAGTTCATCACACATGAAAGAATAAGAGTGTATGAAAAATGCACACACTTTCAATAGGCTCAAAAACTCACATAGGATGTATATGGTCACTAAATTCACATATGGAGCTTTAAATCATGCTTTAGTTTCACATCAACAAGGCTATGTGCGTTTAGTTTTTCAAAGATAATCAAATATGTACAAAACTAACACGAGAATTAGGAATTTCACACAACACATGTTAACTAAGTTCTTGATCATCATGGTTCAAATTTTATCCAATTATATCATTGGGTCGGGAAACTAACAAAAATCTAATTCAAAACAATAAGGAAAACAAGGAAATATTTTTGGATTTTTTTAAATTTTCCGATTTTTTATTTTTTTTTTAATAAAAAAAACAACAACTTAATTAAGAAAATACAAAGCAATAACATGGAAACAAATGAAACCAGTTCAAGGTCGAAGGTACAAAAATTTTCAAGTTGGTCATTTTTATACTCTTTACCCCCACACTTAAACTAGACATTGTCCCCAATGTCAGAAAATGTAATAAAATGCAAATAAAAATAAAATAAATAAATAAAAAGAAACAAAATAAAGCAATAGGACTGAAAACTTCCCTAATTTGCAGTAAAATCAAGCGATGACCCCCCAAGCTAAAATTCTGCAATCAACTTCAAGGGTGGAAATAACCAAAAGTTCCTGCAAAGAAGAGAACTAATTCAGTTAAGCACGCAAGAAAATATATAAAAAAAATAAACGAAAAATTGAAAATGAAAATAAAAGACAATGAATAAAACTAATAAGTGATCATTGGTCCTGTTCGTTGACTTTCCACAGCTTTGAACTCGAACTGGCCTAAGGAACTTCTTAGCAAGGAAAATGAGACTTGATTGGTGATGGTGACTGATGCGTCCATTTGTTGTTGAAGCTTCTCGAGCTCTTGGTTTCAACTCGGACTCCTTCTGCCGGGTTGATTGAGTCTGCAGGCTGCATTCTTCTCATCTTGTTTCTTCTGCACGGCAGGTAGGCACGAGGTAGAGGTGGTGGTCTGTTTCTTTGTTCAATCTGTCCAAGTGCCGACCGATTGCCTTCTTTCTCCTTGCCTCGCAGCCAAGAGCAAGGGTAAAGGAAAAACATGCCATGAGATATCTTTGCCTTTGACTCTGATGATATGAGATACTTTTGCTTTTGAAGAAGTATCGTTCCACCCCAACTTTGCCAAGCAAGCATTGTTGAAGTGAGCACTCTTTCTAATGCCCAACCCCCCATTCTCTTTAGGGCAACAAACTTTGTCCCAAGCAACAAGGTTAAGTTTGGAGTCGTTTCCCCACATAATTTTTTTGTTCTCTCTATCAATAGCCTTAGCCAGCTTTTCAGGACATTTAAAACAAGCCATAGTATGATTAGGAACACTAGAGAGGTTTGCTTTAATAAGAGTAAGACCCCCTACCTTAGAAAGCGTATTGGCCTTCCAACCAAAAAGTTTGTTTTGGATCTTGATAATAAGTTCCTTAGCATTAGTTGGATCCTTCCAAAAAATTATATTATGAATCCCTAAATGTTTTCCAATAGTGGTTTTATGCTGGATTTGCAGAATATTAACAATATCATTCTTGGATTGATTTCGAGTGTTATTGGAAAAATAAAGCGACGACTTATGGACATTTATTTTTTGTCCAAAAGCATTAGAAAAATCATTAAGCACTTCGGCTATATTTCTGGTTGCATTATTGGTAGCTTTAGCAAAGATCAAACAATCATTTGCAAACATTAGGTTCGTGACTCTAAAACCTTTAGGGGCAGTTACACCCCTGCATTATTTGATGAATTATTTTGGGTTGCTTTTGAACTTTTTTGTTTGTGAGGCATTTTTGTCTTATTATTTTGGGTGAAGCCCGTGACCCCAAATAGGGTTGTTGGCTCTGTATAGTAGTATATATTTTACCTCTTGAATTAACACCCCAGTTCAAATCGACGCCTATATTTTTATTTTTTTTAATTAAAAGCCTAAACTTTTTAAAATCAGTCAATTGACTAACGCCAACATATCGTCATATCAACAACATGCACCAATAAAAATATTCCATGTGGAAATTAATAAAATAAATTAAACTACATATATTTAGAAAGGAAGAAAAAAAAAAAACCTAGCTCAATTATTCATCCACTAAAAGGCCCCACAATAATATGATCCCCGCACGTGTCCAATGTAAGGAAAGAGACCCTTAATACCTTAGTTGGAAAACAAAAATAACAAAGATGAAGGTGTGCAGGTATTCGAAACCATGCAGAAATGGATGGAAAAATAAAATAAAATAAAGTAATGCTACACTTACCATATATTTTAGTATTATTCTAATAAAGGTAGAATCTACCAACACATATGGGTCTCATATCTCTCAGAAACATGATGCAAATGATGGTAAAAATATATGTGGTAAAAATAATATAATTGAAAAAAAATAACGCTTGACAACTCCTCTAAGCACTACCTTGTTTAACAGTCTCGTTTCATTAACATGTACTACTTGCACAAAAGGTTATTAACATTGGGAGGGCCTTAAAAATTCGGGCCCCTTGTGCAATCTCACAACTCACACATCCTCAGGATCGGCCTTGCTTCTAATTAATGTACATAGATTCTATAAAACCCAAATATCATTATCATTTAGGCATAGAAATCGGATAGTTACTTTAGATTCCTGATAAATAGAGTATTCTCCTACGTATTTTCACACGTTGTTAATTCTTCGAGTTGTGGCTTGAGTGTACAGAATATATAAAGTTCGTCGGAGCCCAAAAATTATAGTGCTTAGACTTTGGATTATAAATTGTTGAATCCTATGAGGCAAACACCTACCGAATTGCAAGCACAAGAGCATGGGTAAAATTCTATCTTTAAAACATTACATTTATGCAAGCTTTAATCTCTAAATTTGATAATGTTTTACAACTCTAAAAATAAAAATTTCCTTAATTAGAAAGTATGAGCAATTCCAGAGCCTAGAGCTTTAGACATTGGCAACAAAAGATGTTGCATTTGACGTGGAGCCTAGCCCTCTTCTTGAAGAAAGAAGCATCATTGCAAGAATTTGATGCAATTGTGGCATGAATCTCTCCAATTTCTATGAAAAGATTTGGTTTGATCATTGGGCTAGATGATTTGTTGTACATATAGTATATAAAACAACATCAGAGTTATGAAAATTATCTATTCTATTAAGAGAAGAGGGCATGTCAACTTTTTGCCCCATTTTCTTCCAATTTTGTCATCACTTTTGAATAACAATGTTGACATGAGGAGGGCAAAATAGTAATTTTGTATCTTTTGAACTTTTCCCCCCTTTTTTCCTATTTTGCCCTCACTTTTGATACACAATATTTACATAAGGAGGGCAAAATAGTAATTTTATATCGAAATATTTACATAAGATAAAAAATATGCACTTACTAAGAGAAATTGTCCCACCATCATTTTTTCATACACGTAAGTGAAATGTTTTTTGGATAGTTTGAATGAACTGAAGCGGTTGCGCTTGAGGAGAATATAGGAGGAGGTGGGCAATTGTTCACACACACAGAGTGTGTGCTCATCTGCTAGTTGATGATAATTAGAGGACGACATTGCAAACAATAACAATTTTCTACTTTTTATGGATCCCAAATCTAAACAGTATGATTTCTATTCGGTTTTTTTTAGCTAAAATGATCTTTGAGATTGGTATAACTCCTCATTTTGGTCCTTGAGTTTTGAAATCAATAAAAGTGGTCACTAAATTTGTTCACCATCAATCATTTCGGTTATTTTGTGAAAAATTCTGTTAAATAAGGATCAAAGTGCAAAAAATATCCTCAATTTAATAAACAATGAGCAAAAATGATTTGACACAAATTGAGGGTATTTTTTGTCATTTTATCCTTATTTAATAAAGATTTTTCATGGAATGACCAAAATGATTGATGGTGGACAAATTAAAGGACCACTTCTATCGATTTCAATTCTCAAGGATTCAAAGTGCGGAATTATGCTAATCTCAATGACCATTTTGACTAAAAAGTCTTTTATTCTTCTAATTAAACACACCATAAAAGAAGAGTTTTACTATTTGAACATCATCACCTATTTAAGTTCACTCTAAATTCTATTTATACCCCATTAAACTTCAATTTTAACTTTTTTAAAAACACCACTTTGTTACCAAATTGCCCTTAAACATACACACAACACCCACAAACCCTAATCTTAATTTAACCTCAAATGTAATTAAGCTTGTTTTAATTTGATTCAAAACTACAAAGATATTTTTAATTGTGTAAATAATGATTGGACTACTTACTTTTGCACAGGCTATGCATGTGACACAAGGGGTTATTGGAGTAGAAGTTCCAAAAGAGGAGATAAATAGGTGTGAGCAAGGAAGAAAATATCGGTAATATCGGAAATATCGGTAGTCCGAAAACACGGAAATATCGATGGAAATATCGGTAAAATATCGATATCGATATCGATAAAAATTACATGGAAACGACGGAAATTGTAAGAAAAACTTGGAAATTTTTATTGAAACTTTGTAGGATGTTTATTTAGTCAATTATCTATTAGTTTATCACAAAAAATTGGAAGGAAATGCATTGCATGATGGATTTAACTGATTTAAGTTGATTATATAGCGAGCTGGCAAACATTGTGAGTGTAGAAAATATGTAGTAATTAATGAAAGAAGTTTAAACACACCATAATCATTTATATATAATTAATTAGTACAATATTTGGAGGTTTTATTTAGGATATTAAAAAAAAAAAAAGGAAGTGAATAAAATGATGAAGAATAATGTGCCGAATTTGACACTTTAAATTTCTTACACATAAGAATAAGACTAAACTTTAATTTGGATGCCGATTATGTTTTTTCAAGTTTATATAAAGTAAAATAATTGAATTTTGGAAGCCAGGAGTGTGTCAATTGAATTTTGGTCGGCGTGCAAGGTATCAATCTCTTCGTCTCGTCGAGTAGTACAACTTTCCTTTTTGTTTCACTCAATTTCGTTGAGTATTGAAAAAGTTATACTCATTTGAATCTTACCCAGTTTCCGGCGACCTCAGTAGCTTTCGAGGAAATTTCCGGCCAAACCACAATGATTCAAACGTCTTGTGAGATACCATTCTCTTCGTCTCTTCGAGGGCTACAACTTTCCTTTTTGTTTCACTCAATTTCGTTGCGTATTGAAAAAGTTATACTCATTTGAATCTTACCCAATTTCCGGCGACCTCAGTGGCTTTCGAGGAAATTTCCGGCCAAACCACAGCGATTTGGCCGGCGTGCAAGGTATCAATCTCTTCGCCTCGTCGAGTAGTACAACTTTATTTTTTGTTTCACTCAATTTCGTTGAGTATTAAAAAAGTTATACTCATTTGAATCTTACCCAGTTTCCGACGATCTCAGTGACTTTCGAGGCATTTTCCGGCCAAACCACGACGATTCAGACGTCGTGTGAGATACCATTCTCTTTGTCTCTTCGAGGGCTACAACTTTCGTTTTTGTCTTGCTTGATTTCGTTGAGTTTTGACAAAGTTATGGCCGTTTAAAGTAGGTGTAAAGTTTCGGCCGAAATTCTGATTTTTTCCTATTGGGAGAGTCCCACATCGCCCATGGTTCCTCACTGCCCTCACAATTTTGCCTATAAAATCCACATTCCCCTACTCAGTAAGCCATATCTTGTTCGCCCTTTGGGCTGTGATCAAGTGAAGTATGTGTTGAGTTTTCTCAACATATTTAAGTATTTTTTAGTATTATGTGGCGATATTATCGATAATTTCGAAAATATCGCGATATTATTGATATTATCGATAATATCGTGATATTTTGACGAAAATCATTTGGATAGTTAAAAAAATATCGGGTCTCCAAAAAAACGATAATATCGGCGATATTTCGCCGATATTATCGATATTTTCTTCCATGGGTGTGAGTATATATATGTAAGAGTAGAATTACTATTTCATCCTTAATTATGAAGTACTATAAACTCACATAATTTGTTTTGTCGGATTTAAGCTCACATAATTAAAAATGGAACCAGGATTCTCTCCTGAGCATTCCCTAGGGATCCTAAGGATCCTGCAATCTTGTCCGTTCATCGTGTATCGTGCGGTCAGAAATCATTTAAAATTTAAATTTTAAAATTCAAATATGAATAGTACCTAACGAAAACTGACCGCACGATACACGATGAACGAACAAGATTGCGGGATCCCTAGGATCCCTAGGGAAATGCTCAGGAGAGAATCCTGGTTCTTAAAAATGTGCATGATGATCATTTTACTCAACCAAAGAGAGTTTTCTTAATTAATAGTATAGATGTGTATAGTTTCATAATTAAACATTTTTCAGAAGAAAAAAAAAAGAAATTTCGTCAGGCAAAATAAGGTTTTCATCGCCTAAATCTTTGCCTAACAGATATTTGTGGGGGCAAAGATCGTAGTACGAATGTTTGCCTGAAGACTTAAAAATTTTGTTGGGCAAACTATGTTTTCGGACAAAAAGTTTCATCGGGCAAAATGCGTTGACCAACTTGGCTTGACGAACCGAACTTGCCCGACAACTGTATTTCATCGAGTTCTGAAAATAAAAATATTAAAAACACATTTGCCCAATAAAATAGTCACCGGGCAAGGAATTTAAAGGCAAAAAAAAAAAAAAAAGTACATGATCGACAAAAGAATTTGTCGAGCAAACATTTAATTGTTATTTTTAAATTGTAATTTAAATTATATTAATCTCAAAAGAAATCACTATATTACAAAAAATTATTTAACTATATTAGAACTGAAATAATCATACAAACGTATATGTAAAATATCCTAAACTAACTACTCTTAGTGTGGTGGTTGAAGGTCGCTCGGATGACAAAGGAGGCAAATGCTAGAGCCCACCATTATCTGTGCCATCCCAGTAATGTTCAGCAAAAACTCATTCTGCTGGTGCACAGCTTCTTCCCGAGTTCTTCTCGCTGGCACTCTTCTTTTTCTAGGTGTCGTATAACCTTTAACATCATCTCCAACTGCTGCAGTTTGGAAGACGTCCCACTTGGAAGCTGAGAGTCAGATGAAGAAGATCCCCGAGGTCCCGAACTTAATCCGCTTCTATGCCGCGAAGTTCTCGGCCTTTCTGTTGCCTAACCTTTTCCATCAGCAACTGTAGAGACATATCTGGATCAAGTGTTAGCTGCCCTAGTTGCGTGTTCAATTGATGCTGAGAGAGGTTGGCGAGGTACTCGTCTTTGTTCAGAGACTTATAAACCTTCAAAAAAGAAAACCAATTAAATTATCGATCATAATTTAATTTTTTTAAGTGTAATGAAATTTGAAATTAAAATTTTGAACAAAATACTTACATAAATGTCATCTTGCCATAATTGGCATGCGTATCCCCCATGCGTTGACTTCCGGGAAAACCAATTCGCATACCACCTTAGTGGTGGAGATGCACAATTCCAAGTAACTTGTAAAATAGCAAATAGTCGTAAGCAAGCTAAAGATTGGGATAGGGGATAAGCCGGTCAGAGGCTCTTTAACGGTGAATTAGTAACCAATATTAAGACTCAAGTAATGGGTAAGAGAATAAGTACATGAGAATTGCATTACCCGAGATGAACCATAGAATAATGCATTTATACTAGTCGATGAGAGGACCTTTTAAGATATTAGGATCCTTATTAAACCAAGAGAATCCCACAGGATATCTTGGAAATAGATATTGCATCCTCTTAGAAGTGTAATTACTTGCGGCGCACGCTAATCCTTAGATTGTAAGAACTCTAAAATCATCTGAAACCCTCTGATTCCTTGTTGGATTAGGTTTCATATATTGTGGAATAAGCATGGTAAATCTCAACGAACTTCGCACACTAATTCCAGAACGGGATGATGGTAGCATTGCTACTCCGTTTATTCAGGTCTACAGTGTATGCTGTTAAGTCTATCATCGGACTTCTAAGGTATGCATATTTAGTCGTCTTGCTCCAGCCCTAGAAAATCATGGTCCCACAATTGCCCCAACTATGTATCTTAAAGGATTTGTTCCCCTTGAGGATAGATAGTTACCCAAAGACTAAGCTTTTCGGAGTAAGTTGGAATACATACCATTTTGATTCTTTTGAAAGGTATTCTGGCTTCAAACCTTGTGAACTTTGTGAACGTTGAGTTGTTCTATATTCAGGCACATTACCTCGTTAACCATGTTGTTGGAACCAAATTCGCGCACCAGAGACCGAGGGGAGGAATATGCTGATCAAAGGCTTTCCGTCAATCAAGTTAGAAAGCAATAATAAGACTCAAATAGTGGGCACGAGAGTTAGAGTGCGATGATTGTGTTACAATAGATGAATCCATAATGATGTATTTATACTAGTCGGGAAAGAAACATTTTTAGGATAGAATCCTGTATTCAACTGGGAGAATCCAGAAGTAGATATTGCATTTTCTTGGGAGTGTGATTACTTATGGCGCATGCCAATTTCTAGATTGTAGAAACTCCAAGAACATAGGAAACCTAGATGATTCCATGTTGGATCAGGTTCCCGTATCTTGCAGAACAAGCATGGCCAATCTCAGCAAAGTTGTTCAGACTAAGCCCACTAATCTGGAACAGGATAATGAGGGCACCACTGCTCTGTTAATCCAACTCTGCTCGGAGCTGTTGAGTTTATAACAAGACTTCTGAGGCACTTGTATTCTTACTTGCCTTACTCTGGCCTTAGAAAATCATGGCCACACAATTGTTCCTAACTATGTATCAGAGGAACTTGTTCCCCTTGAGGATGAATAATTATCCAAAGACCATGCATTTCAAAGTAAGTTGAATAGATACTGATTATTCTTCAATCTTCACATAACGATCCGGTTTTGCAAAATAGACAAAACGTTTTGAATTCAGACGTGCTATCTCGAGAGCTGTGCCATAAAAATTATGCCTCCGAAATTCAGAGTGAGGTCACGATTTGCAGGCTACGAACATGGGAACATGGCTCCTTGCCTGGAAATTTAGTGCACCATCATGCCTCCGAAAAGTCAATACAACTAGTAAAATTATGTGTTATAACATTCAAACCTAGGCTTTACACCATTCAAAAGAATAGTTGAAAATGGTGATTTGGAAATCATCTAAGGGTGGCTTTGAACTCTGCCTCTGAGTACGACTAATTCTATCTCGAACCAACATACTACGACAAGTATACTCTGCGACACCATGTGTTCAGCAGGTTCGAAGAGGAGGGGCATCTAGACTAAGCAATTCCCAAAAGGATCTTGTTTCAATGGAGTTCTAATACACAGAAATGCTTTGGCCAAGTCAACCAAGGTAGTCTAATAAAAAACACTCAGGTACGACACATAGGGTCTAACAAAAGGATTCCAAAGGTGTTTTCGACCCATATACAGGCGACCAAATCCTCAAAGACCATTTTTTTAAGACGAACATGCAATTCGAACTAAGGAATAAATCTTCTCTAAGTATCACCTTGTCTATATCAAGACCCTTAACCACAAAATGGGGGCAAGAGAATAGAAGAAAAAAGATAAAGACTGGCGGTAATTTCAAACGCAAGACGACACTTTCCCATCCTTAATCCGATCAATGCACCAAGTGCAGAGCAAAAGAATTTCCATGGGTTTCATGCCTCATACTTAAGTAAGGTGGTCCTCCGGCTATCGTGATGAGAATTTTTAAAGGCACTAAGTTTGGGAGATAGTATTTTTTCGGATCAACGTTACCGTGTGAGGGTGGTTTGAGCTCGTTCCTAGGCCCACAAACTTACTCGTATCCTGCCCTATCACTTACTACTTCAAAGTTGGAAAATCATTTTTTCTTTCTTATAAGGTACTCTAACGGTTAGGTTTGGTTCTTCAATCAAGTATTGAATGACTTTCCAGTCAGATCGTTCTTGGATTTCGGCCGTACTTTTGATGGTTCCCAAGGATCCAATATGACCACTTAGGTCTACGTTGCCATGATATTGTTTTATGGAAGTGGGTTGGCAGAAGTTCGGCCTGATTTCGCTAACTCGAAAAGCCTCGCTATGAGAATCTAGCGGAGTGTTAGCTTACTTCAAAAAGATTGTTAGATTAAACTATATTTTACAATGTAGAAGCAAAACATGGGATGTCCCAAGCACTTAATTGTTTGGGAAAGAACTACTCAGAAAAGCTAAACATCGTTCGACAAAATCATGCATTTGTAACATAAAGTTTGGCAAAAAGAAAGCCCAAATCCCATGATTGGGGCAGAGAAGTTCAAATTATGGATAAGACAGACCTTTATCCTAGCGAAATTGCAGGACCATAAGATAGATGTGGCAATTATAGCTCATTACCAGCAGCCACATTTGTAGCACCCGCTGGATCTGTGGCAGAAGGGTTGACAAGATCAACATTGGAACTAACCAGGTTAGCTCAGTGACCTTTCGAAGGTAGAAGACAATTCATTTTTTTTCAGAGGTAGCGAGCTCCACAGCTTCTGTCGCAAACAAAGAAGGTATAGACAAGCCGACCTTTCAAATTTTTTTTCAACAAACGGCTTGAATCCCATTTGTCATGATGGTTCTGACCCGTTTAGTCAGCAGGATAACTTGGCTATACTCACACTCAATTGCATCTTTAAATAACCTTATGATCTCCGCCAAGTCCACCTCGTTCTCTGTTGTGGTCTGTTGGAAGGCCTCTGTGTGTGACTTCTCGCTTTGGTCTGCTTCTCGTTGAACCGTGTCTAAGTTTGATTGAAGGATGGCATGATTAACATCTAATAAGCTTCGTTCTGTTGTCAGTCTCTGTTCTGCCTCATCTTTAGTCTTTAACACTTGAACTGACATTGCTTTTACATTTTGCAACCGCTCTTTCAAAGCATTTTTTCAGCATCCCATGAGCGCTCTACATTTAAGAGCTCATCCAACTTAGGACCTTTTCCTTGTAGACTTCTCTTAAGTTTGATCATACTGCCTAGTTCACTCTTTTAAGTAGTTTCAAACTTTATCATTTTATCTATTTGACTTTGAAGAAGGGCCTCAGTCCAAGCATTTTCCTATAAGAAAATATTCACCACAATATTCAAAAAGCCAGAAAAGAGAAAAAAAAGATATCATGTTAGAAAGAAAGAAGAACTAACCATGTATCTGCGATATGATAATATTTCTCTGCTAGGTGATCAACATCAGTGGCTATCTCACTAAAATCGGCGGAGGAGATATTCAAGTAGACCAAAGCTTGAGCGTACCTGGTGTCATAAAGATTGACTGCGTTGATGGGAAACATCTTGGAACCACTTGCAGGTTTGGTTGTAAAAAACTGCCCTCCTACTGTAACCACTTTGGGAGGGATAAACAGAGCAAGTGATGGTCCCTGGGGATTGATAAGTGCCCCCTTATCTACTAAGTCTAAAGCATGAACTTGTTCAAGTATCAGATCATGAACAACCAAAGTAAAGACCTGTTCTCGAAAACATTGGTGTTGTTCCTGTTGTAGCTCTTTCTATGACTATTCTTATGCCATAGTTAGAGAGGCTTGATCCAGATGAACCTTGGTGGAATTCTCATCCTCCCCAAAGAGGAGTTTGCATCCTTCTTCTCCATCAGCTGCTGGAGAGGGCCCTCTCCAGGCAACTCTGATTTAAGGGGAGTGGGGTTGCCGATTTCTAACACTTTATTTATCTCTTCTCGACAACTCCCAGAACTGCTTGCCGATTTGGGCTTTTTTTTTGGGAGCCTTGTGTTTGGGTTAATATTTAACCCTTGGGCTTTCAAGAAGGAAAACCCAAGAGAGTTCAATAAAGAACGTTCTACCCAAAGCCCAGAATCAAGCCCAGTTCATCCATTTCAAGATATTATGGCAGCTCCCCATTAAAGCAAAGGCCAATTGCTTACAAGAAGTAACAACCGATGACAGATCACCAATTATTGCCCCAAAAGTACTTTTTGGATGACAAACACGTAAAAAGGCTTGTGACTCACTAACCTTCAGTTGTTTTCGGGCAAGAACAGAAACGACACAACTGGGCTAATTCGTTTATAAAAGGAGGAAGAGGGCCCATAGGTAAGGACACTCAACCAATCAAACAAACATATATAACTTGTCTCTCAGCCAAGCAAATACCCAGAAAGTCTTGCTTTGTCTAGACTTTGCACCCTTTTTTAGCCTTAGACTTCCTTAGAAAGACATCTTTTGTCTATGTAAAAGCTCTGCTACCTTTTCCCTAAATGCTGTAGTATCGATCTCTTATGTGTAAACTCCTTTCCAGTCATCCCCTTTAGTACTTAATCCTTTTTGTAAACTGCCAAGGGAAGATAATGCAAGACGTTTTAACCTTGCCCGACTCTCTTTGTTTTTGCCTTCTCATTAATAGATATGGTATTATAATGTATCCTTCAGTAGATATGCAAGTCATTTTCGGTCTCTTAATGATCCGAAGTTCCATTAACTCTCAGATCTGGTTCCCTTAGTACTTTTACTATCTTGAAAGTAAATGAAACTGATGTTTTGATTAAGATCTGGATCTCCACCCTTTGAAGCATACAAGATAAACAAAAGTCCTTGATCTCAAGGCATAAAAAAGAACTTAATGTGGACTTAACCCATCCACGACAATCCTTTGATAATGAGAAGTTAGAGTAACTTGGGGCGCAAGTAATCGACTTAAATACACTCATTCTACATCTGCCATATAGAGATGGCAGTGGCAAGCCTCATCGCTTAGTTAGTTTTGATTGCGAGCCTCACGGCCTACACCTAAGGCCCGACAAAGGCACCTTTTAGAACTAACTATGTTATCTTTTTGCAGCCCGACAAGTAAGCGAGAGCTCGACAGCCAACCAAAGTGCCAACTCCTCGAGGAGATGTGTGTTGGAGCCAGGGACCCTTCCCAGGGAAATTCCTGCTCGAACATAGTTTTGGCACGACCGATGGGATTCAAAGATATTGTATGCTAAGAAGACGAAGGAAAGAATAAACCTTCAGGTGGAAAAAAGAACAAAAAACCACCAGGATCTAGTATGGCAAATCTCCCTGGCAAGGATCCATCTTGACCGAAAACCCGACCCCTTCTGAGAAATTAGGAGGAAATGTCATGAGTGAAGATTTGCAGGCTACTATGATATCTGTGATGAAGAGTATGGAGAGAAACTCTCTACAAACAAAAGAGGAAGTAAGCAGGCTCTGTTCCTTAACAGGATATCCGTAAAGGAGGCTGGGTCGGGAGTACTCTACCCCAGAAAATAATCATGCTAGAGAAACCATGAAGGAAACTAGCCCGGTGGAGGAACCAGGTATTCCTTTGTTTCCGTTACTTGAGGAAAAAAGAGGTAGAGAGAAAAACAAGGAAGAATCCAGAAATAGTCAGCCAGTGTTGAAGACAATTAAGGAGCCAGAGTTGCCTGACCCTGTGTTATCTTTATTGAATAACAATGGGCAGTGCAGGTCAGAAATAAAACGGTTACTGAAAGAACCGCAGGCTAATGTAACGGTAAATGCTAACTCCTTTCTGCAAGCCCCAATAAACATAATCAACCTAACATGGAAAGAAAAAGGGAAAGAAAAAGCTACCTGGGAGGTAAAAGCTGAAAGGTGACAAGTTGATAAGCCAATTGAAGTAGCTATCAAGTTGCCTGAAAAGCCTAGAGCAACGATAATCAAAAGGGTGGTTTTGTGCAGTAAATGTCAATGTGAGTACGAGCTAGAAGTACCAGTGGCAGGGGCAATCCTTGATCATGAGTTGATCAAAAGAAGGGAGAAATAAGAACATGAGTCCCGCAAAAGCATCATGCGGGCAACTAAGAATGAGACATCTCAGAACGTCTTCCAAAGGTTGGGAGGAGACTCTTAGCCTAAAAACTTGTCAGAAGTATTTAGAAACTATGAAGCTTCAGAGGAAGGGAAGGACAAGGAAGCCAAGGTGGATAAATGTAGGGCCACCCCAACCAAGTTATGATGGTGGAGATGTTAGAATGAAGGAAATAATTGTAAAACCGGTCGCTAAGAAGAGTTTTGCCCAACTCGGACGGAGATGGTATGTAGTCGGAAGGGATGGAAGACCCGTTAAAGAAATGGGAGCCTCTATGATCAGGAGAGTCTAAAGGCAACATAAAGCTCGTATGAACTCATTGAAGGTCCCCACCACTTCAGAGACCTCTGAAAATGTAAAGATGGATAAGGCACCTGATGAAGGAAGAAATCAACCTCGTTGGAGGAGTAAGAAGGAGGTAAAGAAGGCAAACAGCAAAAATGAAGGGGAAGGAGACCACGTACCACCAAATCCCCATCCCGGGAAATACAGAATCTTGAGGAGAGCTCAAGAGGACATAATGATGATGCCTACCCCAAGATGGATCCCATAATCGATCTGTTTTGGAACCATTTCACTTGAGAGAGAGTTGCCCACACCATTATTGATATATACTATCTACGGAATTCCAGAACAACTGCCAAACTTTGGCATAGCCCAGGAAGAAAGGTTGCCTGAGCTAATGCTACCCGAGGAGGCACATGTTTGGTTAGACGAGTTTATGAACCACATATGGGGCAAGGAGAAATATTTACTTGGACCCGACAACTTCCATGTAAACATGACATATGTTTTATCAGCCATGTTTCGTGTCGAACATGATCAACCTCCTATGATGGAAGGTGATTACTTGGCGACAGAACCAATGATAACGAATGTTAATGTTGAGGATGCGGGACAAGGATAATCTAGCCATGCAGGATTGACCGAGCAATCAATAAAAAAGCCTGAGAGGGTATACTCGGACAAAATGGTCTTTGTTCGCTCAAATTTAGCCCTGTCCAACCATCTCAAACCCATATATGTAATTCCGCACCTGGAAGGAGTACCCTTCAAGAGGGTCTTGATTGATGGAGGGGCCGCGGTCAATGTGCTGCCATACAAATAGATGAAAAGAATGTGCAGGAGTGAAGATGATCTTATCCCCACCGATCTTACAGTGTCTAGTTTCTCGGGGGCTATCACCAGAACGCATGGAATACTGCCATTAGAAGTGAATTGGGTTCGAAACAAATCATGCTGGCCTTTTTTGTTGTGGACATTACTTCCACTTATGGGGCTTTACTGGGCAGATATTGGATTCACCAAAGTCTCTCTGTACCATCTACCTTACACCAACAAGTGGCTGTCTACCATGAAGAAGGGGAAATAGGGCAGGGGTTCTGGGAGATGGTAGAGGCCGAATCACGACCATTCCTCTCTACAGCCAATGTCGCAGAAGCTATCTTCTACAATCCCAATGTTGGGATTCTTCAATGTTCGGGAGCTGATAAGAATGGCCACCCAACTAAGGTGAAGACCCAAAAGCTTCTAGAGTAAGGGATAAGTTTTATAAGGGAAGAATGAGACCGACCCCATATCATCCCAACTCCCTAACACCAATAATGTCAGAACAAAAAAAGAAGGACCAAGTGGTTGCAATCAAGTCCTTAATGAAAAGATTGCTGGTGTATGAGAGGGAAAAAAAAATAAGAAAGAGGAAGTTTGGCCGAAGAAGAAAAGGGTTGGAGCATAGAAGCCTCAGGTAGCCAAATGAATAAGGAAGAATTTTTTGGGAAGGAGTTAGAAGCAGCCATCCAAATGGCTGAGTGTATATATGACTTGGATGGGCCAGAGGATTTGCCCGAAAATCCAGAACTAGTTGAGTTTTTGTGTGCAGAGCCTGACAAACTAGCCCCAAAAGTACATGACCCCTTGGAGACCATTGATTTAGGGACTGAGGGGGATCCAAGACCTATACAGGTTAGCGGTATGTTGGAAGCCAAGGATTGGGTAAAGATTATCGACTTTCTGCATGAATTTAAGGATTGTTTTGCCTGGCAGTACACCGAAATGCCGGGTTTAGATCCAACCTTAGTAGAACACATAATGCCTATTAAGGAGGGGTTTAAACCTGTCAAGCTAGCACCACGAAGGATGTCAAAAGAGATCTAGGAGAAGGTCAAAGAAGAGATCAAGAGGTTGGTAAGGGCCGGATTTATTAGGCTTGCCAAATATGTTAAGTGGTTAGCCAACATTGTACCTGTATTAAAAGCTATAACTAAAGCGGTTAGATGTTATGTTGACTATAGAAACATCAATGTAGCCACGCCTAAAGATGAATACCCCATGCCCATGGCTAACCTATCCATAGATGCAGTTGCCAATCACAAAGTTCTATCTTTTATGGATAGAAATGCTGGATACAAACAGATCAAAATGGCTAAAAAAGATATACATAAAACGAATTTTAGATGCCCAGGTCATGTTGGGGCATATGAATATTTGGTAATGCCATTCGAGCTAAAAAATGCGGGTGTAACTTATCAAAGAGCGATGAATGCCATTTTTCATGACTTAATTGGCTATAGCATGGAAGTATATATCGATGATATCGTGGTAAAATCCAAGACTGAAGAGCAACATTTAATAGATCTCAGACGAGCCTTAACAAGAATGAGGATCCACAAGCTAAAAATGAATCCAAAAAAGTGTGCTTTTAGTGTAAGATCGGGCAACTTTTTGGGATTCCTTGTTCATCAAAGGGGTGTAGAGGTTGATAAGAACAAAGCTCGGGCAATCATGGAATCACCTCATCCTACCAATAAACTTCAACTTCAAAGGCTGCTAGGGAAAATCAACTTCTTGAGAAGATTTATTGCTAATTTAGCGGGCAAGATTCAGTTGCTACTCATCTGCTAAGACTAAAAGACAAAGAAGAATTTGAATGTGGCCCACTACACCAAGAGGCTTTCGACAACATAAAAGCTTACTTAGTTTCTCCGCCAGTGCTCATGCCACCTCAGAAAGGAAAGCCATTAAAATTTTATATTCTTGCTTCAGAGAGATCAATTGGGAGCTTGCTGGCTCAAAACAATGAAGGTGGGATGGAACAAGCCGTGTATTACCTCAGTAGAATCTTGACTGAGAGAGAAACAAGATATACTCCGGTGGAAAAACTATGTTTAGCTTTGTACTTTACTGCTTGCAAGCTAAGGCATTACATGTTGCCTTGCCACATCCATATCATTGCCAAGACCAATGTAATCAAGTATATGCTATTAAAACCAGTGCTAACTGGGAGGATCGGAAAGTGGATCCTAGCACTTTCAGAATACAGCTTCCAATATGTACCTTAAAGAGCAATCAAGGGGCAATCAATTGCAGACTTTTTGGCTGAGCATCAAGAGTCTCAAAATAAGATTGTCAACATCCCAGGAACTCTAGAGGCAGCCAGTATATGGGTCCCGCTAGGAAGGGCCTCAATGGGCAAGGAAGAGTGGATCTAGCAAGAGATAGATAGAGTAACTAGCCTTTGGATCACTCATTGGAGACTATATTTTGATGGATCTTGCATTCAAAATGCTGCGAGAGCTGGGATTGTCATCGTTGAGACTACCAACAATCGGGCAGAGTATGAAGCACTGATAATTGGCTTGGAGATTATAATGGAATTGGGGGCAACCGAAGTAGAGGTGTTTGGCGACTCAGAATTGGTGATTAATCAGTTAAGTGGGGAATATAAATGCAGACACATCACCATGGCCGGTTATTACCTGGCATCCATTTAGTTGTTAGGTTATTGGGGCACCGAAATATCAGTCGGCTACATCCCCAGGGAATCAAATACAATGGCCAATGAGATAGCCCAATTGGCTTCGTGAGGCCAGATTCGAGAAAGAAGATGTGAGGGGGAAGTAGAGGTACAAAGGAGAAATCTCCCTTCTATCTTTGATAGAGGATTCAACTTGGATATGATGGCCGAAGAGCCCAAGATAGAAGATTGGAGATCCCTCATTATTCAATACATGGAAGATCATTCTTTTCCCACGAGTAAGAAGAATAGGCAACAAGCAACTAAATATATGTGGTGGGAAAAGAATGTGTTAAGGAAGACCCCGGATGGATTGTTACTGAAATGCTTAGGCCAAGAAGAATTGATGAGAGTCATGGCTAAAGTACATGAGGGAATCTGTGGAGCTCATCAAGATGGGACCAAAATGGAGAAAGATTGCAAAGCTTATGCCCGAGGGTGTGAAGAATGCCAAAGGCATAGACCCTTCCAACATGTGCCCTCTATGCCCTTAAACCCTATGGTCAAGCCTTGGCCTTTCAAAGGGTGGGCCATGGACTTCATCGGGCAAATTCACCCAGCCTCTAGCAAAGAGCACATATTCATAATTATGGCAACATATTACTTCACCAAATGGGTAGAAGCTTCAGTAGCGAAAGCTATAACTTCAGCTACTGTTAAAAAGTTCATCGAAACCAAGATCTTACACATATTTGGAGTGCCCGAGACAATTGTCACAGACAGCTGGCCATCTTTCATTTCAAAGGAAGTAGAAGAATTCGTTGATAGGTTCAAGATAAAGTTGATTCAATCAAGTATTTACTACCCCCAGTCGAATGGTCATGCAGAGGCCAGCAACAAGATCTTGGTAAACATTATTAAAAGAATGATAGGCGGGGATCCAGAGAAATGGCACGAAAAGTGATAAGCCACTTTGTGGGCCTATAGAACTTCTAAGAGGGCAGCAACTGGAACTACTCTTTATGATCTAACCTTCGGGCAAGATGCCGTAATTTCGATAGAAATTAATGTGAGTTCGATCAGAATTCGGAACCAGTTCAGGCTACATAGTGAATAATACATTTAGGCTATGTGTCAGGAAGTGGAAGACCTTGATGTAGCTCGTATCGAAGCTCTAAATACAATTCAAGAAGGAAAGAAAGTTGTTGCCTGAGCTTACAACAAGAGGGTAAAAATGAAGACTTTCAAGGAAGGAGACTTAGTATGGAAGGCAATCTTGCCCCTGGGAGCCCAAGTAAGGGGTTTTGGGAAATGGAGCCCGACTTGGGAATGCCTTTTCATTATTCATCAAGCATTGGATAGGGGATGATATTATTTAGCTGATTTTAAAAGGAGATCCACAGAAACATCCGGTTAATGCTAAATTTTTGAAAAAGTATCGTCGAACTCTATGGGATATTAGGGATTGTTACATTAAGCATGTTGCTCGGGCTGATGATGAAATTTTGATGTTGATCCCAAAGCATACACCTATGATGATGAAGTGACCAAGAATGCATAGGCTAAGATTTGCCTTAAGCATGTTGCTTTTTACGGCCGTTGAAGCCTGTGATATCCATGCAGGTCCCAAGAAAAGCACTCTGCCCTCATCGAAGAAAAACTCAGTGCGCAAACCAGCCCGAAGACGGTGAGGGCTATAAAGCAAGTGGCGCATGGTGGAAATCTCCTCACTAATCTCACAAGAAGCCTGAGTTCAAAAATCTAGCTGATATAAACGCCATGAAGGATTTTCTAAAAATTTTGAGAAGTTCAAAAAATATTGAAGGCTCGAGGGCATTGGAATGTTTCACCAAGTAGTCAAGGGGGGAATTTATAGTAAAGAGTCACTTGGAGGTTGGATTCGTGGGTTAGCTCAAGAGTCTAAAGTGAAATGGCTGTTTTAATTAACGCCAGTTCCGAGAGAAGGCGTGCGCATGCAACGACCGTTCAATCATTATTTACGCCTCGATCTGCAAGCTTAACAACGATTGAAGGGGGCACTGTTTGGGTTAATATTTAAACCTTGGGCTTTCAGGAAGGAAAGCCAAAGAGAGTTTAATAAAGAAGGTTCTGCTAGAAGCCCAGAATCAAGCCCAGTTCATCCATTTCAAGATATTATGGAAGCTCCCTATTAATGCAAAGGCCAGTTGCTTACAAGAAGTGACAACCGATGGAAGATCACCAACTCTCGGCCCAAAAGTACTTTTTGGATGGCAAACATGTAAAAAGGCTGGTGACTCACTACCTTTCAGTTGCTTTCGGGCAAGAACAAAAACGACATAGCTGGGATAATTCGTCTATAAAAGGAGGAAGAGGGCCCATAGGCAAGGAACTCAACCAATCAAACAAACAAACATACAACTTGTCTCTCAGCCAAGCAAATACCTAGAAAGTCTTGCCTTGTCAAGACTTTGCACCCTTTTTTAGCCTTAGACTTCTTTAGAAAGACATCTTTTGTTTATGTAAAAGCTTTGCTACCTTTTCCCTAAATGCTATAGTATCGATCTCTCATGTGTAAACTCTTTTCCAGTCATCCCCTTTAGTACTCAATCCTTTTTGTAAACTGCCAAGGGAAGATACCGCAAGACGTTTTAACCTTGCCCAACAAGGTGAAATCTTGCTTGACTCTCTTTGTTTTTGCCTTCTCATTAATAGATATGGTATTATAATGTATCCCTCAGTAGATATGCAAGTCATTTTCGATCTCTTAATGATATGAAGTTCCATTAAATCTTAGATCTGGTTCATTTAGTACTTTTACTATCGTGAAAGTAAATGAAACTGATGTTTTGATTAAGATTTGGATCTCCACCCTTTGAAGCACACAAGATAAACAAAAGTCTTTGATCTCAAGGCATAAAAAAGAACTTAATGTGGACTTAACTTATCCACGACAATCCTTTGATAATGAGAAGTTAGAGTAACTTGGGGCTCAAGTAATCATCTTAAATACACTCATTCTACATCTGCCATATAGAGATGGTAGTGGCATGCCTCATCACTTAGTTAGTTTTGATTGCAAGCCTCACGGCCTGCACATAAGGCTCGACAAAGGCACCTTTTAGAACTAACTCTGTCCTCTTCTTGCAGCTCGACAAGCAAGCGAGAGCTCGATAGCCAACCAAAGTGCCAACTCCTCGAGGAGCTGTGTGCTCGAGCCAAGGACCCTTCATAGTGAAATTCCTGCCCGAACACCTTGATATGATTCTCTTTTTGCTCAACACATTCAGGTTTCTTTTTCTACTTTGGCACTAACCCATTATGGGTCTTGAATGGGATGATTGGAGCAATGGTTCACAATTGTATTTCTCTCGTGCTCCCTCTCTTTCGGGAGCGATGAGCCATCTCTAACTCCTATGCTCAAGAGAAATCTCTTGGAATGCTCTATTAATGAGCTCAGGCGACGTTGTCTAATGCTTCCGACATTATTGTTTCAGTTGAGATCGGCAATAGGCATATTGGGGACTCTAGCTCCGGAGATGTCTCCCTCCCAATTCCTGTCAACAAGAAAGATATCCTTATACTAGCCTTTGTCCTGACCAGGGAGATCGGTGATGTATACAGGCCACCAAAGGTTTAACCTGGATTGGAAAAAAAATATCAAGTTTCAGTGTTCTTCCGTATTGTATAGAGCATACAAAATTTTTGAAGACCAAGTTCAGTGCCATACCAATCATTTAAGTGCTTAAAATAGGTAATGATGCGAATGGAGGTGGGAATGAAATTGCAGAAAGCAATCTTAAAGCAAATCAAAATCTATTTCAGCAAAGGTGACAACAAGAATTTTGGCCCCAAATCCAGGTACCAAGGATGGATCCTGCTACAAGGACGGGTGGGGTTAGAGGGTTTAGGAAGAAGCCCTCTAACGTCATGCCTGACCTCCCACCAGACTTTGCAGCTGCCCAATAGGTGACTGCGCTGTTTAGAAATTGTCACGCCCGGACCCCGGGTCGACAGAAAACTCAGACCTCTCGCCGGACGCAAAAATAGAATAAAATAAAATAAATAAAAAGAAGCTGAAACGGTGTGAAAAATAACATTTCTCTTCTAAAAAGAAACTTAGAATTCTTTACAAGGCCAAATAAATAAATACAACTTTCTAGCCTCACATCTAATATCCATCTCCGGTTTCCCACCTTATCTCAACTTAGAGGCGAATGCAAGACCTATAAATCTATTGGGTACTAAACCTATGCTCTGATACCAACTTGTCACACCCTGATTTCTTGTTCTTCCTTCTTCGATTAAGGGCGTGATGAAAAAAAATAAAATAATAAAACTACAACTTAAGTAGAACTAGATGAGAAAAATCCGAAATGAAACTTTTATTCAAACAAAAGTAATTTACAAGGTAATATTACAAGAAAGTAAAGAAAAAGAAACAACACATTCTCAACTTTATTTTTTTTCACAAGACAAGTCCAAACATCTACAAGAAGACCTCGACGTTTCTGGATCACATATTAAACTTTTGGTTGGAACCCTACAACAAATTCATAAAAGGTGAGCCCTAAAAGCTTAGTAGGGATCCTATGTCTAACATGTTTTATTACTACATAAAAGATAAGATCGAAACACATATACAAATGAATGAGATATATGTATGAATTTAATTCTCCTTCATTTCTGCCTCACCCATTAATCCACATAATAGAGCAAGTAGCCTGCATGTCCCACGCCATGCATTCTACGTACCATAGAGACCCCAAATGCCCTATTGCATGAACTAACCCCCGTAACACAATCAACCCAAAAATACCACTTTTGTTGGTCGTCTTGTTCGCCTCTCGGTCGCCAGATTCCCACTACTTCAAGCCATTCTTATAAATTCCAATTTTCCTCCCTGACTAGTCCATACGAGAGTTGAACTCAACCGCATAAAAGATATTTCCATTCCATAACCCAAGCCTTAAATATAACCACAAACTCCATCACTCCAATATGTAATGAAATGCAAATAATTCAAAATAGAAACATTGTATGCCAACGCCAAGAGTTAAATAATTAACTTCATAAACACCATCACAATGATATTCATCAAGGATACCAAGTTCAGGGATTGAGTAATTTGCTTATACAATATTATTGAATCATGAATTTGGTATCCTTGAGGAATATGTTTATGAAGTTAATTATTAATTATTTTACTCTTGGTGTTGGCATACGATGTTTCTATAATGAATAAATATTGTATTTCATTACATATTGGAGTGAAGGAGTTTGTGGTTATATTTAAGGCTTGGCTTATGGAATGGAAATATTTTTTATACGGTTGAGTTCAACTCTCGAAGGGACTAGTCAGGGAGGAAAATTGAAATTTATAGGAATGGCTTGAAGTAGTGAGGAATCTGGCAACCGAGAGATGAACAAGACGACCAACAAAGGTGCTATTTTTGGGTTGATTGTGTTACGGGGGTTAATTCATGCAATAGGGCATTCGGGGTCACTATGGTAGAATGCATGGTATGGAACATGCAAGCCTGCTTGCTCTATTGTGTGAATTAACGGGTGGGGCAAAAATGAAGGAGAATGAAATTCATAAATTTATCTCATTCATTTGTATATATTTTTCAATCTTGAGTTTGTTTATCTCTTACGTAATAATAAAACATGTTAGACATAGGACCCGTATTATGCTTTTAGGGCTCGCCCCTTATGAATTTGGTGTTTAGGGTCGTGCAAACATACTTTGCGCGACGAAATTTGTTGCGTCGCGCAAGATTCCGTCGCGCAAACATGTTTTTCTACTAGTGCGTCGAGGTCTTCTTGTAGATGTTTGGACTTGGTCTTGTAAAATAATAAGTTGAGAATGTGTTGTTTCTTTTCCTTTACTTTCTAGTAATATTACCTTGTAAATTACTTTTGTTGGAATAAAAGTTTCTTTCCGAATTTTTCTCGTCTAGTTCTACTTTAGCTATAGTTTTAATTTTTTTTTTCATCACGCCCTTAATCGAAGAAGGAAGAAAAAAAAATCAGGGTGTGACAGAAATGCCTTCTCTTCCTCCTTGTTGTGAACCCTAATCATCGAAGGATCAAAGTGAGTATCGAAATTAGCATGAGAAGCGGGATGAACTGATGAAATGGAAGCCATTTCTTTGAAATTTTGGGATAATTCTAATAAAAAAAGAAGTTTTGGATGAAACGAAGATGGAAGGGATTCGAATTGAAGAGTGAAAGGATAGCTGATGTTTTTCTGGGTAAAATACCGAAATTAGGGATTTGGCAAAGAAGAGAAGGTGAGGTCCGAGGGACATTTAGAAAGACATTTCAAATCATCTACCCGTTGAATACATACCAGCTTCTCTCGGGATCAATGAATCTGACGGTTAAAATCAGTGAAGAATATCGGAGTTAAGTTTTCTTGTTTTTTGTGCACACGCAACAAGGGGAAACTTCATCATTGCAACCTTTATGGCATGACTCTTGAGACAACATGTTTGAATTTGAAACGTCTCCACTACTCCACAAATAGCGGATTGCCATATGAAGACATCAGACTAAACAGTGCATATTTCAACTTACTCTAAAAGGCATGGTCTTTGGATAACTATCCATCCTTAAGAGGAACATGTTCATTTCAGATACATAGTTAGGGGCAGTTGTGGGACCATAATTTTCATGGATCGGAGTAAGTCAGATCGGAATAAAGCTACCTCAAAAGTCGGGTATGGACTCAACAGCTTCGAGCGGAGCTAGATTAACGTAGCAGTGGTGCCATCATCATCCTCCTTTGTTGAGAATGACCATGCTTGCTCTAAGACACGAGGATTTGATCCGGCATGGTATTAGCCAGACCTTCTATATGTCTTGAAGTTCTTACAATCTAGGAATTGGTGAGCCACAAGTAATCACATTAAAGAGGATGTAATATCTACTTCTAAATACCCTGTAGCATTCTCCTGGCTTAAAACAAGGATTCTATCATAGAAAGATCTCTCTCCCAACTGGTATAAATACATCCATCTAGGGCTCGTCTTTGGTGGAGAAATCATTGTACTTTAATTCTCTCTCTCTCTAACTTGGCCATCGAAGAGCGTTTGTCCGGCACACCCCTCCTCCTAGTCTCTGGCTTGCTTACGGTTGTTTGTTGTTGTACAAGTTACTCAGATTTGTGCCTCCACATCTACGACGGTGCTCTAATTTGGTTTCAACAGCTAATATAGATTGAAATGCACTAGGGGTGTAGCATACTTGGTTAAAAGTGTTCGCCTTAACATTCAAGGTTTCAAGTTCGATACCCCCTAATCGATGGTACAAAACAAAAATCCACAATCAAATGCAAATTAGGGAACAACTCTAACTGAGCATCTTCATCACGTACAACGTCATCAGCTTTGGCATCTATCTATGTCTCCTTTCAGAGTTATATGAAATATTCTTGTGAAATAAATGATTTGTTTAAGAAAAATGGTACGCAAAGAGAATGAGAAGAGCGTTCCGATATTCAATAAATGAATGCTTTTGAATCCAAATACATGGATATATCCATCAAAATGCCACCATTATTCTTCAGTGAATTACATGATTAACAGCAACAGTTTGAGTTTACTTGTTTTTGTAATCCCATGTAGGTTGACGCTTAAGTTTATGCAGTCCTCCTTTTTAATAACTCCAGTTGAATGGGAATTTGAATGAGACAAGAGGGTGCTTCCAAATATGTCAAGTAGCTAAGGATGAATGGGTACTGCATGGTATCTTGTGTCTTTTTTGGGTTTAATGTTATCTTCCGTCTTCATCTCCAAGGAACCAGCTCATTTGGATTTGTCTGCTCATATCCAGTTGATATTTCCGATGTTTCTTGTTTGATTCGAGCAACCGAAAATGTTGAATGAAATAGGAATTTGGGTTTTCATCTAGATTTATGCAGAACTTTCCTTTCAGCTTGTTTATAATGTAAACATCGGGGAACAGGTTTTTCTTCATTGCACTATAACAACCTTCTATCCATCTCTAACTTTTGTTTCTCATTCCCAAACAAAAAATGTCTCTCATCCATTCTTGCTTGTGGCCTTCTGCCCTAGTGTCCATGTTGTTAATTGCTATGTGCAGTTTATCAGGCATGAACACGAGCCATTATATTGATCATAAGTCTATGTGCTGCTTCTTGATTCCGTTTTTGGGTGAGAATGATCTTTCTAAATGAGATGATGCTTTGTTTCGTTTGCAGATTGCTATGACCCCTTGGATCCAAAAGGAAACTTTACGGTTACCTTCGACACATATGATTGGGCAGATGATGGCTATTTGGTTAGTATGCCATAAAAACTCTTGTATGACCTAGAAACATGTTGAAACTTTGATTAAAAATTCATGTCCTTCCTGAAAGAGAAAACATTTGAAAGTGTTTCTTATTGAAGCACTTGGCAAGTACTTCTCCAGAAAAACACTTGTATGACCTAGAAACACTAAACCCTTAATACTATTACCGTACATTTGCGTATGTATTTGATGCTTTTCAAGTCTTGAACTTAATTATATACAATATGCAATAGACTAACAGAAACTTTTATTGCAGGCAAAAGTAACCATCCAAAATTTCTACCAGTATCGTCATGTGGACAAACCTGGTTGGCAGCTTGGATGGGTTTGGCAACAGAATGAGGTGATTTGGTCAATAACTGGTGCGTTTGCTAACGATCAAGGAAATTGCTCTGCGTACCAGACTGATATACCACACTCCTGCAAGAAAAATCCCGAAATAGTTGACCTCACACCAGATGCCTTGTTGGACAACAAATCGGAGGACTGCTGCCGGGGTGGTGTACTTGATGCTTGGGCTATCAACCCTTCCAAGTCATTATCTTCGTTTGGAATTAAAGTCGGACATTTGGGAGGATACCCTTTTAATGGAAGTCCACCTCTCAATCTTACTTTGAAGGCACCAGGTCTTGGTTACACCTGTGGGCCTCTTTTGAATGTTGACCCAACAGTTTCTACGGATTTTGGGGGTAGACGCCAACGTCCAGTTTTCAGTAAGCACTTTAATTAGCCATGACATGCACGTATATTAATTAAAATGTTCTCTTTTCACACTGATTGATAACATAAAATGCATATATCAAAAACTGGAAAACTGGATTAGCTCAATTTTGTTAGAACGTACGCGTGCTTCATATTCAGAGTCCGTTAATGTAAGCAAATCTAACATGCGTAAGTCTATTTTTTGATCAAAACGACAGTATTGCATTTCATTGCAAAAAGTAGAACAAAAGTAGATCCTCGGCATGCAGAGGGGATGGAACAAAGCTATAATTTTTAGCGATCAGGTTGTGAATAGTTGAGATTTTCTCTTGACGTACAGGTTGTGAATCATAATGATTGATTGTATAGAGTCATGCATGAATATGATTCATAGTCTGACGGCGTGATTTAACTATGCTACTTCTGATTAACCTAATTTGAGGTTAAAGCATCATCAACTACTTGTTTGCAGGAACTTGGAAAGCAACATGCACTTATTCCAGTTTTTTAGCTAGTGATTCTCCAGTCTGTTGTGTTTCACTCTCTTCATTTTATAATTCTGAGATCACATCATGCCCCAAATGTAGCTGTGGATGCAGACCAGTAACAGACAAAAAGATGGATACATGCATTAGGTGCACTGTTAATTATTTTTACTGCATCATAACACTGAGAGATCCGAATTTGCAAGTTAATTTGAATTCCACTAATCCTTCGTTTCTGTATCTCTTTCCTCTTTATGATCACAGGCAAGCCTACCCTTTAAGAACGTCAGTAGAATATGATGGCGATGGTCTTGACACAGTGAAATGCACTGATCATATGTGCCCGATTCGTGTTCACTGGCATGTTAAGACTAACTACTTGACTCACTGGAGAGTTAAACTTACAATTACTAATTACAACTATATGAAAAACTTCTCAAATTGGAATGTACTGGTCCAGCACCCTGGTCTCAGTAAGGAAGCAAGAACATACAGTTTCAACAGTACAATTCTTCCTACTAGGTTTAGAGGTACTTACTCTATTTGATATTTTTGCTTCAATAACCATGAAAGTAAAACTAAGAAATGTTGAATATCAAGTTGGTTTTATAGATTAATTTCAGTAGAAAGAATATGTCTATATCATAACATTGTGAATCTGGATCACATGTCATATAGAATCAACCTGATCAATAATCTAAATTCAGAGTCTTGCTGCCAAACAGCCTGACAACTATATAAATATGTCGTATTGACGATTATGGTCACCTGAAGTGGAACCATGATATTGTGAGGTTCACATAGACCTTGCAACCTTGTGAGAGAATCGGATAATTTGGCCAAGACTTACTAGGTAGTCAAAACCCTCTATCAATACTCAATAGGCAACTTGTGATAATTGAAGTTACGTTCTGTCTGGCAACATAAATTTGACAATGGAACATTACCGTTTATTCTATAACCGCTTTATTCAAGCAAATTCTAGTTTCTCATTGAGGACTCTTGCAGATGCAGCTGCCCTGTACTGGGGCATACCCTACGTCAATGAAGAGCTGATTGCAACAACTGAGGATGGAGTGGGTTCAGTCTCAACAGAGATACTTATGGAAAAGGACTCAAACTCCTTCACATTAAAAAATGGATGGGGTTTCCCAAGAAGACTATATTTCAACGGAGAAATCTGTGAGATGCCCTTACCAGACACTTACCCAATGTTGCCAAATGGCAGCTCCAAACCCAAATCATCACATTTCCTCTTCCTTCTTTTGATATTTTTCATCTCCCAAACCCTAATTTTTACATGGGGTTGATGAATAAAATATTGAACCTTTTTTTCCCACAAGATTTGTGCTCTTGATGGTTATCTTGACTAGAAATTCTTTACTTCTAAAGTACATGTTTACACAGGATTTTTACATTTACCTGAATTATAATTTATCTCTCAAAGTGTTTGCTGATTGGTACAGTTTAACACTATTGCCAATTCATAATGTTGATCATACTTTTTCTGATCATAATTTGTTGATGTATATTCAATTCATATATTGTTCTTTATTTTTCTCCAATAATGATAATTAATTACTGTCTATCTCAGCTTGGTTAATATACTCATGCATGCATCCTCTTTGACCGTCTCTAGCCTTTTCCTATCGTTATCAAAAATACGTGGTCAATTTGCCTTTCACTTGATAAACTTTACCACCAAGCTCCAAAAGTGTAAATTTCCAAAAAGATATGACAAATGAAAGGATCTCACACAAAAAATTAAAGAGCATATGTCAAAAAATTCACAATTTCAAAACATTTTTAAGAATTGAGACATCGATTAGGAATGCTTTCTCATATTACAAAATAATATGAAAACTATATGATCCTATAATTTGTAGTCAGTATTAAAATAATACTAAGAAAATTGGACAAAAAAGTATGACAATGATTTTTCAACAATCAGTATTCTATGGTAGTAAAGTATAGTATCAATTCCATCACCAAACATGGGGTTTTTTTTAAGGAAAACTAACGAAAAGTCCAAAAAAATTTCTCTTTTAACGAAAAGCCCTTTTTAAAGGTATAGTGAATAGTGCCAGTTAAAGGTAAAAATGTGGTTTTTCATTAAAAGTGAACAGTACCGGGAGTGTTTTGTTAAAACTCCTTTTTTTTATATATATATATATTTATTTATTAATTTGAAATTTTCATTCGGTAATACATATATACTTGACGCCAGGGCCCGTCCTTATTTTTTTGGTGCCCAGAATGAAGGCTAAAAAATGTGCCTTTTTTCAATAGACAAACATATATTAAAAAAATTTCCTTAAAAAAAAACATATATTAAAAAAAATAAAATTAGAGGGCTGAAACCCAGTTAAAGCTGAGGGGCTAGGCTCTCACGCCCATATTTTTTGGGGGGGGGGGGGGGGGTGGGACATAGTACCTAACCCCCGATGATTAAAAGCAAAATCATATATAACCAATCCAAACAAAACTCTTTGAAATTACAACCTTTAAAAAATCGTCTTCTAACATTTTTTTGAAGCAAAATCATCGATTATATGATCATACTTCAAGTCTTCAACCTCATCATTTTCAATGCATAAGATTGCTAATCTATTTAGCCTATCTTGAGTCATAGTGGTCCACAAGTAAGATTTCAATTCTGAAAAACTCCTTTTTGCATATGCGACAGTCAACAGTACAAGATAAGCAGTCAGCACATTTGGAAACATGTCAATTTCTCTTACAAACTTTGCTATTTCCATGGATGTCCAAGGCCTATTATATTGAAATGATTCTTCAGGTAACATCGTTTGCAATATCTGTAATTCATAATATAAGACAGCTTCACCTACATCAATGGAATTTCCATGATTCAAATGTGCCTCAAGATTCATGCAACATTCTTTTAGCTCTTGATCGTTCAATGAAATTAAGTTTGTTGCATTGAGTGTCGCCTTTTAAGCTCGTTCGAACAAGGAACATAAAGTGTCACCTTTTAAGCTCGTGCGAACAAGGAGCGTTGTGCAGTGTGTAGTTTAGGCTCATGAAGGCGATGATCATTGAGTGTTGCCTTTTAGACTCATGTGAACAAGGAGTGTTGAGTGTCGCCTTTTAAGCTCGTGCGAATAAGGAGCATTGTTGCCGTGTGCAGTTTAGGCTCGTGTAGGCGAGGAACACTGTGTCGTGTGCAGTTTAGGCTCATGCAGGCAATGGGCATTGAGTGTTTGGTTTAAGGGTAGTAGCGCTTCAAGAATCTGCCATTGATAGGGCCGATCTTTAAGCCGTCTTCTGCCATGATTAGGTAGGCGTCGTTGGTGTAGACCTCTTGTATTACGTAAGGTCCATCCTACTTTGATGTGAACTTGCTTTTTGTTTTGTGAGTTGTGATGATAGGCCTTCGTAATGCCAAGACAAGATCTCCAATTTGGAAGGACCTTAGGCGGACCTTCTTAGGAATTCTGATAGATGGTATACTAATAGATACTGCCACAGAATCAAAACTATTATTGGTTTCCTAACTCGAAAGGGTTGGATAAGATGACAAGATAATAGTAGTGGAATTGATGAGTAAAGTCTTTGATGGTACACAATTACTGACATAATAGCCCTACATCAGGGCCACAGACTCGTCTCTGAATCAAGATTTTCCTTGGCAATAAGGTTTGTTGGTACCATATTATATTGGGCCTCGTTACTTGGGCTTCCAGACATTGAGCCCATGATTTATGTAAAAGGGGAGGAGCCCTTAGTCTATAAAAGGGCCTCCTCACCCTCACAATCCTCAGATCTGAGATCCTCACATACAGAAGCCACAAAGCTCACAAACAGAGAACTCTCTCAAACTCTCTCTTTCTCTGGGGACTCCCCCTCACACTTGTAATCCATACATTCATACAGAGAAATACAATCAACATCAGTGTGGACGTAGCCCAAACATTGGGGTGAACCACGATACATCTTTGTGTTCTTGGGCGTTTGCATGATCCACGGTCGGATTTACGTTGTTCTAAGACCTTCCGGTTTTGTGCATCAACATTTGGCGCCGTCTGTGGGAAACGACACGAAAAGCTATGTCGGTTCTCTTTCATTTTTTCATCTCACCACCATAAGATCTCACCACACTCCACCGTGAATCTGCAGAAACCAAAAACCCCCATAAGTTAATAAAAATCTTTGTTCCTCTCTCTCTCGACACATTTCGCTTCTTTTCCTCCTTCTTTGCTCTCTCCCTCCTCGTTATCCGACGAATCACCAAACAAATGGGAGGTCCGATTGTGCTGACTCAGCTCGCCACCGGTCTCGGCGTCTTGGCAGGCGCGATCTTCGTCAAATCGGTCATAGACTAGAAGCCCATGGCCTACCTCTTCCCGCGCTGTCCCAGGTGCAATGGAACAGGTTGGGTCATCTGCTTCTGCTTGCGTTGGTCTGATGGTGATGTCGGGTGCCGAAGCTGTGTCGGCTCGGGTCGTACGTTTTGTAGCAGCTGTGGTAGGTCAGGTACGAGTTGGCCACTTCCGGTTCAGATCTCCGTACAGCGCCCTAACCCTCCGTCTTAGCCGTATGTTGATATGCCGCACCTTCACGCCCTTCTGAAGCAAGCACATGAGTACCTCTATGCCGAGTCGACTCGGTTACTTCCCGTTCTTGACCAACTCAACCTTGCCAAACACTCTCTCGGATACCTCTACATCCTGGAAGCATGCTCATTTGGTTCGATTTCAAAAGAGCAGGCCAGTGCGTTGGTCTTTCCCATAACCAGATTTATCAATTCCTGTGCTGAAAAGCAGATTCGTTTGCAGCCTGATAAATTTGATTTACGAACACCGGCGAATAAAGCAAAGAGTTGGCTGCTTGCTTTGCAGCTGTCTGCTGCTGTTGCTGTGCACGTGCAGCTCTCCCTGCTGCAGACTTTTCAAATTCTTCTTGCCTTCTCTGGGCGGCTTCGACTGTTCGGTAAGAGTCTGCTCTTATGCAGAAGCAGGTCATAGCTGATGGTCTTAAGATTCTATCCAGGATTTACTCATTGTGTAGATCTTGTGGTTGCTCAAGAGTTGAGGAAATTAGTCCAGAGCTAAGCAAACTCAGGTGAAAGTAGTTATTGGAAAAAAAATATTTGAGAGTGATCGAGAGAGCCTTACAACAACGAGATTATTAAGATTCGCGAGGAGATTGTGGACTTCCATGGAGAGATGGTTTTGTTGGAGAATTACAGCGCCCTCAACTATACAGAACATTGTGAGCCATGAGCTTTCCTCTGCGAGAGAACATGGGTGACACTGCAAAAGCAAGGAATAAAGGGAGCAGACCATAATTTCGTCAAAAATAGAGATAAGAACTTTATTATCAGGCAAAATGGCTTTTGTCGACCACCAAGGAAGATGCCCACTCCATTGTCTAAAATGATAAGTTTTCTTATAATAATCCTATTATTAATTCTATCATTATTCCGTCTGCCATCTGACAAAAGGAAAAAATAAAGAAAGCTTTACTTTTCCTTTTCAGCAAACATCATTATGTTTTCATCATTTATTTAATATTTTATTGTTATTATATTATGATATTTGTTAACATGTTGCCTAGTGACATATATTTAACCCAAGTACATGTGCAATATTTATTCATGGCCTAGAATATTATGATTGCCTTTAAACTATGTCACTTATACAACATGTGATTTACCACATGACTGAATAAATTATTTATTTATAGAAGGCATATAGTACAATATTTTGCCTTGACAAACTTTGACAATTTGATTTATTCATTATACGGTCGTACTTATACTGTCATTTATTGTCAGGAATTATTGAGCAACTAGATCCACTGATCAACATTGTTGCTGATTAAAGAAGTCTACCAACTTATAGACTGATGAGCCACGTGCTCATGGTGATCTCTTGTCTGACCAGACACCCACTTGCTCGGACATTCGCTTATTGGGACACCTATGTGCCTGGACCCAACTCAATGACCCTACAGATAGCCCCAACTCGATGACTCTACGTACGGCCCCGACTCAAAGACTCGACTTGCGGACCCGATCCGCGGATCCGACACATAGACCCAATATGCGAACCCGACAAGCGGACCCGAATCATGTCGAGAATCAACTTATACTGAGTGCATGTCAACATAAAGTAGATACTTGCAATGAGGAATACCACAAGCTGAGCCGCCTCGCAGCGAGCATAGTTTCTAGCCGAGCCGCCTCGCAACGAGCATTACCTCCAGCCGAGCAAACGCCTCCCCGCGAGCATAGCCTCTAGCTGAGCAGCCTCGCAACGAGCATCGCCTCCAGCCGAGCAGTCTCGTAACGTGTGATACCTCTAGCCGAGTATTGATTTATGTTGAGCATTGCCTTAAGTTGAGTACTGGTTCAAGACATCTGGCCACTTCGGCCCGCACATAGATTGGATTTGAAGTCTCCAGCCAAAAGACTCTCTTGATTGAAGACCTGGGGGACTACTGTTGGTACCATATTATATTGGGCCTCGTTACTTGGACTTCCAGACATTGAGCCCATGATTTATGTAAAAATGGATGAGCCTTTAGTCTATAAAAGGGCCTCATCACCCTCACAATCCTCAGATCTGAGATCCTCACATACAGAAGCCATAAAGCTCACAAACAGAGAACTCTCTCAAACTCTGGGGGACTCCCCATCACGCTTGTAATCCATACATTCATACAGAGAAATACAATCAACATCAGTGTGGATGTAGCCCAAACATTGGTGTGAACCACGATACATCTTTGTGTTCTTGGGCGTTTGCATGATTCACGGTCGGATTTACGTTGTTCCAAAACCTTCCGGTTTTGTGCATCAACAAGCTTTTTTCTATAAAGTCTAGAGGTGGTGGCCGAAATGTTCTTCTAGAGCGTTGATAAGTGATCTAAGATGCCCAAAACGTAGGGAAAAACTAACACAGTTTTCATATTCAACGAGGTGGCAAAATTTGACACTTAGGTTCAAGAATCATGAATGCTTACATCACGCATGTGATGAACGCAATACTGCCCAACTTATGCTTTAATACCAAACTGACACACCCTGACCCGGAATGTCTACTTGGACTCCGAATGAAGTTGTACTGGCCGACACCAGGAGGGTGATGAAGCCATAAGGTGTAGATATGTGAAAAATGTGAATAAGTTTAAACGTAAAAGTGCCTAAATATAATAGTGCGTTTGTGAGCGAGAATGAATCCATTTCACACGTGATGTCAGAGCATAAGTAAAGTACAGTAAAGTAGAATGAGAATTATACCATCGAAGGTAATCTACAATACCAAGAATTGCCAAGAATCCTCGTCGATACGAAATCTTAGCTACTAAAACTTGGAGGGGCGAAAAACAAGAGTAAGTGGGCCTAAAAATAAATTTTTATAAAAACCTTTTTGAAAACATTATAACCCATCACCGTAAAACAAGTATAGTTTCCAAAATATACATACTATGTATAGTAAAGAAAATACTTACTGTAGCCTGCAATATCTCAAGAATTCAATACGGCACAATATTTTGTAAATAAACACATGACGCCCGTAATCACACAATCTCGCATAAGCAAACATATCATATCGAGTGCTCATCGACACATGTTGAACCACGAGTTCATGCAAAGATATTCTGACATGAACAAGACCGGGTGTAACAATGATATGCGCTCTAGTACTACAATCACGTGAAGATTGGCGCTATGCGCAACATATACAAGTCCTAATTGCCTATAGCAATCTAGGACAGGACTGGCATCTACAATGGATCCAAAGTGAGCATACGGTACGATTTGCAGATAACATAAATATAGTCACGCCATAGTGATTTGATAATTCTAGTCAGCACATATTATTCATGGCTACAAATATAATTAAGGCATCCTACGCATACCTATGCATCTCGCAGAATAATTTTGTAAATTCTTGCATTTCGCTAATTCTTGTAAACATTAGTCTAATCTAGGCATATGTAGGAAATTCTTTTTCAAATGTATAGATGGAAACTAACAAATATGTATATACTATATAAAAGAAAAGACCCACTCACAGATTATGTCGTAGGGTCGAACCCGTCTCACGGGTTTCGAAGATCATTGTGATGCTTTTCACCTAGAAACGAAACCATTAACGTAAATATATAATATACTAAAGTATAAACGTGTTTTTCGTACAAAGTACGGCTAATAAAGGAACTATTTTAAAATGGTCAAATTTCGGAAAACGAACTGCGGATTTAGATTCGGCACGTTGAGAAACCTAATGAGGGACCTCGGGTTCCTCTATGCGCCGACACAAGGTGGTTGCACCAGCAGCCACGTGCCGCACGCGCCACTCACGGTGGCTTCTTCGCGAAGGCCTGCGTTTTGCAGCTGGTATGACTTCTAGAGCTCTTATTGAGCTCGATTCTTCATCAAAATCAATGATTCAAAATCCATTTTGAAGTTAGAAGTGTAGGGAACAAAACCTTACCAAAGTGGGGCTGAGTTAAGGTAGGTGTTGGCCGAAAAAATGGCCTGAAAGTGGTCAAGTGGTCACGAATTTGAGTTTTCCAGAAAATATGAAGAGGTTCCTCCATGGGTTTCTTGCATTACATCACTTGGGATTCAAAACAGGTAGAGCTTGAGGTTGGGGGGTCCCAAAATTACCTTGGTTGTGCACGGTGGAAAATAGCCGTGAAAAATGGCCATAGTCCCACCATACCTGCGTCTGTGCAATGAGGAATGCGAGGAATTGAGGCAAATGGTCTAGGGTGTGGCCTGAGGACTCGTTAGAGTAGCCATCATCGTATGTGGCTAGAAATGGTGGCTTGGTGCACTGTGCATAGTTCGTAGAGAGAGTTTGAGAGACTGTTGGGGGAAAAAGGGGTGTAGAGTGAAAGAGAGAGTCTGCAGCAGAGAAAGAAAGAAGTGAGGGAGAGGAAAATAATGGCAGTAGGCAGTGGTTTGTGATTGGTCTCAGTTTGGTGGTGCTCGCCGTTCTGGCTAGGGTTGTGTGGTGTGGCCTCTGCATTTTCAGAAAGAACTGGATGAGAATGAGCTGAGAGAGATAGAGATAGCGTGTGTGTAATGGTAGAGAGAGTGAGTGACAAATGGGAAGTAACCCGAGAAGGTGGGAGACACGGAAGAGAGAGAGAAATGGGGTGTGGGCCACACTAGCTCACAAAACAATACACAAAATATCTTCACAATATGAAATTACCAAATCGCCTTTTACATTCGTAAGTCCGTAAAATCTCTATCGTAGCTCCAAATTCTATTCTGTTTGCTCCTACGCGTTCGTAATGACGAGCGCTACGAGGATACGCTAAAAGAATGTTTCACACATCTCACAATACACTGATCAACGGACGTCAACAACCTCACCTCTAAGGGCATTTTCATCAATTCACTCATTTAGAATTAATAAAATCATAAAATTAGGGACGAGTTGTCACATGGTGTAGAAACACTGCGAGATATGACTATTGTACAAGAACCGTATCATGTAGCCGAAGGTCCAGAAATCAAAATACTGATCGACTCTATTATGATTGAGCTCAGGGATTTACCGCGATACAATGCACCCGAGCACGCGAACGACGATGTTGATGTGCCTACAGATGAGGGGAATGAGAGTTTGATTCTGACAATAGTGATGATATTTATTGAGTTTAGACAAGGATTAATGAAAACTTGTGATGTAAATGTAATGATATTTATTGAATGGTATTTATTTTGTATACAAACAAAAGTTTCCTTTAACAAAAAAAAAAATTATTTATTTATTTAACTAAAAATATTAATTAAAGGTACAAATATGCGTGACGACATTTTGGAAATGTTTGTCGCACAAATATTTTAAAATTCTTGTTTTTTAAATTAAAAACTGGTCGCGCGACGAAAATTAGAACAATGTCGTCGCACAAACATGTAAAAAATTGATTTTTTTTGCCAAAATTGAGTGCATTTGGAGTTCAGCGCCTTAACTTATCTCTGTCCCTCTCTCATTCTCTGCATGCAAAGCTTAAACTACCTCTATCTTTCAATTCTGTCCGAACTTACTCTCCCCTCTCTCTCTCTCTCTCGATTCTCTCTAGCTCTCATTACTCTTCTCTCATCACTCACTATCTCAGTCTCTCCCTCTCTCCCTTTCTCACCCTTTCTCTGTTTCTCTGTCTTTCTGTCATTCTCCCTCTCTCAGCCACCACACTTCGACGCCACACCATCTCATCGCCGCCACAACAAGACTAGTTTAGTACCCAGTATCCTTGAATTCATTCTCCCTTAATTCAATTATTTATTAGTCCATTTTTTCGTTTTTTCTATTGAATTGTTTTAATTAGAACATTTAGGGATTTAGGGTTCAAATTGGGAATCCTGTGTTACTGCTTTAGGGTTCGAATTGGGAATCTGGGGTTAGGGTTTTCGAATTGAGAATATTGGGTTATGGTTTTCAAATTGAGAATATTGGGTTACGGTTTTCGAATTGAGAATATTGGGTGGTGGTTTTCGATTGCTTATAGTTTCTTCTAATATCTGGTCACCTTCACACACACATACGCAAACACGTTCTTTTTTAGTTTTTCAATTGCTTATGCTGCAAAGTGTTTTTACTGCTTAAAGACATTTTCTTTATATTTCATGTTGTTGTTTCTGTTTGCATATCTTAGACCATCTTCTAATTGTCTAAATAAATGGAAGCAGTGTCTGTCCAGCGCACCCATGTTTACTTTGGTTCTCTGGATGGATATGGTTTTGTTTACTTTGGATATATTTTCTATAGTTCTAGTATGGTAGTTATCTGCTTGGATATATTTTGGTTTACTTTGGTTCTTTGCTTGATTTCCAGTTCAGATAGATTGGTATTGTTTTGTTACTTTCTAGATTTTCTACATGCATACTACTTATGTTGAGGACCTAATTTTGTCGACGATGAAGTAAGACTAAGCTCATGAGCTTATTACAAGTTGATAGGATCCCCTTTTTTACACCCCCCATGTTGATTGGTATGAATTTATCACAAATGCAATTTGTTCAGTTAGTATAGCTTCTTTCGCATCCTTATATCATCTTTTTTACATAAAACTGTTCATTCATCTTTCCAATATTTGAATTTATTTAATTCATTTGTTAACAGCATTCCTAATAAAATTCAAATTTTGGGGGTGGAAGTCTTACTTTAGAAGTTGCAAAGTTTAGGCACTGAAATTTACATCACAACTAAAACTTATCACAAACGCTCTTAAAGCGACACTTGTTCTACTACTTTGATAGAGATTAGAGACGCAAGTTCAAAAGTTAAGGCCGAAAAGCAGTTCATTGGAAACTGCTCAAGTCACTATTTACAAATTAAATAATAAAATAGGAAACACTAAAGAAATCTGGAGCTAGTTTCATGGCAAGCATACAACAAATAGTACACTAATCTGTTCAACACTTTAACAATCAACAAATATATTATTTCCTACCAAAATGACTTCCATCTTTTTATTTCAAAAAGATGAGTGGTTTGAGAGAGAAAGAATGGAGATTGAGAGTGAAATGAAGCAGCAATCCAAGTTTAGGAGGATTTGTGTGTTTTGTGAGAGCAGCCAAGGGAAGAAAAGCAACTATCAGGATGTTGCCATTGAACTTGGCAAGGAACTGGTATAAAACAATGGCTTCTTATTTTCTTCTTTTGACAAACAATAGGATATCCATCTAAACTACGGGGGATGGGGATTCGACTTGGGTACAGAGTGAGGGCACATTTGGGTTCAAATATAGTTTTCTGGTGATTTTTTGACCGTTGGGTTCTTGGAAAAATTTTAAATTTTTGTTGTCATTTGGATTTGAATGTGATTTTTTAGGATGTTTTTGTTTTTGTTTCTTGTTTGTATGGGATGGGTTTTGTTAGGAATTAGTTGGAGTTGCTAAAACTTGATCATCTTTATGTTTTTTATATTTTTCATGTTATGTGGCACTGCATTAAGAATTTCACCAAAATGACTTCCATCTTTTAATTTCAAAGGAAATTTGGTACACTGTGAGTAGCATTGCAAAAATATAGTCTTGTTAGAATTTTATGAAGGCCATATAATCTATTATAACCTCATATCATGTTTAGACTTTTTAGTTCTTCTATCTCAGGGTGTTACTTTTTCTTTATGATAAGTTGTGCTAATGCATTTTGGTAATTCCTACGGTTGCCCATCTACCCTTGGTGCAAGTCGCAAGTCTCAAGATTTCTTTGAAAAGGTACCTGCTAGAGAAAAGCATGTGAGGTCCCTTTTCCCTGAGAAAGTGATAAACAGTATTGGAAACGATATTGGATGCAATATATGTTTTGCGCGTGTATGGAGCATTTGATAATTCGATTTCTTCTTTAATGGTATTAATGAATTGAGAGAGAGAGAGAGAGATAGAGAGAGAGAGAGAGAGAGAGAGAGAGAGAGAGAGAGAGAGAGAGAGAGAGAGAGAGAGAGAGAGAGAGAGAGAGAGAGAGAGAGAATTTTGCTTCAAGGTTAGGATATTTTTTTAGTATATCCAAACCAGATTAATTAGTTAATGCTAATCATTACCACTTCCTATATATGTCAGTCTCATATTTTTTGTGTTATGGTAAATCTCTGGTATTCATGATTTCTGCTACTTTTCTTAGCCATAATCCGTTCTCTCTAGCTTCCTGGCTATTAATAGGTCAAAGTAGTGGAATGTAACTTTTTTATTTATTATTTTTGTAGATGTTGAACTTAATTTCAAACCGCCAGGCAGCTAGTAAGGTCAGTCAGACACCTACTCCAGCAGGTAATGTTGCCACCTCCCCACTTGATATGGGCAGAACAGGTGTACCTCCGGCCATGCCTATCGGTCCAACGGTGTCTACAGCTCCTGCGTCATCGACTTCTTCAGTGACGCATTCTGTACTAAGTGCCCGATAGACTCATCAACGACCCCGGAGTTCTAAGGAGGCTGAGTAGTTTGGTGAGGCTTCCTCTGCCCATGGAGAGGGGTCCCAAACAGGTAATGCATCTTTCTCATAGTATAATCGAAATTTTGAAAGTTTTTTTGGTTGTTGTGAAAATCGAAGGGCATGTCATACTCTGGAAACTTGGAGGACTAAGTTGAAAATGTATAATTCTGTAAAACCCTTGAAGGGTTTTGGGTACAGGGCAATTGGGGAAGAGGGTTTTGGTTGGAACATTGGATTGATGGGGAGGTAGGAGTAAACTTTTGAGAAACTTACTATATCCTCTTAGGTCCTTCTTTTGGTCCAGTCATATCCGACCCAATTGTTAAGGTGTGTTGTGTTGGACATTTCGTTATGTAAATGGCATGATTTATAAGGTTGCTTCTGGTTTCATGATGGTCAAAGCAACATTGACATTAGTTTTTAGGCATGCTTGAATCTTCAAAGCTGTCACATTCCCATTAATTAGAATGAACTTACTGAGAACTTCGCTTTGAGTGCTTTGCGCTAATTGTTGTGACTTTGTGTAATCCCACAAACAGATACTCTTTATATTAGTAGAACCACTATTGTAGCCGATTTAAGTTGGCACACCTGGCCTTGGAAGTCAAAACTTGTTGCAGACTCGCAGTGTGAAGTCATATCAACAAGTTGTAAATTTTGTTTTAACGTCCCCAATTGGTATAAACTGCTTGAATTGTTGGGTGGATGTGTTGTTTTTGTTGTTATATTGTCTACAGGTTTTAGGAAATGTTATAGTATTAGGGGAGGTTCTGCTGAATTTTTGGTAGAAAATAGAATTTGTCTATTGTTTACTTTGTTTATTTGGTGGTTCAAAAAAAAAAAAAAAAAAAAAAAACCAGGGGACCATGCAGACTTCTGAAGACGTCACATACCACTCGCACCACGACCAATAAGATCACCATTATGTGGGATCCTCGACATCGTGCGACTGCAACAAAGGAGCAACACTATGCGTTAGCCAGCGACATTGGCTCAATTATCAGGAATCATTGCCCATTCTTGTAAGAGTCATGGAAAGTTGTCCCACATGAAGTCAAGGAAGTCGTTCTTCATGAGCTATCAGTAAGTATTTTCAACCTCAAATACTAAATTTTTATTAAAGTATACAAATATTATAAATTTTAACTACTATTTTTTTGTTGAGTTTTGCAGCATCACTATGAGCTCACGAACGTCGATGCAAATCAAAACCAGTATGGTGGAGAGGGGCCAGACGGTTCTAGAGGAGGTGGCTTCCCAGCTTCCCCCAGAAACCCCGATCGATGAGGTGTTTCCCCTTGAGGATGCCGGTTTTCAAATCATGACAGACACACTCGATCAGACCCTCGGTTGTAAGCATGGGAATGTTCACCGGGGGCTTGGGAAAGCCCGCATTCGGACCCGTCTACCTTATCCTTCAAGCAGAGAACAGAAGAGGTCGAATTGCTGACATCTAAAGTGGTGGACCTAAAGGCACAGATTGCCGCCCAGCTTGCAACCCAAAGTAGTTTGATGAACCAAATTCGTCTCACCCTCAAATCTCTGGTATTCGGTTCCGGGACGTTAAACCACTTCCAGGAACGACCTCCCAGCCCTCAGCCGTAGCAGCTACGACCTCTCAGCCCCTCGCCGCAGCAGCTACAACCTCCCAGCCGCCCAACACAACATCAACAACACCAACAGGCGATTGTGACATGGAAGACTACCAAATTTACTTTTGTTTTAAATTGTTTTCAAATTTAAAAATATTTTTTCCCATGTATGTACATTTTCAATAATTTTTAAATTCCATATTCTTCTTTACATTTTCTGTTTTTAATTTCATTAAATTAATTTATACATAAAACAATATTATCAACATTTAAAAGGAAAAACTAAATAATAAATAAAAAAAATTTATTTAAAAAATTTATTTTAAAATCTTACTGCAACTGCCTCTATGTCTGTCACGCAAGGGTTTGGGGGTCGAACTCCGGTTTCGTTGTGCGGAGTATCACACGCAATGAACATTGCTTTGTCGCTCTTCGTTTTGTGCAACGACCACCAATTCCATCACGCAACATTCATTTCGAGCGACGAAGTACTTTCCTCCATCGTGCAATGTTTGAATTCACGAGCTTTGCGCGACATTGTGTTCGCCTCCCAATGTTTCCCGCAACTGTATTTACCTTTGCGCGACAATTTTCCCTTCGTAGCCCAAGCAATTATGCTTACTAGTGTTATATGCGTGCACATTGATGCAGTATATACATATATTGTACATGTATCACATGACCACGTGCTATTCGCCTCCCAACAAAGTGCATGGTTAGTAGAGAGGTTGGAGTTTAGGTATAGTTGTCCTCACGAAGAAAAGAATGAGGTGCTATTTGTACTCCTTTGAAATGAAGTAGCTAAAGTTTTCATATTACCAATTGATTAAATCACAGACCTGGATATTTGTGGGTGTAGGTATCCCATATGCTTGGTCCTCTTCCATCTTCTTTTTACTGCACCTTCATACTGAAATATGCACACATGCATGCACGTAAGAGTACTACTCCACACGCAAGGAAGATGTCAACATTATAATTCATGTATGGATGCTAACTGCATGTTTAAAATACACCAAAAAATGGTAAAATAATCCCAGAAGATAATATATATATATATATATATATCTATATCTATACTTGCATCATTAATTTTAATTCATTAAATTCATTATGAATAATATTTTCATAAGTACTGATTTTGAATGGCACAAAATTCTTACTCACAGTCAGTTCATAGATTATCTCATATTCAAGGTAAATACCGATCAATCATTCATTGAATTTTTCTTATTTGTTTATCATAATTGGTTTCAAATTTACTATGGTTTTGATGATAATAATCCAATTCCATACTCATCTTATCAGTATGATCATTATTGTCCTCATTCTTACTGTCCTCATCAAACATTCCATCATTAGATAATTGCTTATAAGCCTTTTGCATCCACTTCGTATCAGAGCCAAGCGAGTGGTGATTGCATTAGCATCTTTATAATCTGCAAGTCAGCTTCATATTCAAGCTTTCAATTTACAGTTTATCTTATATGTCGGTCCTCATAGTCGTTTGTTCAACTCCCCAACCAAACAGTAAGGCGTGTTCCAAACAATAAGACCCAGGAGAGGCATGAGCGGATCGCATGAGTGGGGAAGGGGTTTAGCTAGCGCACGGTGAATCAATATAAGTTTTCTGTATTTTGCTTGTTTGATTTGTGAACCTTATGAGTAGATTATTTAGATCTAATTCAATGGCCAACACTAGCTCTAGGTCCAGTTTAGGCGCTATACCAGATATTGTTAATGAGGAACAAAAACTTGATTTTCAAACTGATGAAAGTGTAGACTTTGGAGATTGGAATATCCCCAAGGTTTCAAGTAAAAATATTTACAAAAAGAAATGGTCAGTAGCCTCATTCAGAAGTGAACATCATGTCAAGACAGTTGAAAAGGCTTATGCTCTTAGTAAAGAACATGAGACTTGTCAATTGTTTTCCCCAGAACAAATCAAATCCCATAGGAAAGATGGTCATAACTACATTCACATTGGCTTAGTTCAAATAACCGTAAAACCCTTAACACGTAGAGGTCTTAACACCTCTATTCTGTTATGTCTCCGAGATGCTAGATTCACTAACTTTAGTGATAGCATACTTGGTATGATTGAGTCAAGTTTATACAATGGACCTATCCGTTTTGATTGCTTTCTAGATCTTACCATAAGTCTTTCAGACCCCCACATGCTGAAAGCACTCACATTAAACATCAAAACTTCAGGATATCAAGTCCTTGAAGGAACACAACCCTTGGCCTTAATTTATCGAGTCTATTACAAAGTCACTGGTACAAATATGAACTTTCAGGCTTTAACCAAAAGTCTGAGAGATCATACACTTTTAATTCAAACTAATCAAGAAAATGCAAACATTAAAGTTCCTAGAACCATTAGGTGGTCAGATATCAGTCTACATTCAGACTGGTGTTTGATTAATGAAAGTCGGCCAGTAGCCATCCAAAACAGTCTAGTTAATTTAGACAACATAGAACAATACTTTGACGGGACTGTCAAAATCAATTTTGATCGACCGGCCAGAAGATCCTGTGAGTCAGTCCACTCACAAAAATCATTTGCTCCTAACAGAAATTCTTTTTTTGGATCCATGCCAACCGATAGGATGGGTCAAGATCAAGAGTTAATCAATTCATATAGGAAATTAAAATCAATAGACACTAGTTCTTCTGTCACTCAACGAGAATTAATAAATGATTTGATTAATATTAAATTAAAATCAGTAGAAACAACTTCACAGGTTACATATCCAGTTTACCAACCTCAAACCCAAGATCAAGGAGGACGTACTTCTCCTACATAATTTGACTTTGACGCAGGACATATTCATCATCAACTTCTAGTTTTAAACAAACCATTTAAAAAGAATCGTAAATGGCTCAATGCTGATATTGAAGCTAAAGAGAATATTCCATGGAGGAATATTTTCCGAAATAAATATAGACAAGAAGAAAAATCAATAATTTATAAAAAATGGAATGAATTTATGGAAACCCATATATTTGAAGTATTTTTCTTCGATTATGTTGAGAAGTACTACGAGTCTGATAAAAAACTCGAGGTAATAACCAAAGAAAATTGGCTTAAAGAAGACCAAACTATTGTCTCCTCCAGCCATCCTCCCTAAGAAACAATCCTAATTACAAAGGGTACTACCCAAATTCTTGCAACTCCTTTCAAAATCCCCAAGGAAGATTTAGGAGTCAAACCTGTCATTGAACAAAACAATTTTACCAATCAAAGTCTTCACACTATTGGTAAACAATTAGATAAAATTGAAACTAAAATTGATAAACTTTCTCAGCCAAAGTCATTAATTAGGGAAAAAAATCCCTAGTTAACTTCCCAGAATCCTCTTCAAAGGCAATAGCCTTGAAATCAACTTCAACAAATCATAAAATAGATCAAATGTTATTAGAGTTAAAAAAGGAAAAAATAGTCCATACCAAAAATCATCCTGAACAATCCCAATCAGAAATATCTCTTACATTGTCTGAGTCTGAAAGTAGTTCAGATTCCATTTGAAAAGTTGAGAAAGCTTTTCAAAACCTTGAACTCAAAAGGATTAATAACAAACGAGTTAATCCAACATCCCTCACCAAAAACTGGTATCCCAGACCAACTCCTCCAGATATTCAATTTGCAGAAAGAAATATCCAAAATCAATTCTCAGTCTCTTCTGATAAATTCTATGGATGGAATATAGATGGTTTGTCAGAACAAGAGCTTCTCAATAAACTCCAACATATCTCTATGGTTGCTAATAGTTATATTACCAATCATAATCTTAGCCAAACAGCAGTTGTCGACCTTTTAGTCACTGGATTCACCGGAATGCTTCATTCCTGGTGGGAGAAACATCTCACTGAAGAATCCAGAAATGAAATAAAAAATGCTGTTAAAAGAGATGAAGAAGGAATACCCATCTTTGATGAACACATTGGACAAGGCGTCCCTGATGCAGTTAACACATTACTTTTCACAATCATAGAACATTTCATAGGAACACCTAGTAATGTCACCTCTAGAATTCACGACCAACTAAGTAACTTAAGATGTCCAACCTTAAGTGACTTCAGATGGTATAAAGATGTTTTCATGTCTAGAGTCATGCTCCGAGAAGATAGTAATCAACCATTTTTGGAAAGAAAAATGTATAAATGGATTACCAAATCTTTTTGCACACAAAATCAGAAATATTTTAGTAAACGAAGAAGGTATCATACCATATCATACCCTTACTTATGGAAACATAATTAATATTATTCAGAAGGAAGGATTAAAAATGTGTATCGATATGAAAATTTCAAAACAAGTTAATAAAGATAAATCCATTGCCAAATATGAATTAGGGACGTTCTGTGAACAATATGGATTACCTCCTATTGCTCCCTCAAATAAAAGAAAAAGACAGATACCTACAACAGGTATCCAACCAAACACTTCAGTAGAAGACATCCTAAATGCAACAAATATAAGAACAAAAATTTTGAAGCAAATAAATTTTATGAAAAACCAAGAAATTCTAAATGGAAGAAGAAATCTTCTAAGCAATTCAAAGAGCAAACCCAAAAGGGTAAATGCTACAAGTGTGGCAAATTTGGTCATTATGCCAATAAATGTCGTGTTAAGAAAACTATTAATCAATTAAAGATCTCTGATGAAGAAAAACTTCAATTAATCCAAGTTTTGGAATTAAAAGACACAGACCATAGTCAGTAAGAAGATGATTTAGAATTATCCTCTTCTGATAACAACTCGTTGAGTAATAGCTCATCTCTAGACATTAAGGTCGGATGTATCGATGCTTGTTGTAACAACAAAATCTCAGTCCTTAATAAACAAGAAAAACAAGAAAATCTTCTCATCGAATTAATTAGCAAGGTCGATGACCCAGGACTAAAAACCTTTTACCTCCAGAAACTTAAGAAATTAGTTTCTTCAGAAGAACCAGGCACTAGCCGAACCCAATCAACCCCAAAAATATCTCTTAGCACAACCTTGGAAAGGTTCAATAAGTTTAAGAAAGAAATCACAATTAAACATCTTCAATTTGAAGTAAATAAAGTTAAAGAAGAAATTAAACTTCTAAAATCTGAAAACTTAGAAGTCAGAACACTGCTCAGTAGAGTTTCAACACAATTATTAGTAAACTCTCATAAAGAAGAACTTGCCAGTTCTTCCTCCAGCTCTGAGTCAGGTTCTCAATCCACAGAGAATCTAGTTTTAAGTCTTTTAGACAAGATAAGAATCCAAAAATGGTATTCTAAAATTAAGATAATTATTGAAGATTTTCACTTAGAAACAATTGCTTTAATAGATTCAGGTGCAGACTTGAATTGTATTCAAGAAGGGTTAATACCTACTAAGTATTTCCATAAGTCAACTGGAATACTTAGTGCTGCAAACCAATCGTCAATGCAATTAAAATATGAAATACCTAAAGCACATGTTTGTCAAAACAATATTTGTTTTAAAACTCCATTTGTTTTAATAAAAAATATTTCTCATCCAGTTATATTAGGTCTCCTTTTTTTGGCACTCATATATCCTTTTAAGGTTCATCATAATCGGATTAATACCAGAGTCTTAGGACAAAAAGTCACGTTTGAGTTCTGCCTGGAAACAGACCTAAAAAAACTAAGACATTTGCAGAAAAACAATATTTCAAAAACTATTAGTATTATCACTAATAAGTCACAACACATTAATTTCTTAAAAGAATAAATTAACCATAAACGAATTGAAGAACAGCTAACAAATAAATCTTTATTAGAAACTATTAATAATTTTCAAAAGAAACTTATGAATGATGTATGTTATGTAATTCCCAATGCTTTTTGGCACCGAAAACAACATATTGTTAAACTTCCTTACATAAAAGAATTTAATGAGTCTAAGATACCTACTAAGGCTAGACCAATCCAAATTAGTTTCTAATGTTATATTTTTATTGTTCGGTGTATGGGGAAGGCCCGGGTTCGTGACACGGGTGCCTTCTCTTCCAGATCGACCACAGGAGAGGTCAATGCCTTGAAGGAGGAAGTGACAATCCTAAAAGGTCAACTTGCGGCCGAGGGCGAGCAGATGAGTATTATTGTATGGGCCTCACAGATGTTCTGTCTCCAAATCCTGATGCCAGCACTTGATCTTGCTCCACCTTCGACCTCCCAGTTCCTTTGCCCAACCGATAGCCAGTAGCTTGATGTATAAAACCTAGAAGACTACTTCTTGTAGTTTTTTCTTTTTTGTTCAAACTTTTTGTATGTACATTTTTATATATTTTATAATTAAATACTTTTTCTTGGTTTATTAATTATTGTTTAGAATTTAATTACAATATTTATTAAAAATTAAATAAAAAATATGTTATCCAAAAAAAAAGGGGTTTGCGCGACGAAGGAGTAATATGCGTCGCGCAAAGACACTTTGCGCGACGTAGGTCCTTCGTCGCGCAAAGTAGTTTTGCGCGACGTAGAGACCTACGTCGCGCAAAGTTTCTCTGCACGACGAAGGACATGCGTCGCGCAAAGTGTCTTTGCGCGACGCATATTACTCCTTCGTCGCGCAAACCCTTCTGTCACTGCCTTGACGCGACGGTTGGTGCATGACGAAGGTTCGTTGGGCTAAGTTTTGCGCGACGTTTTTTGACTTTGCGCGACGAAGGACGTGCGTCACGCAAAGTGTTTTTTGTACAAGTGACATGCAATTGGCTTGCGACAAGCGTTTTCAACAACAATATTTAGAGGGAACTTAACCTTAAGGTAATAACCATGTTGAAAAATGCTTGGACTTGGAAGTTATTTGAACACTTTATATAACTGACATAGCTTCCAAATCATTTCATTAATTTCTGATCTACATGAGAGATCGCTGCTACTTACGATAGAGATTTGCATTATCATTATCGCTAATTTCTTTACAAATGATAGAATCACAAATTTATTACAATGGGATTCGCAATTCTCCGCGTACACTTCAGGTTGGCAAACTGTCTACTGGTGACTCTAATGTCCCCACAGGATAAAGCATCAATGGTTGCAAAGATGCTACCATTAAAGGTATGGAGGTAATCTTTTAACTAAACCATGTCGTTGCTTTCTTCGTAGCATATTAGATCTTGGTATCCCTACTTTTTCATGCGAAGGTTAATGGACTGCCACGTATTTGCATATTTGAAATCTAATCTATTGTGTAAATAACCTGGTAAATTGGTATGGTGATATGGATAATCATGACAGTACTCTTGTATTTTGCAATCCTCGTTACCTTGGAACATTAAAGAAGGGAGGGACGTTGAATCAAGAGACCAATCATAACACAAAATGTGTCAACATCAAAATAAAACTCGTAGAGTACCATATCAACCGCGAAAGGGAGCCAAAGACTCTCCTCAACTATAAAAGACGACCGTTCTCCTACAGTTAATTCCTAATGCCATTATTGTACTTAAACTCGTCATTAGAACTCACTCATAATGATTGTGCTTTGTGAAGTCTAGTTTTATTGTTTGGCTTCCCTTGTTAAATGTAATCAATTGTACCACACATGTTCTCGTTATATTTAGGGTTAAATTGCAACTTTTGGGATCATGCTGCTGGAAATATCACTTCAAGAGCTTAACTTCTCTCATCAAAGGTTTGTTCATTCCTATGTATTTGATGTCATTATTTCCAGTTCATTTTGTCTAGTGGTTCTATGTCGTCAAAACTTCTCGTTGCTATCACGCGAGCTGGGCACACACTTTAAGACAACGCACATGAGCCATATGACTGCTTTTTATTGAAAATGGTTTTTCAGCCTTAGATTTTTACAGTTTGCTTGTACACATGACACGTGGTTTTTCTTGTCCCCCGTCTTGTCTAAAACAAAGCCCCACTATAAAAATTTATTCTAGGGTTCTTTTCAACTTGGCTAGGAGATTTATATTTTTCTGATTATCCAGATCATTGCATATTAGGGTGGCATTGTTTTCGTGATTTTGATCTTTGATTTAGGTCAAGCTTTTCGAGTTTCAAATCTTTGAGCTGACTACTTTTTGGATTCACGTTAGTTTCATCTTTCAAGTGTGTGACTGCTGAAACTGACTAGCCATCAACTTCATCATAACATCATTTGCATAAGTTGATTTGATTTCGGTGCCATAAGATGAAGAGCTCAGGAGGAGCTGCCACTTCCTTAAGACCGAAGGAATCCATCTCGAGAAAGGGAAGGTTGCACAAGGGTACAAGTTGCTCCATAGATTAGGAACTAGGAATTGAGCTTGTGTGGTTACATTGTAAGAATGTTGATTTCACTAGTGGATTGGACTCAGTGGAAAGTCCCCAGTTTTTTACCCTAGAGGTGACTTTTTTCCGGCCAAAAACATCGTGTGTGTATTATTGCTTTCCCTGGATTTATTTCTTACATCTTGTATATGATAGATGATCATCTTGACTTGCATATAGACTTGTCCATGCATCTAAGCTTATCAAGATTTGCATTTATTCTAGATTGGACCTCAGTTAACTAGGGACATTTATGTAAACCTAGTTTTTAAATTGATTATTTCCGTTGCTGGTTAATTGACAAACGTGATCTTTGTTGACTAGTGTTGATGACTAGCCAGTCAAGCATATATAGAATTTTAATTACAGGATATTTCACTTGGAACCAATTTCATGCTTGAACGTGTGTATTGTGTAAACTCTTCACTATTAATAAGAACTCATCTACCCTCTATATCTTTACATATTATCCTCACTAGGTGACGGGACTAACTTTGCGAAGGTGACAAACTTGACACTTTACGTCGTTCCATAGTCTCACTTATTTTGTGCATCCACATTATTTGTAAATAGTCTCTTACAAGCAATTGAGCCCGCGTGATGCCATCAGTTTTAAAACTGTGTTAAACAGGTGGAACATATTCAAATCTATTAGCATCCTTATGTTCAACAAAGAATTAAAAATAGGTGTTTATAATACATAGCAAAAGTTTTAAAACTCTTTAATTCTTCTTTCTAAGTAAATTTGACAAATATGTACAATACAATCTTCGACCAATTCAAGCGTACACTTTTTCTTTTCTTCTATCAAAATTGTCATGTAACCCAAAGTCATATGCAAAGTCAGCTAACTGAAAACATTTGTGTTCAGTTGTGTAAAAAGTAGAGTACGCTTTAATTGAAAAAATAATCATTAATACAATTAGGCAAGAAGGGAAAGATGATTCTCCTGAGGAGTTAGAAACATTTTGACTTCAACAAGAAGATATTGACAAGGTTTTGCATACGTACCTGCAAGCTCAAAGCTGCAGTATTATCTCAAAAAAAATTAATAAATAAATAAAATAAAATTATTCCATCTTAAAATTTTATTTGTGGCGTAGCTTATTATTGTCCTTATTAACAAAGGAAAACTAATGAAAAAAGCTTGAAAATTTTGAGCTTTAACGATAACGACAAAATAAAAGGTAAAGTGAATAGTACCAGGATTGACCTTTTAGTGTAAAATTGTGGTTTTTTGTTAAAGTGAACAGTACCAGAAGTTTTTCGTTAAAGTTCCCTATTAACAATTACTACTATGTCGAACTGAGTTTCCTTACAACAGGACCTATTAAAATGATAACTTATTACAATGTGAAATTTATTCCTAAACCCAAACAGGGACCAAAACTTTTTATGACTACAAATAAGTTATTCGTTTATAGAGAAAGGTTTTATTGTAGCATTCACAGCACTTATAGCTTTATTGAATTATTGAATCTCAAAGAATGTTTACATTATTGCAAGGAAATACAAATGCATAAGGAATTGAAATATAAATACATAAAAAAAAAAATTATCCACTTAAATGTTTATAATGAACTGTAGCTTTCTTTGAATTTATTCTTCTTAAGCAAATTTTTGAACCAGTGTGCTGAGAGTTTTGGGTATCTTTTCAGCCCATCTTTATAATCCACGTAGTTTAAACCAAATCGGACAGTGTATCCAGAAGTCCATTCAAAGTTGTCTAACAATGTCCATGCAAAGTATCCCTTCACTTTCGCGCCATTTCTGCACACACACACACAAATGTACAAATGGGTTAGGTCAATATAATGATTAAATAACCATAATATAAGAAGGCTAGGCAGTATATAGCCTTAATCATTTTGTTAATAACTACTTACTTGATCGCAGCTTGAAGGTAACACAGGTGACGATAGTAGTAGTCAATTCTACTGGTATCATGAAGGGCCTCTTCAAGTGATAGTTCTGGATTATTCAACTCTGATACACCTATGTGCATATTATTACATAAAAAAAATTAAATTTGGTTTCTCCCTCTAAAACTAAAAGAAAACGTGTAGTTTCATTTTACACCACTATAAATATGTGAAACTTTTGCAATTAATCAAGGCTTAAAAGTTTGTATTACATACCATTCTCAGTAATATAAATGAGTGGATCATTATATTTTTCCTTTGTGTAAAGCACAAGATTGTGAATTCCTTTTGGATATACATATAACCAATCCGAAGCAGCCTGCAACACCATTTGAAGATAATACGTAAATGTTGGGGAAAAAAAACTACTCCTCCAAATGCAAATAGCTCAAAATGATAAATTTGATATTTACCTGTGGACCAATGAGTACTCCATTAAGCTCAGCTGCCACAATATTTACAAACATTAGAATACAATTGGTGTAAATATTAGAATATAATTAAAGTAATTAAGAAGTTAAACTAGGCAAAGAAGTACAAAGAACTTAAGCTATTCAAACTAAGTTTCCTTTTGCACTCACTTGTAAGATCAGCACGAGAATCTGTTACGTAGCTTGCCGGTAGTGAATTGTTCTTGGGTGCACTACTTGTGTATCTAGCAGTATAATAATTTATTCCAAGAAAATCAAATGATCCGTTCAGCACTGATTGAATGATGTTCTAAAAATTCATGTAATAATTGTTTAAGGTAGGATGATTAACCATTGCGTAGGAGTTCATCGATGAGATTGTTGTAATAATCAATTCCTTTTATGTTAACGCCACCACTTAACGTTCCATCTAATTAGAACAAAAATAACAAGAAAAATAAGGGTTATACAGTAGATAACTCGATCACATTAATTTATTTAAAAGTATATAAAGAGAATAATTTTCTTGTAGGACAAATAATTCTTATGCACAATATATATTGACATTGGTCCCAATCAAATATGAGGATGTGGAGCAACTTACTTGGTAATAATCTGGACCATGAAATAGAGAATCGGTAAGCATCCAACTCCATATCCTTCATAATCCCCACATCTTCCTAGAATGACAAAAGCATATATATCATAATAAGAAAAAAGTTTAAAATTAAATATTGAGGATCTCATTATATTGTGCTTTTTATAAAGGCTCCAATTTAATATGTTAACATGTGCCCTTCAAGTATAAACGGTCAAGAGAATAAAGTGATGAGATTCTAGACCTTATAGCGGTGATATTGATCTATAGCAACGTCTCCGTTACTGCCATCGGCGATTTTTTCTGCACTTATTCAAAAACATATTGGTGAAATCCATATCATATGCAAAGTACTTTATGTGCGTGCGTATTGATGAAGTATATACATATATTGTACATATCACATGACCACGTACTATTTGCCTCCCAACAAAGTGCATGGTTATCAGAGGGGTTGGAGTTTTTTAGGTATACTTGTCGTCATGAAGAAAAGAATGAGGTGCTAATTATACTCCTTTGAAATGAAGTAGCTAAAGTTTTCATATTACCAATTGATTAAAACACAGACCTGGATGTTTGTGGGTGTAGGTATCCCATATGCTTGGTCCTCTTCCATCTTCTTTTACTGCACCTTCATACTGAAATATACATACATGCATATTCGTAAGTGTACTACCACACACGCAAGGAAGATGTCAACATTATAATTCATGCATGGATGCTAACTGCATGTATAAAATATACCAATAACATGGTAAATAATCCCAGAAGATATATATATAATACATATATATATTGACCTGGTAAGATGCAGAACCTGTGCCAAATATGAACCCTGGTTCAAAACTGTTGCGATTGAGAAATTCGCAATGAACAGGTGGATCCGTATTAGCAGCTTTGCTATTTGTCAATGCAAAGCCAATGAGTAGCAGCACACCAAAGAGCAAAGATCTTGAATATTTCATTGCCATAACTTGGGAATTTTGATATCGATCGAGATAATTAAGTTGTCTCTTCCTGGAATATTGCATGGGGTTTATATAGAGGAAGGGAGGAAGGGATATGGTGTCTACGTACTTGCTCATGAGAATAGTAAAGGGTTAAAATTTGTAAACAAATTGAATTTTGAAGTCCTAGTTTAAAGACCAGGTCATGGTCTGCAGTTTAAAAGAAAGCACGTTTCATGGGAAAAGGATCCTCTCTGGTTCCCTTCCACCAAATCCACCAATCAGGACCCTTGAAATTTGATCCAACGGCTAAAGTTATTATAACTTTTAAAGGGGGCCCTGTTTTTAGCCGTTTGATCAAATTTCAAGGGTCCGGATTGGTGTAATTGGTGGAAGGGATCCGGAGAGAATCCCTTTCCCGTTTCATGTACCCAAAAGTTACGTAAAAGAATGGATAATCCTTGCATTCCACCAACGAGGAATGCACATGTTCTACAAATTTTACATTGGGGTGGTTCAGTTTCTTAATATTTATTTGAAGATCATCTAAACAAAAAGAATTATTCGAATTTGAGATCGTTTAGTCATCTAAATATATGAATCATATCGACGGTGTAGACACCAAGTAAAAGATTTATAATGAACTATTCATTATATTGATACATTTAGATGACTAAATAGTCTTCAATTTGAACAGTGTTTTGTCTATATGATATCCAAATTGAGATTAAGAATAGGTAGGACTTGTGATTATGTGAAAAGTAAGATAAAGTACACAACTCTTCGATCGATCTCATCTTAATTTGAAATGATCAAATACCCTTGAGTTTTCCAACAAGAGAAAAATATTATCTGCGTTCGGAAACAAAGAGTCATTTATCTGCATTTTTATATTATGTCTGCGAACTGTTGAAGGCTTCAATACCCAATACCCATTCTGAAGGTCAATATAAAAAAGTTGAGTATGGACGAGTTTAATAATGTAATATGAGTCAACTTGAAGCCATAACTTCTGAAGGTCAATATGGACGATCAGTGATGAGATTTTTCGTATGCGCCAGGCTCCAGCTACAGAGGCTTGTTCAAACAGTAGAAAATTATTTGACCCAATAAAAAAGTAGAAATTTATGACCCGAATTCTTTACGTAAGTACATAACCGATAAGGTTGAAGAATTTAATCTTTGAATTAAATCCTGATCTTTTTCTTCTTGTTAGAGTTTTAATATTGAATGCGTCCTGTTATCAAGGGCGAACCTATTATGGCGCAAAGAGGACGGCCGCCCCTCTTCTAGCCGGAAAGGAAGCCCAGGAGTCTGATTTTCTGTGCTGCCACACCTCTGGTTCTATCGGAAATGAGGTCTGGTTTGCTGAAGGAGGAGGAGCCTCCTTGTCCCAACGAAGAAGATGATGCAGAGAGACTCATTTTCTCTCTCCCTCGTGGCAAAGAAATATTTTTGTCTTCTTTGTTTATCATCCTATGAGCTTCTACCACCTTCAATACTATTCACTAAAGGCCTTATGAATTGGGAGGTGATATATACATATATATGCCGACAAAAAAATGGGGAGGTGTGGCGCCAGATATATTACATACCACTTACATGTCTACATCACTCAGCCTATGCTTTTTAGCTTTGGTCTGGAATTGTGATGTTTTTTTTTTTTAAAATATAGCTTATTAAAAAATTTAAAATATTAAATATGTTTGACAAAACAAAAAAGAAATATTTTTTATAAAAAATCTGTTGGCAATGATTGTGAAAAAGTATAGAAAGGAAAAGTTTACCATGTTTCTAAAAGCAAACTCTGTAACCCTTCACAACTCCGCATAACAAACAGAGATCTCTTTCACAGAAGTTTTATCCAGTTTTATCTCAGTTGTCCAGGAACATGATTGTAACAAATGCAGCCAAACACTCTGAGATGTTATATTCTTGGCTTTCTACCACTAAATGCATCAAATGGATTCTTGTCCTGCAAAGCTTTAGTTGACATCTATTTAGAAGATATACTGCAGTGTTAGAAGCTTCTCCCCAAAAATCATAAGGTATATTCTTATCAAGTAACATGCCTTTAGCCATTTCAATAATGGTCATGTTCTTCCTCTCAGCAGCACCATTTTGTTTAGGGGAATAAGCCACTGTCAGTAGCGTTTCAAGGCCTAGATCATCACAGAAGCTTTGAAACTCTAGAGAAGTATATTCTCATCCTCAGTCACGTCTCGATTTTTGAATTTGATAACCACTTTCAAGCTGAACCGTAGCTTTAAAGCTTTTAAATACACATAATACGCCTGACTTAGGCTTCAAGAAATATAGTCAGCACATTCTGGTATGGTCATCAATAAATATCAGAAAGTGTCTATTTCCACCAAGTGTAGCGACCTGCATAGGACTACATACATCAGAGTGTATTAACTCCAATGGCTTATTTGCTCTCCAAGTCATCTCCTTATTGAATGCCTCTCAGTGATGTTTTCCTACAATGCATCCTTCAGAGACAACATTTGATTTCTTCAATTTAGACAGGCATAATACCATTTCCTTATCAGCTAACATATGCAAACTCTGAAAATTCAAGTGACCAAATCTTTTGTGCCACTCTTAAGAGTCTTCTTCAACTATTGTTTTTAATGCAGATGGCATTATATCCTTCATGATGAGAGGAAAACATATGTTTCCTGTCATTTGTACTACGACCACATGTCTTTCAAGGCTTCTATCTTTAAATATTTCAACTTTATCATCTCTAAACAATAAGAAATATTCATGCTCTAGCATTTGGCATATACTTAGCAAGTTTTTATCTAAATTAGGAACAAGCATAACCTCTTTGAAATGCCTCGTACTATTTTTGGTTTCAATCACCACGGTTCCTTTTGCAATAGCTTGTAATATCTGTATGTTTCCCATCTTAAGCCATGCAATGCCACTTAGTACTACAGTCTAGTGGTATTTCTCTTCACTTTTAAGCACTATTCTTAAAATCCCCGCCTAGCACCGCCTAGGCACTAGGCTGCTGGCCACCGCCCCGATTAATGCCTAGGCATTTGAAAATTAAGAAAGGATGCCTAGACTTGATGAGGCACCCACCTAGACTACCTAGGCACCTGCCTAACCCGTCCAGAATTGGCCAGGCACCCGCTTAGGTTGCGACTCATTAAACAGAAAATAGATAACTTTCATTTTCTATTTTACTTTTTCGAATAAATTGGAAGAGACTTGTTGAATAGTTATATGAACAAACATTACATGCTCGTTACCCATGTTTTCATTATGTTCCAATACTTCATAATTAGATGTCATTCTATTTTGTAGTTTATGATGAAAGTATATATATTTTAAGTGCAAACGGGACACTTATTTACACGAAACATAATAGATTTACTTAAATCCACCTAGTCCGCCTCGGCACCTAGACCGCCTAGCCGCCTAGCCGCTAGGCTCCAGCCCGACGCCCGACTAGAACGTAGCATTTTTTAGAACCTTGCTTGTAAGTGAGAGGTCTTAGATTTGATTCTCGCCAAAGGTGAATTTGAACCTCATTATTGTTAGCCCATTGTGAAGATAAGCACACCTCATCCCCCTTAGTGTATAGATAACATCAGTTACCACTTGCATATCTACATCACTCAGCCTATGCTTTTTAGCTTTGGTCTGGAATTGTGATGTTTTTTTTTTTAAAAAATATAGCTTATTAAAAAATTTAAAATATTAAATGTGTTTCAAAAAACAAAAAAGAAATATTTTTCATAAAAAATCTGTTGGCAATGATTGTGAAAAAGTATAGAAAGGAAAAGTCTACCATGTTTCTAAAAGCAATGTCTTTTTTTTTTTTTCAAAATATAGTGAGCTACTACTTGAATTTTCATCTCATACCATCAAATTACTAAGACACTAATTAAAGCAAAAATTCTAACATTTTTATATGTTGTATGTTAAATAAACCCAAACTCCTAATTTAAGTATAATTTTTTCATTGGAATTAGACACTTATTTATATAATATATAATAATTTACTTAAATCTGCCTAGTCTGCCTATGCCTTACCTAGGCGCTAATGCCCAATCAGGTGTCCAACTAGCACCTAACTTTGTTGCTGTTGCGCTCGACGTTTCTCTTTTATTCCCTGGAAAACCTATAAAACAACGCCATTTAGGTGTTTAATTAAAAATAAATAAATTATACCTCTTCAGTCTTCACCCGTTTCCCTCTTTTAAACTCCACAAATTAGCGCACACCCTGTGGGATGACTGTGACATGCAGGACGTTACTTTCAATACATGCGTTTCGAAGAGGTAATACGAATTTATAGTCCTATGCCTTTCTAGAAATTAGTAGCAGGAAAACTATATTGCTAGCATACTCACTCCGGATTTCGGTTATTGTATGCGTTGTTATTCAATTTTGGTTTTGATAAATTGGAATTGGTGTAATAGGAATCATTATGTGATGATGCGCTTGATTATACTATTGTGGATGCAAATTTCCGCTGTATGTTAATTTGACAAAAATGCACCTGCAAAATTATAACACTTTCGATTAAGGCCAAAAGCCTCACGCGCCCACAATGAATGGCAGGGCTTTGGCCGAAGAATATCTGATACCAAAGTTATTATTCTTAAAAGAATATATTTTTAGGAGTTTTTGGGCAGCAAAATGGTTTAGCATTTTAGTGGGATACGTGGGTTATTTATAGGAGGGTGACCGGCCATACACCTTCTTCATGGGATTATTTTTGTTCCTTCTCATTCAGGTTCAAATTCACTGAAAATGTCATGGCAATTGCATTTTCAGCTTTCTAGTCCCATACACCTTCATCAAATATAACATTGTTTGACACAAAAACCTTCTTGATTGCTAAGTTACAAACTCTATAACCCTTCACAACTTCGCATAACCAACTGAGATCTATTTCACAGAAGTTTTATCTAGTTTTATCTCAGTTGTCCAGGAACATGATTGTAACAAATGCAGCCAAACACTCTGAGATGTTTTATTCTTGGCTTTCTACCACTAAATGCATCAAATGGATTCTTGTCCTGCAACGCTTTAGTTGACATCTATTTAGAAGATATACTGCAGTGTTAGAAGCTTCTCCCCAAAAATCATAAGGTATATTCTTATCAAGTAACATGCCTTTAGCCATTTCAATAATGGTCATGTTCTTCCTCTCAGCACCACCATTTTGTTTAGGGGAATAAGCCACTGTCAGGTGCGTTTCAAGGCCTAGATCATCACAGAAGCTTTGAAACTCTAGAGAAGTATATTCTCATCCTCAGTCACGTCTCGATTTTTGAATTTGATAACCACTTTCAAGCTGAACCGTAGCTTTAAAGTTTTAAATACACATAATACGCCTGACTTAGGCTTCAAGAAATATAGTCAACACATTCTGGTATGGTCATCAATAAATATCAGAAAGTGTCTATTTCCACCAAGTGCAGTGACCTGCATAGGACTACATACATCAGAGTGTATTAACTCCAATGGCTTATTTACTCTCCAAGTCATCTCCTTACTGAATGCGTCTCAGTGATGTTTTCCTACAATGCATCCTTCAGAGACAACATCTGATTTCTTCAATTTAGACAGGCATAATACCATTTCCTTATCAGCTAACATATGCAAACTCTGAAAATTCAAGTGACCAAATCTTTTGTACTGTGACCACACGTCTTTCAAGGCTTCTATCTTTAAATATTTCAAATTTATCATCTCTAAACAATAAGAAATATTCATGCTCTAGCATTTGGCCTACACTTAGCAAGTTTTTATCTAAATCAGGAACAAGCATAACCTCTTTGATATGCCTCGTACTATTTTTGGTTTCAATCACCAAGGTTCCTTTTGCAATAGCTTGTAATATCTGTGTGTTTCCCATCTTAAGCCATGTAGTGCCACTTAGTACTGCAGTCTAGTGGGATACGTGGGGTATTTATAGGAGGGTGACCAGCCATACACCTTCTTCATGAGATTATTTTTGTTCCTTCTCATTCAGGTTCAAATTCACTGAAAATGTCATCGCAATTGCATTTTCAGCTTTCTAGTCCCATACACCTTCTTCATCAAATATAACGTTGTTTGACATAAAAACCTTCTTGATTGCTAAGTTACAAACTCTGTAACCCTTCACAACATCGCATAACCAGTAGAGATCTCTTTCACAGAAGTTTTATCCAGTTTTATCTCAGTTGTCCAGGAACATGATTGTAACAAATGTAGCCAAACACTCTGAGATGTTTTATTCTTGGCTTTCTACCACTAAATGTGTCAAATGGATTCTTGTCCTCCAAAGCTTTAGTTGACATCCATTTAGAAGATATATTGCAGTGTTAGAAGCTTCTCCCCAAAAATCATAAGGTAGCTTCTTATCAAGTAACATGCCTTTAGCCATTTCAATAATGGTCATGTAATTCCTCTCAGCAACACCATTTTGTTTAAGGGAATAAGCCACTGTCAGTTGCCTTTCAAGGCCTAGATCATCACAGAAGCTTTGAAACTCTAGACAAGTATATTCTCCTCCTCAGTCACTTCTTAATTTTTGTTTGATAACCACTTTCAAGCTGAACCACATCTTTAAAGCTTTTAAATACACATAATATGCCTGACTTAGGCTTCAAGAAATATAGTCAACACATTCTGGTATGGTCATCAATAAGTATCAGAAAGTGTCTATTTCCACCAAGTGTAGCGACCTGCATAGGACTACATACATCATAGTGTATCAACTCCAGTGGCTTATTTGCTCTCCAAGTCATCTCCTTACTGAATGCCTCTCAGTGATGTTTTCCTACAATGCATCCTTCAGAGACAACATCTGATTTCTTCAATTTAGACAGGCATAATACCATTTCCTTATCAGCTAACATATGCAAACTCTGAAAATTCAAGTGACCAAATCTTTTGTGCCACTCTCAAGAGTCTTCTTCAGCTATTGCTTTCAATGCAGATGGCATTATATCCTTCATGATGAGAGGAAAACATATGTTTCCTGTCATTTGTACAGCGACCACATGTCTTTCAAGGCTTCTATCTTTAAATATTTCAACTTTATCATCTCTAAACAATAAGAAATATTCATGCTGTAGCATTTGGCCTACACTTAGCAAGTTTTTATCTAAATCAGGAACAAGCATAACCTCTTTGATATGCCTTGTACTATTTTTGGTTTCAATCACCAAGGCTCCTTTTGCAATAGCTTGAAATATCTGTCTGTTTCCCATCTTAAGTCATGCAGTTCCACTTAGTACTACGGTCTAGTGGCATTTCTCTTCATTTTAAGCACTATTCTTAAAATCCCCGCCTAGCGCCGCCTAGGCACTAGGCTGCTGGCCACCGCCCCGATTAATGCCTAGGCATTTGAAAATTAGGAAATGGTGCCTAGACCGGATGAGGCACCCACCTAGACTACCTAGGCACCCGCCTAACCTGTCCAGACTTGCCTAGGCACCCGCTTAGGTTGCGACTACTTAAACAGAAAATAGATAACTTTCATTTTGTATTTTACTTTTTTTCAATAAATTGGAAGAGACTTGTTGAATAGTTAAATGAACACACATTACATGCTTGTTCCCCATGTTTTCATTATGTTCGAATACTTCATAATTATAAGTCATTCTATTTTGTAGTTTATGATGAAATTATAAATATTTTAAGTGCAAACAGGACACTTATTTACACGAAACATAATAGATTTACTTAAATCCACCTAGTCCGCTTAGCCGCCTAGGCGCTAGGCTCTAGCCTGCCGCCCGACTAGAGCCTAGCGTTTTTTAGAACCTTTTCCTTGTAAGTGAGAGGTGTTAGATTTGATTCTTGCCAAAGGTGAATTTGAACCTTATTATTGTTAGCCCATTGTGAAGATAAGCACACCTCATCCCCCTTAGTGTATAGATAATATCGGTTGTTTTTAAAAAAAAAAAAAAAAGTCATGTTGTCACATTTCTGTCTTCATCAATCAACATTGACTCATGTAAAGTCATGTGATTGCTGTATCCATTATCTATATACCAGACATGTTCATTCTTGACAGTTGTTGCGGAATCGCAAGCAAAGAACATACTAGTGCCTTTTCTTCCCTCCTTGACATAATGAACCAGTTTGACCATTTTACTCCAACAATCTTTGGCAATATGCCCAACCTTATCACAATTGTGACACTTTGGATTTAAAACCAACATTCACCAAAATGTAAATTGGCACAAATCTTGCAATCTCCTTTACTACCATTGTTCTTTACAATCACATTTGGCCTCTCATTTTGTTTCACATAGTGTTTCTTCTACTTATTCTTCCAAGGCTTCTTGCCTTTATAACCACCAACTTGTGAGTTCTCCTTTGGCTGAATACTTAGGCTACTAAATGCTCTTTCATTCGCCTCTCCATCTTCAGCATGTCTCATTCATCTTTTCTCAAAACCTTTAGGTGTTGTTGTAGACTCAGTTGGATAAATCTCACTGATTTTCTTTGTACCCTCAATAAAAAATACAATAGTAACATAAGTAGGAGTTAGGCTAATGTACAGCTTCTCTACCATAATTTTATTTAACAAATCCTCTCCGTGCATTTTCATTTGACTCACCAAAGCAAACAATCTAGTCAAATAATCAAACAGAGATTCACCATTACTCATTCTAGCATTATCAAAATCAAGACGAATACCTTGTAATTTCATTGCCATGACCTGATAATCGCCTTTGTATTCCTGCTTCAACACATCCCAAGCTTTGTTAAATGTCTCCTGATTTGCAATCATGAAAAAAATTTCGTCACTCACTGTACTTTGAATTAACCTCAGGGATTTTGCATCTCTGGAAATAAGATCCTGAGCAACAATCAGCTATTTCCCATCCATTTGCTTCTCATATGAGGGAAGTTCATAGCCATTTTCAGCACAACCCAAGAGATTGTGAGACTTGAAGATAGTCATCATTCGACACACAAAAATTCATAGTTGACACTAATGAAGATCAGAGGTCGAAGATCAGCTCCAGATCTAGACATTTTGTTCTTCAATTTACTTGAGCTCTTGGTTGAAAGCTCAAAGAACATTTCTCAGATCATGCCCCTTGATTCAATTCGAACCAAGCTCTGAGGCCATGTTAGTTTGTTTAGGGGTGATGAACTCGATTTCCAGTAGGATTTAACTCATGAAATCACTGAGAATGTGATCGCTGAATTGCAGAGAAATGGAAGAAAGAAGGTCACCAATGTAATCTCTCAAGAATATATCTACATTGGATTCTCTCTCTCTCTCTAAAATCTGTTAAAAAGAAAGCATGAGCAGCGTGAGATATAGCTGTTTCTAGGCATCACACCTCAATAACAAGGGCACACATGAGTTGCACATGATCAAATTAAATCAGTTATAAAACTAGACATGTGTCACAATCTACACCATTTAGATGTTATAATCATGACCATCCATTAGAAACTTTGCGAACTTAAACTTCAAAAAAATCCTGAGAATTTTTGTTTTTGGTCAAACGATAGATTTGTTAGATTAGATGTTAGATTAAGGAGCCAACAGGGTTTGAACTTGTTGGAAATATTTGCGATAAGGATGCTACTTCTCCTACAACAATTCACATAAAATAATATTAGTATATCACAATTTTATCACCTAAATTTATTAAATAAAATAAACCAAATAAAATAAAATACTTAACTTTTGTAGGTAGAGAACGCTCTTCGTCGATCCTCAATTAGAACAAGATTTCAGGTTGAGGAGTGTAGTCACTGTCCTTAAGAGTAGATTTTGCCCCTCTAAGACAATGTCTCGGTGTAGCAGGTTATGACTCCCTACCATCCAGGATACAACAACCTATAATCATCGTAAGCGTACACTCGCAATACTTGGAGCGTACGAACAAAACTGAAATTAAGATTAAAAGAAATCATTAAGAATGATTTTTAACATGATCAATGAGGACTTGTATTTTGAAATACCCAAACACAAATTCTAACAGAACTCACGTCGTAGTGCAAGGGAAACACTCTTCTCTCCCACTGTAGTAGAGGGCCATTTGCAGTTGAAAAACCACCAATTCTAGTTTCTAAGAACTGAAACTTGAACTTCCAGACATCCTATTTCTTCAATCTTCTTGTAGCTACAAGACTTATACTTCAACACATTCCTGTGAGTGTTCCGTAATTTGTTCATTCAAGTATTTTTCCATGTTCCCATTATTCGCTGTAAATTATTGCATCTTTCTGCGGTGCCTTTAGTCCTTTGTTGAGTGTAATAGCATGAACTTTGCTCAATCTGGTAGGGTGAATCGAATGAGCGATCCTATTATGTGGCCTGCAATGGCTGAAAACATCAAACAGAAAAATGAATAAAAAGTACGTATAACAATTTAGCGGTACCCCCTCAACTAAACCTTCGTACAATCTACTTTTTCAATACTTCAAACCTAGAATACAATGTTGACAAGAAAGTCACTCTTGCATTGGCCAATGTAGTTGAACACTAGATTCCCTAATCAAAGCTTATTTCATAACCCACAATAATATATGTCAAGGCTCAATGGCAGATACGATATATATTTCCTCGACAATGGAGTAATGTTTGTTTATGGGCGACCTTCGTGCTTCACGCTGTATAGGAATATAAGTTGGAAATAAAGGATTTATGAAAATATGAGTTCTGTACAATCTCTTATTTCTCGAATAACAATATTAATACTTTATTCTTCTATGTAAGGAGATATTTATAAGATTATAAAGGAGCAATACTGGGAAATAAATCAAACGATCATTTGTTTACAAGACAAGGAAACCTAGATCAAATCAAATCATATTGTTTGGATCAAAACTTAAACTTTGGGCTCGGAAAGGAGTTGGCCCAAAGGGAAGCCTAGAAGGAGAGATGGCCGAAGCCCAGCCAAAGTCCAGCAAGCAGAAAAGGCCTTTTCTGACTTGGTGCAGCTCATGAGAACCACTTGCTCACCTACCCAAAGGCCAAGTAGTATAGACTGACCAGCTAATCAGCCCATAAAGTACTTTATAGTGGCAGTACAAGTAAAATAGCTGATGAGTCACTACCCTTCAAGTTGCATTCGGGCAAGGTTTCTGCTACAGGAGGCCAAGCCGAGTTGTCTATAAAAGAAGAAAGAGAAACCAGGAATAAGGACACTCAACCAAACAAACAAATGCAAGCACAAACTCTGCTCAAAAGCCAGATTTGCCTTAAAACGAAGTTGTAGTCAGCCCAAGCCTTCATCCCTCTTGGGATAAACCTTCATTCAAGCCTTTGTAATAGCTCTGCTACCCTGTTCAACTCTTTTTGTAGTATCGATTTATCTCTGTAAACTCATCTCCTTACCCTCTTTTCTGAGCTTTCAAACCCCTTGATAAAACCACAAAGATAGGAAGTTGTAAGACGATCAGCCTTGCCCGACAAGGTTAAACCTTGCCTGATCCTCTTTGTTTTTGTCTTTTCGTTCATTAGCCTAGCAATATGTTGTATACTTCCAGTTGTATTCAAGTTATTTCTAGTAAGATGACTATTAAAAGACTCTCTCAGTACTTAAATCCGATTTGAATATGTCTCCATAGTTCAAACCAGATCTAAGTTCTAAGCCCTCGGGCATGTAAGATTTGATCATTTAAAAGTCCTTGACCTCAAGGCATACAAAAGAACCTTATGTGGACTTAACCCATCCACGATAGTCTTTGATAAATAAGAAGTCCGAAGTTACTTGGGGCGCAAGTAATCAACCTATCCCTCAGTTTTACTCCTATTATATTATGATTGCCATAGAACGTTTGAGTATAGAATGAATTCTGATAGGAAGCCTCAAGGCCTGCATCTAAGGCCCCACAAAGGCACCTATTTGGATTCATTCTACTCTTCGGGCTAGAACGTTTGAGCATAGAGTTAATTCTGATAGGAAGCCTCAAGGCCTACATCTAAGGCCCCACAAAGGCACCTATTTGGATTCATTCTGTTCCTCGAGCTTGGGTGATCAGAAGTATAATAGGCATAAAACTCCTGAAATAAATGAAACGAACGTTATATGTTCGATTACTGGTTTAGTTATCGACTGGAAGCCTCAAGGCCTACACCTAAGGCCCCCACAAAGGCACCTGTCATAACTAACACGGTCTCTCGGGCATATATATATTTATACAATTAAAACTCGACATCCGTTTTACATCTGCCATGCTGAAGATGGCAGTGGCACGCCTGAGCACTTAAAAAGTTAATCTTGATTGTGAGCCTCAAGGCCTACACCTAAGGCCCCACAAAGGCACCTTTCAAAGTTAACTTTGTCCTTCTCTTTGAGCCTTGCCCGACAGGCCTTGCCCGACAAGCCTTGCCTGATAAGCCCGCCAGTAAAGCAGAAGCTCGACAGAAAACATCAACCGACGCCAACCTCTCGGGGAACTGTGTGCTCGTCGGCCAAGGAACATCCCCAACGGAAATTCCTGCCGCGAACATAGTTTTGGCACGCCCAGTGGGACACAGCTTGATCAAAAGAAAGATGCCAAAACTGCCAAAAGATTTGCAAACTACCTTGTTGCAAATGCTGCAAAGATTGGAGAACGCCTCCACAGACTTCAAAGAGAAAGCAGACCTGGTCGTAAGACCAATTACTCCTATATCTTTACCTCAATTTGGGGAAAAAGATGATAGGGAGGAAAAGAGACTTAAAACTAGCCAGCCAGAGGAGGTGGTGGTGGATAAACCTGCAGATCCCTTCTCAGAGGCCCCTATAAATATGATCAGTATGGCATGGGCTGAGAAGGGAAAAGAAAAGATTACAAGGGAAATAGAAGAAGGAAGATTGGCTGACAAATCTACAGGAAAGATGATCAAATCGCCCGAATATCCAAAAGCAGCCATAATCAAAGGGATGGTTCTATGCAGTAAATGCCAATACGAGTGTGAGCTCGAAATTCCCCCAGCAGGAGTCCTCATTGCTCATGAACTGATCAGGAGGAAAGAAGAAGAAAAAAAAGAGAGAAGCTCGCGAAAGAGCCAGGCGGGCAACAGGAAGAGATACTTCCCGAAGTATTTTTCAGCGAGGTGATTCCCAACCTAAAGCTTTATCAGAAGTATTTCGGAACCATGAGGTTTATGAGGAAGCAGAAGATGAGGAAGCTAAAAGGCCAAAAGGGAAGGGCGTAGAGCATTCTCAGTACGACCATATGGGAAGAGAAGCCAAGAAGAGTGATAGGATAACAAATCCTGTCCAGAGAGATAACCATGCCCGCCTTGGGAGAAAATGGTACGTGGTTGGGAAGAACGGACAGCCTATTAAACAAATGGGAGTTTCCATGGTTAGAAGGGTCCAAAGGCAACACAAAGCCTACATGAACTCCTTAAATACCCCTGTGACGTCTTAAGCCTCCAAAAATCAAAAGTTAGAGAAAACGTCATCTGGGGGGAGTAGCCAATTCCGATGAAGGAGTAAAAAAGAAGTGGAAAGGGCTAATAGCAAGACAGAATGCGAGGGAGACCATGTGCCACCGAGCCTGCATCCTGGGAAATATAGGATCTTGAAGAGAGCTCAAGAAGATATGATCATGGTACCAACTCCTGGATGGAAGACAAAGCCTATTTGTTTTGGAACTGTTTCACCGGAAAGGAAACCACCTTCTCTGTCAGTGGGGGGTCCCTTCGGTGAGGTTCCAAAGCAAACACCATATTCAGGCATGAATCAACAAGAGGGGGCACCAGAACCACTGCTTCCAGCAGATGCGATGACTTGGTTAGATGAGTTCATGGACCAGATTAGGAGCAAGAAAGAGGAACTGTCTGAGCCTAGCAATTTTCATATCAACATGGCATATGTATTATCCGCCACTTTTGGTGCCAGACCTGATCAGCCCGCTACTATGGAAGGTGATTACTTGACAACTGAGCCAATGATGGCACATGTCAATGTGGAGGTAGTCGAAGAGGGAGAATCGGGCAAGGCTGAATCCTCTGAAGCATCCAAGAATGGTCCTTTAAAGATTTATACAGACAAAATGGTGTTCAGCCGCCCAAACACTTTGCTTACCAATCATCTTAAGCCCATATACGTTACAGCTCATTTGGAGAGGGTGCCCTTCAAAAGAATTTTGATTGATGGGGGAGCGGCTATTAATGTACTGCCGGCCAAACAAATGAAGAAAATGGGGAGAAGCACGAAAGATCTTATTCCTACAGACTTCACGGTTTCAAGCTTCTCGAGCGCTATCACCAAGACTCATGGGATATTGCCTTTAGAAGTGGACTTGGGGTCTAAACAGATCATGCTGGCATTCTTTGTGGTGGACTGCACTTCCACCTATGGGGCCTTACTCAGAAGAGATTGGATCCATCAAAGTCTTGCCATACCCTCCACTCTTCATCAACAAGTGGCTGTTTATCATGAGGCAGGCACAGAAGAACTAGGCTTTTGGGAGATGGTAGAGGCCGAATCACGGCCATTTCTTCCCACAGCCAATGTGGCAGAAGCAAGTTTCTACCACCCCAACGTAGGAATCTTGAAATGTTCAGAAGCTGATGAGAACGGCCGCCCTACCAAGGTGACGGCCCAAAAGCTTCTAGAGCAAGGAATGCTCCTCACTAGAGAGGAGTGGGATAGACCTTGTATCGTCCCGACACCCCTACACCACCAATGACAGAACAAAAAAGGAAAGATCAGGTAATGGCAGTCAGATCCCTGATTAAAAGACTGTTGGTGTATGGAAAAGGGAGGAGGCAAGAAATGAAGTTCTTAGACAAAGAAGAACAGGAATGGCAGGTAGGAGCTTCGACCAGCCAGGATAAAAGCAGGGATGAATCTTGTAAAGAAGAGTTGGAGAGAGCCATACAAATGGCCGAATGCATACATGACCTTGATGGGCCAGACGACTTGCCCGAAAGCCCCGAGCTAGTCGAATTTTTGTGTGCAGAACCGGATAAGCCACCTCCAGAAGTCCAAGATCCTTTGGAAGTTATTGAGCTAGGGACAGAAGAAGATCCAAGACCAATACAAATCAGTGGTCTATTGGATATTGATTATCGGGCAAAGATTATCTGTCTTTTACAAGAATTCAAAGATTGTTTTGCTTGGCATTATACTGAGATGCCAGGTTTAGATTCAACCTTGGTGGAACATAGAATGCCCATCAAGGAGGGATATAAACCTGTTAAGCAAGCACCACGAAGGATGTCAAAGGAGATAGAAGAAAAGGTCAAAGAAGAGATTGAAAGGCTAGTAAAAGCTGGCTTTATCAGACCAACCAAATATGTGGAGTGGTTAGCCAACGTTGTACCCGTTTTAAAAGCTATAACAAAAGCAGTACGATATTGTGTTATCTTTTATGGATGGAAATATTAATGGCGCTACACCAAAAGATGAATATCTCATGCCCATGGCCGATCTATCTATAGATGCAGTAGCAAAACACAAAGTTTTATCTTTTATGGATGGAAATGCCGGATATAATCAGATAAAGATGGCCCCGGAAGATATACATAAAACAACTTTTAGGTGTCCCGGTCATGTGGGGGCATATGAATACCTGGTCATGCCATTCGGGCTCAAGAATGCTGGTGCAACTTACCAAAGGGCAATGAATGCCATCTTTCATGATTTGATTGGCCAGAGCATGGAGGTGTACATTGATGACATTGTGGTGAAATCTAAAACAGAAGGGCAGCATCTGATAGACCTCAGGCAAGCATTGACAAGAATGAGGATCCACCAATTGAAGATGAATCCAAAGAAGTGCGCGTTTGGAGTAAGAGCGGGCAACTTCTTGGGATTCTTGGTTCATCAAAGAGGTGTAGAGGTGGACAAAAAAAAATCTCGGGCAATAATGGAGTTGCCCCAGCCCACCAACAAAGTGCAACTTCAGAGGCTGCTGGACAAAATTAATTTCTTGAGGAGATTCATTGCCAATTTAGCGGGCAAGATCCAGCCGCTGACTCATTTACTAAGATTGAAGGATAAAGAAAACTTCGAGTGGGGACCACCACACCAAAGGCCTTCGACAACATCAAGGCCTATTTGACTTCTCCACCAGTGTTGGTGCCACCTCAAAGGGGAAAACCCTTAAAACTATATATCTCTGCCTCAGAAAAGTCAATCGGGAGTTTGCTAGCTCAAAATAATGAAGGTGGGAAATAGTAGGCAGTGTACTACCTCAGTAGAATTCTGACCGAGGTAGAAACAAGATATTCCCCAGTAGAGAGATTGCGCTTGGCTCTATATTTTACTGCCAGTAAGCTAAGGCATTACATGTTACCTTGTCACGTGCACATCATCGCCAAAACAGATGTGATAAAGTACATGTTGTCAAAGCCAATGCTAACAGGAAGGATTGGGAAGTGGATTCTAGCATTATCAGAGTTCAGTTTTCCGTATGTACCCCGAGGGCAGTCAAAGGCCAAGCAATTGCTGACTTCTTGGCGGAGCATCAAGAATCTCAAGGTGAGGTAACCAATATCCCGGGAAGCCTGGAAGTTACTAGCGTTTGGATCCCGCCAAGAAAAGATATCTCGGGCAAAGAGGAGTGGGTCCAGCAGGAGATAAGAAGAGTGACTGGCCTCTGGATCACTCCTTGAAAGCTGTATTTTGATGGTTCTTACACTCAGAAGGCTTCAGGAGCTGGGATTGTGATTATCAGCCCTTAAGGGGTTTATCATTATTACTCATTTCTCTTGGATTACCAAGGAAACACCAATAATCGGGCAGAGTATGAAGCCTTATTAATTGGTTTGAAAATCTTGATGGATCTGGAGGCAATGGAGGTAGAGGTCTTTGGTGATTCAGAGCTAGTAATAAACCAGCTAAATGGGGAGTTCAAGTGCAGACATATCACTATGGCAGGATATTATTTGGCGGCTACGCAATTGCTGAGTTATTGGGATTCTGTGATCTCAGTCAATCATGTTCCTAGGGGAGCCAACCTAGCGGCCAACGAAATGGCGCAATTGGCCTCATGTGTGCCACTACAGGAAAGAAAATATGGGTTGGATGTCGAGATTCAAAGAAGAAACCTTCCTTCTATTCTAGAAAGAGGATTTAGTCTGGATATAATGGTTCTAGAAACTGAAACAGAAGATTGGAGGTCGTCCATCATCCATCATTTAAAAGATCCATCTTCACCTACAAGCAAGAAGAATAGACAGCAAGCAACCAAGTATGTCTTATGGGCGAATGACCTGTTAAGGAAAAATCCAGACGGGTTACTATTGAAATGGTTAGGCCAAGATGAATCCATGAGGGTAATGGCCGAAGTACATGAGGGAGTATGTGGAGCACATCAGGCTGGAACGAAGATGAGATGGTTGCTTAGAAGGTATGGTTATTTCTGGCCCGCTATGGAAAAAGATTGCAAGTTTTATGCCCGAGGCTGTGAAGAATGTCAAAGACACGGACCTCTCCAGCATATGCCTTCAGTGCCTTTAAATCCAGTGGTCAAGCCTTGGCCCTTCAGAGGATGGGCGATGGACTTCATCGGGCAGATCTATCCAGCTTCTAGCAAGGGGTACACTTTCATAATTGTAGCAACGGATTACTTCACCAAATGGGTAGAAGCATCGGCAGTAAAATCCATAACCTCAGCCGCATTTAAGAATTTTATTGAGACCAAGATTCTGTATAGATTTGGGGTGCCCGAAACTATAGTAACGAATCGTGGGCCATCTTTTATTTCAAAATAAGTTGAAGAGTTTGCAAGCAAATACAAAATAAAGATGATCCAGTCCAGCCCTTACTACCCACAGTCAAACGGCCAAGCAGAATCCAGCAACAAGATTTTGGTAAACATTATCAAAAGAATGGTGATAGATAGTCTAGAAAAGTGGCATGAAAAGTTGGGGAATACGTTGTGGGCATACAGAACTTCCAAGAGGGCAGGAACAGGGACAACTCCTTATGCTTTAACCTTCGGGCAAGATGCAATGCTTCCCATGAAGATCAATGTAAGTTCTGTCAAAATCCAAAATCAGTTCGGGTTACACAGTGAAGAATACATCGAAGCCATGTGTCAAGGAATTGAAGACTTAGATGTAGCTCGAATTGAAGCCTTGAACCAGATTCAGGAAGGAAAGAAAGTTGTTGCCCGAGCTTATAATAAAAAGGTGAAAATGAAGTCTTTCAAGGAGGGAGATTTAGTATGGAAGACAGTCCTCCCTCTAGGAGCTCAGCTTAGGGGCTTTGGAAAGTGGAGCCTGACATGGGAAGGTCCTTTCATAATTAGTCGAGTATTGGACAATGGAGGATACTACTTGGCGGACCTTGAAGGAAATGGGCAGAAACATCCCATTAATGTTAAATTCTTAAAAAAATATTGTCCTACATTATGGGATGTTAGAGATTGTTACATTGAAGAGGATGCAAGGTAAAGCGGGCTTCGGGATATCAATGTGCAGTGTATGTTCACCAATCATTCAAAGAAGACAAAAAGACAAAAAGTTGCTAAAATAATGTTTATTTCATTTCGACAAATTGGTGAAATTTACAACAGATTCAATTCCGACGTACTACATTCGATTCCTTCTAGATACAATGTTGTTTTCAGCTGGTTTTCCGATGTCTTCATGGATGGAATCCAATCAGGTGATCGGGTTGTGCGGCCAAGACGCACTTGGTAAAGGATCCTCAGATAGAGTCATCACCATATATGATGGTGAAGCCTGATTTATCATGCCAGCGAGCAGGAAGGCAAGCCTTCGTGAGGAAACCGCCTGACCAAGGGTGTTGGAGATAGCGGGGTGTTCGACCAAAGGTGTTGGAGATAGTGGTTATCTGATGAAATTTTTTCTCACGGAAAGGGAATTTCAGGAAACCCCACTTGAGATCTGAAGAACTCATTCCACAGTTTTTAGGGGAAAACTCAGGAGGTAGTAACACTTGGGTTGGATAAAAGATAAGATCGATGATGATTTGTTGAGAGGGCTGAAATTTATAAGGACCATCAGAAGGTAGTTCAAGGGTCATGGGAAGATCAAGAGACTCCGGGTAGTATTAATCTCAACCAGAAGATACAAGTTCCAAGAGCAAGGGTGCAGGCGCATGCAGTTTTTCAATCAATATTGGCGCCTGGAATTCCAGGCTAAATATTAATTGAAGGGGGCACTGTTTGGATCAAAACTTAAACTTTGGGCTCAGAAAGGAGTTGGCCTAAAGGGAAGCCTAGAATGAGAGATGGCCGAAGCCCAGCCAAAGCCCAGCAAGCAGAAAATGCCTTTTCTGACTTGGTGCCGCTCATGAGAACCACTTGCTCACCTACCCAAAGGCCAAGTGGTATAGACTGACCAGCTAATCAGCCCATAAAGTACTTTATAGTGGCAGTACAAGTAAAATAGCTGATGAGTCACTACCCTTCAAGTTGCATTCGGGCAAGGTTGCTGCTACATGAGGTCAAGCCGAGTTGTCTATAAAAGAAGAAAGAGAAACCAGGAATAAGGACACTCAACTAAACAAACAAATGCAAGCACAAACTCTGCTCAAAAGCCAGATTTGCCTTCAAACGAAGCTGTAGTCAGCCCAAGCCTTCATCCCTCTCGGGATAAACCTTCATTCAAGCCTTTGTAATAGCTCTGCTACCCTGTTCAACTCTTGCTGTAGTATCGATTTCTCTCTGTAAACTCATCTCCTTACTCTCTTTTTTGAGCTTTCAAACCCCTTGATAAAATCATAAAGATAGGAAGTTGCAAGACGATCAGCCTTGCCCGACAAGGTTAAACCTTGCCCGATCCTCTTTGTTTTTGTCTTTTCGTTCATTAGCCTAGCAATATGTTGTATACTTCCAGTTGTATTCAAGTTATTTCTAGTAAGATGACTATTAAAAGACTATCTCAGTACTTAAATCCGATTTGAATATGTCTCCATAGTTCAAACCAGATCTAAGTTCTAAGCCATCGGGCATGTAAGATTTGATCATTTAAAAGTCCTTGACCTCAAGGCATAAAAAAGAACCTTATGTGGACTTAACCCATCCACGACAGTCTTTGATAAACAAGAAGTCCGAAGTTACTTGGGGCGCAAGTAATCAACCTATCCCTCAGTTTTACTCCTATTATATTATGATTGCCATAGAACGTTTGAGTATAGAATGAATTCTGATAGGAAACCTCAAGGCCTACATCTAAGGCCCCATAAAGGCACTTATTTGGATTCATTCTACTCTTCGGGCTAGAACGTTTGAGCATAGAGCTAATTCTGATAGGAAGCCTCAAGGCCTACATCTAAGGCCCCACAAAGGCACCTATTTGGATTCATTCTGTTCCTCGAGCTTGGGTGATCAGAAGTATAATAGGCATAAAACTCCTGAAATCAATGAAACGAACGTTATATGTTCGAGTACTGGTTTAGTTATCGACTGGAAGCCTCAAGGCCTACACCTAAGGCCCCACAAAGGCACCTGTCATAACTAACACGGTCTCTCGGGCATATATATATTTATACAATTAAAACTCGACATCCGTTTTACATCTGACATGCTGAAGATGGCAGTGGCACGCCTGAGCACTTAAAAAGTTAATCTTAATTGTGAGCCTTAAGGCCTACACCTAAGGCCCCACAAAGGCACCTTTCAAAGTTAACTCTGTCCTTCTCTTTCAGCCTTGCCCGACAGGCCTTGCCCGACAAGCCTTGCCTGATAAGCCCGCCAGTAAAGCAGAAGCCCGACAGAAAACATCAACCGACGCCAACCTCTCGGGGAGCTGTGTGCTCGTCGGCCAGGGAATATCCCCAACGGAAATTCTTGCCGCGAACACATATCAAAACTATAATTAAATTAAATCCCTAAAATACTACACTCCCCTAAACTCATGATGAGAAATCATAAGTTTGCCAAGAAGGAAATAAGATCTAATTTGAAACTATCAACGCCTCCTTCATGTGTGACCATGCATCAAAGTAGCCTGCATGAAATCTTGACTGGTATGCTGAAACTAACACCAATCTTTTTGAAAGCTCAACAAATCACAATCCGTCAAAACTAATGTCTCTTTTCTGATGCCCAACCCGAACGAACACCATTTTTTTTGAAAGCCCAACTAGAACAAACGTCTCCTTTTGAAAACCCGACTACCAAATCATAATCCTCGGAACTAACGCATATTTTCAAAAGTCCAGTTGGAACTAACGCTAATCTTTTCAGAAGCCCAACTGAAACTAACACCTCTTTTCAGAATCTTTAATGACCAAATCTCTTTTTATGCTTTTAATTTTTTATTCTTCCTTTAGTTTTTTTCCTCAAACTTAAAAACAAGCACTACTAAATTAAACACTTTGCACGACAAGGGAATCTATGTCGCGCAAAGCATTTTTAGGTTGCACAAAACCTATGGCGACGCACAATCGTCGCGCAAAGTTTCTTGCGCAAAGGTCGTGAAAAAAGACCTCGCGCGACGAAGAAGTGCACATTCGTCGCGCGAAAGGTTTACGAACAAAGGCTTTCGTCGCATGATATAAAAGGGTACAAGTGCGCTTTGTGACGAGAATTTATGGAGACGTCTAAAATTCGTCTCAAAAATGTTTGCGCGACGAAACGTGTAAGGCGTGCATGGTTTTGCGCAACGACATGTCTGCGTCACACAAGTGCAATTTTTAATTAAAAAATAATAATAAAAGGAATATTATTAAAAAAATATATTTCTGTTGTAGGCCTATTTGATTAAACGATGTAGGGTTTAGAGAGAGAGAGGGGTTCGGCAATATTGAGAGAGAAGAGGGTTTAGGGTTTAGGGTTTAGAGAGAAGAGAGATTGATTTAATTGTGAGGTCTATCTAATAACGTGTTGTAGGCCTATTTGATTGAACGATCTAGGGTTTAGAGAGAGAGACGGGTTCGGCAATATTGAGAGAGAAGAGAGATTGATTTAATTGTGAGGTGTGTTTGATTCACCCCATTGTGCCTTTATTTATAGTAGTAGGAAGGGTAAAATCTTTCCCTTTAGGATTACAACATTTAATAGGTAATCTAATCCTAATGGGAATATAAGATACATTCCCATATTCCCTAGGATTTACACAATCACATTCCTATTCTAAATATGACTACAACAATTCCATACAATTGACGGGAAAAAAAAAACAAAAAAACAAAACAAATTAATGAATAAAAAACAATTTATTTATAATATAAATAAAAATGTACATACAAATACAAAGTTTAAAAAGAAAGTGGGAACAAAAACTATGAAAAAAATAAGGAATAATCTATAGGCAAGTCGTTTGGAGGTGTTTTGTAATCTTGCTACTGGAAGAGGGTGGGGTTGGGGACGAGGTCGGAGGTCGATGGGCCTGATTGCTGTGTATGCACGATGTGGAGGGGCTCTGATGGTGTTGGTGCAGAAAAACTGGGAAGACATATCCCGGAGGAACCGAGGGCTTGTACAATCAATTACATTTGAGACTTGTACGATGCAAGCTCACTCCTCAGGCCAGCGACTTCCTGCATCAAAGCCGTAACCTCGCCTTTCGACTACGAGGATGAAGATGCTTTACTCTCCCGCCATCTAGCATTTCCCATCCCCCGACAATATGTCCCTCGCCTCCGACCGAAAGTGTGGTCAAACATCTCTATAAGGATGTGAAACCCCACATCTTCAGGGGGTCCACAGACTCGATTGGCTTATCCAAGGGAAGCTGGGAGGCGGAGTCCTGAAGCAACGACTAACCCTTCTCCACCACAGTCACTTGTGAAAAAACATAGATTATAAATAGAAAACAATTTGAAATATTTAGTATAAATCTTTAATGCATAAGAAATTACTTACATGAAGGGACTCGGTCAACTCATCCCAGGCCGAAAATAAACATTAGCAAAGACGTCGATCTCCGGGAATTTTGAACCCTCCTGAAATAGAAAAAGATAAGGAAAATGTTAGTACGAAAACAAACCAAAAAAATTATTAGCGACATTTTAAAATTGGAAATAAAAGTTGTAATATATACCTTCCGCTACGCCTCCATCCTATATGAGAAAGGCCTTGAACCCGAATGGTGGAAAAGAGTATTCTTTTCCCGATGCCCTTGTTCGCCTTCGCCTTCTTCTGTTATACACAAGGTAAACATATTAGTTGCAATATTTAAAGAACATAAAAAAATCATAATAAACATTAGTAAAAATTTTAAAAAGTACCATGAAAGAAGTCCTAATTAAAAACGCACCACATAGTCCGACTTCTGAAAATGACCGCAAAGCCAAACCCAACTATCTTGTCGGTCTTCAAGCTCGTTCAGGCAACCTTCCTTGAGAGCGACATGCGGATCACCAAACATCTCGAAATATTGGTGCAGGTCACTCTTCAAGCTCGTTCAGGCAACCTTCCTTCAGAGTAGAGCCGATTGAGGTACGCTAACATGTCCTCGTTGATGTCATCCAAATTGTAGTTTGTCTACAATGTGACAAATATTATGAAAGTATTAGTAATAAAAGACATTAATAAATATAAATATATAAATTTTACCCACAAATGATTGCGCACCATGTTCTTCACCTTCTCTGGCATCGCCTTCCAAGACTTCCACCGCATTGGGCAAAAGGTCCGCACGACGTGCCCAATGTCGTGGGCCAATGCACTATGCTACTTCTCCGTTGGTGCTGTCCGATGTCGCTCATCATATCCGATTGTAATACGACCGTTGGTCACCCGGGTGACCTTCGCTGTCTTCAATTGTTGATAAGGTCCCCGGGTGTTTTTCTTGGCTGCAAAGAAATGAAAAATTAACGTTAACCCAAAACTAATAACAAATCATACTAAAATTTCGGCATAACCTCCCTATAATTAAAACATTTCCCAAAACCCTGAAAATAATATAAACAATATACGTATCCAACACAATGATCACAATAGTTTAATAATAGATTCGGAACGATGACAACAATAAACAATATATATATGATAACTTTTTACTCCTTAAATGACATAACTTAGCAAAATGAACCTAAAATAACAAAACTAAGTTAACATGGGAATGAGGGAGTAAATTAGGATAGTATACCTAGCTGTGTACTCAAGGCATTGGTTGTGGATAGACCCAGCAGTTTCTGACACGACATGGTGACACGACACGAAAACCATACGAAAATAATGGGTTTTGGGTCAACACGATAACTTATCGGGTGACCCGTTAAGAACTCGTTAATAACGGGTTCTTAACGGGTATACACGCGTGTAACACATGGGTAACTCGCTTCGACCCGTTAAGAAAAAATTTATTTTGATAATTTTAAAGTTTAATTACTAAAAAATTTATTATAAAATACAATAGCCGTATTAATATATACAATATATTTTATATTAAATATATAGTTTTGTATTATTATTATATATAAGTTTAAAAAACATGTTTTAGTCATTATTTATTTTTACTATGAGAGTTCCTTATTATCATTACTAGGATAAATCTTACTTAATATGTTGTTGTCCAAAATTAAAATAAACTAATATAGTATTTGTATAGGAAAGAATTAAGAAGACATACATACAAGTATGAAAAATGTGAAAGAATATATAAACACTCGTGATTTATCATTATTCCTCCACGAGTAGATAATGGTTACACTTACATTATCGTTTAGATTTTTAAAATCCTCCAAACCTTCTTGAATAATGTTTTTTATTTGAGGGAAAAATTAATAAAATTAATAATTATTATTGTAGAAGTGTAAAAAAATGTATAAAAAATATACAATCACTCATAGTGACAAATTTTACAACTTTCATGAAGGGGTCAGCTTCAAAATCCAACACTATAATTCATAAACCTTAAATTTATATTTAACCGTCGATTGCCATTTACGCTTTATTCTTCTTACTGAATTTCATTTTTTAAATTTTCTTTTTTGAAAGCATGATCATATGGCGGATGTAAGAAGATAAACGGTTCAGATCTTTGATATCACATTTCGATATTTAAGGTTAACTGAAATATGAGTCGATGTCATATAGTTTGTAGAAACTTTATAAACATCAACCAATATTTTCACTAACTGTAAAACTCTGAATATAATATCAACGATCCAAACCGTTCATCTTCCTGCATCCTCTAATAGATCAAGTTTTCAACAAAGAAAATCTGAAAAAACAAAATTTGATGAGAACAATGAAGCGTAAATGTAAACAACAATCAACGGTTAAATTTTGATCTATGATTTATATGATTATAGTGGCGAATTTCGAAGTTAAGTTTTTCATGAAAGTTGTAAAGCTTGTCATTATGAGCGTTTATATATTTTTTCTATATTTTTTTTACACTTCTACATTAATTAAAAAACTATTAGACTTTAGGCAAGTGAAAAATATACTTAAAAGAAAAATGTGTTTTATGTTTTGGATGTGACAATATGATATGTATATACTTATTTAGTATTATGTTTGTCATTCGATTATTTATTGGTTTAAAATATATTTTCCTTAACGGGTAACGGGTCGGGTCATATTATCTGTTAATATTATCGGGTCGATTTCGGGTCGGGTCATTTTACCCGTTTATTTTAACGGGTGTTACACGACACGACCCGTTAAGATATCGATATAACACGAAAACGACACGAATGCCAGGTCTAGTTTGTGATCCCGATGGTGACACCTGGTCTGGAGTGCGGGGGTACCGGTGAGCACATCGAGCACTAACAGGTAGCACCACTGAAGAAGTCGAAGACGGCGGCAGTATAGGTGTAGTCGTCGAACGAGGTGTAAAAGTGATCGCCTTCCGAGTTCTCATGACCTATGGCATCTACAAAATTGGAAATAAATTTGTTAGATTACAAAGATTTAAATTACCATACACATGGATAATAATTTCTACTTACATTTAAAACGAAATTTAAAAACCCTAATTCTAAACCCAATTCAAGTTTGGTAGAAACAAAACTTTAAACTGGTCTACTATACACAAACTAATCAATGTCAGATAGGATATAGACCCAGCAATTATAACTTATAAGAATAAATTAGCACAAAGGAGTAGTTGGAGGCAAAATCATAGCTCAACAGCTTATCATGAAGAGTGTGCAGTTTAATACTAATTTGAGTACTATAGAAAAGGCTGAACTGATACTCTTCAGTACAATCATAAAACTGTTACAATTATAAAACTGCAATGTCGAGTTGAAAAACAAGAAAAGTTGCACATCTTGAACATTTGAAGACAATCTTCAATGATGGGGAATCTTATGAAGAAATATACAAATTTATGGAACTTACATAGTTCCATATGTTAGAAAATAAAATGCATATATGCAGGTATCTATATTAGTGCCCAACCAATAGTATAATCGATTGCTCTGAGGCAGCAGCTACTACGCTTTTACTTTGTTAAAGAAGTATCAAGTCTGAACCGTTTAAAATCACAATAGATTTGTTCACTTGCAAAGATAAAATCACAATCTGCTTGGTGATATAATATATATGTATATATATATATATATATATATATATATATATATATGAATTTCATCTAATATTTGTTCTACCATCGTTGAATTTGATCTAATAATTGATAGGTGTATAGTCTATAAGTGTATGCGTATGTATGTATGTACATGCTCTATGTGTGTGGGTGTGTGTATGTACTTTGTGTATGTGTGTGTCCATGTATGCTGATTGTGTGTCCATGTATGCTGATTTTGGGTGTGTGTGTGTGTTCATGTATGCTAATTTTGTGCGCTCGCTTTGTATCCATGTACTTTGAGCGACAAAATAAATGTATTCGTCGCGTAAGGGTCTGAAAATTCAATCTTCCCGCGTAAAATTAAAACGCTTGCGTGACCAAAAATTGTTCTGTGTCGCGCAATTATGTTTTAAAATGGCTTTTTTTTTTAATTTTGACTACAATTTATTATAAAATACAAATAAAACAAATTTATTTACAAAGTAATTCACATATAAAATGGGAATCATTCAAACCATTCTTTCCATCACTGTATATAATTTATTAACAATTTAATGTGTTTTACAAAAAAAGTTACAAATAAATTGCATTAATCTTCATCCAAACTATAATAAATTTCACTTTCGTCGCTATCATCATTTTCAGTGTCCCATTCCTCATCATCAATAGGTACGTCACCATTGTCGTTTATGCTCATTGGACCATCGTATCGTGGAAGATTACCGAGGTCAATTGTGATAAAATGAATTGGTATTTCGATTGAAGATACTCCTTCTATCTGAAATGGTTCTTGGATAAGATTAGTATATCAGAGTGTTTCCGCACCAATTTCCATCGAAGATTCTAGACGTTGGTCAGCAACATTGTCGATATCGTCTTCAGTAAGGTTTTGTTCTGGTATAGCATACACGTTCCTAAGATCCATCTTCTGAAGAACTTTCCAACCCCTCCCGACTTTAGGTTCATCTAGATACACAATTTGTTTTGCCATATTGCTAAGATGTAAAGGTCATCATCGTACCAAGTTTTGATAGTGTTCATTGATAATAATCCATGATCTATATTCACACTTCCCTATCTATTTGGGTTTGTATCAAATCATCGACACTTAAATAGGATTACTTGGCACCGGTCTTTGTAAAGCAGTTACACAACACTTGTTAGTTTGCCATAGAATTCAATGTCTGTACTTTCGCCTCCACTTGGGACATGAACACGCTGTTTTGCGTACACAACTTGTCATCTCGTGCACCCACTAAGAACTTGATGCCGTTGACATGGCAACCTGAGTACAATTCAACGCAAATTGGTCATATAATTCTTCACCGTACACTGAGGAATTCGATGCTTTCAATTGATTCACCTAATATTACACAAACATTTAAATTTGTTAGTTTGAGCAAAATAATTGGTACCATATATATGTCCAATACAAAACACTTGAAACTTACATGTTCGAGAAACCGCCGCAGAAACAATTCACGGTGTTTCTTGGCATACAAATGTGAAGGATGTGCCTGCTTCATCGTATCTTCATGCTCGTCTACGTATGACAGTGTCTCGTCACAATTGTTGAGTACGAACCAATGTGCTACCTCCATGTCTCGTCATAATTGTCGAGCGATTTGGGCAAAAACTGAAAGTTTCTCCTTTCTCACACCCCCAACATTATTGCGAGGAAGACGATTGAAAGTTATCTCAACATCCTTTAAATACATTCCACAAAATGTAAGTGCCTTATATGCCACCCAAGCTTGTATAATTGATCGTTTGGGATTCGCTTTGTTTCGTACACTTTCCTTCAAGTCTCCGAGAAGCTTGCCAAAATAAAACGATATGATACAAATTTTACTAATCGTAAGATATTGATTAATAAATATGACAAGGAATAGATACCTTTCTATTGGATGCATCCATCGAAAGTTGTCTAGTCCAACAAGCAATGCCTCATCCGGTAAGTGAACCATCGCGTGGATCATACTTGTGAAGAAAGTTAGAGGAAATATCATCTCAAACTTGCATAGAACTTGCACAATGTCATGGCGCAGTTGATTAACGTCGGTTGGCAAGAGATGTCGAATACCAACAGAAAGTAGGCGTTCCGAAACCACATGGCAGTCATAACTCTTTAGGCCAACTAATTTACCCCCGTCAACGTTCATGCAACACGCGATGTTTGAAGCATACCCAACGGGAAACTTTACAGACGACAAAAACTTTAAAAATTATTTTTTGTCATTCGATTTCACGGAAAAAAAAAACTCGAGATCCCTTCTGGCTTTATCACTATCCCTATTCATCCATAAACCCCGTCGTATTCCCATTCGTTCCAAATCAAGACAAGCTTTGATCGTGTCCTTCGTCTTGCCCTCAATATCTAGAATTATGCCAACCAATGTGTCAAATACATTTTTCTCATCATGCATAACATCAAGGTTGTGTCTCAATTTAGTTTGGGCCAATATGGGAGCTCAGAAAACATAGACCAATGATGTGAAAATTAACTCGACACACAAATTAAGCCCTCTTATTGACAATTGTAGTGAAGATGTAAGTAGGGATCGGTCTAGACCAGGGATTATGAGGGATTGCTAATCTATTTAAAACTGACTTTAAAACACAAAACCAGGCTCAAAGACTCTTAACTAGACTTATATGACTCAAAGCAAGCTAAACAGCACAAAACAATCAAATAAACTCAAACTAGACACTGTAGAGTGATTTGGACGAAAATTGATTTAAACTTGACTCAAAACACTTAAAAACACAAACTAAGACAGATTCTAACTAATTTGATACAATAAAGTAAAGGGGGGTTGGGTTTTGGATGAATTTAAAGTAAAACAAGTAACTAAAGACTTGTTGCAAATTGATTGGCTAGCTAGAAGGTCCTTCTCCACACATGACACACTTGCATGCAAATTGATTTCCAGTTGCTTTTCAATAAACCATGAATCTCAACACCCTAGATTAACCCTGAACAACACTAATTAACCCTCAGATTTTCCTTAAGTCATTGAATTGGATGGAAAACGCATCGGCAACCCAAGTTATTCTTCAAAAGCTCCCTACATGAACAACATAATAGAGATACAATCAAAGATCATTAAGCTTTACGAAAATCATAAGTATTGACAAAGCATTTGTAACTATGATGAGCATGATACTCCTGCTAGGAATCCCCTTAACACGATTGTGACTAGCAACCTCCACTACTTATGAATTCAAGTTCATAACGATTAGGTGAAACTCCCTTGTATTCTAGCATCAAATTCATGCATGCAAAGTAAGTATGCATCCTTAATCCACAAACAAGAATAGGTTATCAATCAAACAGTTAAGTAAATTGCATTCATAATTCATAGAATCACAACTGGAAGTAATCAATTCATATTGCAAAATATGTTTATGGCTTTGAATTTCCCCCAAGCTAAAAGGAGTTTAGCTCATCATGTTCACAAAACAAAGATAAACAAACTTAAACATTGAAATCAAAAGATAGATTACACCTAAGAAAGATAAACAAACTCACCGGATATACTCTCTATTTTCACACAGATTTTCTGACTACACTCCCTATACTAAGTATATGTGAGAAGATTGATGTAAACATGTAAACTAGTACTCACATATATTTTAAACAAAGAATGCACTTTCTGGAGTTATTAATACATGTCTATGTATATGATCTTATGAACGGAATGCTACTACTTAGAAGCGAAAACCAGGGATTCCATATGAACGGAATACCAATTTCAAACTCCACAGATTGAAACACATAACACCCAAGATAGAAGTCAAATGGTTGTAACGGGGCTAGGGTATTGGCTAACAAAGAAAGGTAAGGACAAACAAACGTTCTTAAAGCAATAGTGAGCAAAGTAATGAAATTGACACTTAGAATTCAATTTTGAATGCAAAAATCCACTTTAAACACAAAGGGAAGATTCACAAAACACTTAGCGCCAGATTCAAACTTTTGGACCATTTCTTTAACAACCAACACTTGTGAGCTCATTCTCATTTATTTTCAACTCTTTTCCTTTCTTTTCAACACACTTTTTCTTTTCTTTTTCTTTTTCCATGTTTTTTCTTTCTTTTGTGGGAAACAACCTTCCCCACACTTGTTTTCTGCATAATGTTAATCAAATTGAATTCCCTCTAAGACATGCTCCACTATACTTCAAGAACAAGGGTATAGATAGTCCAATTCTAGGCTAGGTAGGGATAATGTGGCTAACAAAGAAAATAGGCTAAACAAGGCTCAAAAGGATTAAACCTACAAAACAAATGCATAGGATGAAGGATTTTTGGCTCTGGTGGTAACTACTAAACAACTTCATCTTGTTATATGTTATGCACTCAATTTTAAGCTTTGAATGAAACAGGCATGAGTTCTAGTATTTGGAACTTAAAATGATGAAAACGCATTCTAAGTAGCAACCAAGCAAAGAATAATGAAATCATGCAATGACTTTAGAAAACAAAAACATCACAGATTAATAACTCTCCAAACAAAGTTTAGGCTCAAGTCTCTCAGGGTTGTAGCGTTTGTTTGAGTTCCTTCCTTCAAGCATGTTACAAAAACTGATTTTTTTCCTTCGTGATTACATGTGATTTCGTAAACGTTAACTACAACCAAGCATAAACCAAAGGCATATCAAACTTCCACCCATGTTTATAGCTTTCTCTAACAGTCATGTAATTAAAAACCAAATCCTCATCATTGTGTTGGAAGGTACCCTAAGACACAAACACACAAAAACGACTCTTTTTGATATTTTTCAAAATTTTTTTTTCGATTTTTTCTTTCTTTTCTGTTATATGACACAAAAACACTTCAAAACACACTAAAACACTTAAAAAACTGAAAAACAACATTAGAAGTGATAGGTGAATAAATCCCACGAAAATTCAATGAAAAGCACTTGTTTACCCCTCCCACACTTAAACCAAACATTGTCCTCAATGTTTCAAACATAAACTCACATATAAGCAAACAAACAAACAACGAACTAAGCATGGAAAAATAAAACAGTAAAGAGAAGGGTTTAGGAACGCAAATCTGGTTTTGGAGTGAAAATTCCATTGTTCCCTAGTTGAATGCATGGGTTGCCTCCCAAGAAGTGCTTGCTTTAACGTCTTGCAGCTGGATGAAGAGCTTCATTTAAACTTGATTGGACCCCACGACATGGAGGGGTAGTTCCTCCACCACATGCTCCTCAAAAAGGTCATAGTATGGCTTCAAACGGTGCCCATTCACTTTGAATTCTTGGCCGGTCTTGAAACTTTGGATTTGGACTGCACCATAAGGAAAGAAATTAGTAATAACAAACGAGCCAATCCATTTAGAACGTAACTTACAGGGAAACAAACGTAAACGGGAGTTGAAAAGCAACACTTTATGTCCTATACAGAATGTTTTGCTACGAATCATCTTGTCATGGAATGCCTTTGTCTTTTCTTTGTAAATTCGAGCATTCTCATACGCCTCATGCCTAATCTCTTCAAGTTCATTCAATTGGAGCTTTCTATGCATTCCAGCCGCACCTATGTCTATGTTGAATGTTTTGACAGCCCAATGCGCCTTGTGCTCTAATTCCACGGGAAGATGGCATGGTTTGCCATAAATGAGCCAAAATGGGGACATGCCAATGGGTGTTTTGTAAGCTATACGATACCCCCATAATGCATCATCTAAACACAAACTTCAATCTTTTCTCGTTGGTCCCACGGTCTTCTCCAAAATGTGCTTGATTTCCCTATTGGACACCTCGGCTTGGCCACTTGTTTGGGGGTGATAAGGTGTTGCAACCTTATGTGTGGCATTATATTTCTTGAGCAGCGCCTCAATGGTTCGATTGCAAAAATGAGACCCTCCATCACTTATTAGAACTCTTGGCATGCCAAACCTTGCAAAAATGTTAGTTTTAATGAAATCTACAACCACTTTAGAATCATTAGTATGGGTGGCTTTGGCTTCCACCCATTTCGACACATAATCCACAAAAAGCAAAATATAAAGAAAACCATGTGAAGAAGAAAAAGGACCCATGAAATGAATGCCCCAAACATCAAAGATTTCAACAGCAACTATGGATGTTTGCGGCATTTGGTCTCTTTGACCTATATTTCCTGTTCTTTGGCAACGACCACAAGTCATACAAAAAGTTCTAGCATCCTTAAAGATAGTAGGCCAATAAAATCCACATTCTAAAACCTTATGTGCTATGCGTTGTGTGCCAAAATGTCCACCACATGCATATGTGTGACAAAAACTCAAAATTGAATGAAACTCATATTCATGCACACACCTACGTATAATCTGATCAGGGCAATATTTCCACAAGTATGGGTCATCCCAAACATAAAAATGTGCATCCTTTTTTGACTTTATCACATTGGTGCTTGTTTAGGTTGCTTGGAACTTGTTTAGACACCAAATAATTCACTAAATCAGCATACCAAGGCTCACTTACCTCAATGGACAATAGCTGCTCATCTGGGAATGTGTCTTGGATAGGCACGGCATTGGCATCCTTTTCATGCACCATTCGGCTCAAGTGGTCAGCCACCACGTTTTCACTCCCCTTCTTATCCCTAATTTCAATATCAAACTCTTGGAGAAGAAGAATCCATTGAATAAGCCTTGGTTTAGCTTCTTTTTTTGTAAGCAAATACTTCAAAGCTGCATGATCAGTGAAAACAATAACTTTAGTACCAATTAAATAAGAACGAAACTTATCTAATGCAAACACAATAGCAAGAAGTTCTTTTTCAGTGATAGAGTAGTTCAATTGAGCATCATTCAAGGTTCGGGATGCATAATAGATGACATGTGGCTGCTTGTTCTTCCTTTGGCCTAAAACAGCTCCAATTGCATAATCCGATGCATCACACATTCGTTCAAAATGAAGGCTCCAATCTGGTGGAATGATGATGGGGGCCGAAGTAAGCATGTCCTTGAGGTGTTTGAAAGCCTTCTTACATTCCTTGTTAAACTCAAAGGTCACTTCTTTTTGGAGGAGACGGGATAGGGGCTGTGCAACCTTTGAAAAATCCTTGATAAATCGCCTATAGAATCTTGCATGTCCAAGAAAAGAATGAACCTCTCTCACTGAAGTGGAAGAGGGTAAGTAGCGTACAAGATCGATTTTGGCCTTATCAACCTTAATTCCTTTTCAGAGATTATGTGACCTAAAACTATGCCTTGTTTCACCAAAAAATGGCATTTCTCCCAATTTAGAACAAGGTTAGTTTCAACACATCTTTTCAAGACTAAGGTCAGATTATCCAAGTAATCATCAAAGGACTTACCAAACACACTAAAATCATCCATAAAGACCTCAATGATCTTTTCAACATAATCAGAAAATATACTTACCATGCATCTTTGAAAAGTGGCTGGTGCATTGCATAAACCAAATGGCATGTGGCGATAAGCAAATGTACCAAATGGGCAAGTGAAAGTGGTCTTTTCTTGATCCTCCGGGGCTATTACAATTTGATTATAACCTGAATATCCATCAAGAAAACAATAAAATGCATAACCAGCTAACCTTTCAAGCATTTGGTCAATGAATGGCAAAGGGAAGTGATCCTTCCTTGTTGTGGCGTTTAGCTTCCTATAATCAATGCAAACCCTCCAACCGGTTTGGATACGTATAGGCACAAGCTCATTCTCTTCATTCTTCACCACAGTGACTCCAGATTTTTTTGGAACCACTTGGACCGGCGAAACCCAACGACTATCAGAGATGGGATAGATCACTCCACAATCAAGTAGCTTGATTATTTCCTTCTTTACTACTTCCATCATTGGAGGTTAAGTCGGCGTTGAGCTTCTCGTGATGGTTTAGCTCATTCCTCCAAGAGTATACGATGCATGCAAGTGGTAGGACTTATACCCTTGATGTCCGCCAAAGTCCATCCAATGGCTGTTTTGTATTCCTTCAACACCCTCACCAACTTCTCATCTTCTTGTGCCGTGAGTGTGGAAGACACAATGAAGGGCAAACTCTTTTTCTCTCAAGAAAACATACTTCAAATGGCTTGGTAATCGTTTAAGTTCAAGGGAAGGTGGCTGCACAACTGAAGGTAGCATCTTATTAGTAGAAATAGGAATTGAAACTGGTTTGGAAAGCTTACCAACATGCTTTGGAATTGATTCAAGGGCAGTAGCAACTTCGGCCAACTCCTCATTAGAAGGCATGGCAAGATTGTTTCCCTCATTGTCGTAGGCATGGACAACACCTTCCCCTTTATTTTTTAGTCTTACTCCCTTTGTAATGACCATTTCAAGTGCATCCTCATTCAAATCTTCAAGATATTCCTGCGCCAAAGAATCAATTATATCAATAGAGAAACAGGAATGCTCATCACTAGGATACTTTATAGTTTCAGAAAGATTGAAGTCAATAACTTCCCCATCAAATTCCATGGATTCCTTGGCTTGATTTTGTTGGCCCTACGTCAATGAAGTTAGTAATTTAAAAAGTATATCATTATCCAAAGACGAACCTGAGTTATTTTGGGCAGATTGTGGTGGAGGTTGTGGTGGTGCATATAGCCTTGGAAACATCCCAGAGGGTGGTTGTCGAAATCCTCCTTGTTGGGCAGGTTGTTATGGTTCTCTCCATTTGAAATTTGAATGATCTCTCCACCCCATATTGTAAGTGTTGGAGTATTGGTCATTGGGATGTCCTTGCATCGAACACACTCCACATATGGTTGCACTTTGCATTTTAGATCCATCCACAACTAGTGACATAAGGACAGTGAGGTTAGCTAATTGTCATTGAATTTCAAATATTGTACTTACCTCATTCACTTGGGGTTGTTGCCGTGGGGGCTCCCTTTGTCCAACGCCTTCATATTTGTGCATTCAACTCTCGGTTGGCAATCAAAGTCTTAGCAGCCACCGGTGTTTTGTCAACCAACGCTTCTCCCGCTGAGGCATCTAGCATTTGTCTTTCAATGGGAAGAAGTCATTCGTAGAAATATTGAATGAGAAGCTCTTCTTTCATTTGATGTTGAGGACATGATGCAACAAGAGCTTTGAAACGTTCGTAATATGCCGGAAAGGATTCTCCTTGATTTTGTTGAATACCATTAATCCGCTTCCTCAAAAGAATGATTTGTGATGTTAGAAAGAACTTCTCTAAGAATGTTCTTTTCATGCTCTCCCAAGATGTGACGGTTCCGGGTGCTAATTCATACAACCAATCCTTAGCCTTTTCAATAAGAGAGAATGGCAAGGCTTTCATCTTCAAAATACTCCCATCAATGTTGATGGATGTCATGCTTGAGCACACCACTTCAAACTCCTTCAAATGCTTGTTTGGATCTTCCATGGACAGCCCATGGTATTTGGGAATATGATGCAGCAAGCTTGACTTCAACTCGAACTCATCGCTCTTTCCTTGGGCAGCCACGGGGTATTGAATGCAAACGGGCACGGCATTGTCCAATCCTGAGGCTGAAAGTTCTTTGATTGTTCGATTGTCCGCAGCCATGTCTTGTTCCTCCTCTTTCTCTTCTTCAAATTCGGATTCAGAACTAGAACTATGTGGACTTGGTTCTGGATGTCTCCTCTTTCTTCTCAACGTTCGTTCAAAGTCGTCGTCAAACTTTAATATATGCTCACGAACAGGTTGAGAACTGCGAGTCATAAACGAGTACCTAAAAACAATAAAACAAAACATGGTCAGAAACTAGGAGCAAAAACACACAAAAATAAACAAAAAGAAACAACTAATGATTAGCAAAGTTGCTAATTCCCGGCAACGGCGCCAAAATTTGATGTGAAAATTAACTCGACACACAAATTAAACCCTATTATTGACAATTGTAGTAAATATGTAAGTAGGGATCGTTCTGGACCGGGGATTAGGAGGGATTGCTAATCTATTTAAAACTGAATCTATTTAAAACTGACTTTAAAACACAAAACTAGGATTAACGATTCTTAACTAATATGACTCAAAGCAAGCTAAACAACTCAAAACAGCACAAAACAATCAAATAGACTCAAACTAGACATTATAGAGTGATTTGGACGAAAATTGATTTAAACTTGACTCAAAACACTTAAAAACACAAACTAAGACATATTCTAACTAATTTGATACAATAAAGTAAAGGGAGGTTGGGCTTTGGACGAATTTAAAGTAAAACAAATAACTAAAGACTTAAGACAGATTTTGGACGAATTTGGGAAAAAGTATGGGTGATTGGCTAGCTAGAAGGTCCTTCTCCACACATGACACACTTGCATACAAATTGATTTCCAGTTGCTTTTCAATAAACCATGAATCTCAACACCCCAGATTAACCATGAACAGCACTAATTAACCCTCAGATTTTCCTTAAGTCATTGAATTGGACAGAAAACGCATCGGCAACCCAAGTTATTCTTCAAAAGTTCCCTACATGAACAGCATAATAGAGATACAATCAAAGATCATTAAGCTTTATGAAAATCATAAGTATTGACAAAGCATTCGTAACTATGATGAGCATGATACTCCTGCTAGGAATCCCCTTAACACGATTGTGACTAGCAACCTCCACTACTTATGAATACAAGTTCATAACAATTAGGTGAAACTCCATTGTATTCTAGCATCAAATTCATGCATGCAAAGTAAGTATGCATCCTTAATCCACAAACAAGAATAGGTTATCAATCAAACAGTTAAGTAAATTGCATTCACAATTCATAGAGTCACAACTGGAAGTAATCAATTCATATTGCAAAATATGTTCATGGCTTTGAATTTCCCCTAGCTAAAAGGAGTTTAGCTCCTCATGTTCACAAAACAAAGATAAACAAACTTAGACATTGAAATCAAAACTTGAATAGCAAGCATTCCAAGGGTCCTCATTCTTCTCCTTGTTGCGGCACAAGGGATGGGTGAAGGTTTGGATGGTGTATTGTATGAAAGATTGTGTATTTAGAATGGGATGTGTTGTTGGATGAAAGTTGCGACCAAGGGTGTTTCTGAGTGTATTTGTGATGAAGAATAGTTGGTGTTAATGGATGGAATATGGCTGAAAAGCATGAATGGTAGACAATGGATGTGGGGTGGTGTGGATGAGCAATGAATCCCCCCAAATGGGGCGGCAGAAAGTACTTTAAATAGGGATAGAAGAAAGCATGACAGAGGTTAATTAGGAGTGTAGTAGATCCTAGGGGGAAAGGGAAAAAAGGATATGCAGCAAGGGGACATGGATGGAGTGCACGGCAAAAGAAAGTGTGAAAGGTTGTTGTGACACAAAGTGAAAGGTTAGGGGACAAGGATGGAGACATATGGCAAGGGAAAGAGTGAAAGGTTGTTGCAACAAGGGAACATGGATGGAGTGCACGGCAAAGGAAAATGTGAAAGGTTGGTTGTGTGACAAGGAAAAGGGAAGGAAAGTGGAAAGGTTGTGGAATGGTGCAGCAATGAGACAATGAAGGGGACAATGATAATGTGCACGGCAAGGCAAGGGAAAGGTAAGTTGATGCATCCTTTGTGGCAGAGATTGTCCTTCTTAAAACATGTAATTAAGTGTCCTAAAGTATTTAGAACACCCATTTGCAGCTGGAACATAGGTTATTTAGGATTAGGAAAGGTTTAAGACAAAACAAGAAAACTTTGGCTAACATTCCTTCTTTCTTGCTTGCATCTTTAACTTCCTTTTCTTGAATTAATTTCTTCATAACTTCAGCATAATCCTAGCCTTTTTTCGTCTTCAATTTCATCCATCCACCTTGCTCTATGCTCCAAAATGCACCAAAATGCACTTTCTTTCAACTTTAGCCCATTGGACCTACAAACACACGAAAATAGCTTAAAATACTAAAATAAGTATGAACTAACAACATAAATGCAAGAAAACAAGCTAATCAAGTCACATAAATATGCTCCTATCAACTTGTGCATCCAGTTCATAAGTGTAGAAGGTCTGGTCCTACTGACATTGATCCCGAACGGAGCAAAATCCAACCAGTTAAGCTATTCCAAATTATGATCACCGGACCATTCTCTAGGTATGAGTCGATGCTCTTTTTCCCCGTCAAACTCTTTATCCTTTTCCCGCCACTCGTGGTCCCATGGTAACCATTTTTTATGACCAAGGTAGCAAACTTTTCCGGTGTGCCAACTAGATGTTACGTCTTCCTTGCATACAGAGCCTGCCATATAACCCCTAGTGCTCCACCTAGAAACCATTGCATATGCAGGGAAATCGTTCACAGTCCACATCACTGTTGCCCGCAAAGTGAACACATTGCCAGTACACTTATCGTATGTGCGCACACCATGTGTCCATAAATCCTTTAGCTCATCCACCAACAGCTGTAAGTATACATCGATTGACCTACCAGGATCCTTAGTTATCAATAGAGTCATCATCATGTATTTTTTTTTCATACATTTCCATGGTGGCAAATTATACGAAAATCGGCCAAGTACTGTGGTGTTGGTTTAGTACCCCGAACAGATTGAATTCATCAGTGGCAAGTCCCAATCTAACGTTCCAAGGATTAGCAACAAAACCAGGGAACATTCGATCAAACTCTTTCCATGCTCACCATCTGCAGGATGCCTTAGGACATTGTTATCTACCCGTTTTTCCTTATGCCATCTCATGTTGGTGGCAGTATGCGTAGACATATACAACCGCTACAACCCAGGCTTCAAAGGTAAATAACGCATGACTTTTTGTGGGATCTTCATCAATCTATTTTGAGATGTCATTTTGAACCTCGACTCATTGCATATAGGGCATTTATCCAACGCTTCATTCTCCATATAGGGCATTTTTCATATTCTTCGAATTCTCCCCTATCCGTTGGTGTAGGCACGTGATCTTCCACTTCCTGATTGGTATTTGTCGATGCAAATGGAAAAGGTTCATTTAAGATTTCCATGACTTGTTCATTAGGATCCATATTAGGTTAAACATTGCCCACTGTTGTCACGTTTAATGACGAAGCATTGTGTAATTGTTCCCCGTGATGGTTCCAAATATTATAGGTCTTCACCATTCCATTCCTTACTAAATGAAATCGAACAATTTCAAAAGTTTCCCTTAACATGTTGTTACACCTCCTACAAGGATACCGGATTCTAGTTGCACCCGTGTTGTGTGTACGTGCAAAGAATAAAATCCTCAATTCCGTTCAAGTATTTGTTGGCGCATCAGTTCGGATTATGCATCCACGTTCTGTCCATCATTCCTGCAACCACAATAACAGTGCAACAATCACAACAACATCTACATGATTTTCTCACCTTATGCCTCCGGTAAAGGCCCTATCCCATTCAGGAATGCAAAATTATGTTACTTAATTTACGGCTACTTCGAATTAGATTTCGATGTGGAGAAATTTCGACAACATCTCCGTACAGTTCTTCAAGTGCACGACATAGATATGAAATACCTATGTGCCACCCGAAGAACGTACGGAGATGACACCGAAATTCCCATGATCGAAACTTAATCCTTTAACCGTAAACTACGCGGTGTAACTTTGCATTGCCAAACTGTCCAAATAATGGGACAATTCAAGAATCAATTGGACCGCAGTCATGCTTTCGCATCCATGCGCGACATCCAACTAATCCTCAAACGGGAAACTAAGTTTTACTAAAAAAAACAAGTACAAAGTTAATTACAATTAACTCCATACATCACAACACATATTTGTATGTCACGTACAAATTTGTACATATACAATTCAACATTATAATTATAACATAAAAATTAAAATAATTTCACAACGTAATATAAACAAATTTCACAACATAATTTCAATATACTTTAACTAATTCATTTTTTTTTAAATAAGACGAAGAAAATACCTTCCAAATTGTTATCCACCGAGCGCTAGTCACACACAATATCCCTATACACAACGAATTTTACAGTGTTAGTATGAAGTGATATTGTTCATTTTAAATGAAAATGAGAAAAAATAAAACCCTTACCAAACACAACAAAATACGTCGATCAACCTAGATGTGACATCCCACATCGCCTAGGGGAGTGATCCTTAAATGTATATTCTCATCCCTACCTAGCACGAGGCCTTTTGGGGGCTCACTGGCTTCGGATTCCGTAGGAACTTCGAAGTTAAGCGAGAATGAGGCCAGAGCACTCCCAGGATGGGTGACCCACTGGGAAGTTGCTCGTGAGTTCCCAAAAACAAAACCGTGAAGGAATGGTAAGCCCAAAGCGGATAATATCGTGCTACGGTGGTGGACCCGGGCCGGGATGTGACAAAATGGTATCAGAGCCAATCCCTGGGCGGAAGTGTGCCGACGAGGACGTCGGACCCCTAAGGGGGGTGGATTGTGACATCCCACATCGCCTAGGGGAGTGATCCTTAAATGTATATTCTCATCCCTACCTAGCACGAGGCCTTTTGGGGGCTCACTGGCTTCGGGTTCCGTAGGAACTCTGAAGTTAAGCGAGAATGAGGCCAGAGCACTCCCAGGATGGGTGACCCACTGGGAAGTTGCTCGTGGGTTCCCAAAAACAAAACCGTGAGGGAATGGTAAGCCCAAAGCGGACAATATCGTGCTACGGTGGTGGAAACCCACTGGGAAGTTGCTCGTGAGTTCCCAAAAACAAAACCGTGAGGGAATGGTAAGCCCAAAGCGGACAATATAGTGCTACGGTGGTGGAACGGGCTCGGGATGTGGTGGACCCGGGCCGGGATGTGACATAGAGATTTATATGGACGAAGTTTTAGAAGAAGAAATTGAGAGAAAATGGGACCGACGGATCCCAAATTGAAGAAAAACGAAGGGAAAAATTGCAGGGGAGAAATATGCATTAAACTGCAATTTTCTCCCTTTGCAACTAACGTCAGGTTATCAAGATTACTTTTGGAAGAACCACTTTGTGTGACGAACACATAATTCATCGCTCAAGTTTCCTTCTAGCAACGAAACATTATGTTCGTTGCGCAAGTATCCTTTTTTTTTTTTTTTGCAAAATTCTCTTTTTCATTTTCTTTATAATTTAATAATGTAATCTATTTGCGCGTCGAACACTATATTCGTCGCGCAAGTTACTTTTTTTTTTCGGTTTTCTTTCTTAATGTAAATTTGATTTTATCCAATTAAAATTATCAAACCAAATTATATATTACCAAAACATTTATTAAAACTAATTTATTAACTAAAATATATATTATAACTAATGTCAACTTATGCGCGCTCTGCAGCCCGCTGTACATCGAACTTCCACTTCGGAACTACTTCTTGAAAAGCTCGTCCACATACTTCCGCTGTTTCTCATCGGTTTCATCAACATCCCAAACAACCTGTAATGGCAATAAAAATAAATTAAGTATCGCAAAAATATTATTTTTAAACAAAACAATTACACATTCTTTAATATAAACTTATCGATAACTGCTGCACCATGAAGTTCTTCACGTCCACAGGCACCATTTTCCAAGAGTTAAACTCGATACAACACTTCTCCCGCACCAATCCCCCTATATCGCAAATAAGTTCGCCGTAAGCTTCAGCCGAACTTTTGTCAACAAACGCTTACATCAGTACCTCTATTATGTCACCACAGCTTTCTTCATTTTTTTTCCTACCACAAAAATTTAAAATGTAATAGCCTATTAAAACAATAATTTCAACCATATCAAATGTAAAACAATTAACTCAACAATAATTTTTTTTGTTTTAACCTTTCCCTTCACGAGAGCCTTCTCCCTCCCAACCTTTTGTTGACTCTAAAGCCGAATCTGCCATCATTTGATATAAAACATTTGCAAAATAAGGTTCTGAAACTGTGTTTATATAAAACTCGACACACTTTGAGCAACGAATCCTTGGTTGCGCTAGGTTGTTATAACTACCCGCTGTAAATGCAAGCATTTAATGTGTGACTGACAGTCTGACCGTGTTAAGAACCCTTTGCCCAACGAATAGTAGTAGTTGTCGCGGTAAGTGGTCTTGCACGACGAAATCTTTAGTCGTTGTCTTGTGAGACGATTACAGTTGTTCGTCACACAAACTAATTAAAATTCTAAGTAATTACAAACAAATATTTAGTTATAATATTTATTCTACAAATAATTAAAACCTTAAATAAATTGAATTAATCCATTCCATTATTTAAAAACTCAAACAGGAATTAAAGCCTAATTAAGTCCAAATACATAGCTTATAAAAAAAACCTTAAATTTAAATAGTGTCCTCAAAAACATAAATTTAAAACTACTATTTTGATGGTGCTCAATTCTGCTCGACGTCATGACGCCATCGGTTGTAACCTCCCTCCAACGCAGCCTCCATCAACTTCATCAACTCTTCGTTCATATCATCACCAAGAGTATACTTACACTGTTACACATATATGCAAATAATTAATTCCAACATATAACAAAAAAAATTCACAAAATTAATTATTAATCCACCAACAGCATACTTACTAAGAATTCATCCATCACGACCTTCTTGACATTGTCAGGCACATATGTCCAAGAACGCCACTTAGCAATAGGACAATTATTCCCCATGGCTACAGCAATCGCATGCGCGAACTCCACATGTTGTCTCAAATCATACGGGTTGGGGGCACGCTCTCATCCCGGTTTTTATCCTCCATCACAGCACGAACAGAATTGTGAAGAATAAGGATAGCAGAACGGCATATTTATAGGAAGGTTAGGGACTTTGCACGACGAATGCTTTGTCACGAAACATCTACACTAAATACAGCATTGATTCCTCTGATTCACATGCACTGAATTGTCGGGGAAAACTGACAGTGACTTGCATGACAAATCCTTCGTCACGTAAATATTCACCCTTCGTCGTGCATGTTTTTTGCACCAAAAAATTACCCGTGGTTTTTCTTACTGACTTTGCGCGACAAGTGTATTATTTTCATATAGGAAAGTTTGTTTACGCAACAAAGTTATGCGTCGCGCAAAGCTAACATTTCTTGTGCGACTAATATCCTCTTCCATCGTGCAAAACTATCTTGTGCAACGATTTTTTCGTTGTCGCGCAAACGTTTGTCGCACAAGTAGTTTTCTCTACTAGTGAAGTATATTGATGTGGCCATTTCCATCATAACTGCATACATATTTTGTAGTAAACTTTTCTCTCCATTGTATGTCTCTTCAGATTTTTGATCTACATGCAATTGGCTTGCGACAAGCCTTTTCAACACCAGTCTTCAGAGGGAACTTAACCTCAAGGTAATAATGATACTGAAAAATGTTTGGACTCGGAAGTTATTTGAACAGTTTATATAACTTATATAGCTTCCAAATGATTTCATTAATTTCTTATCTGTATGAGAGATCGCTGCTACTTACGATAGAGATTTGCGTTATCATTATCGCTAATTTCTTTATAATTGATAGAATCACAAATTTGTTACAATGAAATTCGCGGTTCTCTGTGTACACTTCAGGTTGGCAAAGTGTCTCCTGGTGACTCTAATGTCCCCACAGGATAAAGCATCAATGGTTGCAAAGGATGCTACCGTTAAAGGTATAGAGGTAATCTTTTAACTAAACCATGCCATTGCTTTCTTTGTAGCATATTAGATCTTGGTATCCCTACTTTTTCATGTGAAGGTTAATGGACTGTAACCTATTTGCATATTTGAAATCTGATCTATTGTGTAAATAACATGGTAAATTGGTATGGTGATATGGATAATCATGACAGTGCTCTTGTATTTTGCAGTCGTCGTTACGTTGGAACATTAAAGAAGGGAGGGACGTTCAATTAAGAAAAATGATTGAAGAATTGTTATTTTACAGGTTCATAGGTTATTTATCACTGTCATATTCCCTAAAGTTTATGTTTTGGACCGTTTAAATTGTTCGAGTTAACTGTAGTTGTGATCTTGTCAATTTTGGCCCATATTATATGGATTCGAAGGGAACAACAAGATTTACAAAAGTAAATGAGCATAATCGAAATTAGGCAAAGTAATCTCATCTAAATAGATAAAATCGAGATTTAAGAGCTTTATGAAAATTTGATAGTTGTTGTTTGTACCATACTTCATCACTCACGAAACTAGCGAGCACTGGTCAACTCCATACCTTCAAGGGCTCACTGAAGAATTCAAGTAGAGGCACCCTTGCAGAAGCACACGAGTTCCTCTCCAATCAAGAGACCAATCACAATGCAAAACGTGTCAACATCAGAATAAAACTCCTAGAGTCCCATATCAATCGCGAAAGGGAGCTGAACACTTTCCTTAACTATAAAAGGAGACAGTTCTCCTACAATTAATTCCTAATGCCATTATTGTACTTAAACTCGTCATTAGAACTCACTCATAATGATTGTGCTTTGTGAAGTCTAGTTTTATTGTTTGGCTTCCCTTGTTAAATGTAATCAATTGTACCACACATGTTCTCCTTAGATTTAGGGTTAAATTGCAACTTTTGGGATCATGCTGCTGGAAATATCACTTCAAAAGCTTAACTTCTCTCATCAAAGGTTTGTTCTTTCATATGTATTTCATGTCATTATTTCCAGTTCATTCTATCTAGTGGTTCTGTGTCGTCAAAACTTCTCATTGCTATCACGCGAGCTGGGCACACACGCTTTAAGACAACCCACATGAGCCATCTGAATGCTTTTTACCAAAAATGGTTTTTTTTAGCCTTAGATTTTTCCAATTTGTATTTACACATGACAAGTGGTTTTTCTTGTCCCCCGTCTTGTCTAAAACAAAGCCCACCATAAAAATTTAATCTAGGGTTCTTTTCAATTTGGCTAGGAGATTTATATTTTTCTAATTTTCCAGATCATTGCATATTAGGGTAGCATAGTTTTCTTGATTTTGATCTTTGTATTAGGTCAAGCTTTTCTAGTTTCAAATCTTTGAGCTGACCAATCTTTGGATTCACGTTAGTTTGATCTTTCAAGTGTTTGACTGCTGAAATTGACTAGCCATCAACTTCATCATAACATCATATGCATAAGTTGATTTGATTTCAGTGCCATAAGATGAAAAGCTCATGAGGAGCTGCCACTTCGTGAAGACCGAAGGAATCCATCTCGTGAAAGGGAAGGTTGCACAAAGGTACAAGTTGGTCCATAGATTAGGAACTAGGAATTGAGCTTGTGTGGTTACATTGTAAGAATCTTGATTTCACTAATGGATTTGACTCAGTGGAGAGTTCCCTGTTTTTAACCCTAGAGGTGATTTTTTTCCGACCAAAAACATCATGTGTGTATTATTGCCTTCCTTGGATTTATTTCTTACATCTTGTATATTATACATGATCATCTTGACTTGCATATAGACTTGTCCATGCATCTAAGCTTATCAAGGTTTGCATTTATACTAGACTGGACCTCAGTTAACTAGGGACAGTTCTTTAAACCTAGTTTTTAAATTGATTATTTCCGTTGCTGGTTAACTGACAAACGTGATCTTAGTTGACTAGTGTTGATGACTAGCCAGTCAAGCATATATAGAATTTTAATTACAGGATATTCCACTTGGAACCAATTTCATGCTTGAACGTGTGTATTGTGTAAACTCTTCACTATTAATAAGAACTCATCTACCCTCGTGGTTGTAACCCAACTTAAGGTGAACCAGGTACATGTTGTGTTTGCTTCCCTACCTCTATATCTTTACATATTATCCTCACTAGGTGACTGGAGTAACTTTGTGAAGGTGACGAACTTGACACTTTACGTTGTTTCGAAGTCTCACTTAATTTTTGAATCAACATTATTTGTAAATAGTCTCTTACAAGCAATTGAGCCCACGTGATGCCATGAGTTTTAAAACTGTGTTAAACAGTTCGAATGAATATATTAAAATCTATTAGCATCCTTATGCTCAACAAAGAATTAAAAATAGGTGTTTATAATACATAGCAAAAGTTTTAAAACTCTTAAATTCTTCTTTCTAAGTAAATTTGACAAATATGTACAATACAATCTTCGACCAATTCAAGCGTACACTTTTTCTTTTCTTCTATCAAAATTGTCATGTAACCCAAAGTCATATGCAAAGTCAGCTAACTGAAAACATTTGTGTTCAGTTGTGCAAAAAGTTGAGTACGCTTTAATTGAAAAAATAATCATTAATATAATTAGGCAAGAAGGGAAAGATGATTCTCCTGAGGAGTTAGAAATATTTTGAATTCAACAAGAACATATTGACAAGGTTTTACATATGTACCTGCAAGCTCAAACCTATAGTATTATCTCCAAAAACAAAAAACAAAAATTATTCCATCTTAAAATTTTATTTGTGGCCTGGCTTATTATTGTCCTTATTAACAAAGGAAAACTAATGAAAATGACTTTAAAACTTTCAGCTTTAACGATAAGGACAAAATAAAATGTAAAGTGAATAGTACCAGGATTGACTTTTAGTGTAAAATTGTGGTTTTTTTGTTAAAGTGAACAATACCGGGAGTTTTTCGTTAAAGTTCCCTATTAACAATTACTACTATGTCGAACTAAGTTTCCTTACAACAGGACCTATTAAAATGATAACTTATTACACTGTGAAATTTATTCCTAAACCCAAACAGGGACCAAAACTTTTTATGACTACAAATAAGTTATTCCTTTACGGCTTATTACACAAAATAGTCCCTGAGATTTGCATGATCAATAGAAATGGTCCCTGAGATTGAAAATAAATAGAAATGGCCATGAGATTGAAAATCAATAGAAATGGTCCCTGAGATTGTCCACCATCCATGATTTTCGTTTTTGAATCACTCAATTTCGTCGAGTATTGAAGAAGTTATGAACGTTTAAAGTTTACCAAGTTTCCGGCGAGTTTTCTAGTTTTCCCGCGGACAAGTCACCTTTCAGGCTATTTTCTGGCCATCTCCGATAACCATTGGGCTACAAAATACGTATAATCTTATTCTACACTTTTCTATCTTCATTTTGATATATTATGGGTCGAATTTGGTTAAGAAACGATTGAGTTACAAACCTTTGAAAATTGCCCTAAGAGTTTTTAACGAAAGGACCAAAATCATGGATGGTGGACAATCTCATGGACCATTTCTTTTGATTTTCAATCTCAGGAACCATTTCTATTGATCATGCAAATCTCAAGGACTATTTTTTATAATAACCCTTCCTTTATAGAGGGAAGTTTTATTGTACCATTCACAACTCTTCTAGCTTTTTATTGAATTATTGAATCTCAAATAATGTTTACATTATTGCAAGGAAATACAAATGCATAAGGAATTGAAATATAAATACATAAAAAAAATCTCATCGTTATAATCCACGTAGTTTAAACCAAATCGGACAGTGTATCCAGAACTCCATTTAAAGTCGTCTAACAATGTCCATGGATAGTATCCCTTCACTTTCGCGCCATTTCTACACAGACAGACACAAATTTTCAAATGGGTTAGGTCAATATAATGATTAAATAACCATAACATAAGAAGGCTAGGCAATATATAGCCTTAATCATTTTGTTAATAACTACTTACATGATCACCGCTTGAAGGTAACACAGGTGACGATAGTAGTAGTCAATTCTACTAGTATCATGAAGGGCCTCTTCAAGTGATAGTTCTGGATTATTCAACTCTGATACACCTACGTACATATTATTACACAAAAAAATTAAATTTAGTTTCTTCCTCTAAAACTAAAAGAAAACGTGTAGTTTCATTTTACACCACTATAAATATGTGAAACTTTTGCAGTTAATCAAGGCTTAAAAGTATGTATTACATACCATTCTCAGTAATATAAATGAGTGGATCATTATATTTTTCCTTTGTGTAGAGCACAAGATCGTGAATTCCTTTTGGATATACATATAACCAATCTGAAACAATCTGCAACACCATTCGAAGATAATACATAAATGTTGGGGGAAAAGAAACTACTCCTCCAAATGCAAATAGCTCAAAATGATAAATTTGATATTTACCTGTGGACCAATAAGTACTCCATTAAGCTCAGCTGCCACAATATTTACAAACATTAGAATACAATTGGTGTAAATATTAGAATCTAATTAAAGTAATTAAGAAGTTAAACTAGCGCAAGAAGCACAAAGAACTTAGGGTATTCAAGCTAAGTTTCGTTTTGCATTCACTTGTAAGATCAGCTCGAGGATCTGTTACGTAGCTTGCCGGTAGTGAATTGTTCCAAGAAAGTCAAATGATCCGTTTAGCAACTTGGATTGTTCTTTTGTGAATTTGGGCAATCTTTTCCCAACAATTGATCGCATGGTGTGTGGATAGTCACCACTTGTTAATGGGTCCAAAAACCTACAAAACATGACAATTCCAGATATAAGCCTAATTATGTTATTATATATAAAGAGTACTGCTAGCTAGGTAGTTTCAATGTTTCAATTCATAAGTAAACATGTAATTGGGTTGATATATAATTTAATAAGACACTTGCCATCCAAACATAAAATCCAAAGATCGTAAGGCAGCATCTTTATCTTGCTTTGAATCCGAAGCAGGCTCAAACCAGTCTGACACCAATGTTATCCCTATCAAGCCTTTTTGAGTTGCCTACGCAAAAATATGAATTTTGGTTGACAAATAGGAGCTATAGAAAAAGATACAACCTTTAGATTATCTCACTACAGAGAGTATTCCCTCTTGTATTACAACTCAATAATAATGATTCATATAGAATTCTCAATTAGGAGCCAATAATCTGACCCCAAAAAAAAGATAAAAAGTTATTGAACCTGATATCTATTCTTGTACAATTCTACAGCTGCTCCATGAGCAAGAAGAATGTGGTGTGTCACCAAGTATGGTTCAATGGCTGAATATCCACCGGTGCAGTTTAGGTTTTGCCAAGAAGAGCAGCGTCCCGGTGCATGAGCACCAACAGCATAACCCATGTTACTAAAAGTATATTGCTCATTTACGGTGAACCAGTGCTTGACTCGATCACCAAATTCCTTATAACAAATTTCCGCGTAGTCTTTAAAATGATCGCTGTAGATACATATTTATGTTACGAATATCAGTATGTATTTTATCAAATTATCACTGAGAGAATAAATTTTGTTCACTTACACAATACGAGGGCTTAAGAAACCACCATATTCATCTTCTAAAGCTTGGGGAACATCCCAATGAAAGAGTGTCACAAATGGCTTTAATCCTATCTATACATGATCAGTAAAATCAAATTAAAAGTCTGATTGATTGATGTTCTAAAAATTCATGTAATAATTGTTTAAGGTAGGATGATTAACCATTGCGTAGGAGTTCATCGATGAGATTGTTGTAATAATCAATTCCTTTTCTGTTAATGCCACCACTTAACGTTCCATCTAATTAGAACAAAAATAACAAGAAAAATAAGGGTTATACAGTAGATAACTAGATTACATTAATTTAGTTAAAAGTATATAAAGAGAATAATTTTCTCGTAGGAAAAATAATTCTTATGCACAATATATATTGACATTGGTCCCAACCAAATATGAGGATGTGGAGCAACTTACTTGGTAATAATCTGGACCATGAAATAGAGAATCTGTAAGCATCCAACTCCATATCCTTCATAATCCCCACATCTTCCTAGAATGAGAAAAGGATATATATCATAATAAGAAAAAAGTTTAAAATTAAATATTGAGGATCTCATTATATTGTGCTTTTTATAAAGGCTCCAATTTAATATGTTAACACGTGCCCTTCAAGTATAAACGGTCAAGAGAACAAAGTTATGAGATTCTAGACCTTATAGCGGTGATATTGATCAATAGCAATGTCTCTGTTACTGCCATCAGCGATTCTTTCTGCACTTATTAAAAAACATATTGGTGAAATCCATATCATATGCAATGTACTTTATGTTCGTGCGCATTGATGAAGTATATACATATATTGTACATATCACATGACCACGCACTATTTGTCTCCCAACAAAGTGCATGGTTATTAGAGGGTTTGGAGTTTTTTAGGTATACTTGTCCTCATGAAGAAAAGAATGAGGTGCTATTTATACTCCTTTGAAATGAAGTAGCTAAAGTTTTCATATTACCAATTGATTAAATCACAGACCTGGATGTTTGTGGGTGTAGGTATCCCATATGCTTGGTCCTCTTCCATCTTCTTTTACTGCACCTTCATACTGAAATATACAAGCATGCATATTCGTAAGTGTACTACCACACACGCAAGGAAGATGTCAAATTATAATTCATGCATGGATGCTAACTGCATGTATAAAATATATATACCAATAAAATGGTAAATAATCCCAGAAGATATATATATATATATATATATATATATCTTTGAGCTGACCACTTTTTGGATTCACGTTAGTTTGATCTTTCAAGTGTTTGACTGCTGAAACTGACTAGCCATCAACTTCATCATAACATCATTTGCATAAGTTGATTTGATTTCGGTGCCATAAGATGAAGAGCTCATGATTCGTGAAGACCGAAGGAATCCATCTCATGAAAGGGAAGGTTGCACAAAGGTACAAGTTGGTCCATAGATTAGGAACTAGGAATTGAGCTTGTGTGGTTACATTGTAAGAATCTTGATTTCACTAGTGGATTGGACTCAGTGGAGAGTCCCCTGTTTTTAACCCTAGAGGTGATTTTTTTCCGGCCAAAAACATCATGTGTGTATTATTGCCTTCCCTGGATTTATTTCTTACATCTTGTATATGATACATGATCATCTTGACTTGCATATAGACTTGTCCATGCATCTAAGCTTATCCAGGTTTGCATTTATACTAGACTGGACCTCAGTTAACTAGGGACATTTCTGTAAACCTAGTTTTTAAATTGATTTTTTCTGCTGCTGGTTAACTGACAAACGTGATTTTAGTTGGCTAGTGTTGATGACTAGCCAGTCAAGCATATATAGAATTTTAATTACAGGATATTCCACTTGGAACCAATTTCATGCTTGAACATGTGTATTGTGTAAACTCTTCACTATTAATAAGAACTCATCTACCCTCGTGGTTGTAACCCAACTTAAGGTGAACCAGGTACATCTGGTGTTTGCTTCCCTACCTCTATATCTTTACATATTATCCTCACTAGGTGACTGGAGTAACTTTGCGAAGGTGACGAACATGACATTTTACGTCGTTTCAAAGTCTCACTTATTTTGTGCATCAACATTATTTGTAAATAGTCTCTTACAAGCAATTGAGCCCACGTGATGCCATGAGTTTTAAAACTGTGTTAAACAGGTGGAATATATTAAAATCTATTAGCATCCTTATGCTCAACAAAGAATTAAAAATAGGTGTTTATAATACATAGCACAAGTTTTAAAACTCTAAAATTCTTATTTCTAAGTAAATTTGACAAATATGTACAATACAATCTTCGACCAATTCAAGGGTACACTTTTTCTTCTCTTCTATCAAAATTGTCATGTAACCCAAAGTCATATGCAAAGTCAGCTAAATGAAAACATTTGTGCTCAGTTGTGCAAAAAGTTGACTACGCTTTAATTGAAAAAATAATCATTAATACAATTAGGCAAGAAGGGAAAGATGATTCTCCTGAGGAGTTAGAAATATTTTGAATTCAACAAGAAGATATTGACAAGGTTTTACATATGTACCTGTAAGCACAAACCTATAGTATCATCTCCAAAAAATAAAAATTATTCCATCTTAAAATTTTATTTGTGGCCTGGCTTATTATTGTCCTTATTAACAAAGGAAAACTAATGAAAATGATTTGAAAACTTTGAGCTTTAACGATAAGGACAAAATAAAAGGTAAAGTGAATAGTATCAGGATTGACTTCTTAGTGTAAAATTGTGGTTTTTTGTTAACATGAACAATACCGGTAGTTTTTCATTAAAGTTCCCTATTAACAATTACTACTATGTCGAACTGAGTTTCCTTACAACAGGACCTATTAAAATGATAACTTATGAAATTTATTCCTAAACCCAAACAGGGACCAAAACTTTTTATGACTACAAATAAGTTATTCCTTTATGGCTTATTATACAAAATAGTCTCTGAGATTTGCATGATCAATAGAAATGGTCCCTGAGATTGTCCACCATCCATGATTTTGGTCATTCCATTAAAAACTCTTTGGGCAATTTTCAAAGCTTCATAACTCAATCGATTGTTAACCAAATTCGACCGATAATAAATCAAAATGAAGATAAGAAAGTGTAGAGCAAGATTATACTTATGTGGAAGCCCAATGATTGCCGCCGATGGCCAGAAAATAGTCTGAAAGGTGACTGGTCCGAGGGAAAACTGGAAAACTCGCCAGAAACTGGGTAAATTTTAAACATTCATAACTTCTTCAATACTCAACGAAATCGAGTGATTCAAAAACAAAAATAATACTTACCGATGAGACAAGAGAATGGAATCTTTGTTTTACTGCTAAATGGCCGTGGTTTGGCCAGAAAACTGCTTGAAAGTGTCTAACTCGAAAATGGTTAGCCACTTTTGAGCCATTGTCCGACCAAACCACTTTCGACTCATCCGTGGTTTGGCCAAAAGTATGATTTTCGTTTTTGAATCACTCAATTTCGTTGAGTATTGAAGACATTATGAATGTTTAAAGTTTACCCAGTTTCCGGCGAGTTTTCCAGTTTTCCCACGGATGAGTCACCTTTCAGGCTATTTTCCAGCCATCTCCGGCAACCATTGGGCTTCCAAATAGGTATAATCTTATTCCTACACTTTCCTATCTTCATTTTGATATATTATGGGACGAATTTGGTTAAGAAACGATTGAGTTACAAAGCTTTGAAAATTGCCCAAAGGTTTTTAACAGAAGGACCAAAATCATGGATGGTGGACAATCTCAGGGACCATTTCTATTGATTTTCAATCTCAGAGACCATTTCTATTGATCATGCAAATCTCAAGGACTATTATGTATAATAACCCTTCCTTTATAGAGAGAGGTTTTATTGTAGCATTCACAGCTCTTCTAGCTTTTTATTGAATTATTGAATCTCAAAGAATGTTTACATTATTGCAAGAAAATACGAATGCATAAGGAATTGAAATATAAATACATAAAAAAAAAATTATCCACTTAAATATTTATAATGAAAAGTAGCTTTCTTTGAATTTCTTCAATTCTTCTTAAGCAAATTTTTGAACCAGTGTGCTGAGAGTTTTGGGTGTCTTTTCAGCCCATCGTTATAATCCACGTAGTTTAAACCAAATCGGACAGTGTATCCAGAACTCCATTCAAAGTCGTCTAACAATGTCCATGGAAAGTATCCCTTCACTTTCGCACCATTTCTGCACACACACACACACACACACAAATGTCCAAATGGATGAGGTCAATATAATGATTAAATAACCATAACATAAGAAGGCTAGGCAATATATAGCCTTAATCATTTTGTTAATAACTACTTACTTGATCGCCGCTTGAAGGTAACAAAGGTGACGATAGTAGTAGTCAATTCTATTGGTATCATGAAGGGCCTCTTCAAGTGATAGTTCTGGATTATTCAACTCTGATACACCTACATACATATTATTACACAAAAAAATTAAATTTAGTTTCTTCCTCTAAAACTAAAAGAAAACGTATAGTTTCATTTTACACCACTATAAATATGTGAAACTATTGCAATTAATCAAGGCTTAGAAGTATGTATTACATACCATTCTCAGTAATATAAATGAGTGGATCATTATATTTTTCCTTTGTGTAGAGCACAAGATCGTGAATTCCTTTTGGATATACATATAACCAATCTGAAGCAGTCTGCAACACCATTTGAAGATAATACATAAATGTTGGGGAAAAAAAACTACTCCTCCAAATGCAAATAGCTCAAAATGATAAATTTGATATTTACCTGTGGACCAATAAGTACTCCATTAAGCTCAGCTGCCACAATATTTACAAACATTAGAATACAATTGGTGTAAATATTAGAATATAATTAAAGTAATTAAGAAGTTAAACTAGGGCAAGAAGTACAAAGAACTTAAGCTATTCAAACTAAGTTTCCTTTTGCACTCACTTGTAAGATCAGCTAGAGGATCTGTTAAGTAGCTTGCCGGTTGTGAATTGTTCTTAGGTGCACTACTTGTGTATCTAGCTGTATAATAATTTATTCCAAGAAAGTCAAATGATCCGTTTAGCAACTTGGATTGTTCTTTTGTGAATTTGGGCAATCTTTTCCCAACAATTGATCGCATGGTGTGTGGATAGTCACCACTTGTTAATGGATCCAAAAACCTACAAAACATGACAATTCCAGATATTAGCCTAATTATGTTATTATATATAAAGAGTACTGCTAGCTAGGTAGTATCAATGTTTCAATTCATAAGTAAACATGTAATTGGGTTGATATATAATTTAATAAGACACTTGCCATCCAAACATAAAATCCAAAGATCGTAAGGCAGCATCTTTATCTTGCTTTGAATCCGAAGCAGGCTCAAACCAGTCTGACACCAATGTTATCCCTATCAAGCCTTTTTGAGTTGCCTACGCAAAAATATGAATTTTGGTTGACAAATAGGAGCTATAGAAAAAGATACAACCTTTAGATTATCTCACTACAGAGAGTATTCCCTCTTGTATTACAACTCAATAATAATGATTCATATAGAATTCTCAATTAGGAGCCAATAATCTGACCCCAAAAAAAAAGAAAAAAAGTTATTGAACCTGATATCTATTCTTGTACAATTCTACAGCTGCTCCATGAGCAAGAAGAATGTGGTGTGTCACCAAGTATGGTTCAATGGCTGAATCTCCACCGGTGCAGTTTAGGTTTTGCCAAGAAGAGCAGCGTCCCGGTGCATGAGCACCAACAGCATAACCCATGTTACTAAAAGTATATGGCTCATTTACCGTGAACCAGTGCTTGACTCGATCACCAAATTCCTTATAACAAAGTTCCGCGTAGTCTTTAAAATGATCGCTGTAGATACACATTTATGTTACGAATATCAGTATGTATGTTATCAAATTATCACTGAGAGAATAAATTTTGTTCACTTACACAATACGAGGGCTTAAGAAACCACCATATTCATCTTCTAAAGCTTGGGGAACATCCCAATGAAAGAGTGTCACAAATGGCTTCAATCCTATATATACATGATCAGTAAAATCAAATTAAAAGTCTGATTGAATGATGTTCTAAAAATTCATGTAATAATTGTTTAAGGTAGGATGATTAACCATTGCGTAGGAGTTCATCGATGAGATTGTTGTAATAATCAATTCCTTTTCTGTTAATGCCACCACTTAACGTTCCATCTAATTAGAACAAAAATAACAAGAAAAATAAGGGTTATACAGTAGATAACTCGATCACATTAATTTAGTTAAAAGTATATAAAGAGAATAATTTTCTCGTAGGAAAAATAATTCTTATGCACAATATATATTGACATTGGTCCCAACCAAATATGAGGATGTGGAGCAACTTACTTGGTAATAATCTGGACCATGAAATAGAGAATCTGTAAGCATCCAACTCCATATCCTTCATAATCTCCACATCTTCCTAGAATGACAAAAGGATATATATCATCATAAGAAAAAAGTTTAAAATTAAATATTGAGGATCTCATTATATTGTGCTTTTTATAAAGGCTCCAATTTAATATGTTAACATGTGCCCTTCAAGTATAAACGGTCAAGAAAACAAAGTTATGAGATTCTAGACCTTATAGCGGTGATATTGATCAATAGCAACGTCTCCGTTACTGCCATCAGCGATTCTTTCTGCACTTATTCAAAAACATAATGGTGAAATCCATATCATATGCAATGTACTTTATGTGCGTGCGCATTGATGAAGTATATACATATATTGTACATATCACATGACCACGTATTATTTGTCTCCCAACAAAGTGCATGGTTATTAGAGGGGTTGGAGTTTTTTAGGTATACTTGTCCTCATGAAGAAAAGAATGAGGTGCTATTTATACTCCTTTGAAATGAAGTAGCTAAAGTTTTCATATTACCAATTGATTAAATCACAGACCTGGATGTTTGTGGGTGTAGGTATCCCATATGCTTGGTCCTCTTCCATCTTCTTTTACTGCACCTTCATACTGAAATATACATACATGCATATTCGTAAGTGTACTACCACACACGCAAGGAAGAAGTCAACATTATAATTCATGCATGGATGCTAACTGCATGTATAAAATATACCAATAAAATGGTAAATAATCCCAGAAGATATATATATATATACTGACCTGGTAAGATGCAGAACCTGTGCCAAATATGAACCCTGGTTCAAAACTGCTGCGATTGAGAAATTCGCAATGAACAGGTGGATCCGTATTAGTAGCTTCGCTATTTGTCAATGCAAAGCCAATGAGTAGCAGCACACCAAAGAGCAAAGATCTTGAATATTTCATTGCCATAACTTGGGAGTTTTGATATCGATCGAGATAATTAAGTTGTCTCTTCCTGGAATATTGCATGGGGTTTATATAGAGAAAGGGAGGAAGGGATATGGTGTCTACGTACTTGCTCTTGAGAATAGTAAAGGGTTAAAATTCGTAAACAATTGGCCTTTGAAGTCCTAGTTTAAAGAGCAGGTCATGGTTTGCAGTTTAAAAGGAAGCACGTTTCATGGTAAAGGGATCCTCTCTGGTTCCCTTCCACCAAATCCACCAATCAGGATCCTTGAAATTTGATCCAACGGCTAAAGTTACTATAACTTTTCAAGGGGCCCCCTATTTTTAGTCGTTGGATCAAATTTCAAGGGCCCGGATTGGTGGAATTGGTGGAAGGGATCCGAAGAGGATCCCTTTCCTGTTTCATGTACCCAAAAGTTGCGTACGTACATAAAAGAACGGATAATCCTTGCATTCCACCAACGAGGAATGCACATATTCTACAAATTTTACATTGGGATCGTTCAGTTTCTTAATATTTATTTGAAGATCATCTAAACAAAAAGAATAATTCGAATTTGAGATCGTTTAGTCATCTAAATATATGAATCATATCGAAGGTGTAGACACCAAGTAAAAGATTTATAATGAACTATTCATTCTATTGATACATTTAGATGATTAAACAGTCTTCAATTTGAACAGTGTTTTGTATATATGATATCCAAATTGAGATAAGAATAAGTAGGACTTGTGATTATGTGAAAAGTAAGATAATGTACGCAACTCTTCGATCGATCTCATCTTAATTTGAAATGGTCAAATATCCTTGACTTTTCCAACAAAAGAAAAATATTATCTGCGTTCGGAAACAAAGAGTCATTTATCTGCATTTTTATATTATGTCTGCGAACTGTTGAAGGCGTAACTTCTGAAGGTCAATATGGACGATCAGTGATGAGATTTTTCGTATGCGCCAGGCTCCAGCTACAGAGACTTGTTGAAACAGTAGAAAATTATTTGACCCAATAAAAAAGTAGAAATTTATGATCCGAATTCTTTACGTAAGTACGTAACCGATAAGGTTGAAGAATTTAATCTTTGAATTAAATATTGATCTTTTTCTTCTTGTTAGAGTTTTAATATTGAATGCGTCCCGCTATCAAGGGCGGACCTATTATGGTGCAAAGAGGACGGCCGCCCCTCTTCTAGCCGGAAAAGAAGCCCAGGAGTCTGATTTTCTGTGCTGCCACACCTCTGGTTCTATCGGAAATGAGGTCTGGTTTGCTGAAGGAGGAGGAGCCTCCTTGTCCCAACGAAGAAGATGATGCAGAGAGACTCATTTTCTCTCTCCCTCGTGGCAAAGAAACATTTTTGTCTTCTTTAGTTGTCATCCTATGAGCTTCAGCCACCTTCAATACTATTCACTAAAGGCCTTATGAATTGGGAGGTGATATATATATATATATATATATATATATATATGCCGACAAAAAAATGGGGAGGTGTGGCGCCAGATATATTACATCAGTTACCACTTGCATATCTCCATCACTCAGCCTATGCTTTTTAGCTCAAGTCTGGAATTGTGATGTTTTTTTTTAAAAAAATAGCTTATTAAAAAATTTAAAATATTAAATGTGTTTGTACCATACTTGATCAATCCCGAAATTACTGAGCACCGGTCAACGTTATACCGTCAATGACTCAGAAGAGTTTCCCTCCAACCAGGAGGCCAATCACAGCGCGACACGTGTCGACATCAGAAGCCAATCATAGCGCGACACGTGTCAACATTAGAAGCCAATCACAACACGACACGTGTCAATGTCGAAACAAAGCTAGAAACTCTCTTCTATAAAAGGAAATCATTCTCCCACAATATTGCCTAATGTCATTTGTACTAAATCATTCACTTGTACTCACTAAAGGAGAGCTTGAACCTATGTACTTGTGTAAACCCTTCACAATTAATGAGAACTTCTCTACTCCGTGGACGTAGCCAATCTGGGTGAACCACGTACATCTTGTGTTTGCTTCCCTGTCTCTATCCACTTACATACTTGTCCACACTAGTGACCAGAGCAATCTAGCGAAGGTCACAAACTTAACATTTTCTGTTGTACCAAAGTCCCCACTGATTTTGTGCATCAACATTTGGCGCCGTCTGTGGGAACGACACTTATTCCCACTCTCTTTAGCTTTGTCAAGGTGGTTTCCACCATTCGTACACTCTCTTTTGACCAGGCATCCCTCTACAACATGGAGAGCGAAGGAAGCCACAGCACGCAGAATGACACCCCTCTTGCACCTGGTGCGAGGCAACGAAAGAATGAAGGAAAGAGGGTTGCTTTGACCCAAAGCAAGAGAAGTGGGGGAAGACACCTCCTTACAAAAGGAGTGGAAGGATCGGAAGCCGTCTTTCGCGACTGTCGAGACTTCTTAAAGCAACGTCGAGACAATCTCATCCATGTAAGCTTGAAGATGAATGACCCAAGGGACTCTAAAAAACTAGGTCCCCTCCCATGTCCCAGGTCGACTACCAATTTGGGGAAGGGGCAACAAGTCTTAGAGAAACACGAAGGTATAGGGGACTCAGAGATGTTCTAATAGATATACCTTGGAAGTCAGTACGGTGAGTCCAGGGAAAATCACATGCTCTTGATCAAATCTTCCTACTTACAAAAGGAGATGGAGACTTACGAAAGAAAGCTCCAGTGGTACATGACTCCATTCAGGACCCTCTTATCCTACAGCTCCTTAAGGAAGTAAACAAGTTGAAGGCTGAACGACAAGTTGAGATACCTAATTGGAACCAACCTAGGCCTGGCCCTCTTACAAGGAGGATCATCGACACCCCCTCCAAGCAAAGACAAAGCAGAAACTTGGCTTGCAACTCTATACTGGAAAGGAGGACCCGATTGAACACCTTAACCTCTTTGAGTCCACCATGGCATACTAGATGCACACCGACGAAGATCGATGTCTTCTCTTCCCCTCCACCCTCTCTGGCGGAACTCTAAACTGGTATTGTCGTCTTCCACCTGAGACGGTAGACTCATTTGAGGAATTGAGGAAACTGTTTGTTTCTCAACACATTTTCCAGACCGATCACTTGCACTCTGCGGATGACTTGTACACTATTCGCCAGAAGCCAGACAAGTCATTACGTATGTATGCTGGCTGTTCAACCATGAGTATTCCCGTTGTGCCGAGGCAGACAATAAGACTGCCCTCAAAGCCTTCATTGTAGGACTACGTGACTGTTTCTTTAAGTACATGATCAATGCCAACACTTGGAATACTTACTCTGAGGTGATGGCACAGGCTTACAACCATGTCTCCGCCAAGGAAATGACATATCAAGGGAAACCCCCTACAGCCACCCCTTATCAGCAAGTAGGGAGTGGAAGCCAGATCCAACCAAATGAGAAGACCTCGACCTTCCGAACGGCAACGGTGCCTCCCCCTGCCTTATTTAATACTTCACCAAGTCAACAGACATATCAACCTCAGGGCAAAAGGAAAGATTTTCATCCTTACTAGTCTCATTTTAGTAAAAATAGTAAGGGACACTATCGCGATAACCAAGGGTATCGCCACGATAATGTCTGCCCCCAGGCAGTCAACACAGTGGGCCAAGCACGTGTCAGGACAGGCCCTACCCTGAGGTATAAGACATACACACCTTTGAACGCCACATGCGTGGCCATTTACCCCATCATAGCACACCTGATACCGAAGCCAATACCAAGGTAGTCGGGTTACAAGCCCACGAAGAACACGAGCACGTTTTGCTGCTACCACGAGCATAACTGCCATGACAGCGAGAAATGTATCACTATTCGTGATCATATTGAAGGTTTGGCGCGTGAAGGAAAAATTGATCAATTCCTCATTCATCCTTCAAAGGATAACTGTAACCAACGCCAGGTGAATGTGATTTATTCCATAAGCGGCGGCACACCCATATCTGAATCTTCCAATAGAGCCATGAAAAACAGCGAACGAGCTTTAAGGCCTGGTCACCAAGTGTTTCACGTGGAAGACATCAGAGGAAGCAAGTATCAAAAGCCTAACTGGGATCAAAGGCCTGGTCACCAAGTGTTTCATCGTGCTTACCAATCATCCTCTTCGACAGATACTACAAAGTCCTGACACTTCCGGTAGAACGATCAAATGGGCGATATCATTGGGTGAGTTTGACATCTCCTACCAACCAAAGCCAGCTGAGAAGGGCCAAGCAGTGGCAGACTTCATCGCCGACTTCACATATCCTGTTAAAATTGTTTCTACGCCTAAATAAGTGATTTCATTACCCTCGGAAGCTCATAAAATATAACCAATAGCCCCAGCATAGAGTCTATATGTTGATGGCTCGTCCAACCAACAGGGTTGTGGAGCAGGACTAGTCCTTACGACCCCTGACAAAGTGGCGATGGAGTATGCTCTTCGTTTCAAATTCAAAGCACCGAACAATGAGGCCGAATATGAAGCCATCCTAGCAGGCTTACGTTTGGCCAAACACCTTGGGGTTAAACGAATTGATATCTTCAGTGACTCCCAATTAGTGGTTAACCAGGTCACCAACAACTTTGACACTAAGGATAGCTCCATGGCAGCATATCTGGCACAAACATAATTGTTGCTCAAGCACTTCCACTACCAGATCACCCAAATTCATCGAGCGGTAAATAGTCATGCAGATGCTTTGGCTCGCCTCACCTCAGCGGTGGAAGACAAGATTGGGAGAAAAATTCAGGTCGAATTGTTGGCATCACCCAGCACCATGGCTGCGGAAGTATGCAACTTACAACAGGGGGATAGTTGGATTACCCCGATTTATAGATTCATTACTCATGGCACCCTTCCAAATGACAAAGTCCAAGCTAAGCAGATTCGATACAAGGCTACCCGTTACTTGATCATTAATGACCAACTCTACAAGCGGGGTTTTAACCTACCATACCTAAGATACCTTACGCCCGCAGAGGCGGAAACTGTCCTTCAGGAAATACATGAAGGAGTCTGTGGAGATCATGTTGGATCTCGATCCCTAGCACACAAGGCTTTTCACCAAGGATATTACTGGCCAGCACTCCACCAAGATGCCATCAGAATATCCCGCTCATGTGATAAGTGTCAACGCTACGCAGATATTCCTCACTCCCCTTCCGAGCCGCTCACTCCTATGATCAGCCCTTGGCCCTTCGCCCAATGGGGACCTGATTTGATCGGCCTAATGCCTGCAGGGAAGGGCAAGGTCCGCTATGCAATCGTTGCAGTTGACTACTTCACAAAGTGAGCCGAAGTATAACCTTTGGCAACCATTATTGAGGCAAAAATAGAAGACTTCGTATGGAAGAATATCCTTTGCAGATTCAGCATTCTCAATGCGATAGTCACTGACAACGAGCGACAGTTTGACAACAATAAGTTCAGGATGTTCTACTCTAAGTTCAACATCAACTTATGTTTTGCCTCCCCAGCTCATCCCCAGTCTAATGGACAAGTTGAAGCCATCAACAAAATAATCAAGCGAACTTTGAAAACCAGCTTAGACAAGGCTAAAGGTTGTTGGCCAGAATTTGTACCCCAAGTTCTTTGGTTATAGGCCAGAATTTGTACTCCAAGTTCTTTGGTCATACCGCACTTCGTATCAGACATCAACAAGAGAAACCTCATTCTCACTTTCCTTTGGTACAGAGGCAGTTGTCCCAGTTGAGCTTGAGCAAGCAACGTTCCGAGTCCAGAACTACGTGCAAAGCAAAAATGACAAACAACTTACCCTCAACTTAGATCTAGTCGAGGAACACAAAAACCAGGCTCACTTAAGGAATGTCACCTACAAGCAACGCATCTCCAACTACTATGACTCAAGGGTCAAACCTCATTCTTTCAAAGTGGGGGACTGGGTATTGAAGAAAAGATTACTCTGCGACAGAGTCCCGAGTGAAGGAACACTTAGTCCAAACTGGGATGAACCGTTTGAAGTTGTTGGCATCAGTCGCCCTGGCTCCTACAAGCTTAGAAGCTCCGACGACAAGACCCTTGGCCATCCATGGAACGCTAATCACTTGAAGTACTATTACAAGTAAACTCACATTGTACAAGTGTTAAGCTTCAGCCGTTCAGCATCCTATGTAACGAATACTATTTGGCATGAATTCAATAAAGAGGTGATTTAGACAACTCGGTCCTAATCCTCTTACATTCCTAGCAATGAAACACTCGGGTTCAAAGCTTCAACATGAATGCTTCCAACATGAAACAAAGTCTAAGTATATGTCAACAAAACTATACAAATAAACGAACAGCTTCACAGTATATTCGTTCAATCATACATTCCAACACATCATACATAAGCCAACTGTGCTTCGAAAGGGTTCAACATACTTTGTGTCATTCGACACTTGCTACAATGTGCCTCGACACCTTGCCCTTATTCTCACCAACCAGGTGATGAAATGTGAAGAAGGAACTCATCTTCATGCCACCAACCAAGTGATGAAATATACAACCTGTACTCTGATTCATGCCACCAACCAGGTGATGAAATGTACAACCCGTACTTTAATATCATTTGGCAACTTGCCACTCATGCCACCAACCAGGTGAAGAAGGAACTCATCTTCATGCCACCAACCAGGTGATGAAATGTACAACCCGTACTCTCCTTCATCCCACCAACCAGGTGATGAATTGTACAATCCGTACTCTAATATCATTTGGCAACTTGCCATTCATGCCACCAACCAGGTGAAGAAGGAACTCATCTTCGTGCCACCAACCAGGTGATGAAATGTGATGAAAGGTGATAAAGGAACTCACCTTCGTACCACCAACCAAGTGATGAAAGCAACTTACCATTCATTCCACCTACCAGAAGACGAGTGGTACAACTTGTACATGTGAACTCCTAGCATTCACGAATAATCAAAAACCCTCAAGCTTGACAACTCAACTAGAGGAGAACTTATGCCCAACAAGAGTTATAGTCACCAACAAAGTCTTATTGCAAGCCAACAACAACTTCAGTGCATGGCATACAAAGATCAAGCTATTCAGCCCTCTTGCATCTGCTTCAGACATTTCTCCTCTGTAACAATTCAATCACTACAACTCGTAGAAAGCTTCACACACTCTTGATCAAGACAGTGTGAAGCAAAATAAATTTATGGTGCCAACAAGAGCTTCATCAATGGAGGGCAACCACAATTCTCAAAAGCTTCACACACTCTTGATCAAGACAGTGTGAAGCAAAACCAATTTATGGTGCCAACAAGAGCTTCATCAATGGAGGGCAACACAATTCTCAAAAGTTTCTCCACTCTTGATCAAGACAGTGTGAAGCAAAACCAATTTATGGTGCCAACAAGAGCTTCATCAAATGAGTTCAACCACAATTCTCAAAAGCTTCACACACTCTTGATCAAGACAGTGTGAAGAAAACCAATTTATGGTGCCAACAAGAGCTTTATCAATGGAGGGCAACCACAATTCTCAAAAGCTTCACACACTTTTGATCAAGACAGTGTGAAGCAAAACCAATTTATGGTGCCAACAAGAGCTTCATCAAATGAGTTCAACCACAATTCTCAAAAGCTTCACACACTCTTGATCAAGACAGTGTGAAGCAAAACCAATTTATGGTGCCAACAAAAGCTTCATCAATGAAGGGCAACTACAACTCGTAGAAAGCTTCACACACTCTTTATCAAGACTGTTCGAAGCAAATTCAATTTATATGGTTCATCCAAACCTTCAACTACTACAAGGTGTGGCTTGCATCACAATCTCTTGCTCAACAGTGTGGAAGCAAAATTTGTATATGTTGTCTCTCCCACATTTTCAAATTTCTAGTTTCCCAAAAAAAAAAAACAAAAAAATAGGGAAATTCAACAAAGCTTCATCAATGGAGGACAACTACAAATTCCTAAAAGCTTCACACTATCTTGATCAAGATAGTGTGAAGCAAAATCAATTCATGGTGCCCAACAAAGCTTCACCTACAAAGCTTCACCACAAAAGCTTCACCAACAAAAGCTTCATCAATGGAGGACAACTACAAATTCTCAAAAGCTTCACGAAGCAAAATCAATTCATGGTACCCAGCAAAGCTTTACCTACAAAGCTTCACCACAAAAGCTTAACCTACAAAAGCTTCACCCGCAAAAGCTTCACCTACAAAAGCTTCACCCACAAAAGCTTCACCCACAAAAAACTTCACCCACAAAAGCTTGACCCATAAAAGCTTCACCTACAAAAGCTTCACCCACAAAAGCTTGACCCACAAAAGCTTCACCTACAAAAGCTTCATCCACAAAAGCTTCACCCACAAAAGCTTGACCAACAAAAGCTTCACCCACAAAAGCTTGACCCACAAAAGCTTCACCTACAAAGCTTCAACACAAAAGCTTCACCTACAAAAGCTTCACACACTCTTGATCAAGATAGTGTGAAGCAAAATCAATTCATGGTACCCAATAGAGCTTCAACCTCAAAGCTTCACCTACAAAGCTTCAACACAAAAGCTTCACCTACAAAAGCTTCACCTATAAAAGCTTGACCCACAAAAGCTTGACCCACAAAAAACTTCACCCACAAAAGCTTGACCCACAAACGCTTTACCCACAAAAGCTTCACCTACAAAAGCTTCACCCACAAAAGCTTGACCCACAAAAGCTTCACCCACAAAAGCTTTCACCCACAAAAAACTTCACCCACAAAAGCTTCACCCACAAAAGCTTGACCAACAAAAGCTTCACCCACAAAAGCTTCACCCATAAAAGCTTCACCTACAAAGCTTCAACACAAAAGCTTCACCTACAAAAGCTTCACACACTCTTGATCAAGATAGTGTGAAGCAAAATCAATTCATGGTACCCAACAGAGCTTCAACCTCAAAGCTTCACCTACAAAGCTTCAACACCAAAGCTTCACCTACAAAGTTTATATATATATATATATATTTCAAAAATTCAAAAATTCGAAAATTCAGAAATTCGAAAATTCGAAAAAAAAAATTTTGCCTAGGCCTCCTCTTCTTTGGGCCTAACAACTTTCATAACAAATATATATGAAGGAAGAGTTTTGGGCTACCAATGGTGAAGTTTTGTTACTTCAGAAACTTGGCTACTAGCAAGACACCTCCTTCGTCAACTCCCTCGACCGGAGACTTGGGGGACTCCTATCATATGCTACTGCATCTTGATACTCGGAAGTCTCACGACCACTCAGTGACTTGGATTTTTCAAGTCTCCAACCGAGAAGTTTTCCTCACTCGGGAAATTAAGGGAGCACTACCTCAACATACATGCTTCACTCACAAAGCTTCAACATACAAGCTTCAACAAAAGAAAAATTCAAAGAACTTAGTGAAGAAGGCTTTGGTGTATTTAACACAATACGTTGAAATGAAAAAAAGCTTATTTATTGATATCTCCGATAAGTTACAAATATGTACATATACATGAATCAAAATAAACAAACAAGAGGGAGCCTTCACAAAGGTTGCTCAGGAGAAGTCTCAGCAGTCGGCAAAGCCCTAGAAAGAGAAAGCACTGGAGGGTGATCATTCAAAGCCTTAGTACTGGACAGAACCCCAGAAGGATGAGGCATCGGAGGTTGATCATTTGGAGCTTCATTACGTGGTACAGCCCCAGAAGACGAAGGCAATAAATGCCTTTGGAACAAACCCACAAACCTCTGATGATCAAGTAAAATCTGATCATCAGATTCCTGCATCTGGTCAAGCTTCCTCTTCATGTTTGTAGCATAGTCATGTGTGAGCCTGTGCAACTGTTTATTCTCATGCTTGAGCCCTCTAATCTCCTGTTTGAGACTTATCATTCCAGCCCCCAATGATTCAACTTGGAAGGTTCGAGTAAATAAACATTGGGCCATATTAGACACAGAACCTGCACACTGAACACTAAGAGCCAGAGAATCCTTAACAGCTAACTCATCAGACCGTTTGGAAAGTAGTCTGTTATCTTTGGGAGTGAGAAGGTTCCTAGCCACCACCACAGCGGTCATATCATTCTTCATCACAGAGTCCCCAACGGTAAGAGAACTAGTAATGGATAAGAATGATGGGTGTCATATGTTGTCTTGAGGAGGCATGGCTGCCTCTTCACCAAAGTTCAAGTCAAAACGACGGTCGGATAGGCCAGACATTCTCAGAAATGATGAAGGAGAAATGAGGTCCAATAAATCTCTGAAGTACGAAAATAAGGGGAAAATTCCTACAAGCAATAACTCTCTGAATGTACTTCTTGCACACAATTGGTTCCCTTATAAAAGAAAAGGCAACAGGGTCGTTGGTTTAAAAATCGAAGAGGCACCATTCTCCAGATTTCGAAGTGGCACCACTTTCCACATGCAACATCAGCTCATCGGGTACCATAGATAACTTTGCCAAAGATCTCTGACAAAGTTTAGACACATAAATTTTGAAGGTCCAGCTACCCTACTATTACCCACAAGGGTAAAGGAACAGCACCACTACTTGATAACCGGAAAGTCCCTATGTGTGTCAACCTCCGTGCTCCGTGGCAAGGCAGACTGGAAAAAATGCCCAACCTTTACTCACATTCGAGAAAACATTCTCAACAAGATTGCTTGCTCAAAAATCAAAGAGGCACCGCTCTCCGAATCTTAAGAGCCAGACTCCCAACAGGATTACTTGCTCAAAAATCGAAGAGGCACCGCCCTCCGAATCTCGAGAGCCAGATCCCCGACAGGATTGCATGTTCGAAAACCGAAGAGGCACCGCTATTCGAACTTCGAGAGCAAGATTTCCTTGGATAAAGCTTGTCTACAATCTTCACACGCAACATCAGCTTTCCAAATACCACAAACCACTTTGTCAAAGTTCTCTGACAAAGTTAAAACACGTGAAGCTTGCAGCTCCCACTACATTGCTATGACCAAGAAGGGTAAAGGAATAGCATTACTACTTGTTGTTAGGGAGACTCCTATATATGTCGACCTTCATCCTCCACGGACAGGCAGACCTGCAAAAATGCTCAACCCTTCCTCATATCGGGAACCTCTCGAAATACTCAACTTTCTTCACCCCCCCCCCCAATAATACCTATGCAAACCAGCCACACCAGAGCAAGAGTATCTCATATCATCAGGGTCAAAAGCAAGAGTATCCTATATCATGCTTTTTCCCTGTCTTTTCCTTTGCCATTGTTCTTACCTGCAAGACAAGGAGAAAGAGAGCAATCAGTCAGCACTTGGAATCAAGCTTCTAGTCAGGAACTGACTGCCTGGAACCCCTTGCCTGATTACTTACCTGGCATTGCTCTCGAGTACTCATCTTTAACATCTTATGCTTCCAAAGAAGATACCACATCTGCCTGAGGAACAGATAGGGCAAGTGAGAAGGATACAAGAAAACATGTGGAGATAAGTGTAACATAACACGTGCTGATACATCTACTACTTTGTCAACAGCAAAAGTATCTCATTTCATCAGGGTCGAACGTACTCTAGATTTGATTGACTTGTTTTGACCCTCAAATTCTTGAGTCGGCCTTATACTCTGGAGGAAACCAGAAAACCCTCCAGCCCAATTCAAGAATAAGCCTGTGGAAAGTTACTTCTTCAAAAGAAAAAGTATCTCATATCATCTCTTCTCCTTTTTCTTCTCTTTATCATTCCTGCTGCCTGCAAGATAGGGAGAATGAGAACAATCAGCCGGAACTCGAAATCAAACTTCTGATCTGGGACTGATTGCTGGGAGCTCTGATTGCTTACCTTGTCTGTTACCTCTTTCAACAGATCTCCTACCTCGGCGACTTGGGGGACTCCTACTACATGGTTTGTATCGCGATTGACCAAGCATGAAACTACAAGTAAGCTTCAAGTGAAATTGATACATTACCTTGTGCATCTCCACCGGTTAAAGATATCATCCTTGGACGGAGGAAAAGTACTTCCAGAGAAGATGCCACATCCACCTATGAGACAGATAAGGCAAGTGAAAATGATACCACACTTCGGTACTTAGAAATTTCATGATTACTCAGCGGCTTGGATCTTGCAAGTCCCCAACCGATGAGCTTCCCTCACTCGGGAACTTAGGGGAGCACTGTTTGTACCATACTTGACCAATCCCAAAACTACTGAGCACTGGTCAACGTTATACCATCAATGACTCAGAAGAGTTTCCATTCAACCAGGAGGCCAATCACAGCGCGACACGTGTAGACATCAGAAGCCAATCATAGCGCGACACATGTCAACATCAGAAGCCAATCACAACACGACATGTGTCAATGTCAAAACAAAGCTAGAAACTCTCTTCTATTAAAGGAGATCATTCTCCCACAATATTGCCTAATGTCATTTGTACTAAATCATTCACTTGTACTCACTAAATGAGAGCTTGAACCTATGTACTTGTGTAAACCCTTCACAATTAATGAGAACTCCTCTACTCTGTGGACGTAGCCAATCTAGGTGAACCACGTACATCTTGTGTTTGCTTCCCTGTCACTATCCATTTACATACTTATCCACACTGGTGACCGGAGCAATCTAGCGAAGGTCACAAACTTAACATTTTCTGTTGTACCAAAGTCCCCACTGATTTTGTGCATCAACAAAATGTATTTGGGAAAACAAAAACAAAAAAAAAATTATAAAAAATATGTTGTTAATGACTGTAGAAAAGTATAGAAAGGCAAAGTATAGTAATCGGTGTCTATTTAATAAAATTTTCAAATAACAAGTGCACCCCCACATATTTTAACAAATTACTATCATTGCCCTTACATTATTATCTTTGACAATTATTATCTCACATTAAATATCATATCATGTTTAGTCATTTAACATATTCACAACGATTATATAAAAGTTTACCAAACACTCAAATACTATTTTTATTTATTAAAAGCACTATTACCAAAAAGGTAAAGCAAACACTCAACACTTTATTTTATAATTATTTATTCTCAAAGCGTAGCAGAAATAATTTTTTTTAAAGCACAACAATAGCAAATTAGCCCTTATTCACGTGTTTAACACAATTAATTCTTTTAAAATTTATAATAATTTTCATAAGACATCTCAAAAATATTTCGTAAAGCACTACAAACTAGTAATCACTTGAATTTTCATCTCATACCATCAAATTACTTAGATACTAATTAAAGCAAAAATTCTAATATTTTTATATGTTGTATGTTAAATAAACCCAAATTCCTAGTTTAAGTATAATTGTTTTAAGTATAATTAGACACTCATTTATATAATATATAATAATTTACTTAAATCTCCCTAGTCCACCTATGCCTCGCCTAGGCGCTAGGGCCCAATTAGGTGTCCAACTAGCACCTAACTTTGTTGCTATTGAGCTTGACGTTTCTTTTTTATTCCCTGGAAAACCAACAAAACAACGCCATTTAGGTGTTTAATTAAAAATAAATAAAAAATTATACATCTTCAGTCTTCACCCATTTCCCTCTTTTAAACTCCACAAATTAGAGCACACCATGTGGTATGACTGTGACATGCAGGACATTACTTTCAATTCAATGTTTCGAAGCGGTAATATGAATCTATTGTCCTATGCCTTTCTAGAAATTAGTAGCAGGAAAACTATATTGATGCGCTTGATTATGTGATGATGCGCTTGATTATACTATTGTGGATGCAAATTTCCGCTGTCTGTTAATTTGACAGAAATGCACCTGCAAAAGAATAACATATTCGATTAAGGCCAAAAGCCTCACGCGCCCACAATGAATGGCAGGGCTTTGGCCGAGGAATCTTTGATACCAAAGTTATTATTCTGAAAAGAATATATTTTTACGAGTTTTTGGGCAGCAAATGACTTAGCATTTTAGTGGGATAAGTGGGGTATTTATAGAAGGGTGACCGGCCATACACCTTCTTCATGGGATTATTTTTGTTCCTTATAATTCAGGTTCAAATTCACTGAAAATGTCATGGCAATTGCATTTTCAACTTTCTAGTCCCATACACCTCTTCATCAAATATAACACTCTTTGACACAAAAACCTTTTTGATTGCTAAGTTACAAACTTTGTAACCCTTCACAGCTTCCCATAACCATCAAAGATCCCTTTCACAGAAGTTTTATCCAGTTTTATCTCAGTTGTCCAGGAACATGATAGTAACAAATGCAGCCAAACTCTCTGAGATGTTTTATTCTTGGCTTTCTACCACTAAATGCTTCAAATGGATGCTTGTCTTGCAAAGCTTTCGTTGACATCTATTTAGAAGATATACTACAATGTCTTTCAAGGCTTCTATCTTTAAATATTTCAACTTTATCATCTCTAAACAATAAGAAATATTCATGATGTAGCATTTGGCCTACACTTAGCAAGTTTTTATCTAAATCAGGAACAAGCATAACCTCTTTGATATGCCTTGTACTATTTTTGGTTTCAATCACCAAGGTTCCTTTTGCAATAGCTTGTAATATCTGTTTGTTTCCCATCTTAAGTCATGCAGTGCCACTTAGTACTACGGTCTAATGGTATTTCTCTTCACTTGTAAGCATTGTTCTTAAAATCCCCACCTAGCACCGCCTAGGCACTAGGCTGCTGGCTACCGTCCCGATTATTGCCTAGGCATTTGAAAATTAAGAAAATGGTGCCTAGACCTGATGAGGCACCCACCTAGACTACCTACCCGCCTAACCCGTCCAGACTTGCCTAGGCACACGCTTAGGTTGCAACTACTTAAACAGAAAATAGATAACTTTCATTTTGTACTTTATTTTTTTCAATAAATTGTAAGAGACTTGTTGAATAGTTAAATGAACACACATTACATGCTTGTTCCCCATGTTTTCATTATGTTCCAATACTTCATAATTATATGCCATTGTATTTTGTAGTTTATGATGAAATTAAATATATTTTAAGTGTAAACTAGACACTTATTTACACGAAACATAATGGATTTACATAAATCCACCTAGTCCGCCTAGGCTCCTAGGCGCTAGGCTTCAGCCTGCTGTCCGACTAGAACCTAGCGTTTTTTAGAAACTTGCTTGTAAGTGAGAGGTCTTAGATTTGATTATCGCCAAAGGTGCATTTAACCCTCATTATTGTTAGCCCATTGTGAAGATAAGCACACCCCATCCCCCTTAGTGTATAGATAATATCGGTTGTTTAAAAATAAATTAAAAAGTCATGTAGTCATATTTATGTCTTCATCAATCAACATTAACTCATGTAAAGTCCTGTGATTGTTGTATCCATTATCTATATACCAGACATGTTCATTCTTGACAGTTGTTGCGGAATCGCAAGCAAATAACATACTAGTGCCTTCTCCTCCATCCTTGACATAATGAACCAGTTGGACCATTTTACTCCTACAATCTTTGGCAATATGCCCAAACTTTTCACATTTGTGACACTTTGGATTTAAACTAGCATTCACCAAAATGTAAATTGGCACAAATCTTGCAATCTCCTTTACTACCATTGTTCTTTACAATCACATTTGGCTTCTCATTTTGTTTCACATAGTGTTTCTTCTACTTATTCTTCCAAGGCTTCTTGCCTTTATAACCACCAACTTGTGAGTTGTCCTTTGGCTGAATACTTAACCTACTAAATGCTCTTTCATTCACCTCTCCATCTTCAACATGTCTCATTCATATTTGCTCAAAACCTTTGGGTGTTGTTGTAGACTCAGTTGGATCAATCTCATTGATTTTCTTTGTACCCTCAATAAAAGATACAATATTAACATAAGTAGGAGTTAGGCTAATGTACAGCTTCTCTACCATAATTTTATTTAACAAATCCTCTCCATGCATTTTCATTTGACTCATAAAAGCAAATAATCTAGTCAAATAATCAAACTGAGATTCACCATTACTCATTCTAGAATTCTCAAAATCATGATGAATACCTTGTAATTTCACTGCCATGACCTGAGAATCGCCTTTGTATTCCTGCTTCAACACATCCCAAGCTTCGTTAAATGTCTCCTGATTTGCAATCCTGAAAAAAAATTCCATCACTCACTGTACTTTGAATTAATCTCAGGGCTTTTGCATCTCTGGAAATAAGATCCTGAGCAACAATAAGCTACTTCCCATCCATTTGCTTCTCATCTGAGGGAAGTTCATAGACATTTTTAGCACAACCCAAGAGATTGTGAGACTTGAAGATAGTCATCATTCGACGCACAAAAATTCATAGTTGACACCAATGAAGATCATAGCTCGAAGATCAGCTCCAGATCCAGACATTTTGTTCTTCAATTTACTTGAGCTCTTGGTTGAAAGCTCAAAGAACATTTCACAGATCACGCCCCTTGATTCAATTCGAACCAAGCTCTGAGGCCATGTTAGTGTGTTTACGGGTGATGAACTCAATTTCTAGTAGGATTTAACTCATGAAATCACTGAGAATGTGATCTCTCAAGAATATATCTACATTGGATTCTCTATCTCTCTAAAATCTGTTAAAAAGAAAGATGAGGAGCGTGTGATATAGCTGTTTCTAGGCATCACACCTCAATAACAAGGACACACGTGAATTGCACATGATCAAATTAAATCAGTGATAAAGCTAGACATGTGGCACAATCTACACCATTTAGATGTTATAATCGTGACCATCCATTAAAAACTTTGCGAACTTAAACTTCAAAAAAAATCTTGAGTTTATTTTTTTTGTCAAACGATAGATTTGTTATATTAGATGTTAGATTAAGGAGCTGACAGGGTTTGAACTTGTTGGAAATATTTGCGATAAGGATGCTCTCCTACAACAAATCACATAAAATAATATTAGTATATCACAATTTTAGCACCTCAATTTATTAAATAAAATAAACCAAATAAAATAAAATACTTAACTTTTGTAGGTAGAGAACGCTCTTCGTCAATCCTCAATTAGAACAAGATTTTAGGTTGAGGCGTGTAGTCACTATCCTTAAGAGTAGATTTCGCCCCTCTAAGATAATGTCTCAGTGTAACAGGTTATGGCGTCCTACCATCCAGGATACAACAACCTATAATCATCGTAAGCGTACACTCGCAATACTTGGATCGTACGATAACTCGATTTTCCTTTGGCATATGAGAGGTGAAATTATAATAGCATATCAGAGAACACAATAAATCAAGAGAGGAGAGGAAGGTGGAATTCCTTTAATTAGGTGAGGTTTGTAGGAAAGAAAATATTTTTAGTCCAATACCAAAGGAGTAGTCTAGGTAAAGATCAACATAATCCTTACGGCATGAAGAGTTGTTTTTATATAGAACATGAGAAAGGTAAACATGATTAAGCATGGTCTAAAAACGTTAGACAATATAATTGCCCAGTTAATGGGTTAATCAAGATGGCATATTCAAAGAGAAAATGTAATTTATAGCCCCAATATTATAACCTCTTTAATGCGTCAGTTTTTGGTTTGCAAACAAAACTGAAATTAAGATTAAAAGAAATCATTAAGAATGATACTAACATGATCAATGAGGACTTGTATTTTGAAATACCCAATCACAAATTCTAACATAACTCACGTCGTGATACAAGGGCAACACTCTTCTCTCCCACTGTAGTAGAGGGCCATTTGCAGTTGAAAAACCTCCAATTCTAGTTTCTAAGAACTGAAACTTGAACTTCCAGACATCCTATTTCTTCAATCTTCCTGTAGCTACAAGACTTATACTTCAACACATTCCTGTGAGTGTTCCGTAATTTGTTCATTCAAGTATTTTTCCCTGTTCCCATTATTCGCTGTAAATTATTGCATCTTTCTGCGGTGCCTTTAGTCCTTTGTTGAGTGTAATAGCATGAACTTTGCTCAATCTGGTAGGGTGAATCGAACAAGTGATCCTATTATGTGGCCTGGAATGGCTGAAAACATCAAACAGAAAAATGAATAAAAAGTATGTATAACAATTTAGCGGTACCCCCCCCCCCCCCTCAACTAAACCTTCGTACAATCTACTTTTTCAATACTTCAAACCTAGAATACAAAGTTGACAAGAAAGTCACTCTTGCATTGGCCAATGTAGTTGAACACACTAGATTCCCTAATCAAAGCTTATTTCATAACCCACAATAATATATGTCAAGGCTCAATAGCAGATGCGATATATATTTCCTCGACAATGGAGTAATGTTTGTTTATGGGCGACCTTCGTGCTTCATGCTGTATAGGAATATAAGTTGGAAATAAAGGATTTATGAAAATATGAGTTCTGTACAATCTCTTATTTCTCAAATAACAATATTAATACTTTATTCTTCTATGTAAGGAGATATTTATAAGATTATCAAGGAGCAATACTAGGAAATAAATCAAACGATCATTGTTTACATGACAAAGAAACTTAGACCAAATCAAACCATACCAAAACTATAATTAAATTAAATCCCTAAAATGCTTTCGTTTTTATTTTCCAACACTCCCCTAAACATATGATGTGAAATCATAAGTTTGCCAAGAAGGAAATAAGATCTAATTTGAAACTATCAACGCCTCCTTCATGTGTGACCACGCATCAAAGGAGCCTAGATGAAATCTTGACTGGTATGCCGAAACTAACACCAATCTTTTCGAAAGCTCAACAAATCACGATACGTCAAAACTAACGTCTCTTTTCGGATGCCCAACCCGAACTAACACCAATTTTTTTGAAAGCCCAACTAGAACAAACATCTCCTTTCAAAAACCTGACTACCAAATCATAATCCTCGGAACTAACGCATATTTTCAAAAGTCCAGTTGGAACTAACGCTAATCTTTTCAGAAGCCCAACTGAAACTAACACTTCTTTTCAGAATCTCCAATGACCAAATCTCATTTTTTGCTTTTAATTTTTTAATTTTTTATTCTTCCTCTGGTTTTTTTTCCTCAAACTTAAAAACAAGCACTACTAAATTAAACACTTTGCGCAACAAGGGAGTCTTTGTCGCACAAAGCATTTTTAGGTCGCACAAAACCTATGGCAACGCACAATCGTCGAGCAGAGTTTGTTGTGCAAAGGTCGTGAAAAAAGACCTCGCTCGACGAAGAAGTGCACATTCGTCGCGCGAAAGGTATACGGACAAAGGCTTTCGTCGCATGATATAAAAGGGTACAAGTGTGCTTTGTGACGAGAATTTCTGGAGACGTCTAAAATTCTTCTCAAAATTGTTTGCACGACGAAATGTGTAAGACGCGCGTGGGTTTGCCCAACGACATGTCTGCGTCGCGTAAGTGCAATTTTTAATATAAAAATAAACAGAATAAAAGGAATATTATTACAAATATATATTTCTGTTGTAGGCCTATTTGATTGAACGATCTAGGGTTTAGAGAGAGAGAGAGAGAGGGGTTCAGCAATATTGAGAGAGAATAGGGTTTAGGGTTTAGGGTTGGGGTTTAGGGTTTAGAGAGAAGAGAGATTGATTTAATTGTGAGGTTTATCTGATAACGTGTTGTAGGCCTATTTGATTGAACGATCTAGGGTTCGGCAATATTGAGAGAGAAGAGAGATTGATTTAATTGTGAGGTGTGTTTGATTCACCCCATTGTGCCTTTATTTATAGTAGTAGGAAGGGTAAAAACCTTTCCCTTTAGGATTACAACATTTAATAGGTAATCTAATCCTAATGGGAATATAAGATACATTCCCAGATTCCCTAGGATTTACACAATCACATTCATATTCTAAATATGACTACAACAATTTCATACAATTGACAACAACAAAAAATAACAAATTAATGAATAAAAAACAATTTATTTAGGCAAGTAAATAAAAATGTACATATAAATACAAAGTTTAAAAAGAAAGAGGGAACAAAAACTATGAAAAAATAAGGAATAATCTATAGGCAAGTCATTTGGAGGTGCTTTGTAATCTTGCTACTAGAAGAGGGTGGGGTTGGGGACGGGGTCGGAGGTCGATCGGCCTGATTGCTGTGTATGCACGATGTGGAGGGGCTCTGACGATGGTGGTGCAGAAAAACTGGGGAGACAAATACCGAAGGAACTGAGGGCTTGTACAAGAAATTACATTTGAGACTTGTACGATGCAAGCTCACTCCTCAGGCCAGCGACTTCCTGCGTCAAAGCCATAACCTCGCCCTTCGACTGCGAGGATGAAGATGCTCTACTCTCCCGCCACCTGGCATTTCCCATCCCCCGACAATATGTCCCTAGCCTCTGACCGAAAGTGTGGTCGAACATCTCTGTAAAGATGTGAAACCCTGCATCTTCAGGGGGATACACAAACTCGATTGGCGTATCCAAGGGAAGCTAGGAGGCAGACTCCTGAAGCAACGACTTACCCTTCTCCACCACAGTCGCCTGTGAAAAAAACATGGATTATTAATAGAAAACAATTTGAAATAATTAGTATAAATCTTTAATGCATAAGAAATTACTTACATGAAGGGACTCGGTCAACTCATCCCGGGCCGAACATAAACGTCAGCAAAGACGTCGATCTCCGGGAATTTTGAACCCTCCTGAAATAGAAAAAGATCAGGAAAATGGTAGTATGAAAACAAAAACAAAAATTATTAGCGACATTTTAAAATTGGAAACAAAAGTTGTAATATATACCTTCCGCCGTGCCTCCATCCTATATGAGAAAGGCCTTGAACCCAAATGGTGGAGAAAAGTCTTCTTCTCCCGATTGCCCTTGTTCGCCTTCGCCTTCTTCTGTTATACACAAAGTAAACATATTAGTTGTAATATTTAAAGAACATAAAAAAAATCATAATAAACATTAGTAAAAATTTTCAAAAGTACCATGAAAGAAGTCCTAATTAAAAACGCACCACATAGCCCAGCTCCTGAAAATGACCGCAAAGCCAAACCCAACTATCTGTTGGTCTTCAAGCTCGTTCGGGCAACCTTCCTTGAGAGCAACCTGCGGATCACCAAACATCTCGAAATACCGGTGCAGGTCACTCTTCCCCTGCTTGTAGCTTTCGGAGTAGAGCCGATTAAGGTACGCTGACATGTCCTTGTTGATGTCATCCAAATTGTAGTTTGTCTATAATGTAACAAATATTATGAAAGTATTAGTAATAAAAGACATTAATAAATATAAATATATAAATTTTACATGAAAAGCATTTAAAAGGCAAAAATACTTACCGACAAATGATTGCGCACCATGTTCTTCACCTTCTCCGGCATCGCCTTCCAAGACTTCCACCGCATAGGGAAAAAGGTCCGCACGATGTGCCCAATGTCGTGGGCCAATGCACTATGCTACTCCGCCATTGGTGCTGCTCAATATCGCTCATCATATCCGATTGTGATACAACCGTTGGTCACTCGGGTGACCTTCGCCATCTTCAATTGCCGACAAGGTCCCCCGGTGTTTTTCTTGGCTGCAAAGAAATGAAAAATTAACGCTAATCCAAAACTAATAATAAATCATACTAAAATTTCGGCATAACCTCCCTATAATTAAAACATTTCCCAAAACCCTGAAAATAATATAAACAATATACGTATCCAACACAATGATCACAATAGTTTAATAATAGATTCGGAACAATGACAACAATAAACAATATATATATGATAACTTTTTACTCCTTAAATGACATAACTTAACAAAATGAACCTAAAATAACAAAACTAAGTTAACATGGGAATGAGGGAGTAAATTAGGATAGTATACCTGGCTGTGTACCCGAGGCATCGATTGTGGATCCTGATAGCGACATCTGGTCTGGAGTGCAGGGCACCGGTGAGCACATCAGGCTCTAACAGGTAGCACCACTGAAGAAGTCGAAGATGTCGGCGCCTGTGGGACTGGAGGACCAACTGGGTCAACCGGATTCACTGGCCTATGGTCCATCTCTGCCGAAGCAGTGGCGGCAGTAATAAGTGTAGTCGTCGATCGCCTTCCGGGTTCTAATGAGCAATGACATCTACAAAATTGGAAATAAATTTGTTAGATTACAAAGATTTAAATTACCATACACATGCATAATAATTTCTACATAAATTTAAAAAGAAATTTATAAACCCTAATTCTAAACCCAATTTAAGTTTGGCAGAAACAAAAATTTAAACTGATCTACTATACACAAACTAATCAATGTCAGATAGGATATAGACCCAGCAATTATAACTTGTAAGAATAAACTAGCACAAAGGAGTAGTTGGGGGCAAAATCATAGCTCAACAGCTTATCATGAAGAGTGTGCAGTTTAATACTAATTTGAGTACTATAGAAAAGGCTGAACTGATACTCTTCAGTACAATAGAATGCATGCATGTCATATACAATCATAAAACTGTTACAATTATAAAACTGCAATGTCGGGTTGAAAAACAAGAAAAGTTGCACATCTTGAACATTTGAAGACAATCTTCAATGATGGGGAATCTTATGAAGAAATATACAAATTTATGGAACTTACATAGTTCCATATGTTACAAAATAAAATGCATATATGCAGGTATCTATATTAGTCCCCAACCAATAGTATAATCGATTGCTTTGAGGCAGCAGCTACTACGCTTTTACTTTGTTAAAGAAGTATCAAGTCTGAACCATTTAAAATCACAATAGATTTGTTCACCTGCAAAGATAAAATCACAATCTGCTTGGTGATATAATATGTGGATTTGATATATATATGTGTGAATTTCAACTAATATTTGATCTACCATCGTTGAATTTGATCTAATAATTGATTGGTGTATAGTCTATAAGTGTATGCGTCTGTATGTATGTACATGCTCTGTGTGTGTGGGTGTGTGTATGTACTTTGTCTGTGTGTGCGTGTCCATGTATGCTGATTTGGGGTGTGTGTGTGTGTTCATGTATGCTAATTTTGTTCGCTCGCTGTGTATCCATGTACTCCATGTACTTTAAGCAACAAAATAAAAGTATTCGTCGCGTAAGGGTCTGAAAATTCAATCTTCCCGCGTAAAATTAAAACGCTTGCGTGACCAAAAATTGTTTTGTGTCATGCAATTATGTTTTAAAATGGCTTTTTTTATTTTGACTACAATTTATTATAAAATACAAATAAAAAAATATATTTACAAAGTAATTCACATATAAAATGGGAATCATTCAAACCATTTTTTCCATCACTATATATAATGCATTAACAATTTAATGTGTTTTACAAAAAAAGTTACAAATAAATTGCATTAATCTTCATCCGAACTATAATAACTTTCACTTTCGTCGCTATCATCATTTTCAGTGTCTCATTCCTCATCATCAATAGGTACGTCACCATTGTCGTTTGTGCGCATTGGACCATCGTATCGTGGAAGATTACCGAGGTCAATTGTGATCAAATGAATTGGTATTTCGATTGAAGATACTCCTTCTATTTGAAATGGTTCTTGGATAAGATTAGTATATCGAAATGTTTCCGAACCAATTTCCATCGAAGATTCTAGATATTGGTCAGCAACATTGTCGATGTCGTCGTCAGTAAGGTTTTTTTTCTGATATACCATACACGTTCCTAAGATCCATCTTTTTCCAACCCTCCCGGCTTTAAGGTCATCTAGATACACAATTTGTTTTGCCATATTTGCTAAGATGTAAAGGTCGTCATCGTATGTAATGTTCATTGATTGTAATCCATGATCTCTTTTCACACTTCCCTGTCTATTTGGGTTTGTATCAAACCATCGACACTTAAATAGGATCACTTGGCACCGGTCTTTGTAAAGCAATTGCACAACACTTGTTAGTTTGCCATAGAATTCAATGTCTGTACTTTCGCCTCCACTTGGGACATGAACACCGTTGTTTTGCATACACAACTTGTCATCTCGTACACCCGCTAAGAACTTGACGCCGTTGACATGGCAACCCGAGTACAATTCAACGCGAATTGGTCATATAATTCTTCACTGTACACCGGGGAATTCAATGCTTTCAATTGATTCACCTAATATTACACAAACATTTAAATTTGTTAGTTCAAGCAAAATAATTGGTACTATATATATGTCCAATACAAAACACTTGAAACTTACATATTCGAGAAACCACCGTGGATACAATTCACGGTGTTTCTTAGCATACAAATGTGAAGGATGTGCCTGCTTCATCATATCTTCATGCTCGTCTACGTATGACAGTGTCTCGTCACAATTGTTGAGTACAAACCAATGTGCTATCTCCATGTCTCGTCATAATTGTCGAGCGATTTGGGCAAAAACTGAAAGTTTATCCTTTCTCACACCCCCAACATTATTGCGAGGAGGACGATTGAAGGTTGTATCAACATCCTTTAAATACATTCGACAAAATGTAAGCGCCTCATATGCCACCCAAACTTGTATAATTGATCGTTTGGGCTTCGCTTTGTTTCGTACATTTTCCTTCAAGTCTCAGAGAAGCCTGCCAAATAAAACGATACGATACAAATTTTACCAATCGTAAGATATTGACTAATAAATATGACGAGGAATATATACCTTTCTATTGGATAAATCCATCGAAAGTTGTCCAGTCCAGCAAGCAATGCCTCATCCGGTAAGGGAACCATCTCGTGGATCATACTTGTGAAGAAAGCTGGACGAAATATAATCTCAAACTTGTGTAGAACTTGCACAATGTCATGGCACATCTGATTAACATCTGTCTTACACAACGTTCTTAACGTCAATTGTGAAAGAAAAAAATTGGACAACAACATGATTGGTTTCACTACATCGGCTGGCAAGAGATGTCGAATACCAACATGAAGTAGGCATTCCAGATCCACATGGCAGTCATAACTCTTTAGGCCAGCTAATTTACCCCTGTCAACGTTCACACAACGCGCGATGTTTGAAGCATACCTATCAGGAAACTTTACAGACGACAAAAACTTTAAAAATTAATTTTTGTCATTCGGTTTCAAGGAAAAAAAAAACTCGAGATCCCTTCTGGCTTTATCACTGTCTCTATTCATCCATAAACCCCGTCGTATTCCCATTCGTTCCAAATCAAGACGAACTTTGATCATGTCCTTCGTCTTGCCCTCAATATCTAGAATTGTGCCAACCAATGTGTCTTCTCATCATGCATAACATCAAGGTTGTGTCTCAATTTTAGTTTCGACCAATACAGAAGCTCAAAAACATAGACTTGTGCATCCAGTTCATAAGTGTAGAAGGTCCGGTCCTACTGACATTGGTCCCGAACGAAGCAAAATCCAACCAGTTAAGCTATTCCAAAATCTGATCACCAGATCATTCCCTAGGTCTGACTTTTTCCCCCTTAAACTTTTTATCCTTTTCTCGCCACTCGTGGTCCCATGGTAACCATCTTCGATGACCAAGGTAGCAAACTTTTCCGGTGTGCCAACTAGATGTGATGTCTTCCTTGCATACAGAGCATGCCATATAACCCCTAGTGCTCCACCCGGAAACCATTGCATATGAAGGGAAATCGTTCACAATCCACATCACTGATGCCCGCAAAGTGAACACCTTGCAAGTACACTTATCATATGTGCGCACACCGTGTGTCCATAAATCATTTAGCTCATCCACCAACAGCCGTAAGTATACATCGATTGACCTACCAGGATCCTCAGTTATCAATAGAGTCATCATCATGTATTCTTTTTTCATACATTTCCATGGCGGTAAATTATACGAAAATAGGCCAAGTACTGTGGCGTTGGTTTAGAACCCTGAACGGATTGAATTCGTCAGTGGCAAGTCCCAATCTAACGTTCCGAGGATTTGCAACAAAACCAGGAAACGTTCGATCGAACTCTTTCCATGCTTCACCATCTGCAGGATGCCTCAGGACATCGTCATCTACCCGTTTTTCCTTATGCCATCTCATGTCGGTGGTAGTATGTGTTGACATATATAACTGCTGCAACCCAGGCTTCAAAGGTAAATAACACATGACTTTTTGTGAGATCTTCGTCGATCTATTCTGATATGTCATTTTGAACCTCGACTCATTGCATATAGGGCATTTATCCAATGCTTCATTCTCCTTATAGAATAATACACAATTGTTTTTGCAAGCATGAATTTTTTCATAACCCAATCTGAAACCATTCAACACCTTTTGAGCGTTTCTATGGCCTTTCAGCAAACAATTGTCCTTTGATAGCATTCTCTTGAAAAACCCCTAAAAAATAATCAAAACACTGGTTCGACATACCATACTTTATTTTCCCGTGGATTAGTTCCACAATAGTTGTGAGAACGGAAAATCCCTCACACCCCGGGTATAACTCTTGGTTGGCATTTTTTTAATAATTTTTTATATTCTTCGAATTCTCCCCTATCCATTGGTGTAGGCACGTCATCTTCCATTTCCTGATTGGTATTTGTCGACACAAATGGAAAAACGTCATTTAAGATTTCCATGACTTGTTCATTAGGATCCATATTAGGTTCAACATTGCCCACAGTTGTCACGTTTAAAGACGAAGCATTGTGTAATTGTTCCCCATGATGATTCCAAATATTATAGGTCTTCACCATTCCATTCCTTACTAAATGAAATCGAACAATTTCAAAAGTTTCCCTTAACGTGTTGTTACACCTCCTACAAGGATACCGGATTCTAGTTGCACCCGTGCTGTGTGTACGTGCAAAGAATAAAATCCTCAATTCCGTTCAAGTATTTGTTGGCACATCAGTTCGGGTTAAGCATCCACGTTCTGTCCATCATTCCTACAACCACAATAACAGTGCAACAATCACAACAACATCTACATGATTTTCTCACCTTATGCCTCCGGTAAGGGCCCTATCCCATTCAGGAATGCAAAATTATGTCATGTAATTTACGGCTACTTCGGATAAGATTTTGATGTGGAGAAATTTCGACAACATCTTCGTATAGTTCATCAAGTGCATGACATAGACATGAAATACCTATGTGCCACCCGAAGAACGTTCGGAGATGACATTGAAATTCCCATGATCAAAACCTAATATGTTAACCGTAAACTACGCGGCGTAACTTTGCATTCCCAAACTGTCCAAATAATGGAACAATTCAAGAATCAATTGGTCCGCAGTCATGCTTTCGCATCTATGCATGGCATCCAACTAATCCTCAAACGGGAAACTAAGTTTTACTAAAAAAAACAAATACGAAGTTAATTACAATTAACTCCGTACATCACAACACATATTTGTATGTCAAATACAAATTTGTACATATACAACTCAACATTAAACATAATTATAACATAAAAATTAATATAATTTAACAACTTAATATAAACAAATTTCACAACATAATTTCAATAAACTTTAACTAATTCATATATTTTTTAAGTAAAATGACGAAAATACCTTCCAAATCGTTATCCACCGAACGCTAGTCCCACACAATATCCCTAAACACAACGAATTTTGCGGTGTTAGTAAGAAGTGATATTGATAATTTTAAATGAAAATAAGAAAAAATAAGACCCTTACCAAACACAACGAAATACGTCAATCAACCTAGAGATTTAGATGGACGAAGTTGTAGAGGAATAAATTGAGAGAAAATGGGACCGACGGATCCCAAATTGAAGAAAAACGAAGGGAAAATTGCAGGGGGGAAATCTGCATAAAACTGCAGTTTTCTCCCTCTACAACTAACGTCAGGTTATCAAGATTACTTTTGGAAGAACCACTTTGTGCGATGAACACATAATTCGTCGCTCAAGTTTCCATTTTTTTTTATGCAAAATTCTCTTTTTCGTTTTCTTTATAATTTAATAATGTAATCTATTTGCGCATCGAACACTATATTCGTCGCGCAAGTTACTTTTTTTTCCATTTTCTTTCTTGATGTAATTTTGATTTTATCCAATTAAAATTATCAAACCAAATTATATATTACCAAAACATTTATTAAAACTAATTTATTAACTAAAATATATATTATAACTAATGTCAACTTGTGCGTGCTCTGCAACCTGCTGTACATCGAACTTCCACTCCCGGAACTACTTCTTGAAAAGCTCATCCACATACTTCTGATGCTTCTCATCGGTTTCATCAACATTTCAAACAACCTGTAATGGCAATAAAATTAAATTAAATATCGTAAAAATATTATTTTTAAACAAAACAATTACACATTCTTTAATATAAACTTATCGATAATTGTTGCACCATGAAGTTCTTCACGTCCACAGGCACCATTTTCCAAGAGTTAAACTCGATACAACACTTCTCCCGCACTAATCCCCCTATATCGCAAATAAGTTCGCCGTAAGCTTCAGCCGAACTTTTGTCAGCAAATGCTTACGTCAGTACCTTTATAACGTCACCACAGCTTTCTTCATTTTTTTTCCTACCACAAAAATTTAAAATGTAATAGCCTATTAAAACAATAATTTCAACCATATCAAATGTAAAACAATTAACTCAACAATAATTATTTTTTTTTTACCTTTCCCTTCACAAGTGCCTTCTCCCTCCCAACCTTTCGTTGACTCTAAAGCCGAATCAGCCATCATTTGATATAAAACATTTGCAAAATAAGGTTTTGAAACTATGTTTATATAAAACTCGACACACTTTGAGCGACGAATCCTTGGTTGCGCTAGGTTGTTATAACTGCCCTCTGTAAATGCAAGCATTTAATGTGTGACTGACAGTCTGACCGTGTTAAGAACCCTTTGCCCGACGAATAGTAGTAGTCGTCGCGCTAAGTGGTCTTGCATGACGAAATCCTTAGTCGATGTCTTGTGCGACGATTACAGTTGTTCGTCAACTTCACCAACTCAGCCTCCATCAACTTCATCAACTCTTTGTTCATATCGACGTCATGACGCCACCGGTTGTAACCTCCCTCCAACACAACCTCAATCAACTTCATCAACTCTTTGTTCCTATCATCATCAAGAGTATACTTACACTGTTACACATATAGGCAAATAATTAATTCCAACATATAACAAACAAAATTCGCAAAATTAATTATTGATCCATCAACAGCATACTTACTAATAATTCATCCATCACCACCTTCTTGACATTGTCGGGCACATATGTCCAAGAACACCACTTGGCAGTAGGACAATTATTCCCCATGGATACAACAATCGCATGCACAAACTACACATGTTGTCTCAAATCATACGGGTTGGCAGGCACGTTCTCATCCCAGTTTTTATCCTCCATCACAGCACGAACAGAATCATGAAGAATAAGGATAGCAGAAGGGCATATTTATAGGAAAGTCAACATTGACTCATGTAAAGTCATGTGATTGTTGTATCCATTATCTATATACCAGACATGTTCATTCTTGACAGTTGTTGCGGAATCGCAAGCAAAGAACATACTAGTGCCTTCTCCCCCTTCCTTGACATAATGAACCAGTTGGACCATTTTACTCCTACAATCTTTGGCAATATGCCCAAACTTATCACATTTGTGACACTTTGGATTTAAACCAGCATTCACCAAAATGTAAATTGGCACAAATCTTGCAATCTTCTTTACTACCATTGTTCTTTACAATCACATTTGGCTTCTCATTTTGTTTCACATAGTGTTTCTTCTACTTATTCTTCCAAGGCTTTTTGCCTTTATAACCACCAACTTGTGAGTTGTCCTTTGGCTGAATACTTAGGCTACTAAATGCTCTTTCATTCACCTCTCCATCTTCAACATGTCTCATTCATCTTTGCTCAAAACCTTTGGGTGTTGTTGTAGACTCAGTTGGATCAATCTCACTGATTTTCTTTGTACCCTCAATAAAAGATACAAGATTAACATAAGTATGAGTTAGGCTAATGTACAGCTTCTCTACCATAATTTTATTTAACAAATCCTCTCCATGCATTTTCATTTGACTCACAAAAGAAAACAATCTAGTCAAATAATCAAACTGAGATTCACCATTACTCATTCTAGAATTCTCAAAATCATGATGAATACCTTGTAATTTCACTGCCATGACCTGAGAATCGCCTTTGTATTCCTGCTTCAACACATTCCAAGCTTCGTTAAATGTCTCCTGATTTGCAATCCTGAAAAAAAAGAATTCTGTCACTCACTGTACTTTGAATTAACCTCAGGGCTTTTGCATCTCTGGAAATAAGATCCTAAGCAACAATCAGCTACTTCCCATCCATTTGCTTCTCATCTGAGGGAAGTTCATAGCCATTTTCAGCACAACCCAAGAGATTGTGAGACTTGAAGATAGTCATCATTTGGCGCACAAAAATTCATAGTTGACACCAATGAAGATCAGAGCTCGAAGATCAGCTCCAGATCCAGACATTTTGTTCTTCAATTTACTTGAGCTCTTGGTTGAATGCTCAAAGAACATTTCACAAATCACGCCCCTTGATTCAATTCGAGCCAAGCTCTTAGGCCATGTTAGTGTGTTTAGGGGTGATGAACTCGATTTCTAGTAGGATTTAACTCATGAAATCACTGAGAATGTGATCGCTGAATTACAGAGAAATGGAAAAAAGAAGGTCACCAACTTAATCTCTCAAGAATATATCTACATTGGATTCTCTATCTCTCTAAAATCTGTTAAAAATAAAGCATGAGGAGCGTGTGATATAGCTGTTTCTAGGCATCACACCTCAATAACAAGGGCACACGTGAGTTGCACATGATCAAACTAAATCAGTTATAAAGCTAGACATGTGGCACAATCTACACCATTTAGATGTTATAATCGTGACCATCCATTAGAAACTTTGCGAACTTAAACTTCAAAAAAAATCCTGAGTTTATTTTTTTTGTCAAACGATAGATTTGTTAGATTAGATGTTAGATTAAGGAGCCAACAGGGTTTGAACTTGTTGGAAATATTTGCGATAAGGATGCTCTTCTACAACAAATCACATAAAATAATATCAGTATATCACAATTTTATCACCTCAATTTATTAAATAAAATAAACCAAATAAAATAAAATACTTAACATTAGTAGGTAGAGAACGCTCTTCGTCGATCCTCAACTAGAACAAGATTTTAGGTTTAGGCGTGTAGTCATTGTCCTTAAGAGTAGATTTCGCCCCTCTAAGATAATGTCTCAGTGTAACAGGTAATGGCGCCCTACCATCCATGATACAACAACCTATAATCATCGTAAGCGTACACTCGCAATACTTGGATCGTACAAACAACTCGATTTTCCTTTGGCATATGAGAGATGAAATTATAATAGCATTTGAGAGAATACAATAAATCAAGAGAGGATAGGAAGGTGGGATTCCTTTAATTAGGTGAGGTTTGTAGGAAAGAAAATATTTGAAGTCCAATAGCAAAAGGAGTAGTCTAGGTAAAGATCAACGTAATCCTTACAGCATGAAGAGTTGTTTTTATATAGAACATGAGAAAGGTAAACATGATTAAGCATGGTCTAAAAACGTTAGACAATATAATTGCCCAGTTAATGGGTTAATCAAGACGGCATATTCAAAGAGAAAATGTAATTTATAGCCCCAATATTATAACCTCTTTAATGCGTCAGTTTTTGGTTTGCAAACAAAACTGAAATTAAGATTAAAAGAAATCATTAAGAATGATATTAACATGATCAATGAGGACTTGTATTTTGAAATACCCAATCACAAATTCTAATAGAACTCATGTCGTGGTGCAAGGGCAACACTCTTCTCTCCCACTGTAGTAGAGGGCCATTTGCAGTTGAAAAACCTCCAATTCTAGTTTCTAAGAACTGAAACCTGAACTTCCAGATATCCTATTTCTTCAATCTTCCTGTAGCTACAAGACTTATACTTCAACACATTCCTGTGAGTGTTCCGTAATTTGTTCATTCAAGTATTTTTCCCTGTTCCCATTATTCGCTGTAAATTATTGCATCTTTCTGCGGTGCCTTTAGTCCTTTGTTGAGTGTAATAGCATGAACTTTGCTCAATCTGGTAGGGTGAATCGAATGAGTGATCCTATTATGTGGCCTGGAATGGCTGAAAACATCAAACAGAAAAATGAATAAAAAGTATGTATAACAATTTAGCGGTACCCCCCCCCCCCCCCCAACTAAACCTTCGTACAATCTACTTTTTCAATACTTCAAACCTAGAATACAAAGTTGACAAGAAAGTCACTCTTGCATTGGCCAATGTAGTTGAACACACTAGATTCCCTAATCAAAGCTTATTTCATAACCCACAATAATATATGTCAAGGCTCAATAGCAGATGCGATATATATTTCCTCGACAATGGAGTAATGTTTGTTTATGGGTGACCTTCGTGCTTCATGCTGTATAGGAATATAAGTTGGAAATAAAGGATTTATGAAAATATGAGTTCTGTACAATCTCTTATTTCTCAAATAACAATATTAATACTTTATTCTTCTATGTAAGGAGATATTTATAAGATTATAAAGGAGCAATACTAGGAAATAAATCAAACGATCATTTGTTTACAAGACAAGGAAACCTAGACCAAATCAAATCATACCAAAACTATAATTAAATTAAATCCCTAAAATACTTTCGTTTTTATTTTCCAACACTCCCCTAAACTCATGATGTGAAATCATAAGTTTGCCAAGAAGGAAATAAGATCTAATTTGAAACTATCAACGCCTCCTTCATGTGTGACCACGCATCAAAGGAGCCTGCATGAAATCTTGACTGGTATGCTAAAACTAACACCAATCTTTTCGAAAGCTCAACAAATCACAATCCGTCAAAACTAACGTCTCTTTCCGGATGCCCAACCCCAAACTAACACCAATTTTTTTGAAAGCCCAACTAGAACAAACGTCTCCTTTCGAAAACCCAACTACCAAATCATAATCCTCGGAACTAATGCATATTTTCAAAAGTCCAGTTGGAACTAACGCTAATCTTTTCAGAAGCCCAACTGAAACTAACACCTCTTTTCAGAATCTCCAATGACCAAATCTCTTTTTTTGCTTTTAATTTTTTAATTTTTTATTCTTCCTCTGGTTTGTTTTCCTCAAACTTAAAAACAAGCACTACTAAATTAAACACTTTGCGCTACAAGGGAGACTTTGTCACGCAAAGCATTTTTAAGTCGCAGAAAACCTATGGCGACACACAATCGTCGCGCAGAGTTTGTTGCGCAAAGGTCATGAAGAAAGACCTCGCGCGACGAAGAAGTGCACATTCGTAGCGCGAAAGGTATACGGACAAAGGCTTTCGTCGCATGATATAAAAGGGTACAAGTGTGCTTTGTGACGACAATTTCTGGAGACATCTAAAATTCGTCTCAAAAATGTTTGCCCGACAAAACGTGTAAGACACGCGTGGTTTTGCGCAACAACATGTTTGCGTCGCGCAAGTGCAATTTTTAATAAAAATAATAATAATAAATAGAATAAAAGGAATATTATTAAAAATATATATTTCTATTGTAGACCTATTTGATTGAACGATCTAGGGTTTAGAGAGAGAGAGTGGTTCGGCAATATTGAAAGAGAATAGGGTTTAGGGCTTACGGTTTAGAGAGAAGAGATATTGATTTAATTGTGAGGTCTATCTGATAATGTGTTGTAGGCCTATTTGATTGAATGATCTAGGATTTAGAGAGAGAGAGGGGTTCGGCAATATTGAGAGAGAAGAGAGATTGATTTAATCGTGAGGTGTGTTTGATTCACCCCATTGTGCCTTTATTTATAGTAGTAGGAAGGGTAAAACATTTCCCTTCAGGATTACGACATTTAATAGGTAATCTAATCCTAATGGGAATATAAGATACATTCCTAGATTCCCTAGGATTTACACAATCACATTCCTATTCTAAATATGACTGCAACAATTTCATCCAATTGACAACAACAAAAAAACAAATTAATGAATAAAAAACAATTTATTTATAATATAAATAAAAATGTACATATATAAATACAAAGTTTAAAAAGAAAGAGGGAACAAAAACTATGAAAAAAATAAGGAATAATCTATAGGCAAGTCGTTTGGAGGTGCTTGGTAATCTTGCTGCTAGAAGAGGGTGGGGTTGGGGACGGGGTCGGAGGTCGACGGGCCTGATTGCTGTGTATGCACAGTGTGGAGAAGCTCTGATGGTGGTGGTGCAGAAAAACTAGGGAGACGGATCCCGGATGAACTGAGGGCTTGTACAAGCAATGACATTTGAGACTTGTACGATGCGAGCTCACTCCTCAGGCCAACGACTTCCTGCGTCAAAGCCGTAACCTCGCCCTTCTATTGCGAAGATGAAGATGCTCTACTCTCCCGCCACCTGGCATTTCCCATCCCCCAACAATATGTCCCTAGCCTCCGACCAAAAGTGTGGTCAAACTTCTCTGTAAGGATATGAAACCCCGCATCTTCAGGGGTATCCATAGACTCGATCGGCGTGTCCAGGGGAAGCTGGGAGGCGGACTCCTGAAGCAACGACTAACCTTTCTCCACCATAGTCACTTGTGAAAAAAACATAGATTATTAATAGAAAACAATTTGAAATAATTAGTATAAATCTTTAATGCATAAGAAATTACTTACATGAAGGGACTCGGTCAACTCATCCTATGCCGAACATAAACGTCAGCAAAGACGTCGATCTCCAGGAATTTTGAACCCTCCTAAAATAGAAAAAGATAAGGAAAATGTTAGTACAAAAACAACAACAAAAATTATTAACGACATTTTAAAATTGGAAATAAAAGTTGTAATATATACCTTCCGCCACGCCTCCATCCTATATGAGAAAGGCCTTGAACCCAAATGGTGGAGAAGAGTCTTCTTCTCCCGATTGCCCTTGTTTGCCTTCGCCTTCTTCTGTTATACACAAAATAAACATATTAGTTGAAATATTTAAAGAACATAAAAAAAAAAATCATAATAAACATTGGTAAAAATTTTAAAAAGTAACATGAAAGAAGTCCTAATTAAAAACGCACCACATAGCCCAGCTCCTGAAAATGACCGCAAAGCCAAACCCAACTATCTTGTCGGTCTTCAAGCTCGTTCGGGCAACCTTCCTCGAGAGGGACCGGTGGATCACCAAACATCTCGAAATAATGGTGCAGGTCACTCTTCCACTGCTTGTAACATTCGGGGTATAGCCGATTAAGGTACGCCAACATGTCCTCATTGATGTCATCCAAATTGTAGTTTGTCTACGTAACAAATATTATGAAAGTATTAGTAATAAAAGACATTAATAAATATAAATATATAAATTTTACATGAAAAGCATTAAAAAGGCAAAATACTTACCGACAAATGATTGTGCACCGTGTTCTTCACCTTCTCCGACATCGCCTTCCAAGACTTCCACCGCATAGGGCAAAAGCTCCCACAACATGCCCAACGTCGTGGGCCAATGCATTATGCTACTCCGCTGTTGGTGCTGCCCGATGTCGCTCATCATATCCGATTATGATACGACCGTTGGTCACACGGGGGACCTTCGCCGTCTTCAATTGCCGACAAGGTCCCCAGGTGTTTTTCTTGGTTGCAAAGAAATGAAAAATTAACATTAACCCAAAACTAATAACAAATCATACTAAAATTTCGGCATATCCTCCCTATAATTAAAACATTTCCCAAAACCCTGAAAATAACATAAACAATATACGTATCCAACACAATGATCACAACAGTTTAATAATATGTTCGGAACGATGACAACAATAAACAATATATATATATATGATAACTTTTTAATCCTTAAATGACATAACTTAACAAACTGAACCTAAAATCACAAAACAAAATTAACATGGGAATGAGGGAGTAAATTAGGATAGTATACCTGGCTGTGTAGCCGAGGCATCGGTTGTGGATCCCGATGGCGACATCTGGTCTGGAGTGCAGGAGCACCGATGAGCACGTCAGGCGCTAACAAGTAGCACCATCGAAGAAGTCTAAGATGCCGGCGCCTGTGGGACTGGAGGACCAACTGGGTCAACCGGATTCACCGGCCTATGGTCCATCTCTGCAAAAGTAGTGGCGGTAGTAGTAGGTGTAGTCGTCGAATGAGGTGTAGAAGTCATCACCTTCAGGGTTCTAATGAGCTATGACATCTACAAAATTGGAAATAAATTTGTTAGATTACAAAGATTTAAATTACCGTACACATGCATAATAATTTCTACTTAAATTTAAAATGAAATTTAAAAACCCTAATTCTAAACTCAATTCAAGTTTGGCAGAAATAAAACTTTAAACTGATCTACTATACACAAACTAATCAATGTTAGATAGGATATAGACCCAGCAATTATAACTTATAAGAATAAACTAGCTCAAATGAGTAGTTGGAGGCAAAATCATAGCTCAACAGCTTATCATGAAGAGTGCAGTTTAATACTAATTTGAGTACTATAGAAAAGGCTGAACTGATACTCTTCAATACAATAGAATGTATGCATGTCATATACAATCATAAAACTGTTACAATCACAAAACTGCAATGTCGAGTTGAAAAACGAGCAAAGTTGCATCTTGAACATTTGAAGACAATCTTTAATGATGGGGAATCTTATGAATTTATACAAATTTATGGAACTTACATAGTTCCATATGTCAGAAAATAAAATGCATATATGCAGGTATCTATATTAGTCCGCAACCAATAGTATAATCGATTGCTCTGAGGCAGCAGCAGCTACTACACTTTTACTTTGTTAAAGAAGTATCAAGTCTGAACCATTTAAAATCACAATAGATTTGTTCACATGCAAAGATAAAATCACAATATGCTTGGTGATATTATATGTGGATTTGATATATATATATATATATATATATATGAATTTCATCTCATATTTGTTCTACCGTCTAATATTTATATATATATATATATGAATTTCATGTATGCTAATTTTGTGTGCGTGTTGTGTATCCATGTACTCCATGTACTTTGAGTGACGAAATAAATGTACTCGTCACGTAAGGGTCTGAAAATTCAATCTTCCCGCGTAAAATTAAAACGCTTGCGTGACCAAAAATTGTTTTGTGTCGTGCAATTATGTTTTAAAATGGCCTTTTTATTTTTATTTTTATTTTGATTACAATTTATTATAAAATACGAATAAAACAAATTTATTTACAAAGTAATTCACATATAACATGGGAATCATTCATACCATTTTGTCATCGCTGTATATAATGCATTAACCATTTAATGTGTTTTACAAAAAAAGTTACAAATAAATTCATTAATCTTCATCTGAACTATAATAACTTTCACTTTCGTTGCTATCATCATTTTTAGTGTCTCATTCCTCATCATCAATAGGTACGTCACCATTGTCGTTTGTACGCACTGGACCATCGTATCGTGGAAGATTACCGAGGTCAATTGTGATCGATTGAATTGGTATTTCAATTGAAGATACTCCTTCTATCTGAAATGGTTCTTGGATAAGATTAGTATCTCGGAGTGTTTCCACACCAATTTCCATCGAAGATTCTAGACGTTGGTCAGCAACATTGTCAATGTCGTCGTCAGTAGGGTTTTGTTCTGGTATAGCATACACGTTCCTAAGATCCATCTTCTGAACAACAATCCAACCCCTCACGGCTTTAGGGTCACCTAGATACACAATTTGTTTTGCCATATTTGCTAAGATGTAAAGGTCGTCATCGTACCAAGTTTTGGTAGTGTTCACTGATAGTAATCCATGATCTCTTTTCACACTTCCCTACCTATTTGGGTTTGTATCAAACCATCGACACTTAAATAGGATCACTTGGCACCGGTCTTTGTAAAGCAATTACACAACACTTGTTAGTTTGCCATAGAATTCAATGTCTGTACTTTCGCCTCCACTTGGGACATTAACACCGCTGTTTTGTGTACACAACTTGTCATCTCGTGCACCCGCTAAGAACTTGACGCCGTTGACATGGCAACCCGAGTACAATTCAACACGAATTGGTCATATAATTCTTCACTGTACGTCGGGGAATTCGATGCTTTCAATTGATTCACCTAATATTACACAAACATTTAAATTTGTTAGTTCGAGCAAAATAATTGGTACTATATATATGTCCAATACAAAACACTTGAAACTTACATATTCGAGAAACCACCGCAGAAACCATTCACGGTGTTTCATGGCATACAAATGTGAAGGATGTGTCTGCTTCATCATATCTTCATGCTTGTTTATGTATGACAGTGTCTCGTCACAATTGTTGAGTACGAACCAATGTGATACCCCCATGTCTCGTCACAATTGTCGAGCAATTTGGGCAAAAACTAAAAGTTTCTCCTTTCTCACACCCTCATCATTATTGTGAGGAGGATGATTGAAAGTTGTCTCAACATCCTTTAAATACATTCCACAAAATGTAAGCGCCTCATATGCCACCCAAGCTTGTATAATTGATCATTCGGGCTTCGCTTTGTTTCATACACTTTCCTTCAAGTCTCCGAGAAGCCTACCAAAATAAAACAATACGATACAAATTTTACTAATCGTAAGATATTGATTAATAAATATGACGAGGAATATATACCCTTCTATTGGATACATCCATCAAAAGTTGTCTAGTCCAGCAAGCAATGCCTCATCCGGTAAGTGAACCATCACGTGGATCATACTTGTGAAGAAAGCTGGAGGAAATATCATCTCAAACTTGCATAGAACTTGCACAATGTCATGGCACAACTGATTAACGTCCGTCTTTCACAAAGTTCTTGACATCAATTGTGAAAAAACAAACTAGACAACAATATGATTGGTTTCACTGCATCAGCTGGCAAGAGATGTCGAATACCAACAGGAAGTAGGCGTTCCAAAACCACATGGCAGTCATAACTCTTTAGGCTGGCTAATTTACCCTCATCAACGTTCACGCAACACGCGATATTTGAAGCATACCCATCGGGAAACTTTACAGACGACAAAAACTTTAAAAATTATTCTTTGTCATTCGGTTTCACAAAAAAAAAACGTGAGACCCCTTTTGTCCCTATTCATCCATAAACCCTATCGTATTCTCATTCGTTCCAAATCAAGACGAGTTTTGATCGTGTCCTTCGTCCTGCCTTCAATATCTATAATTGTGCCGACCAATGTGTCAAATACATTTTTCTCAACATGCATAACATCAAGGTTGTGTCTTAATTTTAGTTTCGACCAATAGGGGAGCTCAAAAAAACATAGACTTGTGCGTCCAGTTCATATGTGTAGAAGGTCTGGTCCTACTGACATTGGTCTCGAACGGAGCAAAATCCAATCAATTAAGCTATTCCAAAATCTGACCACCAGACCATTCTCTAGGTCTAAAGCGATGCTCGTTTTTCTCGTCAAACTTTTTATCCTTCTCTGGCCACTCGTGGTCCTATGGTAGCCATCTTCGATGACCAAAGTAGCAAACTTTTCTGGTGTGCCAACTAGATGTTACGTCTTCCTTGCATACAGGGCATGCCATATAACCCCTAGTGCCTCACTCGGAAGCCATTGCATATGCAAGGAAATCGTTCACAGTCCACATCACTGCTGCCCGCTAAGTGAACACCTTGCGAGTACACTTATCATATATCCACCAACAACCGTAAGTATACGTCGAGACTGACCTACCAAGATCCTCAGTTATCAATAGAGTCATCATCATGTATTCTTTTTTCATATATTTCCATGGTGGCAAATTATACGAAAATACAAAAATCGACAAAGTACTGTGGTGTTGGTTTAGAACCCCGAACGGATTGAATCCGTTAGTGGCAAGTCCCAATCTAACATTCCGAGGATTAACACCAAAATCAGGGAACGTTCGATCGAACTATTTCCATGCTTCTCCATATGCAGCATGCCTCAGGACATCGTCATCTACCCGCTTTTCCTTATGCCATCTCATGTTGGTGGCAATATGCGTTGACATATACAATCGTTGCAACCTAGGCTTCAAAGGTAAATAACGCATGACTTTTTATGGGATCTTCATCGATCTATTCTAAGATGTCATTTTGAACCTCGACTCATTGCATATAAGGCATTTATCCAATGCTTCATTCTCCTTATAGAATAATACACAATTGTTTTTGCAAGCGTGAATTTTTTCATAACCCAATCCGAGACCATTCAACACCTTTTGAGCATTTCTATGGTCTTTCAGCAAACAATTGTCCTTTGGTAGCATTCTCTTGAAAAACCCCCAAAAAATAATCAAAACACTAGTTCAACATACGATACTTTATTTTCCGGTGCATTAGTTCCACAATAGTTGTGAGAACGGAAAATCCCTCACACCCCGGGTATAACTCTTCGTTGGCATTTTTTTAATAATTTGTCATATTCTTCGAATTCTCCCCTATCCATCGGTGTAGGCACGTCATCTTCCACTTCCTGATTGGTATTTGTCAACGCAAATGGAAAAACATCATTTAAGATTTCCATGACTTGTTCATTAAGATCCATAGTAGGTTCAACATTGCCCACTGTTGTCACGTTTGAAGACGAAGCATTGTGTAATTGTTCCCCATGATGGTTCCAAATATTATAGGTCTTCACCATTCCACTCCTTACTAAATGAAATTGAACATTTTCAAAAGTTTCCCTTAACATGTTGTTACACCTCCTACAAGGATACCGAATTCTAGTTGCACCCGTGTTGTGTGTACGTGCAAAGAATAAAATCCTCAATTACGTTCAAGTATTTGTTGGCACATCTGTTCGGGTTATGCATCCACATTCTGTCCATTATTCCTACAACCACAATAACAGTGCAACAATCACAACAACTTCTACATGATTTTCTCACCTAATGCCTCCGGTAAGGGCCCTATCCCATTCAGAAATGCAAAATTATGTCATGTAATTTACAGCTAATTCGTATTAGATTTCGACGTGGAGAAATTTCAGCAACATCTCCGTACAATTCTTCAAGTGCACGACATAGATATGAAATACCTATGTGCCACCCGAAGAATGTACAGAGATGAGACCAAAATTCCCATGATCGAAACCTAACCGTAAACTTCGCAGCATAACTTTGCATTCCCAAACTGTCCAAATAATGGGACAATTCAAGAATCAATTGGACCGCAGTCATGCTTTCGCATCCATGCGCGACATCCAACAAATCCTCAAATAGGGGTGGGCACTCGGAACCGAAAACCGAAACCGAAACACGAATCGAATCAAACCGCACCAAACGGTTTGGTTTTGCGGTTTTGAAACGGTTTCGGTTTCAAAACCGAACCGCGGCACACAAAACGGTTTGGTTTCGGTTTTGGGTTTTCAAAACCGCACCGAAACCGAAACCGAAACCGAAACCGCACCTTTTTTTTTTATTTAGTTCATTCAACTAGGTTATACTTATTATACATTTAGTTTTGCGGTTCTGGGTTTGCACCGAGTGGGTTTGCACTTTCAGTGACTGCTTCTGCGCCGCCTCCTTGCATCTCCGCATCTGCCTTTGCGACCTGGTCACCTGACTGCCTGCTTGCATCTGCTTCTGCCTGCCTGCCTGCGAGCGACTGCTTCTGCCTGCCTGCAAGTGACTGCTTCTGCTTCTGCGACTGCTTCTGCGGCTTGCTTTCATCTCTGCCTTGCCTCCAATCTTGGAGTCGACACACCCAGAGGTAAAAATTTCTCATCCTCTGTCTTCAATTTCATATATGTTGTAGATTAATTCGAATGTTAGGCAGGCAGGTTTGGGTTTGGCAAAAAATTACTAATCTACATGTTGAAGTCGACACACTTAGTGGAGTAATTATTAATCTAAGCAAGCAATCTTCAATTTCGAAAAACTCAGGTTTGGGATATTAGTAATTAATTCGAATGTTGTTAGATTAATTCGAATGTTAGGCAGGTTTGTTCAAATGTCAGACTGTTATACTATTAGATTAATTCGAATGTTAGGCACGTTTGTTTTTATTTGATATCACCCATACAACATTATTCTATCTATGGTTTGTTTTATCATCCATATAACATTATTCTATGTCTTCACTGCACCATTCACTTATTTGTCAATATTTAAGTCTCTCTTTTATCATCATTAATAAACTATCTTATCATTTTCAGCCCAACTTCAGCAGTCCGCATTTACTAATGAAATGATTGTTTGTTGACAGTTTAACTCGAGTACCTCTAGAAAATATCTATGCATGGACCACTACTGTAACCCGTTCTCAACCGATGAACTTCAAACTATGGTGCGTATTGGGTCATTTTGCCTTCCTCCCTATTTATTCAGCTATTACATATCCAATTGTATTGATTCCTACAGTACAATGTTTACTTTTCTCGGCAACCTCTTTACAATGTTTTACAATTTCTTTCCTGCTACATTATAATAGAAATGTGAAGTACAAAGTCAATTTAAAAACCTAATATCTATCTATTTTCTTAGTATAAAAACCTAATATCTATCTATGTTCTTCTTTCGTATTTTATTTCAGTCAAGATATGAAAAATCCAGCAAGCATAGTGGGATTGGTTACTCTTCTACGGGGGACTCCCCTGAGAAGCCGGAGGATGAGGCAATTGAAATTGACTCGGAAAATGAAATAGACGTTGAAGGTGGCTCTGAAAATGACGGTGAAGAATCTGAGGGCGAAGATGAAAAAGTAAGTAACTCTGATTCAAGAAAACGTAGTTGGGTTTGGGATCATTTTACAACATATTATGTGACGAAAAAACAGTCGAAAATCAATGAAAAGGGAGAGAAATATTTGGCCGAAGTAAAACTTAGGAGAGCTAAATGTAATTATTGCCCAAAACAGAGCAGTGTAGGTAATTATGCAGCTGAACCAAGAGTTAATGGCACCACAAGCATGAGACACCACATTGAAAGATATTGTAAATTTTACCAAGGGAATAGAAGTAAAAAGCAAAAAGTTTTGGTTGGGGATAAAAGTAAAGGCAACAATCTGGTTGCTGTTGGATTTTCACAAGAGAGTGTGTTAGAAGCATGTGTCAAGATGGTAGTCATAGATGAGATGCCATTTAGTACAGTTGATAAGATGGGGTTTCGGCTTTTTTGTGCTGTTGGTATTCCATTGTTTAAAGTGCCTTCTAGAAGAACTCTTGTGAGAACTTTTCTCAACATGTCTCATGAATCAAAAGCTTATTTGAAGAAAACCTTAAGTGCCCATAGAATTTGTCTCACTACCGACACTTGGACAAGCACACAAAACACCAATTATATGGTTCTTACTTCACATTTTATTGATCATGAATGGAATATGCATAAGAGGATCATAAACTTTTGTGTTATTCCTAACCACTATGGAACCACAATTGCAAAGTTAATTGAAAGTTGCTTGTTGGAATGGGGGATAGACAAAGTTATGACAATCACAGTGGACAATGCTTCCGCCAATAAAGTTGCTTTGGATCAACTTATGACGAAAATGAATAGGTGGGAAAATTCACAAGCTATTCTAGGTGGCAAGTATTTACATGTGAGATGCATCGACTTCAAGCATTGCCTCTCTTACTCTTGATCAAGAACCACAACAAGCTCCAAAGCAATCTCAAGGTTCTAATTCACAAGAGCCTCCCCTTATGCGTTTACAAAGTGCAAGGTCTTCACAAGCTCAAAGGCCTCCTAAACCTTCAAAGAATAAGTGTCCAAAAGGAAAAGGAAAGGTAAAGGTTTGAAACTTGAACGATGCAAAGTAAGTTGAAAACCAAGATTTTATTGAATTCCATGAACCATTTATTTTTTTGGTTGTACTAATGCCATAAGGCATTTGACATTTAACTTTGTTTGAAACTTTGAAGTTTGAACTTTAGTTGTATTATGGCAAACTTAACTTTTCAATTGGGTTGTAGTAAACTATTGTGATTGATTGGTGATCAAGTTAAATTTTAGTAGATGTGAATTATGTGATGCGTTTTTGTGCAGTTTTTTGGTGCAGTTTTGGTGCAGTTGTGGTGTAATTTTTGCTGCAGTTTAGCTGCTGTTTTTTGTGCTGTTTTGGTGCTGTTTAGCTGCTTTTTTTGTGCAGTTTTGTGCAGTTTTTTGCTTCAGTTTCAGTGCAGTTTTTTTCTGCAGGTTTGGTACAGTTCTTGGTGTTGTTTTGTTGCAGTTTTTTGCTGCAGGTTTGGTGCAGCTTTTGGTGTTGTTGCTATTTTTTTTTGGTGCAATTTTGGTGCATATTCATTAATTAATATACAAGGAAAATAAGATCATCTTATGCATAAATATGTGTATATTTTAAATTGTACATTTTTCTCAAAAACCAAACCGAAACCGTTTGAAACCGCACCGAACCGAACCAAACGGTTTGGTTTCATTTCGGTTTTGGCTTCAAAACCGCACCGCACCGCACCGCAAAAAGTTTCGATTTCGGTTGTGGTTTCACTCGAAACCGCACCAAACCGCACCGCGCCCACCCCTATCCTCAAACGGGAAACTAAGTTTTACTAAAAAAAACAAGTACGAAGTTAATTACAATTAACTCCGTACATCACAACACATATTTGTACGTCACGTACAAATTTGTACATTTACAATTCAACATTATACATAATTATAACATAAAAATTAAAATAATTTCACAACTTAATATAAACAAATTTCGCAACATAATTTCAATATACTTTAACTAATTCATAGTTTTTTTAAATAAGACAAAGAAAATACCTTCCAAATTGTTATCCACCGAGCGCTAGTCACACACAATATCCCTATACACAACAAATTTTACAGTGTTAGTATGAAGTGATATTGATCATTTTAAATGAAAATAAGAAAAATTAAAACCCTTACCAAACACAACGAAATACGTCGATCAACCTAGAGATTTAGATGGACGAAGTTTTAGAAGAAGAAATTGAGAGAAAATGGGACCGAAGGATCCCAAATTGAAGAAAAACGAAGGGAAAAATTGCAGCGGAGAAATATGCATAAAACTGCAGTTTTCTCCCTTTGCAACTAACGTCAGGTTATCAAGATTACTTTTGGAAGAACCACTTTGCGCAACGAACACATAATTCATCGTGCAAGTTTCCTTCTAGCGACGAAACATTATGTTCGTCGCTCAAGTATCTTTTTTTTTTCCAAAATTCTCTTTTTCATTTTCTTTATAATTTAATAATGTAATCTATTTGCGCGACGAACACTATATTCGTCGCGCAAGTTCTTTGTTTTTCCGTTTTCTTTCTTAATCTAAATTTGTTTTTACCCAATTAAAATTATCAAACCAAATTATATATTACCAAAATATTTATTAAAACTAATTTATTAACTAAAATATATATTATAACTAATGTCAACTTGTGCCCTCTTCAACCCGCTATACATCGAACTTCCACTCCCGAAACTTCTTCTTCAAAAGCTCGTCCACATACTTCCGCTGCTTCTCATCGGTTTCATCAACATCCCAAACAACCTGTAATGGCAATAAAATTAAATTAAATATCGCAAAAATATTATTTTTAAACAAAACAATTACACATTCTTTAATATAAACTTATCGATAAATGCTGCACCATGAAGTTCTTCACGTCCACAGGCACCATTTTTCAAGAGTTAAACTCGATACAACACTTCTCCCGCACCAATCCCCCTATATCGCAAATAAGTTTTCCGTAAGCTTCAGCCGATTTTTGTTAGCAAACGAGGGCAAACGCTTACGTCGGTACCTCTATAATGTCACCACAGCTTTCTTCATTTTTTTTTCCTACCACAAAAAATTTAAATGTAATAGCCTATTAAAACAATAATTTCAACCATTTCAAATGTAAAACAATTAACTCAACAATATTTTTTTTTTTTTATCTTTCCCTTCACGAGAGCCTTCTCCCTCCCAACCTTTTGTTGACTCTAAAGCCGAATCGGCCATCATTTAATATAAAACATTTGCAAAATAAGGTTCTGAAACTGTGTTTATATAAAACTCGACACCCTTTGCGCGACGAATCCTTGGTTGCACAAGGTTGTTATAACTGCCCGCTATAAATGCAAGCATTTAATGTGTGATTGACAGTCTGACCGTGTTAAGAACCCTTTTCGCGATGAATAGTAGTAGTCATCGCGCTAAGTGGTCTTGCGCGACGAAACCCTTAGTCGCTGTCTTGTGCAACTATTACAGTTGTTTGTCACGCAAACTAATTAAAACCTTAAGTAATTACAAACAAATATTTAGTTATAATATTTATTCTACAAATAATTAAAACCTTAAATAAATTGAATTAATCCATTCAGTTATTTAAAAACTCAAACAGGAATTAAAGCCAAATTAAGTCCAAATACATAACTTATAAAAAAAAAACCTTAAATTTAAATAGTGTCCTCAAAAACAGAAATCTAAAACTACTATTTCGATGGTGCTCCATTCTACCCGACGTCATAACGCCACCAGTTGTAACCTCCCTCCAACGCCGCCTCCATCAACTTCATCAACTCTTCGTTTGTATCATCATCAAGAGTATACTTACACTGTTACACATATATGCAAATAATTAATTCCAACATATAACAAAAAAATTCACAAAATTAATTATTGATCCTTCAACAGCATACTTACTAATAATTCATTCATCACCACCTTCTTGACATTGTCGGGCACATATTTCCAAGAAAGCCACTCAACAGTAGGACAATTATTCCCTATGGCTACAGCAATCGCATGCGCGAACTCTACATGTTGTCTCAAATCATACGAGTTGGCGGGCATGCTCTCATCCCAGTTTTTATCCTCCATCGCATCACGAACATAATTGTGAAGAATAAGGATAGCAAAAGGGCATATTTATAGGAAGGTTAGGGACTTTGCGCGACGAATGCTTTGTCGCGCAAACATCTACACTAAATACAGTATTGATTCCTCTGATTCACATGCACTTAATTGTCGGGGAAAACTGACAATGACTTGCGTGACAAATCCTTCGTCATGTAAAGATTCACCCTTCGTCGAGCATGTTTGTCGCATCAAAAATGTACCCGCGGTTTTTCTTACTGACTTTGCGCGACAAGTGTATTGTTTTCATCGAGCAAAGTTTGTTTGCGCAACAAAGTTATGCGTCGCGCAAAGCTGACCTTTCTTGTGCGACTAATATCCTCTTCCATCGCGCAAAATTATCTTGCGCGACGATTTTTTCGTTGTCGCACAAACGTTTGTCACGCAAGTAGTTTTTTCTACTAGTGAAGTATATTGATGTAGCCATTTCCATCATAACTGCTTACATATTTTGTAGTAAACTTTTCTCTCCGTTGTATGTCTCTATAGGTTTTTGATCTACATGCAATTGGCTTGCGACAAGCCTTTTCAACACCAGTCTTCAGAGGGAACTTAACCTCAAGGTAAAAACCATGCTGAAAAATGCTTGACTCGAAACTTATTTGAACACTTTATATAACTGGTATAGCTTCCAAATCATTTCATTAATTTCTGATCTGTATTAGAGACCGCTGCTACCTACGATAGAGATTTGCATTATCATTATCGCTAATTTCTTTATAATTGATAGACTCACAAATTTATTACAATGGGATTCGTAATTCTCCGCGTACACTTCAGGTTGGCAAACTGTCTACTGGTGACTCTAATGTCCCCACAGGATAAAGCATCAATGGTTGCAACGATGCTAGGTAATCTTTTAACTAAACCACGCCGTTGCTTTCTTCGTAGCATATTAGATCTTGGTATCCCTACTTTTTCATGCGAAGGTTAATGGACTGTCACCTATTTGCATATTTGAAATCTAATCTATTGTGTAAATAACTTGGTAAATTGGTATGGTGATATGGATAATCATGACAGTACTCTTGTATTTTGCAGTCGTCGTTACGTTGGAACATTAAAGAAGGGAGGGACGTTGAATTAATAGACCAATCACAACACAAAACGTGTCAATATCATAATAAAACTCCTAGAGTCCCATATCAACCGCGAAAGGGAGCCGAAGACTCTCCTCAACTATAAAAGGAGACTGTTCTCCTACAATTAATTCCTAATGCCATTATTGTACTTAAACTCGTCATTAGAACTCACTCATAATGATTGTGCTTTGTGAAGTCTAGTTTTAGTGTTTGGCTTCCCTTGTTAAATGTAATCAATTGTACCACACATGTTCTCGTTAGATTTAGGGTTAAATTGCAACTTTTGGGATCATGCTGCTGGAAATATAACTTCAAGAGCTTAACTTCTCTCATCAAAGGTTTGTTCATTCATATGTATTTCATGTCATTGTTTCCAGTTCATTCTGTCTAGTGGTCCTCTGTCATCAAAACTTCTTGTTGCTATCACGCGAGCTGGGCACATACTTTAAGACAACTCACATGAGCCATCTGACTGCTTTTTCCCGAAAATGGTTTTTCAGCCTTAGATCTTTCCAAATTGCCTTTACACATGACACGTGGTTTTTCTTGTCCCCCGTCTTGTCTAAAACAAAGCCCACTATAAAAAATTAATCTAGGGTTCTTTTCAACTTGGCTAGGAGATTTATATTTTTCTGATTATCCAGATCATTGCATATTAGGGTAGCATTGTTTTTGTGATTTTGATCTTTGTTAAAGGTATGGAGGTAATCATTTAACTAAACCACGCCGTTGCTTTCTTCGTAGCATATTAGATCTTGGTTTCCCTACTTTTTCATGCGAAGGTTAATGGCCTGTCACCTATTTGCATATTTGAAATCTGATCTATTATGTAAATAAGCTGGTAAATTGGTATGGTGATATGGATAATCATGGCAGTGCTCTTCTATTTTGCAGTCGTCGTTACGTGGAACATTCTTTACCATAACTTTGAAGGAAATAAAAATTGGATTTTAGGGCGTCGCTGTTGCCTAAGTAGCAGATATGTTGAAATTGGCATCAATATTTGTTAAAGCTGTGACTGACATAAAAAATGGTGAAAAACAACTGCAGAAGAGTCCTTGCAACGTGTGACAGCCCTTGAACAGGCGGTCACCCAAGTTATCGACTTTGTTATTGGAAAGTGCCTCTCTGATCTTTTGACGATTTCATCCAACTCCAAGCCTTTTAGTTGCTAAATTTTATGGGGTAAAAATGTCCAGATCATTACATTTCTGCAGAGGTTAATAAGTTGTTATATATTATTGGTGCTGATATAATTACAGTTCTCTCTTTCGATCTTTCGCTCATATCCTTAGTGAATGCTACCTACTCCGAAAGCAATTTGAAGGTTTAATCCTTGTTTAGTGAAAACACCGTACCAGTGCAATGCCCAAACTCCAAACCAAAGTATTACCTACCACCTTTAAACATAACCAACATGAACACCTTGCTTCTCAACTAAACCACTCTATTTATAACAATTGCACCCTGCATGATATCTTACCACCCCAATTGAAAATGTTAATCCCAAAGTTCTCTTTGACTTTAATATAATGTAAAAAATTGGAGAGGAGCTGTATATATAGGGGGGCAGCCCCAGTTCCTGCTTTACTGGTAATTTCAGAAGTCATATATATCAGCAACTCTTTAGAGAGAGAGAGAGAGAGAGAGAGATCAGAGAACTAGAAAATGGGGAGTGAACATGTTGTTCAAGGAGGTTTCCCAATGAAGGCAAACGCCGGAAATGCTACGATTCTCGCACTCGGAAAGGCTTTCCCTCACCAGCTTGTCATGCAGGATTTTCTGGTTGATGGGTATTTCAAAGATACCAACAGTGATGATCCAGAGCTTAAGCAGAAGCTGGCTCGACTCTGTAAGTCCGTCAAACTTCTCTCCTTTTTCTTTCAAATATCAACATTGACACTAATAGTTATGCAAACCCTACTCAAAAGACCCCAATTTGGGGATCATAAGAAGTTACTACGCGTATAGACTCTGCATGTGAACCATGCGAAAAGAAATGTTCTCTTGCCAGACTTTTCACTTGTACCATTAACTAATCAGGTAATTTTTTTGTTTAAATTTGTAAGTCCGAGTAACAATCTGACAACATAACATACCAAATATCTTGTAGGAAAATATGACAGTGTTTTGTTTAAAGGGACAGTGATATCGTATTGTTTTAGTAACTCTTCAATGGCATTTCACAGGCAAAACAACAACAGTCAAAACTAGGTATGTGGTCATGTCAGAAGAGATTCTGGAAAAGTATCCAGAGCTTACAACTGAGGGCACACCAACTATAAAGCAAAGGCTACACATTTGCAATGAAGCTGTAACAAAAATGGCAATTGAAGCTTCACAAGCTTGCATCACGAAATGGGGGAGACCTACTTCAGATATAACCCACTTAGTCTATGTCTCGTCCAGTGAAGCTCGCCTCCCGGGTGGTGACCTTTACCTAGCGAAAGGGCTTGGACTCAGTCCCCAGACTAAAAGGGTCATGCTCTACTTCTCGGGCTGCTCGGGCGGTGTGGCTGGCGTTCGTGTTGCCAAAGACATTGCCGAGAACAATCCAGGAAGTAGAGTCCTGCTCGCTACTTCTGAAACCACTATCATTGGGTACAAACCACCAAGTGCAAACAGACCATATGATCTTGTTGGTGTTGCACTTTTTGGGGATGGTGCTGGAGCCATGATGATTGGCTCAGACCCCGAATTGGTCTCTGAAAACCCGCTGTTCGAACTTCACACAGCCTTACAAGAGTTCCTGCCTGGTACTGAGAAGACCATTGATGGAAGGGTCACAGAAGAAGGGATCAGCTTCAAGCTGGAAAGAGAGCTGCCTCAAATAATTGAAGATCACGTTGAAGGATTCTGTGGGAGGCTGATGGGAGTTGTTGGATACGATAACAAGGAGTACAACAAGATGTTTTGGGCTGTCCATCCAGGAGGTCCGGCAATCTTGAACCGAATGGAGAAGCGTCTTGATTTGTCGCCAGAGAAGCTGAACGCGAGCAGACGAGCTCTGGCGGATTATGGCAACGCTAGCAGTAACACCATAGTGTATGTTCTGGAGTACATCATTGAAGAGAGCAAGAAGATGAAGAAGGAAGGGGAAGGAGATGGCGAATGGGGAATGATCCTGGCTTTTGGACCTGGAGTTACTTTTGAGGGAATTTTAGCAAGGAACCTTGCTGTCTAATTTTTTTTTTTTTTTATATATACTGTCATTAAATGGATGGCCAATGTTACTTAGTAACTGCCTTACCACTGCTGTTTCAGTTGATTAATCGAAGTCTTATGTTCTTAGTTGATTAATCAAAGTCTTGATTTGTCATCAAAGTCTTATGTTCTTAATCAAAGACTTACCACCTGAGGATATGATAGGAGCACAACGGGAATACAACCCCGTGCCAGGCCAAAATTTCGTTTGTAACCTAAGCTATATCTCTCACTTTTTATTTCTCCCGTCACATGTCAAACGATGAGAGAGAGGTGTTATACCCTCTTTGCACGATCTAATCACACGAGGATGGATTTGGTGATGTCAATATAAATTCCGTTTTATGCAACAACTTTTCTTTGGTCCGTGATAGAAACAATGTTTATTGGGATGATATTTGCTGAATTAGCACAGGACTAAAGTAGGACCAGGACCAAGAAGAAAGACCAAAAAGCTGTAGAAACCCAAACACCCTACGACTCGGGCAATTGGCAGAAATAGGATACCGTACAAGATAGCTTGTTTGCAAGCATCTAGCATCGGCACATATTTGACCGTTGAATTTAATCCAACACATTAATTGAATCACCAAGGACTGATTGGATTAAATTCAACCACCACGAAACACTGGTTTGATAGCGGTGGCAAACGTGGCAGTCGTTTGGTTATCAGAAAATCAAAAAATAAGTAGGCAGCAATGAGAATCCACTCAAGTAAACTTTTCGCAAAATGTTAGCACAGACAATAAAAAACATGAACGAATTTCTGAAAATTCATGTCTAAAGTCTTTTGAAACTACTTGGGAAGAATATAATCAACGACTTAATGAACTGAGCGAGTCGGAACAGAACATAGCTGCACGAGATAAGATATTTGATGGGATTGCAGATGAAGATGGTCATGGATATTGTCGCACCTATGGTACTGCAGTGCGCCGACGAGGCTCGTCCTGCTCCAATTCATCTATGCTCGAAGAAATAATCAACCGAAAGGTGTACGAGAGAGGGCATATATTTAAAGACAAGATGGGGGAGCTAGTGATTAAGCAATTGGCACTACAAGATGAAATTGCTGTTTTGAAGTCAAATAGGAGTAATTCAACTCATCTACCCAGGTATAGTGATACGAGGAAGTATAAAAAAGGGGAACTTAAACAACCATTCACCAGGCACATTGCCTAGCTAGGTTAAAAGTCTTTGACAGCAGTGCGCTCGCAGACCGAAGCAGAACCAGAGCTAACTCATACAACTCCAGAAGGGAGACGCAGGACAAGCTGCCCTCCGAAAACACTGCCAAAACAAAAATGTCCACAGTAAGTAAAGGTTGAATGAAAGAATCTACACTTGGGAAAAGAAAAGGAAACTTGGAAATAACATAATGGATTGAGGCCAACCTTTTAATGTAGTAGTAACAGAAGTCTGCTAATATGAAGGTCTGGACAATTTCTGAAATAAGAACCATGGAAGGCCATAACCCATAGCCCAAGGCTACAAGCAACTGCCCGCGTGTATCTAATACCTGTTAGAGCAATAGATTAAGTTTTATTAGTGATAGAATCCAACAAGCTCATACCCTTTAGCGAAAAAACAAATTATAAAGTATGATTCTTCTAAGACTTTGATCAATGCGCTCATACATTTCTATATAACTGGCACAAGTGTCCAAGCACAGATGGGTGAACTACAACTTTGAAAAGCAACTTATGACGCAACAAGGGTTTCACTCATCAATAAAAAAATTACAGTAGGAAAAGTTTGTTAGATATTTATTGTTAGTTTATAATCAATATGCTACTTTAAAATATGAGACTAAAGCCACCCAACAAGGTGCCTACATGGGAATTGATTCAAAGAGCATCAGAAACAGCATTTAGGAATAAATTCAGAAACACATCTAACATCGTGCAAAATAATCATTTTCCAAAATGCTGCAAACAAAACAAACTAATACAAAGAAAACATGCATAAAGATCGAACCTGGAGAACCCAATGGGCACAGCTGAGGAACCTTGCGACGCCCAGTGCAAACACATAGTGTGCTGTGAATGGCTCAACAATCTGAAAGTAAAAATATAAAATGAATCAGGTCAGCAAGCAGTCAAAGCTGTAAAATCATAAACATTCAAGTTTTCCATTCTATGAAATCTGACCTTTGTGTTTTGCATGACCCGCAACTGAGGCAGTACGGAAACAGCTTCCAGATACACACAAAATGCCCAGGAAATCCTGTTCAACAAATGATGAGAAGTTGATGGATGAATAAACAGAGCTAGTAGAGCACATGGAACCACCTGCATCAAACCAGAAATTATATCACCATAAGAAAGAAGGCAACATAAAAAGGAAAGAAATAGTAAGCAACGTATTGCTTTTATTAAAGAATAAACTTCAAAATGCATCAACACAGAAAGAGGTAGTCAATCAATTTTTCCCTGTAAACATGTTCCTAAAATAGTCCAAGATGTAACAGTACAAATTAACATGACCACACACATAAGCGAATTTTTAATTACCTCTTTGATCAGAAACTCAACCGATAAAGAAAATTAATGCTTTTGCTTAATTTTATAATGTGAGAATTCGCCATCACATATAAGTATGTAACACTTCATAGAAATACAAAAGAAGATAACACTGATTGAGAGAGAAACTTACAACATAATATATTGCGAAGTTGTCCTTGTCCTCCATGTAACTAGACTTTAAGTTGAACCGGATCATATAAATGACCCAGAGGGTCGTCACCAGCGTAGCTAAATCTAGCAGGGTGTGTATATCATATTCCATAACTACACTACAGTATAATCTCACAGCTAAAAACATAGCTGTCAGTTCCTGCGATTTGAGTGATAGCCCTGCAAACAATTCCAATTCCAATTCCAATATTTTCCAATCAGACTTTCACGAGTTTCATAGCCTAAAAGGAAAAGAAACATTGGTCTTGTTCCTAATTTCTAAACGGATAGAATTATGAAATTATGTTCTAACAATTATATCACCAATCCAATAAAGCCCAGAACTTTTTTATTTTGTTAAGTAACAAAATCAGATTTTCCCTCCATTGATAACAATTTTCTCACAAACTCAATTCAGGAAACTTTGCATGCGAAATTCCAGTCATCCTAATATCGGAAAATACCGGATTCCCCACAACGGAAAAGCAAGTACCAAAATCGAATCAACAAAAAAATAAAAAAAACATCATTTGCATCAACAATCCCTAAAATCCCAAATTTTGCACCCATTCAAACAAAACAAAACAAAAAACCCTAAAAAGCTCGAAACTTTACCAGCGCAAGTCTTCTCCTTCATGAGCTTGTAGATAAGAACGGAGATTCCAATCGAGTGCACAGCCTCAGCTGCAACAAAGAGGTTGTCGTGATCGTGGACGATGAATCGGAGCAGAACCAGCGCCGCCATGCCCGAAACAACGGCCAGAAAGGCCTGAACTTTGGACGGCTGGCGTCGCGCCCATGTCCATACGGTGTGGATCGGCCTCTTCGGAGCCCTCATGAGGTTTGGTTTTGCTTTGATTTTTCCTTTTTTTCCCCCTTTTGTGATTTTCTCGGCCCCTTGATTTTCCCGGAAAGTTTGATGTGGTAGAGAGAAAGTGAGGTAAAACTAATTATTGCGAGTAGTTGTGGTGCGGAAACAGGATTCCTCAGAATTTAGAGAGAGAAAGAGGGGAGAGGGGAGAGATTTCCTTTCTTAATTGGACTGTTCGGTTCTGGTGATCTTTTCGGGTTTTCGGTACCCGTACCCGGGTAAACACAATCTGATCCGGTATTTTATCAAAGATATACGAGCCATTTTATATGTCGTTTCTTTCAATGTGGCTCCTTGTCAGTGGATTGGATGTCAAGGCACCGTCTTCAGAAACAACTCTGACGCTCGGTTGCTTAACAGAAACCGTAACGTAATCAAACTATAGGGAGTAATTAATTAAATTATAAGTCTAAAATTTCACGGTAAGTGAGATGTATTTGATTTGATAATCGTCAAAGGTGAATTTGAATTACATTATTAATATTTGAGTTCAAGATTTTTAACTAAAAAATGGTTTCTCAATTCACAACTTCAAAACCTGTTTTTTATTTTGAAAAACATCATATTTATTTTGTTCTTTTTATCATCTTATTTCTAAGAGCAATTCCACCCCAGTGGATTTTGCCCAGGACCCAGCACAAAAACAGGGCCAGCACCCTGTCAACCAAGTCCACCCCTCAATTTGACTGGTACCCAGCCCGAGCTGGGCAATGGACCAGCCCAAAACGTGCTGAGCAAGAAGCTGGGCAGTTGGCCTGGCGCGTGCACGACAAGCGCGCTTGGGCGCGAGTAGCCGACAGGGCTGTCAGCCCACTTGTGCTCCGGATCCCATCAGCGACGTGGCATGCTTATATCCGTTGGATTTCCAACGACTAGTTTTTCTAGACCGTTGGATTTCCAACGGTAAAAAAAATTTAAATTTTACTTTTAAAATATACCGTCCGATCACAGATCAACGGTCCACATTAATTAACTAATTAAAATTTATTAAAAAATACAGAAAAAATATTAAAAAATACAGAAAATTAAAAAAAAAAATATTTATTTTTTCTATAAATACCTAACTCTCATCTTCCACCTTACACCACATTTCAATATTTTCTACACTTTCTACCAAAGCTTTCATATACTTTTTGTGTGAAAAAAAATACCAAAAAGCTTGTGGTTGAAGAATAAAGTGTATTTGATGAGTTTATGTAATTTCATTTTAGTGTGTTTTTTTTATATAGTTTATTTGATGAGTATGTAATTTTATTTTAGTGTGTATTTTTTTTTAAGTTTATTTGAATTTTATCTGAAATTGGTTAAAAATCTTATCCGAAATAAACTTAAAAAAAAACACACACCAAATAAATGTGCTGGGTGCCAGCGCATTTTTTTAGGGGTGGAGATGCCTTGGCCTATTACTGTTCACTCCAGTCTATTACTGTTCACTTGAGTGGATAAATGCGCTGGGTGCTGGCGCAAAGTCCTTAGGGGTGGACTTGCTCTAATAGATTTGTATATTACATAACATTTGTATTTGAAAGTGATAAGATATCAACCAAGGCAAAATTAGCAATCCAATTTGTTAGTGTCCATGATCATCTGGTTTCAAAGATATCCAATTTTCACTTTGTTAAACAAAGTCATGAATTAAGATCTCTTAAAAGTCAGTTAACTGAATTAAAATATTTAATCAGCTCAATGGTGGTAGAAGTAGCCTAGAGACAGACGCATGATTTGAAACCTCACCCGTAACGAAATTAAAAATTATGGTCTAAGTAAAATCCAATCCAATCCATAAATCTTAATTACTTAATTGGTTTCTTTTTAAAAATTTTGATAAGTTATGTCCTTTTTAAATCTCTAAGTTGACAACAAGAATTACCAAATAAGCAACAAACATATGTGATTCACCAATCACAACATGCCACCTTGACATTGTGATGGTGTTCACCCGTTATATTCAATGCTGTACAAAATTTGGTGAACCAAATTCCTACTTCAATTTATGCTCAAAGACTTCAAAATGAAAACTCAAAAGCAGTCTGCAAATTGCTCAATAGTGCTTGTGCTAAAAGTGCTTATGTGGCTTAAGCATTTGTTTGGGAAAAGTCCTTGGCATCAAATCTCATCTCTTCAAGGAAGTAATGACAAAATATAGGAAGGAATTAGTTAATTAGAATAGAAGGTTTTGCACTAGGAAAAGACATATTACAAGCATACTACATACACGTAGCTTATTTAAATAAGCAAGAAGCCACTACTTCATCAAGTTGTTGGTCCTCCATCTACTCCCCTAACTCCCGAACCAAACCCTTGTGCCGATTAGGTCATCCTTAGGTCATAGGTTGACCGCGGTTGAATTAACAAGTCCACGAATTTGATCTCCTCATTGCCGGCTTCATCTGCTTGTCATCCTCGAGCGCTATCATCCCCAAATGAGATGGGTCTTCCAACATCATCTTCGCTACCAAGTACCCCGCAACAGACCAGGTCTGGAATTTACGGGCTTGCTTCCCAACATAACGACCAAGTTTCCCATCGTAGTACTCAGGCCAGTTGTCTTTCAGCAACCTGCTCTCGGCAAGTTCAATGGCGCGTCTAGCTATCTGGGGCCTCCCAGTCTTGATGGATGCAGCAGTGAGAAGCCATAAGAGCACTGTACCGAACACAATGGCATGTTACTTGGCAGGAAAATTAAGATGGCACCAAATATAACTTATCATTACCGCATCATTTAATTATGGGGGTGATAAGTATAGCAGGTGTCTCTGTATATAGAGTAATCACCCTTTAAGCACAGAAAACAACTACCCTTTTTATCTTAATCCATCGCTAATAACTCATAATCAAAGGAAGGGGGAAGGACGATGGGGAGGAGGGTAGGCGTTTTTCATTACCACTCTATTATTAAGACCTATTGGAGGGTTTTTGATAAAAAATCAGCATTAACGCTATGACTTTGTGCAAGGGAGAGTATAGTGTGAAAGCATACCTGGCCAAGATCCCCCATTGTGGTAGCTCCATCTAGTATTTTTCGGGTCACAGCCTGTTACAATCTTCCATTCATGATTTTCTATTGCTGGATAACAGACCTTTAGTGGCATTTCTCCTGCCAATTCCTCCCATCGTGATTCTATTAGATCCATTATCGCCATAGATTGTTCAGGGGTTGCCAAGGACGAAAGAATAGCTACACAATTACCCAAGCAAAACCAACGGAAATCCATTCTGGCAGGACTGACATTCCCTATAAAGTAACCACCACGAGTTGGCATAAAGTCAAAAACCCAGTCCGGAAGAGAATCTGGTATCACATTGAACTTGTTGACTGCTGTATGCGAATATTCTTCAGTTTTATAACGATATATGTCATTTAACTGCTTAAAGTCTAGCCAAAAGTAACTTCTCATGTGATAGCTCAAGGCATGAAGGCGTTTTGATATGCGCTCAATAAACTCCTTCCCCTCATCATCGTGCTTAAGAAGAAGCAAAGCACATCTTAAAGCCATGAAGAAGAGAGCCTGAATTTCGATGGGATACCCATAAACACCCTTGAAACACATAACCAATACAGAAGTGAGTTGAAAGACTTGAAAAGATAGGCAACACATTATCTAAATCTAAATGGAAAAAAAATATGTGCCTCAGAACATAAACGGCAAACAACTCGTAGTGATAAATGATAAAGATCAAGAAAGATCAAGAAATACCTCTTATACAAGAAATTGTAATCCAAATAGATTTTACTTATTAAATTTCTGTAGCAATTTCGTTGAGATTAATGCTCAAAATCTGATGGGCAGATAAATGATTCTCAAAGGCTAAGTGCACCAAGAATTGCTAGGGTATTAGTTGCGTGAATATGTGGGGGCTAGCATGAGCTGCATGGCAACTAAGTTACTTAGCTGACAACCCTTTACAAGACACCTAATAGACAATATAAAATGCTGCAGTCAGCTCATGAGCAAGAAGGCAATAACTGGTAGTTTTTTATTTGTTTTGGAAGGCAAGAGAACATAAACTCGGGTTAGAAAGAGAATTACTCATGAAAGGATGATTTGAATTTACTTTAAAGAATGTTATCAACTTTACTTACAAACTCCGAAACTATTAACTTATGCATTTGCTAATATTTCAAGGGCTTGACTTACCATTCATGATATCAGACATATATGGCATATTCTATATATACCAGATGATAAATACAGGACTCAACATGATTATGAAAAACATACCATTCTACGATCAATCATGCAGCATCCATCAGCACAAAGAAGGGTTGGAAATGTATCAAACCCCTCCGATAGGCATAAACTTAGAATAAGCCGCATACCCTTCTGGCATTCAGGCAGTTCAGCCAATGAAGAATCTCCAGTGGATTTTGTGTATGCTCGAAGCAATATGATCCACCAAAATCCAGAATCAACAGGAGCAACTCTTCCTATCGCACTCTCACCAAAATCTGCTATTAAAGTCTCACTATTCCGGACAGGATCATGGAGTACTTTGAAACTAGCTGGCATTACTCCTTCTCCTAGATGAAACCTATCAATCTTTTTCTCCCATGACTGAAGACGAAGAGTCTTCAAGATAAAATTTTTAACTATTTCTGGTTCACCATTCATGAGAAAAGCCAATCCGCTGGGGACGAAGTCTCGAACAAACACCTTCACAGATCGATAAGAAGATAAAATAAGAATAAAATTTGTGCTCACCAACTTCATGTATTGGAAAGTCAGCCTAGAACTAGCCTGAGTTGAAGAAAAGAACAAAGGGATAGCTGAATCTATACTCTTTTGTTCAACAAAAATAAAAGTATGTCCTGCATAAAGCATCTCAAGGGCAACACATAGACAGCACACATCCACAGTTTGAAACATATTATTGAAACCGTAAAATCAGAATGTTAATATGGAGGTTTAGGATTCAGATTAACAAACGGAAATATGCTAATAATAAAGTTTTAGTTCCCTCTACTATTATATTCATTACAGAGTCAATGTTCCAACCATTATGATACAGTTAATGAATAATTGAATGTAGCTACTGATTTAACAAAAACCAATAATAGCCATATCTAATCGGAAGAACAAGGATTAAGGGTCTCTACCTGGTCATAGTTAAGATTTTCTTCTGTGGTATCTGAGGCAGCAATTGTCCCAACTGGCTGACCACGGAAAAACACCAATGAACGCCTCAAAGTAGCCCAAGCTTCACCAATCATTGGATGTGGCTCAAAGCCCATCTGGGACCTAGGGGTACCCATGAGTGACATTCTACTACAGGGCGAAAATACGTACTCAGGAGGTTCAAAAAATCTGGAAGTGTTTTCAGCATTTCTCGATGAGGGATGTGGGGACACCGCAACAGATAGTTCACTGAGTGACCTCTCATCAAATGATCTTTTTCTCTCCATATTCAGAAGGCTTGGTTTGTCTAGTAACTTTGAAAAATCAATTTCGTCAATTTCTGCCACACTACGTAGTGAATCAACATGTCTCATATCTCCATTGTGGGACAAATCCGCATTGGGCGCTGACATTTTGACACTTTAGCAGTGGACAGTAACCCAGTGGCTAGTTTTGTGCTCAACAGTCAACACCCTGCAATTCAACCACCAGAATTCAGCATTTATTGTATGCAAAATCGCAGTGATCAGCTACTTTCACCCCTCCCAGGTGTGATCTATGTTACACAGACATGACACGCGACAAGGCAACACGGCAAATCTCAAAAAACAAGGACACCGACACGGCTAGGACACGGCAATTAAAATATAATAAATTTATGATACTTATATCACAAACAATTCCAGAATGTAATCAAAACATGCTTCCTGCATATCCATAAAAAATAATTAACAAAACAAGAAAATGTTTTACATGCATACTCACTCAAGCAATTGGGCAATTATCAAATTCGCAGAGACGACGTACCTGTCTGCCTGATTGGTTGGTTGGATCAAGATACTCACTGATGATTTGAGGTTATCTGTTAGGGCAAATTTTAGGTATTACAAGTTTCTAAATTTACAAACTGCCCCAAAATGATCAACAAACCATGCAACAGGAAATTTCACACAACCGATTACAATCAGTAATACATTTCTTTACAACAATGCTAAAATATAATGTGGTAATCAAATATATCATTATCTTCTCAATCCATCAAATTTCAGCAACTGGGTCTCTCATTGATTTACCAGAAAACCAGAAAACTGGGTTTTCGATTTCTAAAAAAAAAAAACCAAATAAGAAGCAATATTCAATTCATCAATCTGATCATTCACAAGAAAAATACTCAAAAATTCATTCGCCAGACAGAACATCAATCACCGAAAACCAAAATCCAAAAAATGATTCAAGATCCAATCAAGTCGAAATCAACAATGATCCAAACCCATATAAGCATGCATGCAATGCGGAAATCCTAATTAATTAATTAATTAGGTTTTCAAGAACAGAGAGAAGAACTAACCTCGATGGAGATTTGAAAGGCCGCCAGAGCTTTCAGTTTCAGATGCATAAAAAATGAAATGAAACGAAACGAAAGAAGAAAAGCTCAGTAGTGAGAGGTGACTGGCATGAGGCGGTGGTGGGGGCCACTCTGCGGCAGTCGACCGGACGAGCCGGTGAAGGCTTTCGTGTAAATTGGTAGAGGTGACTGGCAGATGAGCTATTGGGGCTCGAGTTTTTGTCTGCACATCACCCCCTGCATGAAATGAAATGATAGACCCGTCTCTCCCCCTCTCTGTCTATATATATCTCTTGCTTTTGGTATACGGGGCCCTGCGATGGGTAACTCCGTTATGTCCGTCAAATTGGAGATTATTGAATAATGAGTAATAATGTTATCCCAGTGTGTTACGTGATGTTACGGTCACAGTTAAAATTGTTTTGGGTATTTGTAATGTTATAAATATGTCAAAAGTTAGAGAGATGATTTTTTTAGTAAATGATAGAGCAAAGCAGGTGTAAAATATCACACTTAAATTATTGTACTAGGAGATGACAAATAAAAGATGGAGGAAGAGATTTCTTTCTTCCTATATATTTTCTCTGTATATACATGGCAGTAGGGGTGCTCTATTTATAGAGTAACTCCATACGAATGTCTTCTTACACTTTGAAAATTTACAGCATACCCTTTGAAATATATGATCTCCTACATCCAAAGTCAATTTCCATTTGCATGGGTATTGAAAGTCTGTGTGTGTGGGCATTCATAACAATGCCAACATTGTCAAAATTGCCAATGTTTTCAACATGTAACTAGTTATATGCGCATTATATGTGTGTAATTAAATTTGCCTATTATTTGTTATAAAATATTGAGGTATTCATCAATTTCCCCCCTGAACTTGTGACTATTGGCCAATTTCCCCCCTCAACTTTAATTTTGGCCAATTTCCCCCCTCAACTCTCATAATTAGTCAATTTCCCCCCTCAACTTTAATTTGGCCAATTTCCCCCCTCAACTCTCATAATTAGTCAATTTGTTAATTTTTTAATTCGATCATAATTAAACAAGTGTGTGTAAGAAACTAAATAAGATGTATGTTAATCATTTTCCTATGTCTTTATCCTATTACAAATAGATTAAAATTTAGAATTTTAGAATTTATCATAGATAGTATTATTAGTCATAATAAATCAGTATAGAGTAATTTTATTTGATTTTTTACTATACAAAATTGATAACGAAAAGGATTGATGTGTACATTTTTGTATGTGAATACAATTTTCTTTATAAAAGTGAAAGCTAAGTTCAAGTAAATTGCGGAGAATCGAGCTTTAGTGCAAAAATGGCTAGTCAATTCATAATTTTCGACTCCTTATTAAGAATAACCTATTTTATTGAAATAGGTCTGATCCATGAATTTAGGATTATTATTTCTTCTTCTACATGCTTTAAACCCGATTCATAACTTTTTCTTATAATCAACCCATATCACATACTAATTGTATTATGTTTTTGTACATTTTACCCTATATTATTCAGGTGAGTTTATGTTAATTTTAGTACTTTGTTGGAAGTTATTAGAAAGATTGAAAGAAAAAAAAAGAATAGATGGAAAATTAAAAAAAATTAACAGTAGGGTGCAAATTGACTAATTATGAGAGTTGAGGGGGGGAATTGGCCAAATTAAAGTTGAGGGGGGAAATTGACTAATTATGAGAGTTGAGGGGGGAAATTGGCCAAAAGCAAAGTTGAGGGGGAAATTGGCCAATGGTCACAAGTTCAGGGGGAATTGATGAATACCTCTAAAATATTTATATCACCTTTAAAAAAGAAAGCATTTGCGCGTGGAACTTTGAGGAAGGGGTTAAGGGGTGGTTTTGAAGTGGAGACGTGGATTAAAAATATATATATATCCTTTATTTTTTATTTTTTAAATAGGATATGCTATGTTTACTTAGTTGTGAGGTTCACGTAAAAGATAAAAAATTTGAGTGGTATGTAATTACTAAATTGCCATGTCTTTTAATTTTGTTTAGCTTTAATAAGAGGGTTAGAATAGGGTTCCACTAATAAGTAGCTTAGATAAGTAATGATGAACTATGAATGTGCACTATGATTTGTGTCAAATTATGCATTAAATATCATCTATAGGATAATTATAATTTGTTGAAACTCATTAATGCCATGTTGGCATTATATTATGATCGAAGCAAAAATTGTTGTCAAATGTGTAGATGAGAAATTGACATAAAAACAAAAATGTGTAGATGAGAAGTGATGTTGGTATCATGATTTGGGTAGATTTTTTTTGGTACAACGATATATTTTACACTAAGAGATAAGAGAGTTCGATTCAGTCACTCAATGAGCAATCTAATTTAATATCAAATTCGTCATCCACAAGATTTGAATCTAAGATCTTCCACTTACAAATGAAGAGGAATATCACTCTACCGTAGAACTGAGTGACGATTTGAGTAAATTTTTGTATTTATATACATAAAAATATCAATTATCTTCTGATCTAGTCATATTTTTATACATTTTTATCATATATTTCTTTAGAATTTTGTACATTCGAACGAGTTATATGCACTAAATCATATTATTTTCATTTCGAGCCATTTAATATCGGAACTACATGATACGATTGGTGTGGGAGCTGCTTAATGGGCTTACGGAGAATTTAATTTTTAGTCTTATGATTTATCATTTTTTTTAATAAGGGATATGTCCATTAGGGTTAGTACGGGCAAATTTGATATTGTTGTACTTAAAGAAAATAAAAAATAAAAAAAACTGTTTATGTATTTACTATGAGAATAAACAGTCGTAAATAAATTTGTTAAGTGTTTGGTAAATATATTTTTTATAAAAGTGCTTTTAACAAAAAATAGTGTATGAGTGTTTGGTATACTTTTATATAAATTGCTATGGATATGTTACATGTCTAAAAAACTATGGTATTTAATGTAATATAATAATTGTCAAAGAGAATAATGTAAGGGCAATAATTGTAATTTTGCAAAATATGTGGTGGTATACTGGCCCTTTGAAAATTCATTAGATGAGCACTTACTATGCTTTGAAAAAAAAATAAACATTTTTTTAGAAGAATAGTAGACCCTGGTTCTGCTTTTATATGCTTTTCTACTGTCATTGATAGCAGTTTTTTTTTTTTTTTTTTTTTATCAAACACATTTGATGTTCAAGATTTTTTTAATAAGCTTTTTTTTTTTTCAAAGCACCACAACTCAAACCAGCCCTGCATATATTAGTGGGTATTTTTTCAGTGAGCTAAGGGCTGGTTTGGTATTGCTGTGCTTTGAAAAAAAGCTGCTGTGAGAATAAGCGGTTGTGCTGTGAGAATAAGCGGCTGTTAAATAAATCAGCAGAGTGTTTGGTAAACTTTTTTGTAAAAGTGCTTTTGGAAAAAAAAGCAGTCTGATAGTGGGTCTTTTCATTAAAGGAGCACTGTAGCTCTGTGTGCTTTGAAAAAAAACCAGTTTTCCAAAGCTGCAAATAGCAGCTTTAGCTTTTTCCTTTGATTTCAGCTTATTCTCACAGCAGCTTCCAAAATAAGCCATTTTTTTCAGTTTACCAAACACCTAAAACTCTCACAGCTTTTTTTCATGGGTGCTTTTTTTTTAAGCACCTCACTCCCAAACCACCCCTAAGTCTTATAATGGACTAGATATAATAATTTGGTTTGAATTCGCCTTTGGCGAGAATCGGATCTAAGACCCTTCACTTACAAGTGAAAAAAAATACCACTAAACCCCAGTAACTTTTATCAGCCTTTTGAGGCTTAGTTGTCGTGAGTTGTATAAGGAGATTATTGATACTTATTTCTTGATTCAGACCAAACATATACACGAAGGTTGCGGCAGAGGGCAAGGAGGAAGAGTAGTTTAGAGTTTCTCTTTGATAGAGCTATGTTGTAGCCTAATTACAAATATTTAATTTTCTTTTGCCATTTATTATCGAGTTTTTATTTCTTATTGAGTATATTTTGTTATTTATAATGCGCTTGAATTTAAATGCTTGCTAACCATCTAGGTTTTAATTAAGTTGATTTGATGTAAGTTAGAGTAGATGCCACACTTAACTTGAGTTTAGTTTCTTACAATTGATACCGTAAACTCCTATTTGTAGATGCCATGTAGTTAGGATTTGTGTGATTTCCAACGATTTCCATAATGCTTAATTAGTTCTCGTTTAAATTAGCCTAGATGTCATAGAGAGTTAATATGTAGAGAAAAGTGAATTATTTAGAGAAATGTGATCTTTAATATTGGAGAATTACTTGTTCATAACATAGTAAAGAGATTACGTAGAATTGGCTATGGTGAATTCGATGCTCTAAGTCTTGTTTTCTTGTGTTTTCAAACTATTATTCCATGCGTTTAATTTCATGCTTAATTTAATTTCTCGTTTAATTCACATTTACTGTGCTCAAAATCTAAATCAATAACACACTTTCATATTAGAAAGTTGAAGCAAGTAAAAGTAAACAACTGGTTAAGAATGCACTACAGTACGAGATGTATGTACTCAAAATCTAAAATCAAGAACACATTTTCATATTAAAAAGTTAAAGCAAGTAAAAGTATACAACTAGTTAAAAATACCGCTACAATATGAGATATATGTAAGTCATTCTCCATCAAATGTGCGTATTTGAAAGTGATGTTTGAGAGGCATGATTGCATGACATGAAAACGTATGACAATGTGGGAGCTTTGGGACTGGGACCTTAAAAAACAACATAGAAGAAGGCCAACTGGATCTATCCTGGCCCTTTGCAATAATTGAAAACAATGAGTAAGGATCTGGATTCTCTTTGTGAAGATTTGAGAGATTTTTAAATCTCATATGTTCATCATACATCATGCGGTTAGAAATTATTGTAATTTTTTTTATTTAAATTGAATATAAACAGTATTTAATGAAAATTGTCCGTACAATGTATAATGAACAAATGTTATTGAAGGATTCTCAGTATCCTCACAAAGAAAACCTGGAGAATATCCTCTCTCGAAAATAATGCAATTTGCAAAAATGCAGAGAGAGATGTCTTTCAATCTTTGTCTTTGTGCAAAACAAGGAGTCAGCAGATACAAAGTGGTTGGTGACCCTAAAACGCCTAAACGGTGCCGTTTGTTGACTCTCTCTCTCTCTTTTTTTTTTTTTTTGAAAACTGGGAAAGATAACCAGGGCAAAGATGCCAAAAAACACAGAAAGCCAACAGGAAGGCCAACAGAAAACCCAAAAAAACAACCCAAGCAGGAAAGGGGGTGGAAAGACAGACAGTAGAACCAAGTTCCACTGTCACCCCAATCCTACCAACAAATCAAGGGGGACAAGGCAAACCGTCTTTATCAAGAACATGAACCAACGAAGATGGAGGTCGGTTGACCCAACAGAAATTGCACATCTCCGTACAGGTACGCGACGCCAACATATCCGCCGCTTGATTAGCTGACCTTGGAACCCAAGTCCAGCGACAGTCCTGAAAGGACTCTCCAAACCGTTTAGCAACAGCTAAGGTAGGATAGGCCTCCCATCTGTCAGTCTCCAACGATGACGTTAAAGCAGAGATAGAATCCTTAGAATCAGACTCCACAATGATACAGCCAAGTCCCAAATCCGCAGCAAGTTCACAACCCTTCACCAGAGCCAAAGCTTCGGCAGAGGCAACACTAGGAGCATAAATATGCTCCCGCCTGGCAGCAACAAAATTCCCCCCTTCCGCCCTGATCACAACCCCAACGAAACCCGACGAAGAGGAAATAGACCAGCTAGCATCAACATTAACCTTAAAGAAATGGAGAGGATGAGGAGACCATCTAACTTCCTGACCAACCTGAGGCAACGCATCAGAGGTCACATGAGCAGGAACTCCATTTGCTTCAAAAAAACACCCACGGGCAATGCGAATGGCCATAAGAACATGATAAGGGCTGAGAGAAACGTGCTGGAACAAAAAATTACAGCGAGCTATCCAAATATGCCAACAGGATAAAGCAATATAAGAAATAATCTCACATCGCTCCTCCATTGATCCAAAACGACGAGAAGCAACGGAAAGAAACCAATTCAACCAAGAAGAGATGGAAGATCGATCAATTCTGAGATTAAGCATTCCTCCAAACCAAATAGGCTCCACCCAAGGGCATAACAAGAAAAGATGTTCCAGAGATTCCTCCTGCTTTTGACAAATCGGACACAGAGGGGACGAAGCCATCCTCCGCACAAAGAGATTCTCAAACGTAGCCAAGGCCCCATGTGCAATCCTCCACATAAAATGCCTAACTTTAGGAGGAGTTTTTAAACTCCAGATCAGCATCCAAAGCTGCGAAGGAATCGTGGACGATGAGGACGCACGGGTAGACACCGCGTTCTGACGTGAAGATCTAGCCCGATGGTATCCAGACCACACCACATACATTCCATTTCGAGTGTGAGGCCAAACAAGACGGTCCGGCTGCAAATCATCGCCGAGAGGGGTTGCTAAAATCGCAGACCTCTCCTCCACCGAAATAAACGAATGAAGAAATTCAATATTCCACAAACGGGGCGATGACGTCAAAAGAGAAGCCACTCTAGTATCTCTAGTAACAGACACCCGCCCCGGCTGAGGATGACCCAAGGACAGAGAAGGTAACCAACGATCAACCCACACACGAACAGACCTCTCGTCCATAATTTGCCAGTGCGCCATGTGAAGTAAGAGATCTCTGCCCACCAAAAGACTATTCCAACCCCAAGAAGCCCTACTACCTTTCTAAGCATCAAGAAACGAGCAATTCGGAAAATATCTGGCCTTAAGAACCTTTACCCATAACAAATCCGGATTGTGAATCAATCTCCAACATTGCTTCGCAAGTAACGCATCATTGAAATCAGAAAAGTTCCGGAATCCCAATCCCCCATCCTTTTTCGAGAGGCCCAGGGTATGCTTAGACACCCAGTGAGTTTTTCGATGTTCGCCCACAGATCCCCACCAAAACTCAGCAATTAAAGAGTCTAAATCATGGCAAACAGCCACAGGAAATTTAAGGACACTCATTGGGTACGCCGGAATCGCCTGAACGACAGCTTTGATTAAGACCTCCTTACCCGCTAGAGATAGAGTATTGAACGCCCACCCATTAATTTTCTTCAAAATCCGACCTTTAATGAAAGCCAAACCTTGCCTCTTTGATCTACCCCACAAAGCAGGGACCCCAAGATATGTACCCGGATCTTCAACAACTTGCATATGGAGAATGTGGCCCAACTCCCTCGACAACTCTGAAATAGTATTAGAACTAAAGAACACAGACGACTTCTGAAAGTTAACCGCCTGGCCTGAAGCAGCACAATAATCATCAATAAGCTGGACCAAAGAACAACAATTATGCCGATTGGCCTTCAAAAAAAGAAGAGTATCATCAGCAAAGAAAATATGGGAAATAACTGGGGACTGCAAATTCATCTTTACACCAGCCAAAACCTGCCGATCCACTGCCCCATGAATCATCCGAGAAAGAACATCACTAACAAAAAGGAACAAATAAGGAGATAACGGGTCACCTTGACGTAAACCACGTGAAGGAGCAAACTTACGACCCGGGTGCCCATTTAACAGAATCGAAAAAGAAACCGAGGTCACACACCCCATAACCAGCTTGCGCCACCTGGAATGAAAACCCATTTTTTCCATCACGGCATCCAGAAAATCCCACTCCATCCGATCATACGCCTTTTGCATGTCCAGCTTAATCCCCATCTCAAACATACTCCTAGCTTTCCTCAGTTTGAGGAAATGAAATAGCTCATGGGCAACTCCAATATTATCCTGGATTTGGCGACCACCAACAAACGCGTTATGCATGGGAGAAATGAGATGCGGCAGCAGCGGCTTTAACCGATTAGCTAACACCTTGGCCAAAATCTTATACGAGAAATTACATAAGCTTATCGGTCTAAATTGAGTAACATCTTCCGGGTGGGGAACTTTCGGGATAAGCACAATATGCGTTGCATTTAAATGCCCAAGATTAATCTCATCCGAATCCAACAGACGAACTAAATCATGAACCTCCCTCCTTATAGGCTCCCAAAAATTATGATAAAACACACCTGGAAAACCATCCGGTCCCGGAGCCTTAAGGTCATCCATCCGCATCGCAGCATCAAGAATCTCAGCATCAGATATTGGGGCCAATAAAACATTATTCATACTAGCTGACACAGACGACGGAACATGCTCTAGCACCGAGCCCCATGATCTGCTGCCCATAGAGGTAAATAAGTGAATGAAATAGTCATCCACCAATTGCTTTATTCTTTGCGGCCTCTCCTCCCATCTACCATCCTCAGCTTTAAGCTTCAACACCTGATTTCGCCTTCGCCTTTGCATAGTTGACTGATGGAAGAACTTAGTATTGGCATCCCCGTCCTGTAGCCATTTAATGCGTGACCGCTGTTTCCACACACTTTCCTCCTGCGCCAGCAATTGATCAAGCATTCGCGATGTAATATTTATCTCCTCCTCATGGTCTCCCTAGTTCAATTGAAGCTCACCTAACCGACTAGTAAGCTGCTCAATGTCATGCTGCCTCATTTTAAACTTCCTCCTACTCCAGCGCATAAGTTGAGTGCGGCAGTCATTTATCCTAGACACCCACCTGCCCATAACAGCACCCCCAACAGTCTTAGCCCAACACTGCTCCACCAAATTTAAACACTCAACCTCCTTAACCCAAAAAGATTGAAACCGAAAAGGCCTTTTGCCTGAAACTCCCCGAGGCTCCCGTTGGATGATCAGAGGGCAGTGGTCAGATCCAATGACAGTACCATGGATGACCATAGTATTTGGCCAGCACTCCTGCCATGACTGATTTGACAGAGCCCTATCAAGACGTTCCTCCACCAGTTCACCATTACGCTTTCCCCGCCAAGTAAAGGGAGAACCATGAAAGTTAAGATCAAGAAGCTCCGCTTTATTCAGGAAAGCGGCCAGGTATTGAGGCTTATTATATAAAACTTGCGAGCCACCGGACTTCTCCGACTCCCAAAGAAACTCATTAAAGTCCCCACCACATAGCCAAGGGATCGAAGATGGACTAAAATGATGATTCATCCACTCCCAAAAAGAGGCTTTCTCCTTCCGATAAGCAGTACCATAGACACCAGTCACACGAGTCCAAGAAGCGTCTTCCACTAAACGAACCCAAGCATCAATGACATGCTTAGAAGACTGATGAATATTGACCTCTAACTCCTCACCCCACCAGATGCTCAATCCCCCCGATCTACCAACAGGAGGAACATTGAATCCCTTCTTAAAACCCATTCTTCGCCTCACACCATCAATCCTATGGTATTTCATTTTCGTTTCCGATAGAAAAACCATAGAGGGCCGATATTTACGAATAAGCCCATGTAGGGCTCGAACTACCGTGTCCGACCCAAGACCACGGCAGTTCCAGAAGATATAACTCATGGCGATTGTGCGGCTGTTAAAGGCCAGCCGCCACCACCTATGGACGATATCCTTTCGTTGCGATCTAACAAAGCAACCCGCTCGTTCTCCACCCCCGCCTCCAAAACATCACACACCTCCTGAGTATTAGTAACTATTTTGATTTTTTTCAACGGAACCTGACTAAGCTCCCCAACCTCCTCCGTAATACCTCTTTTCCCGGGACTAGCAACCTCCTCCCCTATAGCTCCCTCCTGCAACTCATCCACCGCGCCAGCAGAACAACCCCTGATGCTACTATGATAAGACACAGGTGATTCCTCTGGATCTCCCAAGACCACACCAACTGCTACAGGATGTAAATGAAAAGAAAGCACCTGCTCCCCTCCTGATCTACCCTTCCTGCGCTATTTCTTAGGTTCCCTACTCGAACTCGGAGGAGAATCACTTTGCAGAAGTCTGCCAGCACCTCGAACTCCCTCCCCTGACTCTTCAATGGGTTCAACTCGGCTGCCCACTTACGTAGCAATCCGTCGAGTTTGTCTCACTGCTCCCGCCACCGTGCGTTCCCCAGCCCATGAAGCTACCCTTCTCGTTGGAAGCACCACGTCACGAACCGGAGCCGCCTTTGTCCATTCCCCATAACCCGCAGCATGAACCTTCTGAGGTTCGAAGGAACACTCAATGTTAGCATGCCCTATTCGTCCACATCTGTAGCAAAAATCTTGCAACCTTTCATATTTAAATTCCACCCACGTATCCGTATCCCGCCCTCTAGAGAGCCAACATCCTGGGACAAGCGGATTCTTCGAATTAATAACAACACGTACTCGTGCAAATCCCCGAGCTTTAGATAAATCTTCCAACTCCAGAAACGCTCCCACATCTCGAACAATCCGTCTCACATTGCTCTCAGACGTGAGACCCAAGGGAATACCACGAATCTGAACCCAGAAAGGTAGTAAATCCACCTGAACTTCCTCAAGAGCTAACTCCACAGGCCACCTGCACACTGAAAAGTTCTGTTTCATAACCGCCCAGGGTACTTGACTTAGAATACGTGTAGCCACACTTTCATCGGGAACAGAGATAATATACAGATTTTCACGAACCTATTTCACCTCAATCTCCCTCAAATCCTTCCAAGAGGCTCTCAGAATGTTCCGAACTCCCCACCAGTTTAACGGACGATTTACCAACGCAGCTCCCACCAGTTTGACCCCCTGCGCCATAGAAGATAATTCCATATTAAGCTCTAATTGAACAGCCAAGTCATCAACCGCCTGCTGCTCCATCCCGTAAAGCGTCGCCTCACACACCCGCTGACCTGTTCTCTGAGAATGCTGAACACCAAGAATAAAGTGCTGAGACAGAATAATCGACCACAAATGGAACACATAGCCAACCCTGGACCAATTAAGAGCCAATATAGCATTGATGATTCTCACCAAACCTGCCTTGAGAGCGAAATACCAAAGGAAACAAATATTCCCCATCTGGACACCAAACCCCAGACAAAAAATCCCCAAAAAGCAGAAAAGAGGGGGGGGAAATAACTCCCCACCTGCACGAAAGCCCACCTGAAACCCTAAACTACACAAAACCACCCTTCAGGAGCACCCTACGGAAATAAAGAGAATCACCTACCCACAGAGAAATTAACACCCACACCAACCAAATTTAATAAGGAAGAGACGGAACAGACACTTCCCTGACCCGAATTGAAGATCCCCGTCCACCTCAGAAGAGGTCGTTATCAAGAACATCCAACAAAGCAGCAAAATTAAACCACCACATATCTGAAAAACACCAATCAGACTAGCAGAAATTGAACCTGGGCCACAAGCTCCCACTAAAGGGAGAAATCACTCACTCAGGAGGTCTCTCACCACGGAGAGAAAAAAAATATTCCATTCTCTCTCTCTCTCTTTTTGGCATAAAGTTAAAAAGTGGAAGCACTCACATGCTCAATCAACCCTTGAAAATCTTGTGAATAATAAAAACAATGGTAAATTACATTTTACCACCTCCAGTTTGAGGTCTATTACAATCATGATCTAAAATATCCATAATATCCCGATATTTCTATCGAAATTTCCGTGTTTTTGGACTACCGATATTTTTTTGGACTACCGATATTTTCGATATCATCGATATTTTAGATCTTGCTAAGTCACTCATGTATCTTACCATGCAATGTATAAAGTGTAAAATATTGTACTAATTCATTATATATAAATGATTATGGTGTGTTTAAACTTCTTTCATTAATTACTACATATTTTCTACACTCACAATGTTTGTCAGCTCGTTATATAATCAACTTAAATCAGTTATATCTATCATGCAATGCATTTCCTTCCAATTTTTTGTGATAAACTAATAGATAATTGACTAAATAAACATCCTGCAAAGTTTCAATAAAAATTTCCAAGTTTTTCTTACAATTTCCGTGGTTTTTATTCAATTTTTATCTATATCGATAATATCCCGATATTTCCATCGAAATTTCCGTGTTTTTGGACTACCGATATTTCCAATATCATCGATATTTAATACCTTAATTACAACCTCATACAATATCTTCAAAAAATTTCACTTGCATACCTCACATACTATTTTATTTCAATATAATACTTCCGTTATATTTTTCATCCATTGATCCGTTAAAAACTGACGTGGCTGTCACATTTGTGGCACGTGGCTAAACATTTAATAAAAATAAAAAAACAGAACCTCTTCGTCTTCCACCTCCATCTCCTCCAATCTCCATAACCACCAGCGCACCACCCCTCCCAATCTCTAAAACCCATCTTCCCAAACCCACCTTCTCCCCTCTCCTCCACTCTCTTCACCACCCCTCCCATCCAAAAAACCCACCCGCAACCAACCCCTTCCCCGCAACCCAAACCCCCCCCATCCCACCCCACAACAAAGTTGCAAAATTCAGCAAAATTTAACTTTATTTAAAAATTAAAAAAAAGGTTTAAAATCCGAAAAATTGGTGTCGAAATTCTTATGTGAATTGTTGACCTAGTTGTCGTACGTGCGTGGGTTGATGACCACGTGCAAGCTACTTGACATGGTTAAGTAGTACATGCCTACCTCATGCCCGGCATGCTTTATGTGTGAATACACGACTTGAGGCCATGTTTACTTATTCAGAACGAAATTTAGAAAGGAATCGATGTAAACTTGAATAAGAACAAGATAGAATTAGAATGACCAAGAATGGTAGTTAGATATTTAAATCAAAGTTTTTATCGCCTGTCATGAGTTATAATGAAAATAAAGTTAATTCCTCATTTTCCTTCAGAGTCTAATTATTGATTTGAAGTGAGCCACACGTATCTTTTTAATCCTCTGTTTTTTTTGGTCGGACTCTTGAGTAGCGTAGCTGATGAGGGGTAAATAAATTTTGGGACCTCATTGCTTGAATAGATGTTTTAAACTAACTAAGCTACAAACTCTTGCTAATGTTGATAAACAAGGCTCTCAATAATCATCCCCTTTCCATGAAAATTAATATGCCTTAACTGAATCCCTAATAAGTTCATATTTATAGGTAGGCTCATGTTCATTCTAGAATGTTTATACATTGAGCAAGGTTCATCATATTAATTGAGAATCCTAACATTTGGCTTTGCCAAATAAGGGGATATTGAGATGTTATGGAATTTTTGTAGAATGTGATGAGTAAAAAGTTTAAAGACGACACGTTAGTTGTAAATCTAAGTAAATTCTACAAATTTGCATTAATGATTCACACTCACTCACTGACTCTCACAAGAGAAAGATGGGAAATTGGATACAAAATTAGAGGTGAAAGACAATACCACACCTAATAAACTAAGTTACAAGTCCCTCCCAGAAGTACTATTATATTTACTAAATGTTTTTGGCGATATATTTACATTAAGGGGAGGAGGATTTCGGCTAAGCAGCGTAACTGGTCAACCATAACAAATTATCATCAAAGTCGCCGTGATGCCGTCCACATAAGTTGAACTTAAAACATCACACCTATAATAAATAGAATTCTATTAGACCGTAGTATGGTGTGAAACACTTTCGAACTAGCAAGTAGTGAATTGTGCTAGTAGATAGAGTCTTCATCTTTACTCCACTGGGTTTCGGTTTCAAATCCTCTCCCTAGAATAATATTGTCGTTTGTAGTTAAAGTTACTATTTTACCCTTTGTCATATTTCACGGATGCACTAAATCAGGGAAAATTTTGATAACTAGCCATATTTTGCACCACAAAATGATCTTTAGTCTACCTTTTATTATTCTTACAAATTTAACCAAAAACTCATGCAAAAGTACTAAATTACCCCCCTCATTTCTTCTTTTGTCTCTTCCCCCTCTCGAATCCCCCAAGTCCACCATACCCCACCCCAACCCAACTCACCCTAGCTTTTCTCCCAAATCCACCACCACCATTGCCACACCCACTACGACCGACACCGCCGCCACCATATCTTGCACTGTTACTCAATTTGGAAATCAAATTAAAGTTTAATCTTTCTACGCTTGCATTTTGATGGTTGGATGTTGTGTTCAGTTTTGACTCTGTTACTCTTTTGTGGTAGAGTAAACTCTATGAATATCATTTTTCCTCTTCAAGTTTGTCATTCTTCTGCGTTTTGTGAATACGCTGTTAGTTTTGTTGGTGATGATGACAATTATGATGTTTCTTGCCACTGCTTCTATGGCTTTTGTTGGAATGGTTTACAAAAAATGAGAACTCAAAATATGCACAAATGCTTTAATGGAGGCAAATTAGAACAACTTATGATTCTTATTTATTCCGCATATCATATAAAACGATGAGATGAAAAATTGCAGATTTAGATGCATTTTCGAAAATCTTCTATAGTACGGAGATAGCGGGATGTGGTGGCAGCGTAGGTCGTAGCGGGTGCGGCGATGGTGGTGATGGATTTGGGAGAAGGGATGGGGTAGGGTGGGGTGGAGTGGACTGTGGAGTCGAAGAGGAAGGAGGAAGAGACAAGGGAGAAGGGGGGGCGCATTTTAGAATTTTCGCATGGATTTTTGGTTAAATTTGTAAAAAATGTGAAGAGTAGGCTAAAAATTATTTCGTGCTACAAAATACGGTTATTTATCAAAATTTCCGCTAAATCAGCACGCTGCCGTTTCATCCTTTCTTCAACCCTCCAGCCCGCCCTGACCGAGTCCATTAAACCCTACAAGTTCAACTTGTTGTATATCCGTTAAACCCTAAAAACCATAGTGACTGACAGGAGTTCAACAATGGCCGGCTCCGAAGCCACCCCTAAAGCTCAACGATCGAAGAACAAAAAGAGAAAGCAGAGGAGTCTCGGAGCATCCGAAAGACCTTCCAAAACGCAGCGTATTAATGTCTCAGAGAAGGAGAGTGAACCGCAAGAAATGATTGAAGTTGGCGCAGATGAAAAGCACGAGGCGAGAGAACCCAGTCACGAGCTCGAAGAAGGCGGTCCATGGCGGAACCTGGAGTTGGTTTTGTCAATCCAGAACAAAGAAATTGATCTTGAGAAGTGAGTATGATTATATTTTCTACCTTTTCGTTGTTTTTATTTGCTTTAATGTGTTTAGATTGCGAAAAAGTTCGAATTCAATCAATTGATAGTTTCAGAAGTGCAGAAATTTGACTACGTTGAGTTTGATGGATGTGATTTATGTTCCTACAAGTTTCTCAGCTGACAGAATGGAAAATTTGATTTTGATTTTAATGAGTGAAGTAAACTTAATTTAAAATTTTGTGATCAAAGGTTGGTTCTTGGCTAAAATATTTCGATATTTGAGCGTTTTTGTTTATTTATTTTACGAGTAGGTACCGAGATAAATGAAATGTAAAGTCGATGAAGCTTTGTCTTAGAAGGGGAATCAAGGAACTTATAATCCCATTTGAACCAAATTGGTTGAATTAGACTTAATCCATCAGATTTCCTTCTGCAATTGAGACTAGAAACCAAGATTCAAGTTTCATGTTGTCTTCGTTTCCTCATTAAGTGATCAAAAGGAGGGTTTAGATTTAATTCTGATAAATGTACTTTCTAATCTGAACGAAGATTTAATTCTGATAACTGAGGAATGAAAATGCAGGAAGGTGGAACTAGCTTATGGTTTTGTGATATCTAGAGTGAAAGAAGAAGGCGGCAAGAGTAACCAGGATACTCAAGCAGTCAATATGTCACGTTTAATAATTTTTGTCAATGATTGGATCCAGTCATTGTTGATTTCTTCAGGAAAGAAAATTCAGAGTGGTGGAGAGAAGCATCAAGCCGAAGTTATTGACACATATTTGGATGTTAGATGCTGGGAAATTTTCAAATTCTGTTTGGAGGAGTCTTTGAAAGTGAATGTTTCTCTAAATTTCTCACGGAACCTTTTACGCTCTATTGATTTGATCGCAAGAAATGCACTGTCCTTATTGAACAAAACATCTTCACGCCCGACTTTGTTTTCCAGTAGTGAAGGGTTACAATTGTACAATACTGTGCTTGATTGCATAGCTTTGGTGTTTTCATCCCATGGAGGCTTATCAAATGAAAATTTAGATCTGTGGGTTTCAACTGTAGGTGCAGTGCTTGATCTAGTCCACAAATTTTACAGTGAAAATCTTGCCTGTGGCAACGGAGGTGACTTTGTTTTCCGATTTGTGAGCTTGGTGTTTGAGCCATTTGCCAAGTTTTTGAGGGCCCACCCAGCTCGGAAGAACGGATTTCGTGATTTTATCGATAAACTCCTTGAGCCTCTGTTGCATCTTTTGGGTCTCTTGCATCTTCAGATTGAGGGAATTAATCCTGATTGGACAAGAAACTTATTGAAGCTAGTTGAAGAAGTATTATCTCATGGGCTATATCACCCAATCCACATTGATGGATTTTTGAGCTTGTGCAGTAGTGAAAAATATGCCACATCCAATTCTGGGAAGTCAAAGGACTCCAAAACAACGCTCAAGAGTTATCACAGACATTTATTCGATAAACTGGAAAGAATTTTAGCTGGAAAGAATGCTTTGGCAGTGGAAAGCATAGGAGAACTATTTCGCTTGCTCATTGATCAAGTTAAAAAGCTAAAAAGGGCTTCAGTGCTGACTGAAAATACCAAAATGATGGGGAAGACTGAAGGTTCAACTAGTACTACACTAGCTGAAAAGAATTACTGCTCAACTAGCTTCAATGCGGAAACACGAAAGTCACTTCTTGATTTTTTTGTACTGATTATGGAGCCTCTTCTGCTTGAGATTAACGGCTATCTTGAAGCTAAGCTGGAAATGGGACCTGTATTGTTGGATGTTCATTGCACGCTTAAATCTGTTAATAATTTAGTTTTTGGCTTTATGCATGAAAAGGTTTATGTGAGAACGGAGGATACATCTGCTGGAGCTTGCCTTAATTTCTTGAAGAAGGTTTATAATATGATTATATCATTGTCCTCCAATTTAATTCAGTCATTGAAATATGATGTAGTTAACGGGACACACGTGGATGCTCTAACTTTAATAGCCAATGAGGTGCTTTCTGCTGTGGGGTATCTATTGGAAATTGAATATGAGGTTATAGAGAATGATTTGGTAAACTTGTGGCTTCTGATGCTTTCTCACTTAGCCATTGGGCTTTCACTGATGGATGTTCCGGATCGGTGCTCATTATCTTTCAAGATAAACGATATTGGATGCCAATTAATTGTTCTCTATAGTCAACTTCGCCAGGTTAGTAGAATGCTCTTTGATTAAGCATTTGGCTGCTTTTTAACTTCTGCATGCATATACATATACCTGATTATATATGTATTGCTGTTTCCGAAATCAACTATTTTACCAGTTCCACTCACGAATTTTAGGGGGCGGGTCGTGAATTGTCAATTTGTCACAGATCATTTCTAGAACTGAGAGTCTGTTTTGTTCCCTTGAGGTTTTTCTGTTGTTTAACCCCGTCGTTTTATTATTGTACTGCAGGTGAATAATACTATTTTTGCATTGTGTAAAGCAATAAGGCTTCTAAGTTCACATAATGGTGATGGTGAACGAAACTATACTAGATTTGTGATTTCTTTACATGGTGAAGCTTATGCAAAATCAGTGGAAATGTTATTATGCTCGCAAGAGTTTAAGATTGCAATCCAACAAGCTATAAAGTCCATACCAGAAGGCCAAGCAAGTGGGTGTATTGGGCAGTTAACTGTTGATATATCAGAAACTCTAGAGTGGATGAAAATTAGTTGTTCAAAATCTGATGAAAAGGAAGTTGACAAATGGGATGTGCAAAGTAGCTCGCATGGTTTTAATCTGGAAGCTGAGCTTTTGGGGAGAGGGTTGTCTGAAATGTATGCACTAGTGCTGGACTCACTATTTGCCACACCTGGAAACTGTAATCTCCTTGGAGTTTCTATAAAGGACCTTATAGCAGTACTTTTTCCTTGCATGGGCCGTCTGGTTTCACAAAAGCCAGATTCTTTAAACAAGTTCCTTTTTTCTGTCACGGGAAAAGGTTTTGATAATGAGACAGCTGAGAACAAAACTAATTTGCTGATATTTGGATTGTCCACTCATTGGGTTTTTGTGTTCTTCTTTCGATTGTATATGTCCTGCCAAAGCTTATATAGGTCAGCAACGAGCCTTATGCCTCCAGATTTATCAAGAAAGATGTCAGCAGCAATGGGAGATTCATTCACATCATACTCTGGTAGTGATTGGATGGAGATGACTGACTGGACCAGTGGGGGATATTTTTCTTGGATCAAGCAACCTTCAGCTCCTCTTCTTCTTGTTATTCAATCCATTTCAAACATCTATTGTAAGAACTGTGAGACAGATTCTTGGTCTTTGACTTATGTAATGCATGCTATGGCTTTTAGAAGGCTTGTTGATTTGAATAGGCATATAAAGTCTTCTGAATATGTGATGCAACATAGCAAAAATCTGGTGCAAGTCAGGTTACCTGAAGATGCTGGCTTGTCAAGGTGTCGTAAAAGAATCAAAAAGTTGGAAAGGCACATCTCTGCCTTGAAGGAAGAGGCGGCAGGTCTTACTGGTTTTCTGATGGAGCACCTATCATTAGTGTCCGAAGATCAACGGCCAATCTTCACTTCTGATGATACAAGTTGTACTAAAATGGTTGCCCATGAAATTGATGAATGGGATTTCAGTGTTTCTGCTTTGAACAAGAAGTCACTGCCAACTGCAATTTGGTGGATTCTTTGCCACAATATTGATACCTGGTGCACTCATGCGACTAAAAAGAATTTGAAGACATTCCTTTCTCTTTTAATCCAAACTTCCCTTCCCTGTGTAAGAAGCAGCTTTGGGGTGGTTAGAGAGCACAATAACCATGTAGCTGACAGGATGAAGAAAGTAACCTTGCATCAAATCTCATCACACTGCTTCATTGACTCCATTCTGTATGAGCAAAGAGTAAGCTTCTATCAAACATCACATGGTGCTTCATTGACTCCATTTTGTGTTAATTCTTGTTTGTTACACTTTTTTATTCTCTTATTGAGACATACACTATTATGTGCCTTTATATAAAAACTTTTCTACCCAGGTATTTATTCTATCGCCTCTATTAGTTTGTCTGCAGGCATTTTGCATCAAGTTTTTGCCATGCATTGGAGAAATCAACAGTACAATTCATCAGTGACTTTTCATCTGGCGATATTGATTTCAAATCATCACCAAATTGGCCGAAAGTTTTAAATGACCTGGAGAACTCATCAGTGGTTGTTTCCTCTAATAAACATAACATATTTGACCGTTCCTCTGTAGCAAATCCGGTCACCCGTGCTTCTGATAAGCTGCTTACAGGAAGTTGCAAGGAACAAAATGCCCTACCATTGATCATCATGAAATTTACAGCTTGCCAGAGTTTACTTAATCTTTTGTGCCACATGCCAAAAGGTCATTTGAGTTCAAGATCAATTTCACTTTATGTGACTTCTATTCTCAACCTTGAAAGGTACAAACATTATCCCATCATCATTTTTTATGGTGTGATGCGGCACCAATGGCCCCCCATAATAGCTCTTGTTGCTTTTTTTTCAATAAAATATAAAATATAAAAATCTTCTGAGCAATTATTTCACAAATTTGTATACTCGTTAAGACAGAAATATCCACTAAATTGAGTTAAGTTTTAAGATGGAAACCTATCACAGATAGTATGATATGGTGGTTATTCATTTTTCCTTGCAGATAATACAATTGAATACATGTAATGAAAAGTAAAGAGGCTAAAATGTTGTTTGTTGTAAAACTGTTTCAGAAAGCGTTTTGCACAGAACTGCTTGTCACTGACAAACTCTCAACTTCTGAGCTTTCTTTCTTTAGTCTCATGTGCACCTTTTTTCCCAGCAGCCTAAAGAATTCATTTCTCATGGAAAACATTTATGTGCTTAACAATTGAAACTCTCTGATAAGTGTAGTCTTTGTAGTCATTCAATGAAGATATTTGTTAATATTACCTGTTCTGTGTTTTTCAGGCTTCTTGTTGGTGGCTTATTAGATTGTCAGAATGCATTGAACTCACATCATTATCACGAGCTCTTCAGATTGTTTGTGTCTTGCCGGAAGGCCTTAAAATGCGTAATTCTGGCTTGTGAAGAGAAGACGGCAGCTAGTCAAACCTCACATGCTTCAGTGTTACTTGAGGATGCATTTCCTGTGTCATGGCTTTACAAGTCAGTTTATGCGGTTCTTGGGATTCAAGAGTCATTTTCAAAAGATAATCATCTCCCATTTAATGACATGATCTTGTCGCTGATGGATCACACATTTTATGTGTTTCTGACATCAAGTAAATATCAACTTAATCATGTCGATCATCATCCTAAAGCTGCCAAACTGAATACTGAAATTGTCCATGAACATAGTAATTCAAGTGAATCTGATCAGTGCTTGGATCCTTCCAACTCTATTGATGCTAGGAAAAGTGAAGCCATTATTGCTAAGAGTTTGACGGAACAGATGCAAAGCTTACTATTGAATTTGAAGAATGGCCCTTATAACAGAAAAGTGGGGATTGATGTTGATGCTCTGAATTTGAACAAGTTTTCATCCTTAATTTCTTGCCTTAGTGGGTATTTATGGGGCCTTGTATGTGTTGTGAACCATACAAATGTGAGAAATAGTGATCATGAAGCAAACTCATCAAGGCGGAAACTTGAACCCATCACCGAACTCAACCTCTGTATAAATGTTTTTGCAGAGTTTTCTAGTCTTCTCTTACAAATGTTGCTTTTCGACGATAATCAACAGTCCAGAACTTTATGTGATGCTCAAAATATTCAAAAGACAAAGGTAGAGTCCAGTGCAGAGGATTTTATACCTGAAGGCACTGGTGTTGAGACTAATATTGCATGTGGTGGACTGCATAATGAATCTGGAGTTGCAATGACCTGCTCAGCATCACCTGACATCCATGATGACTCGGGATCTGGTAGTGTCCGTAGAAGAAAGTTGCACTTGAAAGGTGATGTTTTGGCTGCCAGTGCACTGAGTGATGTTGATTCATTTGAATTGCAATCTTTAAATAAGCCTTTGTTGAGACGCCTGCTAAAAGGTGATTACCCGGACGCAGCATTTTTGCTCAGGCAGTTGTTTATTGCATCTTCAGCTATTTTGAGGTTGAGTTTGCATATGAATAGTGCTCCCCTGTCCTCAAGCTTGGTGCATACTTTTACTGGCATCACACAAGTCCTGTTATTGGAATCAGTGGACATGAATCATGTGCCACACTTCTTTTATTTTGTGTGTTTAGACGGTGTTCTGAAGTATCTGGAAGAATTGGCCAAGCATTTTCCTCTGACTAATCCTACACTATCCAGAAATTTGTATGACAAGATGGTTCAGCTACAGTTAAGGGCTTTGGGGAAATGCATAACTTTACAGGGAAAAAGAGCCACCCTAGTATCTCATGAGACAGAGTCAAGCACCAAAATGCTCCATTCTCCTATGGGATTTTCTGAAGCATCTCTGTCTGGCTGGCCATACTTATTAGATGAACTTAAAGCTAGGTTGAGGTCATCGTTCACAGTGTTCATAGAGAGACCATCAGAGTTGCATCTTTTATCAGCTCTACAAGCTATAGAGAGAGCACTAGTTGGTGTGCGGGAAGGGTGCACCATGAGTTATGACATACATACTGGAAGTGCAGATGGGGGAAAGGTTTCTTCAGTTGTTGCAGCTGGCATTGATTGCTTGGATTTGGTTCTGGAATTTGTTTCAGGTAATCAACACATCTGTGGATGGAATATTTCGGTAATTTTGGATCAAACGGTTCTACTATATTCTCTAAGGTGTCTATGGTGACTGTTTGTTCCACATAGCAGTTGCAAGTTGCAACTGAATTCTAACTTATATTTTAGTTCCAGGTGTTCTACTATCAGTAAAGTTTTTACTGGACCTTTGATTTTAAAAGGAAATGTCGTAATATATATGGGGTTATTTTCTAAACGTCACTGAACCTCTTTCCTTTTGCACGCATATCATGAATGTAATTTGAAAACATTGTACTTCCCAATGAATATGGGTAGTACAGAAATGAAAAAAATCTTACTAATTTTGAAGACACGCTGGATATAACTACAAACCTTGCTGAAAAGAACTTGAGTATTTTGGAACCTATATTGGAACGTGGAAGACACTTGCCCAGTGGTGCAGAATAGGGGGCATGAACTAAATCTTTGCCTTTACATGTCTTCTACTAGTCATAGTGTTTGTGAAAAAAATAAGAAAGTTAGAGTTGCTACGTATATTTCATAATAGTTATCCTTCTAGGTTCTAGGTAATTGATGTCGCTGTATGAAATCACAGTTAACACAGCTCTGTTATGTATAATAGTCATGTCGGCTATTAGTACGTATTTTATATAGATTTCAAGTGCACATGATTACAGTTTGTTGGGACTTGCTTGACTGAACATTTATTTTTCTTTCAGGACACAAACGTTTGAAGGTCATTAAAAAATACATCCAGAGCTTCATTGCTAGTGTGTTCAATGTTATTCTACACTTGCAGAGTCCACTAATCTTTTATGAGCGAGTGGTCCAGAGTAAAGGTGATACTGATACTGATCCAGATCCAGGAACAGTTATTCTTATGTGTGTTGATGTACTGGTTAGAATTTCTGGCAAACATGCTCTGTACCAAATGGAGCCCTGGCATGTAGCACAATCTTTACGTATACCTTCAGCACTTTTTCAAGACTTCCATCTCTTAAAACTTTCAGAAGCTCCCATTCCTGATGATTCTTCAACAATTCCAAATAACCAAGTCTCTAATCCAGTAGCAAGTTTACATTTCTCTGGCATAGATGGGCAATACTCGGTTGACCTATTTTCTGCTTGCTGCCGATTGTTACATAATGTTCTGAAGCATCACAAAAGGTAAGTGTACTCCTTTTGTATGAAAAACCTCACGACTATTAACCTTGGGAATAAGCTGGAAAACATAAAAGTAAAGGGCTGAATATGAAGAAGAATAGCTTTAAGCTTTTGATATTCATTTTCTGCAAATTGATTATTGAAGAGGGTTGATATGCGCGCTGAATTTATTTTCATTTTTGGTTTTCGTCCTCATCAAGTAGACTCCGAATATAATTGAATTGTTGTTTCGTAATTTCTAGTGAATGCGAACGGTGCGTTGCTATACTTGAAGCTTCTGTTCGTGTACTTCTTCATTGTTTGGAGACAGTGGATGCTGATGCAGTCGTCAAGAAAGGTTTCTTTTCATGGGAAGTGGCTGATGGAGTCAAATGTGCTGGTAGTCTCCGAAGGATTTACGAAGAGGTAGGTGACTTTTCTTATACATGCCTACATGCCTCACAAAAGTTATCTTTATCGTCTTACATTTTGGGTATATGTTCCATTATGTCGAAAGGGAGAAAACACAATGAGATCTTTCTCACCAGATTTTGTCATATCTATTTTGCAGATAAGACATCAAAAAGATGTCTTTGGTCCGCACTGTGCCCAATTTTTATCGAATTACATATGGGTTTATTCAGGATATGGCCCCCGTAAAACAGGCATCAAAAGGTAATTTCTGGTACCTTAGAATATTTGTAGTAATGTTCATGAGATTCTTGATGAGCTCAAAAGGCATAACCTATAAGATAATTATACACTTGTGTGTCTCAATTGTTTTTGTTATGAATTAGTACATTCAAAATTAGTACGTTATATCAACTCCCGCTGGCCTTGGGTTAAGGTGGAAGAGGGGTGAGGGTGTAGATCCTATGTTTATAAGTCACTTTCTTCCCATTTTCCTCCCTCTTAAAACTTTTCCAGAAACTTGAGTTTGAAGCGATGTTATTGCCTTCCAATTTTTGTACAATGGGAGGATAATATTATAAAATAGGTGTATGTTCAAGTGACCTATTACTATCTCCAAAAGCATTAACCTTTGGAGCGGACAATCTTGGATTGACCGACATACATTCATGTCATTCAGACTACCTGAACTATTTTATGTTTAATTTTCAGGGAAATAGATGAAGCTCTAAGACCAGGTGTATACGCGCTAATAGATACTTGCTCACCAGACGATCTTCAACGTCTTCATACCATTTTCGGAGGTAAAACAATTTTTAACTTTATCAAGGCTAAAATGTATGACTTGAAGGGCATTTAAATAGTCTCACATTTTCTTCTTGTTCGTGCAGAGGGTCCTTGCAGAAACACTTTGGCAACCTTAAAACATGATTACGAACTCAATTTCCAATACCAGGGAAAAGTCTAACTGAAGCTCTTTCCTACGGTGGGCTATACAGGCATCGTCATTTTGACATGACTGCACAACTCTCCTAACATGTAAGTTGTAACAAATAGGGTAAAATGTAATGTATGATTATAAATTTGTAGTCATATCTTTCTCATTCTTTAAGCTACAAATGGTAGCAGATCCTCATTGAAGTTACAAAGCTCTGTTCATAATACTGACTTGGGCTTATCTATGTTAATGGGCTGTCATCCCTTTTTGGGTCAGAATTTTGTTGCTTGTTTGAGCATAAGTTTAAGCATAAACGGTGCAACTTTAAACGTTTCCACATTATTCGTTATCATAATATGTGGAAAATCTTGTCTTATCCCATTGTTTGATTCATGTTGTGGTGGTATTAGAGCCTATTTACGAGTGTAAAAAGCACTTTTGCTCAAAAGCATTTTTGTTAGAACCGCACTACATACGACCGCTAACGATAGGGATCATGATCATGATGTGTTTCTCACCTAAAATGTACTCTCCACCCACCCTCCTTATTCAGCTGGTCCCTTTCATTTGGGATATTTAGTGATTCTATATTCGAAAATGGTATGATTAGGCAGCTGGTATGAAAACGATTGATTGAGCAACCACCAAACCAAATGCTTAGTCCAAAACAAAGCACCAGAAACTTGTGCGGATATTTGTCAATTGGGTTTCAAATTTCAATTTCCATCTGCTTTTTTTTTCTCTGCAGAACATCAACTTCCATTGACAGAGGCCATTGAATCTTGATGGGACATCACTGTTGCAGAAGAGAGGCCCCCTCCTCATACCCGGTTCTGGTTTTCTTGGCGGTGGCCGGTGTGCTTCTTCTTCTGTCGTCTTTGATCTCCTTCAATATTGAAACCCCCACGTTTGAGATCAATTGGGGGCTCATAGCCATGCCGTTGCTGTTGCTAGCGGTTGTGCATTGGTTGTCGTCGGAAACTCCCAAGAAGCCGTATTGTATGCCTCCACCGTGTTGGAAGTGTGGGCGCCCTTGCACGTGTGGCTACTTCTGAAAAAGTGCTGCTGTAGTTTCAAGAGAGCTGGTTTGTCTAGTACTCATCTTAGACTAATAGGGTTGATTTCCTTCTTGGTTTAATTATTGTATGTAATGAGTTAAAGTTGTTGGTACTCGATCAAATTTGGGTAAAATATGGTTGTAACATGATTCTGAATTCGAGAATATGATTGTAAATTTCGCATGTGTTTTTCTTGTATCCTTCACTATCCTCAGCTGGTGACGCGATAGCACAAGCGAATCGAAATACTAAATTTTCATCGATTAGCTCTTAGTCCAATGATAGTTCTGTTATTATTCAACCTCCTCTCCTGATAATTTCACGTTCTTCCTCCAAGGTCGGGAGGATTAGGAAAATCCTATTGATTACAGCTTACTCTAACCCTTGGGAAAAACATAAAGGCTCAAACTATAAAACCCTCCCAATCACCCCCAATAACGAAAGGGGAGATCTCGTAGTTCATGGTCTGTAAAAGAAATGTTGTTAGGTGCTCTGTTTCAAGTCCCCATTGAGCCTAAACTCGTACACTGATAAAAGATGTATGGATTTTGAAGAAGAGTGGACCCATCAGAAAGTAAAATTAACCCAAGCTAAACATTTGATTGAATGAAATTCATATTTGCTTTGTGTATTCGAAGTGAGTTTTTTTTTTTTTTCAAATCAAATGTTTAACTTGATCGTGTTCAGTGAATCTACGATAAGAGACGTTAAAGTTTTCTTTGTTATCCTGATTGAGTGATTTCCCCATATATATCCCCCGTTCTTTCCATCCACCCTTGTTTCGTCCTGCAACATATTCCCTAGTCATCTGATGACCAAGAATATTCACTGGTCACCTGCTCAACTGTTTATCTGCGATCGCAGCCGCGTCAGTATCAACTGAGTTAACGTCCGCACCGTAATGTTTTTCTACTATTAAATTTGCATGTCCAGTGCAGGAATGGGGTTGTAATTATTATCGGGCCCAGTGGGTTGATATTTTAAGTTTAAAGTGCCTCCACCGACTTTTTGTTAGGGCACACAGAGGGGATGGATGCATGCCACGGATTGGTAGCCTCCACCGACTTTTTGTTAGGGCACACAGAGGGGATGCATGCAACGCATTGGAAATATGAAAAGTAACGTAATTATTTATTTATAATTTGCTATCCGAATAATACAAATGATGTGACGTAAAGCATGTGTAACAGTTAAGCTTTATATATGAAATAATCTACTTTGATACCATAAAAAAGTATGAGATTTCTAAATAAAATTGATTAGTAATATAAAAAATAGCTCGATTATTTATAAGTACATGCAACATTCTTTTTTTTCTGCTATGAGATCAATACTCTCAAGTTGATGATCTAATTGAAGGGAAGCTTAGCAATAGCTCTTAGTAACAGTGTAGGTACTATTTTTCTTTTCAATTCCAAAGCATGTTAAAGTTCAATTTCCTCCTTTCAATAATAAAAAAAAATTGTCGATCAATAGATTTTTTTTTTAATTTAAACAAAATTAATATTGGGAAAACATATATGTATTGTAGGGATCTTTTTAATCAAACCCATATTATGAGATTAATTTGCGGGAGAAATTTTTAGTTGTAACGAGAATGCTGATGGTACACCACATGTTTTTATGCAAGTGGTGGAAAATTTTAATTTTTAAATTATTAACCTTTTAACACACATAACCCACCATTTATATAGAAACACGTGATGTACCACCTCGTGTGACGGTCACACTGAAAAATATCTCCATTTGCGGATCACCTTATAGAAAATCAATCCCAACAAATTCCCTTGTGACATAGGCAACAATTAAAATCGTTAAACCTTCTTTTACTTTTTTCTTGCACAAAAAATGGTAGAAGCTTAAAATATGTAAAATAAACCATATATATATGTCTTTATCAATCACTGGATTTTTATCCTTAGAATATTTACTAGAATCTCTTTCTTTTTGGCCGGTGCAGGTATCTTTTGAGAGTTCATGTGCTTGAAAGCAAACACATATGCATAAGTTAAAGAACTCTTCTTATCTTATTGGTCTTCTTTTCCTTGTCGGCCAGTGCATTGCCCTCCACTTCACCCATCAAAACCCCATAACTTTATTAAGCAATATAAACAAAGAAATCTAAAACCAAATATCTAAGCATATACTCTTAACAAAGAAACAATAATATCATTTAGATACGCAAAGCTGACTACATTATTGATGGGTGAACTTTTTTAATTATGATTTGTATTAGATAATGCGTCAATAATGTGAACAATTTTGTCTTAGCAAAAGCATTACTCAAAGAAATACTTGATCCTTCATTTTTATTTTTTTAAAAAACAAATCAGAGTTTAATAATGTGTGCAGAATTTTTGTTTTTCATAAATGACTTGTTTATGCGTGTGAGTATGTAGTTTACAATAAAAGAGAAAATGACTTTTTATACAGAAAACCCAAGCATTATTCTCTACTTAATTCAATAATTGAATACCTCCAAAACATTTACTCCCCACCCCACCATCTTTTGTCTATAAAGCCACAAGTCCTTCAATCCATAACAACCTCTTGAATAATCTACTCTCTTTCCAACAACAAAAAACCTTCCCTTCAAATCACATGGCTTACCACGGAAGAAGCCAAACCAGCTCCTTCTTAGAAGGGTTTTCTCTAAGCCCTCTGCCCTACCCAGTCCTCCTAATCCTGGCAGTAATCTCCATCTTCTTGGGCATCTCATGGTACTCCTCCTATGAGTCAGCTGTGGAAGAAGCTGAAGAGCAATTCAATTGGGTTCTTTTGCTCATACCAATAGTTCTCATCCTCATTGTGAAGGGCCTCTCATCTATGGATCCTGATTGGCTCTTCTCCATGTCGCCGTGGGACCGCCGCCGGAGGACTCACCATATACCTTCAGAGGGAAGCTCACCTTGGGGTGTTGCTGCTTTCATTATTCTCTTGCTTGTTTTGCTGCAATACCGGTCTTCTTTTCGTGATAGCTGGCTCATTTAATTAGTATGTGGATGTAGTAGGATTGTTTTTTTTTATGCTCTGAGTTCTAAGTTTTGTATGTGTATATTGGAGTTGTATATAGTGAAATTTGATCTTCTACTTCAAATTTCTGTGTTGCTTTTTACTTTCATACTAATCACGATAAAAATTTTATGAAAGAAAGAGATGCAAATGTTTATATTGTCTGATTTTGAATTTAGACTCACAGTTCAAGAAAAAATGTAACAGAATCAGTGATTTGAAATGAAAGTATCTTATGTTGTCATACAGTTTGTCAAAAAAAAAAAAAAAAAAAAAAAGAACGTTTCCTTCTTTATTCCATCTATATGTAATATGATCATTGTGGGTTTATAATTCTTCCTTCTCTAATTGTTTCATTAGCCTAATTTGCTTGCTTGGGAGTAATAAGTAACTGTCCAAAGTACTTATTATAGACAAACTTTATACTTAAGCTAGGGTAGTTGTAATTTGTAAGTGATCATATTTATTGAAACATGAAATAGGTAACATATTTGAGTATGTGAAAAAAAATTATCCCACGTCAAAAAAATAACTTAAAAAGACTGGTAATTCCGGTCGTCCGTTGCCAATTGATTTTGGGATGAAACCTTCCAATATTCGTAAAGTTGTGTTGAGGCACCATGAGACTTGAGTACAATCAAATAACTCAATTGCTTGATCCATTTGCTCTTCATATGAAGTTTGTCCTATTAGTTAAACGAGGGGCCAAATAGACTCGAGACTCATATTAATAATTAATAAGAATGTTACTTGTTACACTCAAATGCATATGACTAAAATAATTTGATCTTATTGATAAGAAGAAATATATGAAGTAAGTACATGAAACTGATAAAAAATAATTAGATAAGCAACTTATGTCCTTGAAAGTCAGGAGATAATTGTCAAGCCGGCCAGCCAAAAGACAATGAATTTAGCCTGGAAATCTCCTCATATTGTGTATTTCATTTTCAGCTATTTGTTTATGTCTGGCTTCTTTCACATCTGTAATCTAACTTTGAAAACAACCCTCCCTCCCCCATTAAATTATATAAATTAACCCAAACCAACCCTACCAACACCTGTCTTTGTGGTCCCCTGCTCTAAACAAACCGACCTTGAATAATCAGGGATTTTTTTTTCTTTTTTAGAAGCGATATTAAGGAAATAAAAATTTCCTTTAGAATCCCAAGTGCAGAGATAAATATTTTTAGATGCTTCAATTACAAAGCTCTTATAGATAATCATAATCCTTACCTCAAATATTATATCGGGCCAAATTAGTAAGTGCATATTTTAGATTCAGGTTTTTATCACAAATAGTCCATGAAATTGATCCTTACCATCAAGATAGTTCTTGAAATTGAAAATCAATCAATGTAGTACCTGAAAATGGGTGTTGTAAATCAATGTGATCCTTCCGTCATAATTCTGTTAAGTGCTAATGTGGCACATAAATAGATCTCATAAGTCATTTTTTTTCTCATAAATGATCTTTGAAATTGACCCACGACATCAAGATGGTCTTTGAAATTGACCTGCGACATCAAAATTCTCCCTAAATTGAAAATCGATCAATGTAGACCCGCAAGTAAATGTCCCAAATCAATGTAGCATTTCCATCACAATTCTATCAAAAATTTTGTTATGTGCTAATGTGACACATAAATGGATTACACAAATCTAATTAAGTTAAAAAAAAATTACAAATAAGTTTAATAATTTAATAGTTAATAAAAAATTGTGAATTCAAAAAGGTGTGGTTATCCTAAGAACGACTTTATCATGAAATATGAATGGACTATAAACGTCATGAAAGTATCTTATTACTTTTCAAGAAAATGGAAAACAAATGACGGACAAATGGTGGGATTCCATTGATCAAATGTAGCTGTTGATGAAATGAGAAGGCAAAGAATAGTCAACTTTGTCTTGGTTGAAGCAGTCCATATGGAATAATGGATGTCATGAATAAACCATTAATCATAACAATGGAAGAAGATATTCGTCAGGGCTATCTTATTAGGAGAGCTCTTTTGTTGAGTAGGAATCACATGAAATTGGATTAGATAAAATACAATAAGGTCTTGTGAGAGGTGAGGGCATTTTTACACAAATTTTCTCTAACAATGCGAGCAGATATTTGTTAGAACTGTCTGATTAGGGTAATTTTTTCTTTGAATGGGGATTGTAGGAGATTGGATGAGACCAAATACAATAAAGTATCATGTTCTTATAAGAGATGTTGTATGAATGACGTATTAATAAAAGGTATCCGTACACAAGTTTGCTTTCTACCTTTGGAAATATCCATATAACTTTGGAGAGCCAAACAAGTGGACCAATCAAGGAAAAAAACACAAACGAATACAAGTGGATCAAAACAAGAGAAGAATCGATTATAACTCTCCACCAATAGCTCAATCAATGGAAGACTTTCCAAGATCTAAAAAACAACATATTTGAAGATAATAATATATCAACAAGATTTCTGCACAAAAGAAAATAATCAGTTTCTACTACAAATCAATAACTTATACTCTAATAAAAATTATTCTCTCTAAACGTTACAATGCTTCCTTTTATATCTCATAGTCTTAATATTTCTCTGCTCAGCCTAATCCATAACTTTCATCCAAAGAACAAGAAGAAGAGGAAGAGCATAACGTTAACTCTTCTTCTTCTTCTTCTTAATCTTTAATTCTTATTAACAATGGGTTCCTGCTTCCCTAAACAGCTCGAACGCCGGAAGGCGATCTCAACGGAGCGGAAAGCACTACGTGATCTCCACCAAAGCGTTGGTGAGGACTTCCCGGCATGTGCCTACAGGCCTCCGGACAGGAAAAATTGGATGGCGGGAATCAACCCGAAAAAAGTTCACGTAAACAAAATCGTATGGCCGGGAACTCATGACTCTGCAACCGACAAGATTGGAATTCCATGCATCACTAGGCCTTTTGGACAATGCCAAACAATGTCTATATACAAACAGCTTGTCACAGGCACCAGAGTGCTTGACATTCGGGTTCAAAAAGATCGCCGGGTGTGCCACGGAATTCTTATCACATACCACATTGATGTTGTGATCAAGGACATCAAAAAATTTCTGTCCGAAACGAAGTCTGAGATCATACTCCTTGAAATCAGGACGGAATATGGGCACCAAGACCCTCCTAATTTCGATAAGTATTTGGTGGATGAGCTCGGAGAGGTCCTTATCAACCAGGACGACAATGTGTTCAACAAGACTATTTCAGAGTTGTTGCCGAAGCGAATAATATGCGTGTGGAAGCCGAGGAATTCACCTTCCCCTGAGGCAGGGGCGCCTCTGTGGAATTCTGTCTACTTGAATGATGATTGGATTGACACGGATTTGCCATCAACAAAATTCGAGAACAATTTGAAGTGTTTGAGTGAACAACCTCCAATTTCATCAAGGAAATTTTTTTACAGGGTGGAGAACACTGTGACACCTCAGGCTGATAACCCTGTTGTGTGTGTTAGGCCTGTGACCGAACGGATTCACGAGTTTGCGAGGTTGTTTATAACGGAGTGCTTCTCTAGGGGTATTGCAGATAGGTTGCAAATCTTCTCTACTGATTTTATAGATGAGGATTTTGTTGATGCATGTGTTGCTGTTACATACTCAAGAATTGATCACGGGAAAGCCTGATTTTTCATCTTAACTTGTGTCATGTGTAGCTTGTCTTTGTTGATGGCAACCTTCTGCAAATATTCAACGTGTAAAGTTGTGTATCCATACCGTTGACACTTTTGGATAGACACAATTGTTGACACTTTCGGATAGACACATTTGTTGACACTTTCGGATAGACACATTTGTTGATACTTCGCCTATCCATACCGTTGTGTATTTACTTTAAAAGGAAAAATAAAACAAAAAAGTAATGATGCTAAAATGCACAGGCTTTCGTTTATCCAATTCCAATCCATTACATCTTTTAGTTAACAAACGATTCAATCAATCCGACCTCCCACCAAACCACTTGGAATGAACCGATGATTGGTAAGATACCAACACCAGAAGCAGCACCAACAAGATGGCAACACCCCACGGCGAGCTTGAGCTGCCACCCCTGCCTGCTCGTTGAACTGCCTCGCGCTGTGAAGGCCGGTACCCGGAGTTGAGCCATCCGGTAGAAGAAATCGAAGAGTACGAAGCTACCAAAAATATCAAGAAAATAGGCAAGGATATTAGGAAAAGGTGGGCGTTGATGGTTGTGTGTTGCATTTGGGACTTGTAGTTGGTGTACTGAGAAAGACATAAGAAAGCAATAACAATGGCAAAGATGGTGAGCAAATGTAGGGGAGGTGCAGAGATTGAGGTTAGGGTTTGGCCAGTCCAACCTTGCTTCCACTGTGGGCCCCTCCTCTTAGGGTAGAACCACTCCATCTTTGTCTTCCTCCTTCAGTCTCCTTGCAGCTAGGTTTTCTGTGTGTGTGTGTATATATAAGAGGTAAAAAGAGAGGGTGTGGGTTTTTTGGCTTGAGTTTTACACTAGGTTGTGGCTTTGGCATATATGCTTTGAGTGTAGGCTTTGCTTCTCACAAAGTTTTACTTTGAACAAATGCTCTCCCTAGATATGCAAGTAATGGTTGGTGACTAATCACGTGATTGATGCCTAATTGGCATTGATGTCTTTGATTAGTTGCTCCTAAATTCTGGAGAAACTTTTCAATGTGACTCTCACATCGGGTTTACCGATCCAAGCTTTATTATAACACGCGTATCTAATTACTAGGACTAGACCCAACATCCATTAAATACCGACCCTATCATCTAGCTATATTATAACACCGTGGATTAGTAACGCCATGTGTGAGGTAACACACCAAAAATGTTTCTTGTTTGACAATATTGATTCACCAAATTCAGTACGCCAGAATTCAATTGAGATTTAGGGCAGGAAAGAGAGGACCCCTCAGGACCCCTTTTGTTCAAAATGTTTATGCCACATAATATGACTTGTATTGCTCTCTAATGTCCACCAGACAATAAGTGACCCATGGAAAATGGATAGAAGATATATTTTCCTATCTTTATGGAGGGGGGAAACACTTCTAAAACGACCCAGGAAAAAAAATTCCTTACGATAAACTGGCTCGTACATTTGTTACAATATGCTTCAATCTCAAGGTACCTTCGCATCGGCCCTTTATTTGATCTCGGAACCACCATAATCAAGCAGCAACTTTCTTGGCTGTCACAGCGTTGACGATAGTAGCAAATTCAGGGCCCTGGAGGAAGAAAACTCAACTTGTCAGTGTCATTTATGTAAAAGTTACAACCAAAAAAAGATGGTTCTAAACCACGTAATGCTTTTCGCCTTCGTGTTTGAAATCTCAAGGCAAATAATTGCAGGGGTATACCTTTAGGGAAGCACCGCCAACAAGAAAACCATCAATATCTTCCTTCTTTGCGAGCTCAGCAGAATTGCCTCCATTTACAGATCCTGAAATCATATCCAAATTCAGTTAAATCTACTACCAGCACTCAGATATTCGTCCAGATCTAAGACTAGAATATCCTGACCAGCTGATAGCTGAGTGGAATCATTATGTTCAAATGATATTTACGACAACGACAAGTTTGAATGTCTCCTAAAGTTCTTTACATCTTACAGTTAAAGCATCGATGATGCCATTATTGCCAAGCCAAACACCAAACTCACACAAAATTTCAAGGTGAAGTTAAATCCATATATCAACTGGCCCCTCTTGAACCACCTTCGGAAAGTGTATAACTAATTTAAGTTGCTCAACCACAGTGGTGCAATTTTTAACAAACGGACCCTCAATCAGAAAGTTGAAGGAAAAAAGTTACCTCCATAAATAATTCTTGTTTTAGATGCAACTTCAGCTGACACATTCTGTTTCAGCCAATCACGAACAGCTACATGTACTTCCTGAGCTTGTTCTGGACTGGCTACCTTACCAGTCCCAATGGCCCATACAGGCTCATAAGCAACAACTATCTTATCCCAGCTGGGTACTGCGTCTGTGCATAGTAGACATATTAGGGTTATACAAAGGATAAGCTGAATACCTTGACTACACAATCACTAAAAAGAAGGGTGAAGTTACCTGCAAAAGCCTTCAGCTGCTGAAAGCAGACGTCAAAAGTTTTCCCTGCTTCCCTTTCTTCTAGCTTCTCACCAATGCAAGCAATTACTCCAAGACCCTCATTCAACGCATAGGCAGCTTTCTTTCCTATAAACTGTAATAAAAAACTTCAGTTACATTTTGAATACTTACAATAGATCAGAAAGTTCATAAATTTTTTTATTCAGGACACCTCTGTTAAAATTTAAACAGATTTTCAAAGCATTCACCTGATCATCTTCACCAATCACATGTCTCCGTTCTGAGTGCCCAAGAATAACCCATGTGGCTCCAATATCCTTCAATTGTTCCACACTGCAAAATGAAAATGGTACTAGTAATTATGTAAATTCATCAAACTGAAAACACAGACGGAAGTGTGCTAATGCATTCATAAGAGAATCAACAGAGACCCATGTCACCTCTGAGCTTATATACACTACTGTTATAAGATATGGATGTTTGAGTTGCAATCTTGAAACAGACCACTCACTTTCCTTGAAGTACAAGGACTTAATAACCTTTTGGAGTTGATTCCAAATTCAAACAGGACTTGAATAATGTTTAAATTGATTTATATTGAAAAAAAAAAAAAAAAAGTCTTCCATACATAATTGGAGAAGAGCTTCGAAAGGGGGAAAAACAGAAACTATGAAACCGCTATCCAGCAAGTTTAAAATGTCATAATGAGAATAGTCTCCAATCAACACAACCAAAGATCATACATCCATTGCAAAATGAAAGTACATGTATATGTGAAAAAAAAACTACTAGTAATTTAACAAGGAAGAGAAACTGACCTGATTTCTCCTGTGAAAGCCCCACCTTTTCCAACCCAGGAATTTTGACCAGATAACTCAATACGATCTGCTAACGAGCTCTTCACCTGATCTAAGTAAAGAAATGGTGGTGCTACAACAACATCTGTACATGTTATAAGAAAACCAAAAGTTAACAACACTAAACTTACACTCTTAAATGATATCAATAAAAACTTGATTTTACACATATGAAACCATTATGTACATGCAAAGTAACATGTTGGACTTGCCACCCTTGAACATCTATGACCAACACCTTTTTGGCCGTTGTATATAGTTCCAAGTTTATTACCTAGCTACAATTCTATCGCTGCCTTATTTTCTGAAGTCATATCACCCAAACTTATTTTTCACTTCCATTCATGCAGACTTATCTTTCTACCCGATATTGGTCATTCTTCATGTATATGTAAAGACAGGATAAAAGCAATATTTTAAATCAACTGCAACTGAAAGAGGTATATAATGAAGATTAAACATAGCATTATCTCACCGACATCCGGTTCCAGTTTTGCGCTGTTCAAGTCAGCAACTAGCTTGCTGATGGAGTCTTTTGTGCCATTCTAAAACACAGAAGAAAAAAAAGAAAAACAGAAAAAAGAAGATAAAAACGTCAAAAGAAGAACGGAACCATACTAAAAGGGTTTAAAATTTGACTACTTATATACATCTTCAACATCCAACAAAAGAGGCTAAGAATATAGATTAAACAAAACAGGTTATACAAATTTTGAAAAACTTACTAATTATGTATCACTGAAATTAACAACTAAAATTAAAATACCAGGGCAGCATTGTGCCGGCTTTATATTTAAAATCCATTGAAAAATAGTAGTTTTTTACAGATGCTCTATCAAGGAACCGCGCAAATTCGTTGAACAAAAAACAAAGCAAATGCAAAGCAAATAGACAATGCAGCAAAAGTACTTACACACTTCCAGTTTCCACCAACAAAGAACTGCAAGAAAAATAAAAGATACAATCAATTAGTAAACTCCGGAAAGGAGAACCCATAAATATGAATAACTATGAATACATCGTGTGAAAATTTCCAGAAATTTATAGTGAAGGACAACTGCATTCTGAGAATAAGTACTAAAATGTTCAAAATTTCTAGGAAAATCCAATAGCAAATAAGAAATTTTAATCGATTAAGATCGAAGGTCCCTCCTTTCAATTTTCTCGGAAACCAAACAAAAGACAAGGACGCGATAACAAGAAGGAAGCTGGAGTAATAGAACTAATAATCTACCTTTCCTGTGCCAGCCATGGCGACGACGCCTCTGGAGGCCTTGCGGGAGGAGGAGGAGAGGCCGAGGTGGGAGTGGAGGTGCTGGAAGAGGGATTGGGTAGCGGAGAGAGAGTGAGAGGATTCAAGCTTGGAGCACGACGGCCGGAGGCCGGAGTAAGAGGAGAGGGATTTAGGGCCTGAGAGTTGGGAGGCTAGAGATGTGGAGGCCACCGCCATGGCTGCTAACTCAGTGAGTTGGGAGCTTCCGAGATGGGGGTGTTTTACTTGTTTGGTGCGAGTGAGGTAGTGAGTCAGTGAGCGAGAGAAGCTTCGCCACTTGTGGTGGTTAGGTTTTATGGTAACCAGAAAGGGTTGTTAGGATAGGAGCCTTCACGCGGTTGCTAGACACGTCAATTGCACGCGACTTCATTTTTTATTTTTTTTATTTTTTTTGACCAGCTAACAATCTAGCTTTGGTTTTTTAACCGGTGGTTTGTCAGGTACCAACCAACGGTCGCCTAGCTTATTCCCCTCCAAAAAAATAAGAAAAAATAAATACAACTGTTTGTACCGTACTTGACTAATCCCAAAATTATCAAGCACTGATCAACTTCATATTTTCAAGAACCCACTGAGGGATTCATGCTAAGACACCCCTGTCGAAGCACTTTCATTCCACTCAAGAGGCCAATCACAGCACGACATGTGTCAATGTCAGAATAAAACTTCTAGAGCCCTATATCAATCGCAGACGAAAACCGAAGACCCTTCTCATCTATAAAAGAAGACCATTCTTCTACAATTAATCCCTAATGTCATTATTGTACTTAAACTAGTCATTAGAACCCACTAATGATGAGAACTCTTCTACTCTGTAGACGTAGCCAAATTTAGGGTGAATCACGTACATCTTGTGTTTACTTCTCTATCTCTATCTCTTTACATATTATCTTCACTATGCGATCGAAGCAACCGAACGAATGTCACGAACTTGACATTTTACGTTGTTCTAAAATCTCGCTGATTTTGTGCATTAACAAAAACCAAGAGTGAATCAAAGAGTAAAAATGTAAATAAATTGTAACTCAGTCAGTCGATTAAACGTATTTACACGTGCATTTCGCGTGTTTGACTTGATTCTCTCTCCTAATGTGGTTTATCAACCTAGGTGTCATCTCAAAACAACTTTAGGCTCATCCACTATGATTGTAGGTAGAGCAGCTGTTGCCTATTCATTTTTCTGTGTTCATCTAAGAATGACGTCAAAAACAATATCATTTGATGGATTTAATTATAATTTATGATATATATTATATTAAGGATGAATGATATCATTTTGGACCTTCAAACACGTAGAATGTGAGATGTTGATAAATTTAATTGAGAGAAGTTAAAAGTATTTTTTTTAGCACTCGAAATTCTATGTTCGGTTCTCTCCATCTGAAAATTGATTGTTGACAAAAATTAAACAAAGAAGTTTGAGCAATATGCATCTTGAATTGAAGTTTGAGTAGAAACCAAGAAACAGTTGGAAAAACAGTTGAGATAAAGAGGTCAAGTTGGCCGCTTTATTTTGTCTTTTCATTGAAGTTAAGCAAAGCGTACTAAAGCGACAAAGAAACATATTCAATTTGGATATATTTCGGTATTCTTGCATGCATTGCAATTGCATCATCATATTCTGCACTCAAATTACAAATACACTGGCACCCAAGAAGTACGACTTCCACTCTCTCGGAGTATATTATGAGTTCAAATCTCATAAAAAGTTCCGTCAGAGCATTTCATGCGCTCAAATTTCATGAACGAGTGTTGTCTCTATTGAGTTGCCTGCGTCGGAGTACGTTTTTCTCCTCTCCGACCAAATTTCGCCGTTCACTCAAAGTGTTTGGATTGGATGCAAAACTCATTTCATCCGTTTATCGAATTTGTGGCTTTCATTGGACATTTCTTTGTATTCATGCAATGCAAGCACCCCACTCTCGTATCCCTTTCAGCATTTAAGGTCCTCCAAATGGTTTCACCAATCACAAGCCCCCGTGCCATCACGTATTTTGCCCTTTTTGGACCTCAACCTCACAAGATTCACGATTACGACACGCTTCCTTTTAAATTTATCCCAAAATATCTACAGATCAGATTCTTCTGGGAAAACAACGTAAAACTTTCAACCACAGCCGCTCATCTGCCTAAGAATTAAGAAATGATAAGATTTGGTCTCTTTTGTATTATACAGGCTACAATTTCATGCTTGAAAATCACATCCAAATGTATTTGGACGTAAATTATACTCCGACCAACTTTGATCGAAGAATTATGTACATTATGATAGTTCATCTCCGTCGTCTCCATGGCGCTCATGTAGCCGAAATTCACCTTCTCCCTCATGATGAAATGCAAAAACCATAACAAACCAGAACCAGATACCATTGATCAATGTGACCTTGATCAAAAACTCGACCTTCGCATTAGAACATTGAAACATTATTTGCATCCAACGCGTTCTCCCACTACTTCATGCATTATGTTCCATGCTAATATGACAATACATGAACTTAACCAGGAATGATGTAAATCCTTCCTATTTTCCACGGGATATGCATGTTAGAGAGTTTGAGGATATCGTTAGTACATTTTATAACCGACCTGATGCAATTGATACCACAAAATAATAACAAACTCTATTCTCTTTAAATGGAAAATACAGTTTGTTGTATTCTTTGAGGGCTAGGTCTACACGTAACACGTTCTTGAAGTGAGATGAATCGCGCATTTTTCATAGATATTTTCCAAATCATAAGACAATGGCTTTAAAGAGAATAAATAAAAATAGAACCTGCCTTGTTCTGTTCTTTGTTAACCCTTTTTCTCCTTTTCAGTCGTCAGCCTTTTTGCCACCAACTACACTATTAGATGAGCTATCCTGTACACTACGAGAAGAAGAGCATCTACTTGACGAACTGCCTTCTCTGTTTTCCAGCCTCGCTGACTTTTTAGATTTTCTTCGTACTGATGACAAATCCTACAAAACAATGAAGTTAGGTAAATGAGGACTGCCATTCCCAAAAATGTAAAATGAAACCAACAAGGTCCATCGTAATTGCGTTAAAATGATTGTATAGCTTTATATCTTTCACAAAACAACTTAACATTAAAAGGCTACAGCTAACCTGATCCGAAGTAGATCCAGGAGTCTTCAACTCTAGTTCTGTCGTGACATCGATTGAATCCTCACTTTTGTGAACCTGGCTCTCCCCGGGTGATTTGTTTATAGCATCTTGTTTGCCTGAAACTTGAGACTGGCTTCCTGGATGCACTACTGGAGATACATATTGGGTGGACTGCTGCTCAACCAGAGTATTAGGAGTAATATATGGAAGATAAGTTGAGCAGGGGTTCGGAATGACCCCAGGATTCTGGTTTCCGAAATAATGGTATGGCTGCATATGTGGATGCATGGGCATTGGTCGTGGAGGCATTTGCATGGGCATTGGCATTGGCATTGTCATCGGCATCGGATATGGATATGAAGGTGGGGCCATTACAACTGAGTGATCCATAGCACCCCAAGGGAACATAGTCCTGAGTCTCTGCTGATATTGAGCATTAAGGTTCTCGATGTCAGATTTAAGAGATGCCTTCTCTTCTCTAAGGTCATTTTTCTCATGTGTCAACTGTTATTAAAATAAAATAGTGATTAGGTGTCCAATAAATGAATCCAACATATTTGGACATAATTCACCAGAGTATAGAGATAATTACTAAATCACCTCACGAGACTCTTCGGTTAGAGAAACACACTCAGATTTAAGTTTGTCTACTTCTAATGTCAAATCCTTCAGCGCTTGAATTGTATCCGCTATAATGGTTGCTTTGTCATTTTTGGGTCTGTCTGGATCTGCATTTTACACACGTAAATCAACGCAAAAGTATGCGCTACTCATGTCTCCAGCAAGGAAAGAAAAAATGAAAATCCATAAGTGTGCATCATACTAAAAGTTATGTTAGTTATGCAGGAAGCATAAAGAAGTTCATCGGTAAGATATAGTCCCCCATCAATCTGGCCCAAGTTTCCAAACTTCTAGATCATGCTCCCCAAACTAGAGTTCAGAGCATAGTTAACTTGACTCAGGTTTCTCATTAGAAACTTTATCTTAGAAAGATACTAGTTATCCAAAAGGGTCAGATGAAATTTCAGTGACAAATACTTCTCCGCATAGCACTGACTCCAAAAAAAATGCGATACAAATGTACTAAGAAAATGAAGCATTTCTTAGAACTTAGAAGGCTGTTCGCATAACCAGAAGAAGGAAATTGAGCAGACATGCAGTGAACTGCGGAACACAAAACTTTCAAATGCAAGTCTATAAAGAGTAGGGGGTTAATAAATGTGTGCCACAATTCGTATATGGCACTCAGCTCTGTAAGGAAACTCAAATATAAGTAGTCTATCTATACATACTTCACTATCACGAAATAATACAAAAACAGAATTTGACGATACGCTATAGCAATACTCATCTGGACCGAGTTACAGATATCAAAGTATCAAAATCTCTATCTATGGTTGTCTATGTCATAGCTGAACTTCATCACATTATGAGGCATTCAGAAAAGAACCAGTTATTAGTGGATTATTGATATATTCACAACAATTAAATAGTTATTTTTATATAGTGCTAAGCTCACCTAGGACATTTCCCAACTCAAGAAACTGCTCATTTAGTCGATCCCTCCTCAACTTCTCCCGGTCAGCCTTCTGAATCTTTCTAGCAGTTAGACAATCCTTAACTTCCCCCTCAGGCATTTGGCTGCAAACAGTAATCAATCATGATACTTTAACATACATTGATCACAAGGTAACCCACCAATAATCTCACTGTACCCCGAAAGTCAACTACTTTTAGGTAATGGTAATGCAGAAAGTCAACTAATGAAAAGGCTTTTTTTTGCACACATTCATTTGCTAAGTGGGTTCACAACAGAGAAGTTGCACACAGCAAAACACACAATAATCCGTTAAACTAGCAAGCGAGGGGCTTGTAGCTCAGTTTGTTAGAGCATTCTCCCTCGCAACCGAGGTCCCAAGTTTGAATCCCCATTACAACCAAAATCTTAAAAAATGTGTTTAGCACAGTAATTAAGCAGAATGTAAGCAAACCCTTTTTTTTTAAAAAAAAACACCATTTGGACTGGAAAGCAAAAGTTATTGAAAATTAGCTCAGCTAGAAACAAACCCAGAAAAAGATAACTATATATTTCTAATTTTCAACATTTAATCTGATGCTGCTGCGATAAAAGGGCAACAAACATAAATTTTCATAAACATAATATATATATAGGATCTGGAATCGTAAAGAGCAGGACGAACCTTGAATTGGGTTGGGAGCGAGTGGGGGGCACACGGCGATCGGAAGCGGGCTGCGGAAATTCGGCGGCAAATGAGAACGGTGGCTGCGCGGATTGGGTGAAGTTTTCGTCTTTGAGCTGATCCATGAGAGAGAGAGTCTGTCTACATGGTGGAGGAAGTAGATGAAGAGAATTGAAGGCAGCACATTGTTTTCAGGTGTCGTGTCCAAATGCAATTTGTAAAGAGCGAATCTTATCTGCCAGAACGTCGTTTTTTTGCTTCTCTGGTGGCAGACTCGCAGTGGCCCGGTGCCACCGGGCATTTGACTCCCTTTTCTTCTTCTTTTTTCGCATAATTTTTGCTTTTTTTTTAATTTGTTTTTTAACAAATGTATTTTGGTAATTTTGTTACAAAGTTAAATAAATATAAAATTATACAGAGGAAACTGATAAAATTATATTAACTTATATAGTTATTGTACCGAGATTTTCTGTAATAAAACTCTCAAACTTGACTTGGTATGCGTGATAAAGTTCAAGTTTTAGGATAAAGTTCAAGTTTTAGAATAATATTATTGTAGTTAAAGTTTTTCACAATAGTTTGAGTGAGTGTGATACCTATATATGGAAATGAGGTAGTTTAATACTTATATGCTATTGTTACACTAGCGTAAACTCAAGTTACTGGTATACCACTCATGAGTTTAATACAATGGTATTAATTCATGAGTTTAATATATCATTATCATACTTAAATTATTTGGCCCACTGTAGAAATGTAGCTTCTATATGAGTTCAATACAATTGTAACACCCGCCCCCTAATTATAAAGTTATATGTTTGTAATTACCCCTAAATGTTTTAAATATATCAATTTCATCATTTTTGTCTACCAAATCAGGATCCAAAGCATTGGATCCCTTTCTTTCTAAATTTGCCACGTGGCAGCACCCCAAGCAATTTCTCCTTCTCTCTCTGTTCCCCCCCCCCCCGTGAACTCCTTCCTTCTTCTTCTTTTTGTTTTCTGTCTTCCTGTCTCTCTCTCCCTCTCGGCTCTCTCTCATATATCTCTTCCCTCCCTCTTCTCTGCACCACGCACGCACGCACCCATCTCCCCGTGTGAGGAAGCCCATCGCCATTCATCACCTCGCCCTGCTCTCTCTCTCTTTCTCCCTCTCGTTCCCGCGACCCCAGAAACCGGAAAAAGGGACTCCGGCGAGATTTTTCAATCTCCGGTTAGGTGAGCCCCTAATTATCTCTTTTTCGTCCTTAAATCTTGTGGGTTGTGATTTAATTGAGTTTTATTTCGTAAATTTGGAGGTTTTAAGATGAAATCGAAGCCGGGTGTAAGCACACCCAACTCCGGCGACCTCAGAGGTTTTTCCGGTCATCTCCGGCCGTTCCACGACGAAAGGAAGGTATAAAAACTCTCCCCTCGTCTTGCTCTTCGTTTTGGTACCTAGATCGGGGTCTAGGGTTGTGTGTGGTAGTCGGCCGGAGTGAAGCTCCAGTGGTGGTGCTCCGGTGAGACAGGCCTCCCAGGCCGGTTCCTTGTCAAGCGGGCCTTAGGCCCGTGTGGTGAGGCTAGCCAAGCCCAAACCCAATTTCCTTTTTAATTGTTTTTATCTAATTATTTTGTTAAGACTAAAGGCCTTCGGGCCGTTTATGCTTAGGGCCCGTAGCCCTCTAGCCCAACTCAAAAACCTTTTTAAGGTTTTTATTTAATTTTATTTTCTGTTTTAGGAAATAAGGCCTTGGGCCAATTATAAAGTGGGCTTTCAGCCCTTTTCCAAACCCTTTAACCTTTAATAAAAACCCAAAATCCTTAAGGCTTTTCAACCAAACCCAATCTGACTTTGACCTTGACCAGTTGACTCTGACTGTTGACCTAGTCAACGGTCAGAGTTGACTTTGACTTTGACCAGTCAACTGTCAACGTTGATTTCTTGAGTTGACTTTTCGGGGTTTCGTCCAAGACCTCTCCTAGGCTAATTTCGACGTCCTGGACCCATTTTTGAAGTCCGTTTTCCCAAATTCAATCGTTTAAGTAGAGTTTGACTAAAGGTACTATTTATGTGCTTAGGGGCAATTATTGTGACGTTTCCGTCTTCGCTAGTGGCGCAGCTTTTGACAGCTAAGTACTGTGAGTGGACCCTTTCTAAAATTACATGATTTTATAGTAATTGCATAAATGATTAGCATGCCTACGAAATTTGTGAATTGATTTATATCAATCCTGTTTACTGAATTTATTGATTTCGTCTCGTGTTTTGGTGAGGAAATAAATTGTTAGCCTAGTTTGAGCTATATTTTAATATATCGTATTTTCTATAACAACCATGAACTGGTAGACTATCCGATGGATGACGATAGGATACTAGAACATGTTTTAGAAACCCATCTTTATAGTATAGACGATGGATGACTTTATACTATGAAGTGGTTAATTATGAGAGGCGTAACTATTTGTGCGTACCTAATAGACACTATGCCGCCTGGGGCGAGGATCTGGTGTTGGCATGTAGGCCGGGAGAAATAATCCCTAGCGAAAGGCTGAGGGACACGGAGACAGGCAATGGGCCGGGATGGAGTTATCTTTGGCTACGGGCACAGAGACTGAGGTGCAGGCATTGGGCCGGGAGTTATTATTTATTCGGTGATCTTTCTAGCAGCACACCGCGTTTACGAGACGATTTGTGATACGTTTACTGTTTTGGTTTCCGCGATGCGTTTCCGCGATGTGATTTTTGAGATACTTGGCATGCTAGGATTTTTATTAAATCCATCACTTATTATGCTAGTAGTTTTCATTTATATAAACTTTGGGGGTTAGTATGTTGATAACTGTTTTATTATTATTGTATATATAAACTTGGTCCACTCACCTTTGTTTTGCGCTCCCATTCAGGACTTAGAATCAAGGCACATAATCCCGGCGTCAAGACACTTCAGCAGCAGCATCTTTGAATCCTCTCGATGTAGGACCCACTCCTTTATTCATTAAATTTTATCTTAATTCTTTTTAGTGATTAGGTTTAGTTGTATGTTCTGAGCACGTTCCTAAATTATTAATTCTTTGTATTTAAATTTCATAACCCTTATTTATTTCTTATTCTTAGCTTTTGTATCAATTAATGGCTTTTGTCACCCTCGGGTGTCGGCCAGCACGTGTCTATCCTGGTATTCGGGGAATATCAGGGTCGGGGCGTGTCAACAATGGTATTGTACTCACTTTTTTTCTCCTAATGTGGAAGGCCTAATAGTGTGTATTCAAACAATACTTTTTACCAATATACTATAAGATGATTCTAAGAATTCAAGGGTGAATTTCATGAGTTTTTTAATTTTCTAAAATTCTCATAAAAATTATCTATTTCTAAAATGTATTTATTATTAAAGAATGTATTAAACTAACAATCAATGAACTCTCTCATGAAATTAAAAAAAAAACTTCTTATTTAAATATTTTCAATGAGGTTATGAGTTCAAATGTATAGACAACTTTTTTTTTTATAACAAAAAGGATCTTTTAGTTTAAATATTAATTTTAAGATTATTTTAAACTAAAGTATTATTATTTTAGTTTAGGTAATGGGTCCACGAATGTCCCGACTGATTGGGCTGGGGTGGAGAAGGATTTTTGAGTTATGGGGGATCTAATTGCCCACTTGCTTAGGCAATTGGGATAGGGTGGAATTGCTCTAATGGAAAAGTCAACCAAAATAACTTATACATACTATTATAACTTAATATAATTACATAATTGTCACTTAATTCTACCAAGGTTTATGACCGGCCAACTTTTTCGCGACCGATCAATCCAATTTTTTGGGCCGCAGCCAATCCAATTTTCCAATCTCAATATCATTGTTCAAAAATGATTTTCTAAAAAAAAAAAAAGTTAAGTGATGAATTTTCTCATACGTAGCTAATTTATGTTGTGCATACATGTAAACAAAACAAAAAACTTACACAACAAAACATAATTCAAGATGTTTATGTTACTATTTTTTAAGTCACTGTTGAACATTGATATGAAAATTTCCAACGACCCAAAAATTGTATCGGTGCCGGTGGCATATGAGTTATGTTATTGGAACAAAAATGTAAATATTCCTATACTTATAAATGCACTGGCCACAAATTATGGCTTTATCCAAATTAAACAGGATGAGGATGGTATAGTTTTCCTTAAAATCTGTCTTTAAATTTGAATTTGCCTAATAAAAAGTATATATGTCCAGTCTCAACATAAAATGTCACGCCCCATATTCGTGGTGGGTGCAAAACTTAACTCCTTCCTCGATGCGCGAATAAATAAATAAAAACGAAAATAGACGAAATGCGCAGTTGAAAATAAACTTCTCTTACACAAATAGCTCCAAAAACTTTACAATTGTACAAAATAAATAACAAAACTCTAACTCTCTTGTCTTACACAACCTCAACTTGTCTAGCCCGTCATACAGATATATTCCTCTGAAAAATTAAAGGGTGAAGGGTGAGGAACAACCACTGTCACCAGTAAATAGAATATGTAATATGATAGTCAAGCGATAATGTTTACTCACGCTAGAAAATAGTATAATTATATCAAAAGCTTTATCACATATCATGCCACATAATTCCACACCATATCATCCATTCACGTGTTGGTTATCCTTCATAATATGTAGCCCACTACATGACCCCTATATTGGCCATTCTGCCATACCATCCCCGTGTCCCATACATTTATCTCTCAGATGACCTAACACTAAAATTATCATGCTCTATGAACAGTCTCAACAATCCACATAATGTATTTATATATACACCTCAAAATGATACACGAAATCGCACATACTTAACTTGTAAGTAAAGAGATATTTGAAAAAAGAGTAAAATCAGATGATACTTAATGATTTTCATTTATTACAAAATAAGGAGTTTACTAACACACTCCATAAACCAACCTCGATCAACAACTGAAACATTGGCAAAACAAGTCCACTAGCAATCTCCATAAACAAATGATATGGTTACCTAGTTGTGGGGCTTTAAAAAATAGTAAAATTATTTTGTATTTAATTACTATGTTGCCCACAATTCTTATTTTGCTTATTTTTAGTTCGTTTTGTTGACAATGCTAATTTGTTGTTTTCATCATTTTTTTTTGTTGACTAAGAGAGTTTTATTAATAAGTAGTTTAGATAATGAATATATAGTTTGAAAATATGGAGTCTCACATAAAATTAATGAATACTAGAATATATGAATCTACATATATATAAAGAATGGAGCCACCTATCTACGATGTGCGAATTGAAGGCAGCACATTGTTTTCAGGTGTCGTGAGCAAATGCAATTTGTAAAGTGCGAATCTTATCTACCAGAACGTCGTTTTTTGCTTCTCTGGTGACAGACTCGCAGTTGTCCGGAGCTACCGGCATTTGACTCCCTTTTCTTCTTCTATTTTCGCATAATTTTTGCTTCTTCTTTTTATTTTTTGACAAATGTATTTTGGTAATTTTGTTACAAAGTTAAATAAATATAAAACTCGGTAAAGTGCAAGTTTTAGAATAATATTATTGTAGTTAAAGTTTTTCACAATAGTTTGAGGGAAATCTTCAAGGGAAGGGATCCTCATTTTTTTTTTTATAAAAATGGGGATTAGTTGTGGGGTTCACACTACATTGAATTTTAAAGATCTGAACTGTCTATTTTTCAAGTTGCACCTCATAGATCATCATTGCAAAATATTAGTCAAATCAGAAATGTTTAAGACATCTAATTGAGTTAAAAGAAATTAACGAATACTTTGTTATCTAAGAAACAATGAAATTTTATCTTGATAATTAACTAGGCAAATGGTTTCGGATTGAATTGAATTTTTGTAAGGATGATCTATGAATCAAGACTTACAAAATAGACGTTCGGATCGTTAAAGTTCAATGGAGTGAGCCCCACCCCTAATCCCCATTTTTTGAAAAATAAAAAAAAGGAATCCATTTGCTTAAAAGGTCTAATAGTTTGAATGAGTGTGATACCTATATAAGAAAATGAGGTAGTTTAATACTTATATACTATTGTTACACTAACGTAAGTTCAATTGATTGGTATACCACTCGTGAGTTTAATACATTGGTATTAATTCATGAGTTTAATATATCATTATCATACTTAAATTATTCGGCCCACTCTAGAAATGTAACTTCCATATGAGTTCAATACAATAGTATTGCACTCACTCGCCTATTGTGGAAGGCCTAATAATGTGTATTTCAAACAATACTTTTACCAATTTACTATAAGATGATTCTATTATAGCAATCAAGGATTCAAGGGTGAATTTCATGACTTTTCTAATTTTCTAAAAATTCTTGTAAAAGCCACTTAGTATTACGGTCTAATGGTATTCCTCTTCACTTGTAAGTGAGAGGTCTCAGGTTCGATTCTTGTCAAAAGCGAAGTTGAACCATATTATTGTGACAAACTCATTGTAAGGCTTATCTCATTCCCCGACCCCTTAGTGTAGATATTATCGTTTGTTTAAAAAAAATCCCATAAAAATTATTTGACACACCTTGACCGGAGTCGAGACGTGCTGGCCGTCACGTGAGAATGACGTAGCCATGAGCGCAAAGCGGAAGCGATAAAGAGTAAGAGAAAAACGAACAATTTAAAACCAAGCAACTAGCAATCCCAATTAAAAATAGATGCTAGTGAGGGTCTTAAGTGTATAATTACACTTTCAAAGCAATAAGAAGATCTAGTTGCAGTCAAGTAGGACAATTACTAAGATACAACACCCTAAGGTGAATCCTACTTTTCGGATTCTGTTAGAACACCGTTGGATTCCTCGTGGCCACCAAACTCTGCTAACTAAAACCTGGAGGGGCGAAAAACAAAGTTGAGTGGGTCAGTAAAACACATTTATACGAAAACCTTATTTTCCTTTGAATATACTAACCCCTCGCCGTAAAACAAGTATATAAATACTTTCCCAGAAAATAGAATACATAGATATGTATGTATTTCAAATCATGCTAGAAAATCAAGATTCATATTTGTATGTATGCCATGCCTATATATAACAGAATAAGCAATTCAGGTAAGAATAGTTTCATAGAAATATAACATGTTAGCTGGAACCCTTGTGGTAGTATGTACGGCTGAATTCATAGCTCAAAAGTCAATCTAACCGGAGTCACTACAATGACCTATATGACAATATACTGCACAAGAGTCGGAACCAAATGCAAAGGTCTGTACGACGATAATGGGTGTAATATAATTATGCTCAATACTACTCTCACATAATAGCCAGGCGATTAATTGCTAGTCACCTACGAGTCGGAACCATAAATAAGGTTTGTACGACAAGACTGTGCACCTAAATTGGATCCAATATGAGCATATGGTGCGGGATGTGACATAATAAACAGGCATGTGTCATGTCTATGGCTATATCACAATCACCCTAAGTGCAGTTTTATGAGCTCAACAATATTCAATCACATATCACATCATCGACAATTCACATAACCAAACATAACTTACTTGAGGTTACCTGAGCCTCCACAGCACCATGCAACAATATGCATAATTATGATAATGCATATACTAAAATAAAATATAGGCATAGCATGGCATTTAAATCACATTTCCTTAAATACGTTTTTTGGGAAAAACGTCAAGTGTATATATCTATACTGAAAATAACTGCCCACTCACAGATATGAAGCCGGGTTGTAACCCCCATGCCTAGCCTGGCTACGCTCGTCCTCCGGATAGGTCTCGCCTATAGGAGAAGTAACTATATAAACGTCACTTTAATGCACATATACCAAACTATGTAATAACTTCTCATACATAGCTCAAATTGGGTATATGAATATACCACAGTGACCTACACAACGTCACGATCACCCAAGAATTTTTAAAATAATTTTCTAACCCCGCACGCGCCGCCACGCGCCGGCTAGTGCACGGCAATACGAGCGGCCACGCGCAGGGAATCCTGACGGATTATCTAACCCCGTTAGGAATATTCCGTTAAAAGCTAACAGATTCTGTTAAGTTTACCTAACGGTGTCAGAATATTCCATCAACTCTGACGAAATATTTGCTCGTCTTCTTCGATTGCTCGTCGGACTCCTCGCCGTCGTCGGAAAACTGGGAAATCGAAAAACCTTCATATCTCAGCCAATTCAACACCATTTTCCATGAAATTTTCACCAAAATGAAGCTAAAGACAAGTAGAATCACGATATAACAATTTGGGTCCTTTAAATTCACGAGAACACGTCTGAAATTACCTCGAATTTTCGGCCAAATTTAAAACTTGTCGATCTCCACTTTCTGACGTCCAAAATCCTCAAACGAACTATCCCTAGCCTCCTATGGACCTCACAAAGCTTCCTATAAGCTTCAAATTCCATAAAAACAATCCATAAATTTTTGCATGAACAATACCTCATTCGGGGTTAGGGTTTTCACGTGATTTCGAAGTAGTTCTTACCTGTAAGTGGTATGGATGTGTTCGTCTGAGCTTCACGAACACAATGGTGTCATTTTCCACTTTGATCCGTCGCATTTGCAAAGGTTTTGGTTGACGTCCGTACGTAGAAGGGAGAGAGAGTGTGTGTGTCTGAGAGAGAGAAGTACGGGAGAAGGAGAGAGAAGATGGGTATGTGTGTGGTCCAAAAATCACCAATCAAAACTAAGGAAAATCTTAGTTCTAATTGGGTCACCAATCTAAAACAATTTAACCCAATTATAATTCACACACATCCTTTAACGTCCGAGGGCAAACTTGTCTTTTCACATATTCCGATAAAAATCTCGGGACGGGCTGTGACATTATTTATTTCTAAAATCCATTTATTATTAAAGAATGTATTGAACTAACAATCAATGAACTCTCTCATAAAAGTAATAAAGAAACTTCTTATTTGAATACTTTCAATGAGGTTATGAGTTCAAATGTACAGACAATTTTTTTTAATAAAAAAGAAAGGATCTTTTAGTTTAAATATTAATTTTAAGATAATTTTAAGTAATGTATTATTATTTTAGTTTAGGTACTGGGCCCACGAATAACCCGACTAATTGGGTTGGGGTGAAGAGGAATTTGTGAGTTCTGAGGGATTTAATTGCCGAATTGCCTATAATTGGGATGAGGTGAATTGCTCTAATGGAAAAGGCAACCAAAACAATTTATAAATACTACTAGCAGAGAGCACACACTTTGTGAGTGTAAACAATTTCTCTTAATAAGTGCATATTTTTTTTAATATTACATAATTACTGTTTTGTCCTCCTTATGTAAATATTGTGTATCAAAAGTGAGGGTAAAATAGGAAAAATAAGTATAAAAAAGGTAAAATAGGAAAAATAGGGATATGATTGTCATTTTGTCAAAAGGTACAAAATTAATATTTTGCCCTCCTTTTTTCAATAGTGTCAGTATGTACCAAAAGTGAGGGCAAAATAGGAAAAAAGAGGAAAAAAAGTTGACAATGAGAGTTCTCTTAATAATAGTACTAGCATTTGTCTACACACTCTTAGAAAATGAGGAGAGATGGGGAGAAAGAGAGAGAGAGAAAGATAGAGAGAGAACGTGGAGGGAGTGGCAGGTTTTTTTTTTTTTAAATATTAGAGATATTTTAACATCACCTGTAGGTGAGACTTCAATAAAAAACAGTAAAATTTGGACCTATGAAATTACATTGTTGCCATCATTTTTTTGTGTGATATAAGACTAAGTTGTCTTTTCATCTTATTTTGATTGACAAAGAGAGTTTCATTAATTAATAGAGATTATATGACAGACCAACTTTTTTCGTGATCGATCAAATCCAATTTGTTGGCCGGTGGCCAATCCAATTTTTTGATCTCAATATCATTGTTCAACAATGACTTTAAAGAAAAAAGTTAAGTGATGAATTTTCTCATAAGTTATCTAATTTATATATATTGTGCATACATGTAAACAAAACAAAAAACTTACCCAACAAAACATAATTGAAGATGTTTAAAGTTGAACCTATTGCTATTTTTATGTCATTGTTGAACATTGATTTTCCAGAGACCGCAAAATTTTCTGGTATTGGCGCCGGTTGGCATATGAGTTATGTGATTGTAGCAAAAATGTAAATATTCCTATGCTTATAAATGTACTTGCCACCAATTATGGCTTTATCCAAATAAAATCGGATGAGAATGTTACTTTTCCTTAAAACCTGTTTTAATATGAATTTGCTTAATAAAAAAATCTGAAAATATGATTTTAGCCATTCAAACTCAATTTTCTTCATATAAAAAAACCCTACACAATTTTTTTACTCAAAGAAAATCCAGTGACTAGGATCCACATAAGCGAATTCATTAATTTCATATTACTTCACACATTTTACATTTTTCACATGCCTAAAATACCCCTATTACATATTTGATGTAGACAATTAATTGTAAGGAGAGAGTAAATGATTTTGCAATAATAAAAAACAAGACATTAATGTTAAAAATTTATTGCATATTAATTTTTTAGAAAGGCTTTGAATTTTCATAAAATTATTCGATTCAGTTTTTATTAGAACACTGTATTTCATTATCTGCATGCACATTAATTTACCTACAACAATTATACCATGGGTGTAATATAATATCTATGTTTTACAATGATGCAAAACAATGTTTATACCAACAACAAAACGTGCCTAACATGTGTACTAATACATGGAAAATAATTTACCTATATTAAGAAGAAATGTAGTTCGATGCATAGTATTAAAAATACTATGTTACACCCATGTTTATACAACAATAAAATGTGCCTAACATATCTAACAATACATGGAAAATAATTTACCCACAAGTTAGAGAAATGTTATTTGGTTGGGTGTGGTATAAATTTTTTTAATAATTGGAAAAATTAAATATAACTAGGTGTAGTGGAATTTCTTTTAATATAATTAGAACAAATTAATTTACCTACCTACTATTTGAAATGTTCATTTCCAATGATGCAAAATGTTCATTACCTAACTACAAATTAATTTCCAATAATTTACCTACAACAATTATACCATGGGTGTAATGTAATATATTTCTTTACAATGATACAAAATATTGTATGTACCAACAACAAAACGTGCCTAACATAAGTACTTGTACATGAAAAATAATTTACCTATAACAAAAGAAATGCAGTTTGATGTATAAAATCAACAATATTATGTTCCACTCATGTTTATACAACAACAAAATGTGTCTAACATATATACTAATACATAGAAAACAATTTACCTACAAATTAGAGTAATGTTATTTGATTCAAAATATATAATATAGGTGTAGTATTTTTTTTTTAAATAATTGGAACAAACTAATTTACCAACCAATTAATATGGATAAAATTGCTACAAAATATATCACGAAAAAAAAAACTACTTTTATAGTTTGACATGGATACAATTAATGCAAACAGTTTGTACATTTTATTTCACTTTTTCTACTACTTTTAATTTGGCATAAATTTAGGAATTTGAAAAAGGGACCATAAAGTATGAGTGGCATGGGTGTAAATAAATTGTATTAATAGGTCAATATTGTTCCCATATGTTTGCAAATTTTAAATTTGGGCTTAAACTGGATCTTTAAAGATAGATGAGTTTTTATCTAGAAATAATGAGTTGCAAGGGTCAAAATCTAAAGCACACTAAAAAAATATATATGTCCAGTCTCAACATGAAATGTCACGCCCATATTTGTGATCGATGCAAAAATTAAACTCACCCGCGATGCGTGAATAAATAATTAAAAACAAAAATAGAAGAAATACGCGGTTGAAAATAAACTTCTCTTATACAAATAGCTCCAAAAACTTTACAATTGTAAATGAATAACAAAACTCTGTCTCTCTTGTCTTACACAACCTCAGCTCGTCTAGCCTGTTTTATAGGTATATTCCTCATCTCGTTTAGAAAATAGTATAATTATATCCAAAGCTTTATCACATATCAGGCCACATAATTCCACATCACATTATCCCTTCACGTGTTGGTTATCCTTCAAAATATGTAGCTCACTACATGACCCCTATATTGGCCATTCTGCCCTATTATCCCTATGCCCTATACATATATCTCTCGGATGACCTAACACTAAAGTTCTCATTCTCCATGAACAATCTCAACAATCCACATAGTATTTTTATATATACACATCAAAATGATACACGAAATCACACATGCTTGACTTGAAAATGGAGAGATATTTGAAAATAGAGTAAAATCTTATGATACTTCAGATTTTCATTTGTTACAAAATAAGGAATTTTCTAACACATTACATAAACCACTCACCTCGATCGATAACTAATACCTTAGCAAAACAAGCCTACTAGCAATCTCCACACCTCAAACCCTAGCTCTCTCTTTCTTTTTTTCTCTATATGTTTAACATGATATATACAAATATTACGCATGCAAGACTACTACTATGCATCCATGCAACATGACTAAAGAGTGGTATGAATAAAATTGTGAAATGGACTGCTATTTATAGAATAAAAAAAGTGGCTCTGACTTCTTGCTAATTGATGGGCTTTGGCAGCTATAAAAAAAAGTTGGCATGAAGGGTGTAAGCATTGTAGTGAAGTCTGATAAGAATGTAACGCAAATGGAGGAGGATTCTTTCTCTTACTAATCTCTTTCCTCTTTCCTTTCTTCTTATTTAAACGGTTACGATTAAGCCACGTCAACATTTTATATTGATTTTTTTATAGAGACAAAAAGCAAAGTGAGATGAGGGGAGGGAAAGAGATGGGAATAGGAGGGGAGAGAATCTTACTCCAATGCAAATATGACATCTAAGCTAGGTGATATTGTTGCTAGGTTGGCAGCAAAGTGAAGGTAGAGTGCTCAATCGCTCAATCTGTTTCAAGATATGAATGAAATGGATTGCTAAATGAAATAGGTAGAATTATTTTTTCTAGCACAAAGGCATCACGGGGAAACCTTAAGCCAAAGCTAGGAGATAATATGTATATGTATATATAAGAAAACCTAATAAAAACCCTTTTTAAACGATAACTAGCAATTGTACACATGTTATGCATGTTGACACACCCCGACCCGGATTGTCTACTTAGACTCCGAATCGAGTTGTGCTGGCCGACACCTGGAAGGACGAAGCCATAAAGTGTAGTGATGTGGAAAAAGTGAATAAATTAAACCTAAAAGTGTCTAATCAAAGGAGTGCGCGGGTGAGCGGGATTGAACCCTTTTCACACGTGATGTCAGAGCATAAGACAATATAGTAAATATGATGAGGGTTATACCACTGAAGGTAACCATCTCCTGAGATTTGCCAGAATCCTCGTATACGCGTAAACACAGCTACTAAACCTGGAGGGGCGAAAAACAAAGTTGAGTGGGTCAGCAAAATAATACTTATATGAAAACCTTTATTTTTGAATATATTAACCCCTCGCCGTAAAACAAGTATAGTTTCCTCAAAACATACTACGTAAGTATGTAATCAAATATAACAACAATATAACCAGAAATATGTCAAGTCATGATATATCAAATGCCAAAGTAATATAATCATGTGATAATCAATTATAAGTAGTTTGCTCATCATCTAAGCTAGCACACGAGTCGGAACTGCCTAAGGCAATTCTACCTGACAGAACTGGGTGTAATCAATGCGCTTTAGTACTACGATCACGCAAAGACTGGTGCAGAAGCACGGTCACATACAAGTCGGATTGCCTAATGCAATATACCCGACAGGACTGGTACCTAACTTAGATCCAAGGAGAGCGAATGGTGCAGATGTGAACATAAACGTGAAGGACTGGCCCTGGCCCTGGGCGGAGTACTAACACCGGGGTGTAGCAAGATGAGCATGTACAAATATGTATGAATGTCATGACAATAATATCTCAACCATATAGCAGCATTTATCACAAGTCATATCACAATATTGAATACTTGTCAATATAAGCGTAAAAGTGAAGTGACTACGCATTTAGGGAATCTATCAATATGTATAGGTATAAAATAAACTGCCCATTCACAAATACTTCGCCGCTAACTAGCCACGCAACCTAGCAAAGATGGAAACGCCACTAATAATTGCCCCTAAGCACATAAAGGTCCAATTAATAAAACTATATTATAACAATTGAATTTGAGAAAACGGACGTCAAAAACAGATTCAAGACGTCGAATTACCTTAAGAAGGGTCCCGCTTAAATTTTTGAAAAGTCAACAAAAGTCAACATGATGAATATTCCCTGAAGGACGAAATATTTCATCTGGGTTAAGGGTTATTAGGTTGGGTTAGATTAATAGGTTGGACTTAAGGGTTCTAGGCCTAAAGGCCTAAACTAAAAGGGTTTAGGGCTTTAGGGATTGGGTTTGGGGTTTAGGCCTTCACAAATAAGGCCCAAGGCCCTTAATTTAACAAATAAAATAAAAACAAAAGAATTAAAAGGGTTATGGGTTTGGGTTTGGAGTCAAGGGCCAAAGGCCTTCTTCTACTTGGCCCCAAGGGCCTGGGTTTGAAAGGGTAGGGCTTAAAAGCCTGGCCCGAGTCCAACATATGGGTCGCCGGACCCAAAGGAAGAGGAAGGCCGGAAAACTACACAACCTTTAAACGTTCACAACTTCCTCGTTACTCAACGAAATCGAGTTAAACCAAAACGAAAGTTGTAGTTCTCAAAGAGACGAAGAGAATGGTACCTCGCATGACATCTAACTCGCCGTGGTTTGGCCGAAAAATGCCTCGAAAGCCGTCAAACTCACCGGAAACTGGGTAAGATTCAAATGAGTATAACTTCTTCAATACTCAACGAAATTGGGTGAAACAAAAAGGAAAGTTATAGTACTTAGCGAGATGAAGAGATTGATACCTTGCATGCCGGCATACTCACACTGGAAATTGACTCGAAAGGCACGGGTCAAACTTGAACTTCTCAAAACCGAATTGTTTCACGTCAAAACTTCCTCAAACCTTGACTAGGGACCCTAGGGAGTTGCGTAGAGGATTTCCCGAGTCCTAAAACATCTTGACTCAGTTGAAAATACGTCGAACTCAACTTATCCGAGTTCGGACCTTCCGAGGTGGCGAGTCAAAACTCATCCATTCTTAGTTTGGTTGGTATGGTTGTGTTCGTGGAGGTAAGGTGAACACAATGGTAAGGTTTTTAAGCTCGAAAAGTGAAGATTTGGGGTTGGTCTTCCTTGTTGCAGAGAAAAGAGAGTTTCGAGAGGGAGAGATAAATAAGGAAGAGAGAGTGAGCCTTTTTCTGATTGGGGACAGAAGTGAGGGTTGCTTCTGATTGGGTGTGGGTTTTGAGGGATTTGTGGGAAATCAAATTGAAATATTTGATTGGTGAATGGAACCAAATCCACCAATTAAGGAAGGGAAGGATTTTGTACAATTTAAAATGTACAAAATCTGCCTCTTTGACAGTGTTTCGGACACTGTATATTTGTACGCGCGTGTACAAAATATCCATAGTTAACGTACCTTAACAGAGCTTAACTTTTTCGTTACAGATCCGATTCGAGTCTAACATGCGCTCACGCGTACGTAGCAACGAGCACTACGAGGGTATGCTAAAAGAGTATGTCATACATTTCTCTAGGTGATGGTCAACGGAAGTCAAAGTCCTTGCCTCTAGGGCATTTTCGTAAATTCACGATTTTAAAATTATTAAAAATGTAAAATTAGGGACGGGTCGTCACAATCTACCCCCCTTTAAGAAAATTTCATCCCCGAAATTTAAAATCATTTGTTACACAAAACTCAAAGATAGAGAAGAATAAAATATGTGTATGTAACGAAGAAATCAAGTTAGAGTGATTGCACAAAAGGGAAAATGCCATTCTGTCGCAATCGGAGTGCAATGATTCCTCTCTCATGCCTCCAACTCATACTTTCCTTCTTCTTCAATACAATACTATAATATAATGGTTTTCACAAAACAAAACGTCAAAAATATTTATATGTACTAACGTTCCGTCGAAAATACATATATAACAACATAAGGTTTAGGGTAGTGGTATTGATAGTAAAACTGAACATAGGATTTTTTTTTTCTACTACATTCCCTCGTCGCGTACTCCAAAAGTAAGTATATCATATTCTTGGGTCAAGCCCAAGTAATAAATAGGTAAAATACAACAAACACATAAGTAAGTACTAAGTAAGCACTAACATAAAAGAATCTACCAATTTATTTGCTTAACGAATCCAACAAATAAGTCTTTGATATTAAGGTCTGCAGCTCGCGATATCGACAACTCTCTGTAGTCATGATAAGCAAGTAACAAATGATATTATCTATATACTAAAACCTAAACTAAACGTTATTGTTCATTAACAGTAAAGTGGTGAAAATGCCCCTCATTTGTTGCCCAATTCTCAGCCTTCTTCCTTTGTTGCACAGTGAAATTACGTATTTTGGTCATCGTGGGAAGGAAATGAGGCTGGATGTACGCATGTTAGTCATCTAGGAAAAGAAGGAGGCTGGATGTACCGGTGTTGGCCATCTAGGAGGGGAAGGAAGTGTTGGTGATGGTGCAACCACGTTCTCTCTGATCTCTCGACCTCTCTCAAATGTTCCAGTAACTTTTCCACTTGCTCCCCCTTAATCTCAACCTGAAACCAACAAATCCCAAAAACCCTCAAGCCTTCCAACAAATCGAAAAAAAACACCATCTTTGCCGAAAATTTTGAATTTTCTCAGGAATTCTCGACTATTCTTGAGATTTTTTGGTGGGCTTTGGTTCTCCGGTCCCATATGTTAAAGGGTTTTGGCCTTGGTAGCAAATGAATATTGGTGATTTCTAGGGTTTTGTGGTGCTTAATGTTTAGGGATTTAGTTTGGGTTTCTGGGCAAGCAATTTTCAACTTAAATTCAGTACATTTTTTTTCTCAAATTTGTTTGACTGCATGATTTTTTGATCCTTTACTGACTGGTTGTTAAGAAATGTTAGAGTTTTTAGTTGTTTTGATTTCTTTTGAATTTTTTTTTTTAATTTTCAAGCCTTGAATTTTGTAAGGACTTTTTCATTATTTAGAGATGTAGTTTCATCTGGGAAGGAGGCATGTTAGTCATTTGGGAAAGGAATTTTTCTTCCTTTCCTACTTGGGTTAATAAAATTTTTCTGGTTTAAACATTTAGCTATTGGATTGCATGAAATCAATATTTAAAGAATTTTTTGTAAGAGAATGCGTTGATGGAAATTTTTTGCCTAACAAATTTACTCACAGATGCAATTGGCTTGCGACAAGCCTTTTCAACACCAGTATTTAGAGGGAACTTAACCTTAAGGTAATAACCATGCTGAAAAATGCTTGGACTCGGAAGTTATTTGAACACTTTATATAACTGACATAGCTTCCAAATCATTTCAATAATTTCTGATCTACATGAGAGATCGCTGCTACTTACGATAGAGATTTGCATTATCATTATCGCTAATTTCTTTATAAATGATAGAATCACAAATTTATTACAATAGGATTCGCAATTCTCCGCGTACACTTCAGGTTGGCAAACTGTCTACTGGTGACTCTAATGTCCCCACAGGATAAAGCATCAATGGTTGCAAAGATGCTACCATTAAAGCTATGGAGGTAATCTTTTAACTAAACCATGTCGTTGCTTTCTTCGTAGCATATTAGATCTTGGTATCCCTACTTTTTCATGCGAAGGTTAATGGACTGTCACTTATTTGCATATTTGAAATCTAATCTATTGTGTAAATAACCTGGTAAATTGGTATGGTGATATGGATAATCATGACAGTGCTCTTGTATTTTGCAATCCTCGTTACCTTGGAACATTAAAGAAGGGAGGGACGTTGAATCAAGAGACCAATCATAACACAAAATGTGTCAACATCAAAATAAAACTCGTAGAGTACCATATCAACCGCGAAAGGGAGCCAAAGACTCTCCTCAACTATAAAAGACGACCGTTCTCCTACAGTTAATTCCTAATGCCATTATTGTACTTAAACTCGTCATTAGAACTCACTCATAATGATTGTGCTTTGTGAAGTCTAGTTTTATTGTTTGGCTTCCCTTGTTAAATGTAATCAATTGTACCACACATGTTCTCGTTATATTTAGGGTTAAATTGCAACTTTTGGGATCATGCTGCTGGAAATATCACTTCAAGAGCTTAACTTCTCTCATCAAAGGTTTGTTCATTCCTATGTATTTGATGTCATTATTTCCAGTTCATTTTGTCTAGTGGTTCTATGTCGTCAAAACTTCTCGTTGCTATCACGCGAGCTGGGCACACACTTTAAGACAACCCACATGAGCCATATGACTGCTTTTTATTGAAAATGGTTTTTCAGCCTTAGATTTTTCCAATTTGCTTGTACACATAACACGTGGTTTTCCTTGTCCCCCGTCTTGTCTAAAACAAAGCCCCACTATAAAAATTTAATCTAGGGTTCTTTTCAACTTGGCTAGGAGATCTATATTTGTCTGATTATCCAGATCATTGCATATTAGGGTAGCATTGTTTTCGTGATTTTGATCTTTGATTTAGGTCAAGCTTTTCTAGTTTCAAATCGTTGAGCTGACTACTTTTTGGATTCACGTTAGTTTCATCTTTCAAGTGTGTGACTGCTGAAACTGACTAGCCATCAACTTCATCGTAACATCATTTGCATAAGTTGATTTGATTTCGGTGCCATAAGATGAAGAGCTCAGGAGGAGCTGCCACTTCCTGAAGACCGAAGGAATCCATCTCGTGAAAGGGAAGGTTGCACAAGGGTACAAGTTGCTCCATAGATTAGGAACTAGGAATTGAGCTTGTGTGGTTACATTGTAAGAATGTTGATTTCACTAGTGGATTGGACTCAGTGGAAAGTCCCCAGTTTTTTACCCTAGAGGTGAGTTTTTTCCGGCCAAAAACATCCTGTGTGTATTATTGCTTTCCCTGGATTTATTTCTTACATCTTGTATATGATAGATGATCATCTTGACTTGCATATAGACTTGTCCATGCATCTAAGATTATCAAGATTTGCATTTATACTAGACTGGACCTCAATTAACTAGGGACATTTATGTAAACCTAGTTTTTAAATTGATTATTTCCGTCGCTGGTTAATTGACAAACGTGATCTTTGTTGACTAGTGTTGATGACTAGCCAGTCAAGCATATATAGAATTTTAATTACAGGATATTTCACTTGGAACCAATTTCATGCTTGAACGTGTGTATTGTGTAAACTCTTCACTATTAATAAGAACTCATCTACCCTCTATATCTTTACATATTATCCTCACTAGGTGACGGGACTAACTTTGCGAAGGTGACAAACTTGACACTTTACGTCGTTCCATAGTCTCACTTATTTTGTGCATCAACATTATTTGTAAATAGTCTCTTACAAGCAATTGAGCCCGCATGATGCCATCAGTTTTAAAACTGTGTTAAACAGGTGGAACTTATTCAAATCTATTAGCATCCTTATGTTCAACAAAGAATTAAAAATAGGTGTTCATAATACATAGCAAAAGTTTTAAAACTCTTTAATTCTTCTTTCTAAGTAAATTTGACAAATATGTACAATACAATCTTCGACCAATTCAAGCGTACACTTTTTCTTTTCTTCTATCAAAATTGTCATGTAACCCAAAGTCATATGCAAAGTTAGCTAACTGAAAACATTTGTGTTCAATTGTGTAAAAAGTAGAGTACGCTTTAATTGAAAAAATAATCATTAATACAATTAGGCAAGAAGGGAAAGATGATTCTCCTGAGGAGTTAGAAATATTTTGACTTCAACAAGAAGATATTGACAAGGTTTTACATACATACCTGCAAGCTCAAAGCTGCAGTATTATCTAAAAAAAAATTAATAAATAAATAAAATAAAATTATTCCATCTTAAAATTTTATTTGTGGCGTAGCTTATTATTGTCCTTATTAACAAAGGAAAATTAATGAAAAAAGCTTGAAAACTTTGAGCTGTAACGATAACGACAAAATAAAAGGTAAAGTGAATAGTACCAGAATTGACTTTTTAGTGTAAAATTGTGGTTTTTTGTTAAAGTGAACAGTACCATGAGTTTTTCGTTAAAGTTCCCTATTAACAATTACTACCATGTCGAACTGAGTTTCCTTACAACAGGACCTATTAAAATGATAACTTATTACAATGTGAAATTTATTCCTAAATCCAAACAGGGACCGAAACTTTTTATGACTACAAATAAGTTATTCGTTTATAGAGAAAGGTTTTATTGTAGCATTCACAGCACTTATAGCTTTATTGAATTATTGAATCTCAAAGAATGTTTACATTATTGCAAGGAAATACAAATGCATAAGGAATTGAAATATAAATACATAAAAGAAAAAATTATCCACTTAAATGTTTATAATGAACTGTAGCTTTCTTTGAATTTATTCTTCTTAAGCAAATTTTTGAACCAGTGTGCTGAGAGTTTTGGGTATCTTTTCAGCCCATCTTTATAATCCACGTAGTTTAAACCAAATCGGATAGTGTATCCAGAAGTCCATTCAAAGTTGTCTAACAATGTCCATGCAAAGTACCCCTTCACTTTCGCGCCATTTCTGCACACACACACACAAATGTACAAATGGGTTAGGTCAATATAATGATTAAATAACCATAACATAAAAAGGCTAGGCAGTATATAGCCTTAATCATTTTGTTAATAACTACTTACTTGATCGCCGCTTGAAGGTAACACAGGTGACGATAGTAGTAGTCAATTCTACTGGTATCATGAAGGGCCTCTTCAAGTGATAGTTCTGGATTATTCAACTCTGATACACCTATGTGCATATTATTACACAAAAAAAATTAAATTTGGTTCCTTCCTCTAAAACTAAAAGAAAACGTGTAGTTTCACTTTACACCACTATAAATATGTGAAACTTTTGCAATTAATCAAGGCTTAAAAGTTTGTATTACATACCATTCTCAGTAATATAAATGAGTGGATCATTATATTTTTCCTTTGTGTAAAGCACAAGATCGTGAATTCCTTTTGGATATACATATAACCAATCCGAAGCAGCCTGCAACACCATTTGAAGATAATACGTAAATGTTGGGGAAAAAAAACTACTCCTCCAAACGCAAATAGCTCAAAATGATAAATTTGATATTTACCTGTGGACCAATGAGTACTCCATTAAGCTCAGCTGCCACAATATTTACAAACATTAGAATACAATTGGTGTAAATATTAGAATATAATTAAAGTAATTAAGAAGTTAAACTAGGCAAAGAAGTACAAAGAACTTAAGCTATTCAAACTAAGTTTCCTTTTGCACTCACTTGTAAGATCAGCACGAGAATCTGTTACGTAGCTTGCCGGTAGTGAATTGTTCTTGGGTGCACTACTTGTGTATCTAGCAGTATAATAATTTATTCCAAGAAAATCAAATGATCCGTTTAGCAACTTGGATTGTTCTTTTGTGAATTTGGGCAATCTTTTCCCAACAATTGATCGCATGGTGTGTGGATAGTCACCACTTGTTAATGGGTCCAAAAACCTACAAAACATGACAATTCCGGATATTAGCCTAATTATATTATTATATATAAAGAGTAGTGCTAGCTAGGTAGTATCAATGTTTCAATTCATAAGTAAACATGTAATTGGGTTGATATATAATTTAATAAGACACTTGCCATCCAAACATAAAATCCAAAGATCGTAAGGCAGCATCTTTATCTTGCTTTGAATCCGAAGCAGGCTCAAACCAGTCTGACACCAATGTTATCCCTATCAAGCCTTTTTGAGTTGCCTACACAAAAATATGAATTTTGGTTGAACAAATAGGAGCTATGGAAAAAGATACAACCTTTAGATTATCTCACTACAGAGAGTATTCCCTCTTGTATTACAACTCAATAATAATGATTCATATAGAATTCTCAATTAGGAGCCAATAATCTGACCCCAAAAAAAAAGAACAAAAGTTATAGAACCTGATATCTATTCTTGTACAATTCTACAGCTGCTCCATGAGCAAGAAGAAGGTGGTGTGCCACCAAGTATGGTTCAATGGCTGAATCTCCACCGGTGCAGTTTAGGTTTTGCCAAGAAGAGCAGCGTCCCGGTACTTGAGTACCAACAGCATAACCCATGTAACTAAAAGTATATGGCTCATTTTCCGTGAACCAGTGCTTGACTCGATCACCAAATTCCTTATAACAAAGTTCCGCATAGTCTTTAAAATGATCGCTGTAGATACACATTTATGTTACGAATATCAGTATGTATTTTATCAAATTATCACTGAGAGAATAAATTTTGTTCACTTACACAATACGAGGGCTTAAGAAACCACCATATTCATCTTCTAAAGCTTGGGGAACATCCCCATGAAAGAGTGTCACAAATGGCTTTAATCCTATATATACATGATCAGTAAAATCAAATTAAAAGTCTGATTGAATGATGTTCTAAAAATTCATGTAATAATTGTTTAAGGTAGGATGATTAACCATTGCGTAGGAGTTCATCGATGAGATTGTTGTAATAATCAATTCCTTTTATGTTAACGCCACCACTTAACGTTCCATCTAATTAGAACAAAAATAACAAGAAAAATAAGGGTTATACAGTAGATAACTCGATCACATTAATTTAGTTAAAAGTATATAAAGAGAATAATTTTCTCGTAGGACAATTAATTCTTATGCACAATATATATTGACATTGGTCCCAACCAAATATGAGGATGTGGAGCAACTTACTTGGTAATAATCTGGACCATGAAATAGAGAATCGGTAAGCATCCAACTCCATATCCTTCATAATCCCCACATCTTCCTAGAATGACAAAAGGATATATATCATAATAAGAAAAAAGTTTAAAATTAAATATTGAGGATCTCATTATATTGTGCTTTTTATAAAGGCTCCCATTTAATATGTTAACATGTGCTCTTCAAGTATAAACGGTCAAGAGAATAAAGTGATGAGATTCTAGACCTTATAGCGGTGATATTGATCAATAGCAACGTCTCCGTTACTGCCATCGGCGATTTTTTCTGCACTTATTCAAAAACATAATGGTGAAATCCATATCATATGCAAAGTACTTTATGTGAGTGCGTATTGATGAAGTATATACATATATTGTACATATCACATGACCACGTACTATTTGTCTCCCAACAAAGTGCATGGTTATCAGAGGGGTTGGAGTTTTTTAGGTATACTTGTCCTCATGAAGAAAAGAATGAGGTGCTAATTATACTCCTTTGAAATGAAGTAGCTAAAGTTTTCATATTACCAATTGATTAAAACACAGACCTGGATGTTTGTGGGTGTAGGTATCCCATATGCTTGGTCCTCTTCCATCTTCTTTTACTGCACCTTCATACTGAAATATACATACATGCATATTCGTAAGTGTACTACCACACACGCAAGGAAGATGTCAACATTATAATTCATGCATGGATGCTAACTGCATGTATAAAATATACCAATAAAATGGTAAATAATCCCAGAAGATATATATAATACACATATATATTGACCTGGTAAGATGCAGAACCTGTGCCAAATATGAACCCTGGTTCAAAACTGTTGCGATTGAGAAATTCGCAATGAACAGGTGGATCCGTATTAGCAGCTTTGCTATTTGTCAATGCAAAGCCAATGAGTAGCAGCACACCAAGGAGCAAAGATCTTGAATATTTCATTGCCATAACTTGGGAATTTTGATATCGATCGAGATAATTAAGTTGTCTCTTCCTGGAATATTGCATGGGGTTTATATAGAGGAAGGGAGGAAGGGATATGGTGTCTACGTACTTGCTCATGAGAATAGTAAAGGGTTAAAATTCGAATTGAATTTTGAAGTCCTAGTTTAAAGACCAGGTCATGGTCTGCAGCTTAAAAGAAAGCACGTTTCATGGGAAAGGGATCCTCTCTGGTTCCCTTCCACCAAATCCACCAATCAGGACCCTTGAAATTTGATCCAACGGCTAAAGTTATTATAACTTTTAAAGGGGGCCCTGTTTTTAGCCGTTTGATCAAATTTCAAGAGTCCGGATTGGTGGAATTGGTGGAAGGGACCCGGAGAGAATCCTTTTCCCGTTTCATGAACCCAAAAGTTGCGTATGTACGTAAAAGAATGGATAATCCTTGCATTCCACCAACGAGGAATGCACATGTTCTACAAATTTTACATTGGGATGATTCAGTTTCTTAATATTTATTTGAAGATCATCTAAACAAAAAGAATTATTCGAATTTGAGATCGTTTAGTCATCTAAATATATGAATCATATTGACGGTGTAGACACCAAGTAAAAGATTTATAATGAACCATTCATTATATTGATACATTTAGATGACTAAACAGTCTTCAATTTGAACAGTGTTTTGTTTATATGATATCCAAATTGAGATTAAGAATAGGTAGGACTTGTGATTATGTGAAAAGTAAGATAAAGTACACAACTCTTCGATCGATCTCATCTTAATTTGAAATGATCAAATACCCTTGAGTTTTCCAACAAGAGAAAAATATTATCTGCGTTCGGAAACAAAGAGTCATTTTTCTGCATTTTTATATTATGTCTGCGAACTGTTGAAGGCTTCAATACCCAATACCCATTCTGAAGGTCAATATAAAAAAGTTGAGTACGGACGAGTTTAATAATGTAATATGAGTCAACTTGAAGCCATAACTTCTGAAGGTCAATATGGACGATCAGTGATGAGATTTTTCGTATGCGCCAGGCTCCAGCTACAGAGACTTGTTCAAACAGTAGAAAATTATTTGATCCAATAAAAAAGTAGATATTTATGACCCGAATTCTTTACGTAAGTACATAACCGATAAGGTTGAAGAATTTAATCTTTGAATTAAATCCTGATCTTTTTCTTCTTGTTAGAAGTTTAATATTGAATGCGTCCTGTTATCAAGGGCGAACCTATTATGGCGCAAAGAGGACGGCCGCCCCTCTTCTAGCCGGAAAAGAAGCCCAGGAGTCTGATTTTCTGTGCTGCCACACCTCTGGTTCTATCGGAAATGAGGTCTGGTTTGCTGAAGGAGGAGGAGCCTCCTTGTCCCAACGAAGAAGATGATGCAGAGAGACTCATTTTCTCTCTCCCTCGTGGCAAAGTAACATTTTTGTCTTCTTTGGTTGTCATCCTATGAGCTTCTGCCACCTTCAATACTATTCACTAAAGGCCTTATGAATTGGGAGGTGATATATATATATATATGCCGACAAAAATAGTGATAGTATTATTGTTCCGTTTAAGAAATAGTTAGTTTTTAGTTTACGAAACAGTGATAGTACTATTGTTCGTTTGATTAATAGTCAATGTTTAGTTTACGAAACAATGATAGTACTAGTGTTCCGTTTAAGAAATAGTCAGTGTTTAGTTTACGAAACAGTGATAGTACTAGTGTTCCGTTTGAGAAATAATCAGTGTTTTGTTTACGAAACAGTGATAGTACTAGTGTTCCGTTTAATAAATTGTCAGTGTTTAATTTACGAAACAGTGATAGTACTAGTGTTCGTTTGATAAATAGTCAATGTTTAGTTTACGAAACAGTGATAGTACTAGTGTTCTGTTTAAGAATTAGTCAATGTTTAGTTTACGAAACAGTGATAGTACTATTGTTCGTTTGATAAATAGTGTTCATTTGATAAATAGTCAGTGTTTAGTTTACGAAACAATGATAGTACTAGTGTTCCGTTTAAGAAATAGTCAGTGTTTAGTTTACGAAATAGTGATAGTACTAGTGAATCAAAGACTCTTAATATGGTGATTCGAAAAAATGGTGAATTCGAATGGAATTGAAAATGAAAACAGAGATTAGGAAGCAACGAACAATTCAACTTGTGATACGGAAGCACTCCATACTCAAGCTGTAAAGGGCTGCAAAGAAGAGACCACCGAAACAGTGGCAATATGAAAAGAAAATTTACAAAACGAAAACATAATACTAAGAATAATTGACAAGGAACAAAAACCAAAGTTGAGATGAATTGAGCTACAAGGAAAGCACTTCACCCTTGCAATTTTCCAAGATAGTTAAAAGATAAAATGTGCGCATGCATCATTGAGAGGGTTCTCGGATATACTATTCTTAAATTGAACATTATATTATTACTATTTCTTAAAGTGAACCTAGAACTGAGCACGAGTACTATCACTATGCATGAAACAAAAACACAATTACAGGGCACCTACAGATACAACAATAACACCACATAAATTTTCATGCACAAATCCATGATTTTCATTCACAAAAAGATGTCAAACCTTCCAAAAACACATGTGTGCTCAGATTATAGTCAGTGCAGTCAAATGTAATTTCGCAAACCAGACCAGACATTGAATCTACATCATAGATATAGTCGCCTAAAACCACTGCCCTACCGGAAATACCAAAAAACCTGTTGGGTTTAGATACACAATGCCACTTTTTCTCATGCACATGATAGGCAAATAATCTGTTGCTAATCAAAACCAAAATATGACCGCTGCAGACTGCATAACCAGCTACAGTGTCATGTAGATTATGACGAAGATCGGGGGGAATTCTTGGCAGATCTCTCCAAGTGTCAGAACCGAGATGATAACACTGAAAGGGGCTCGACAGCTCCCCATGGACCTTTGGCTGTGCAAGGTAATAACGGTTGTCATAGGCCGAAATGAGAGCTCCACATGGTTCCAGTGAATCAGGGGCCTTAAATTTACCTGTTAACTTGTGATGAGGGTCAAAAGTACGTCCCATAGACAACCACTTGGTGGAGGTGCCTGTTCCCAAATCGCTTTCCCATACAGGCAACAACATATATAACTTCCCCTTGAACCAATGACTTAACAAGACACGACCTGAGGGGAAAATCCAACTGTATCTACCCTTGTCTTGATCACCATGCTTGCCACAATCACCACCGCCGTTGGGTTGTGATACTTGATATAACTCAGCTTCCCCATTTTTATTCGTGAAACACTCCACTAATACAAAAACAGATTTAGTATCCATGAACACGAAGATGGAACAGGTTTTTACACGAAGATGGAACATATTTAGTATTTTAATTTAGTTGGATTACATAATATCAACTAAAATGGAAAATGTTTTTACAGAATAATTCTTGAAAAATCGAAAAAAAAAAACAGAGAGGAAGAAGAATTACATAATATCAATCCTAATTTAGCAACGGTTTGAGAATTTTGAGTACCTTTTTGTTGATTGATGAGGCTTCGATCAGAATCGGACTTGGAATTGGGGATTTTAGAGAGGGAAGAAGGTGAGCGGAGAGAGAGGGAGAGAGGGGGTGGACGGGAATTAGGTTGTCAAGTGTGAAAATAGATAGCAATTGGATCAATTTGTACGGGAGTACTTGGAGAAATTTGAAATGGAGGATCAGATGTATATCTATTACATACTTCTTTTGAATGGGCATAGTATGGAAATGACCTCCATGGGCGCAGTCGCGCAGAGCTTAGCAACGACATTCGTCAAACCTAACGTTGGAGCAAGACTGATGTTAGGGGGTAAAACCGGTAGTTCGATAAATTATTTTGTTTGGGCCAATCTTAATGGGCTGGTTTGACATTAGGTTTTGTCCTAACCATTAAATAAAACTATTACCTGGTTTTTGGTTAAAATTCAAAATATTGAAGCCCTTTTCATTAGTTTTCCTATATATATATGCCGACAAAAAAATCGGGAGGTGTGGCGCCAGATATATTACATCAGTTACCACTTGCATGTCTACATCACTTAGGGGTGGTTTGGGAGTGAGGTGCTTAAAAAAAAAGCACCCATGAAAAAAAGCTGTGAGGGTTTTAGGTGTTTGGTAAACTGAAAAAAAAAAAGGCTTATTTTGGAAGCTGCTGTGAGAATAAGCTGAAATCAAAGGAAAAAGTTGAAGCTGCTATTTGCAGCTTTGGAAAACTGGCTTTTTTTCAAAGCACACGGAGCTACAGTGCTCCTTTAAAGAAAAGACCCACTATCAGACTGCTTTTTTTTCCAAAAGCACTTTTACAAAAAAGTTTACCAAACACTCTACTGATTTATTTCACAGCCGCTTATTCTCACAGCACAGCCGCTTATTCTCATAGCAGCTTTTTTTCAAAGCACATCAATACCAAACCAGCCCTTAGCCTATGCTTTTTAGCTTTGGTCTGGAATTGTGATGTTTTTTTTAAAAAAAAATATAGCTTATTAAAAAATTTTAAATATTAAATGTGTTTGACAAAACAAAAAAGAAATATTTTGTATAAAAAATCTGTTGGCAATGATTGTGAAAAAGTATAGAAAGGAAAAGTCTACCATGTTTCTAAAAGCAATGTCTTTTTTCAAAATATCGTGAGCTACTACTTGAATTTTCATCTCATACCGTCAAATTACTAAGACACTAATTAAAGCAAAAATTCTAACATGTTTATATGTTGTATGTTAAATAAACCCAAACTCCTAATTTAAGTATAATTTTTTCATTGTAATTAGACACTTATTTATATAATATATAATAATTTACTTAAATCTGCCTAGTCCGTCTATGCCTCACCTAAGCGCTAATGCCCAATCAGGTGTCCAACTAGCACATAACTTTGTTGCTGTTGCGCTCGACGTTTCTCTTTTATTCCCTGGAAAACCAACAAAACAACGCCATTTAGGTGTTTAATTAAAAATAAATAAATTATACCTCTTCAGTCTTCACCCGTTTCCCTCTTTTAAACTCCACAAATTAGCGCACACCCTGTGGTATGACTGTGACATGCAGGACGTTACTTTCAATTCATGCGTTTCGAAGAGGTAATACGAATTTATAGTCCTATGCCTTTCTAGAAATTAGTAGCAGGAAAACTATATTGCTAGCATACTCACTCCGGATTTCGGTTATTGTATGCGTTGTTATTCAATTTTGGTTTTGATAAGGTATACTGCAGTGTTAGAAGCTTTTCCCCAAAAATCATAAGGTAGATTCTTATCAAGTAACATGCCTTTAGCCATTTCAATAATGGTCATGTTCTTCCTCTCAGCAACACCATTTTGTTTACGGGAATAAGCCACTGTTAGTTGCCTTTCAAGGCCTAGATCATCACAGAAGCTTTGAAACTCTAGAGAAGTATATTCTCATCCTCAGTCACGTCTCGATTTATGAATTTGATAACCACTTTCAAGCTGAACCATAGCTTTAAAGCTTTTAAATACACATAATACGCCTGACTTAGGCTTCAAGAAATATAGTTAGCACATTCTGGTATGGTCATCAATAAATATCATAAAGTGTCTATTTCCACCAAGTGTAGCGACCTGCATAGGACTACATACATCAGAGTGTATCAACTTCAATGGCTTATTTGCTTTCCAAGTCATTTCCTTATTGAATGCCTCTCAGTGATGTTTTCCTACAATGCATCCTTCAGAGACAACATTTGATTTCTTCAATTTAGATAGGCATAATACCATTTCCTTATCAGCCAACATATGCAAACTCTGAAAATTCAAGTGACCAAATCTTTTGTGCCACTCTCAAGAGTCTTCTTCAGCTATTGCTTTCAATGCAGATGGCATTATATCCTTCATGATGAGAGGAAAACATATGTTTCCTGTCATTTGTACTGCGACCACATGTCTTTCAAGGCTTCTATCTTTAAATATTTCAACTTTATCATCTCTAAACAATAAGAAATATTCATTGTCTAGCATTTGGCCTACACTTAGCAAGTTTTTATCTAAATCAGGAACAAGCATAACCTCTTTGATATGCCTCGTACTATTTTTGGTTTCAATCACCAAGGTTCCTTTTGCAATAGCTTGTAATATCTGTATGTTTCCCATCTTAAGCCATGCAGTGCCACTTAGTACTACAGTCTAGTGGTATTTCTCTTCACTTTTAACCACTATTCTTAAAATCCTCGCCTAGCGCCGCCTAGGCACTAGGCTGCTGGCCACCGCCCCGATTAATGCCTAAGCATTTGAAAATTAAGAAAGGGTGCCTAGACCTGATGAGGCACCCACCTAGACTACCTAGGCACCTACCTAGGTTGGGACTACTTAAACAGAAAATAGATAACTTTCATTTTCTATTTTACTTTTTTCAATAAATTGGAAGAGACTTGTTGAATAGTTAAATGAACAAACACTACATGCTTGCTCCCCATGTTTTCATTATGTTCCAATACTTCATAATTATATGTCATTCTATTTTGTAGTTTATGATGAAATTATATATATTTTAAGTGCAAACGGGACACTTATTTACACGAAACATAATAAATTTACTTAAATCCACCTAGTCCGCCTAGGCACCTAGACCGCCTAGCCGCCTAGGCGCTAGGCTCCAGCCCGACGCCCGACTAGAGCCTAACGTTTTTTAGAACCTTGCTTGTAAGTAAGAGGTCTTAGATTTGATTCTCGCCAAAGGTGAATTTGAACCTCATTATTGTTAGCCCATTCTGAAGATAAGCACACCTCATGCCCCTTAGTGTATAGTTAATATCGGTTGTTTAAAAAAAAAAAGTCATGTAGGCACATTTCTGTCTTCATCAATCAACATCGACTCATGTAAATTCATGTGATTGCTATATCCATTATCTATATACCAGACATGTTCATTCTTGACAGTTGTTGCGGAATCGCAAGCAAAGAACATACTAGTGCCTTTTTCCCCCTCCTTGACATAATGAACCAGTTTGACCATTTTACTCCTACAATCTTTGGCAATATGCCCAAACTTATCACATTTGTGACACTTTGGATTTAAACCAGCAATCACCAAAATGTAAATTGGCACAAATCTTGCAATCTCCTTTACTACCATTGTTCTTTACAATCACATTTGGCTTCTCATTTTGTTTCACATAGTGTTTCTTCTACTACTTATTCTTCCAAGGCTTCTTGCCTTTATAACCACCAACTTGTGAGTTCTCTTTTGGTTGAATACTTACGCTACTAAATGATCTTTCATTCACCTCTCCATCTTTCAGCATGTCTCATTCATCTTTGCTCAAAACCTTTGGGTGTTGTTGTAGACTCAGTTGGATCAATCTCACTGATTTTCTTTGTACCCTCAATAAAAGATACAATAGTAACATAAGTAGGAGTTAGGCTAATGTACAGCTTCTCTACCATAATTTTATTTAACAAATCCTCTCCGTGCATTTTCATTTGACTCACCAAAGCAAACAATCTAGTCAAATAATCAAACAGAGATTCACCATTACTCATTCTAGCATTCTCAAAATCAAGACGAATACCTTGTAATTTCATTGCCATGACCTGATAATCGCCTTTGTATTCCTGCTTCAACACATCCCAAGCTTTGTTAAATGTCTCCTGATTTGCAATCCTGAAAAAATTCCCGCCACTCACTGTACTTTGAATTAACCTCAGGGCTTTTGCATATCTGGAAATAAGATCCTGAGCAACAATCAGCTACTTCCCATCCATTTGCTTCTCATATGAGGGAAGTTCATAGCCATTTTCAGCACAACCCAAGAGATTGTGAGACTTGAAGATAGTCATCATTCGACACACAAAAATTATTGAAGATCAGCTCCATATCCAGACATTTTGTTCCTCAATTTACTTGAGCTCTTAGTTGAAAGCTCAAAGAACATTTCTCAGATCATGCCCCTTGATTCAATTCGAACCTAGCTCTGAGGCCATGTTAGTGTGTTCAGGGGTGAAATCACTGAGAATGTGATCGCTGAATTGTAGATAAATGGAAGAAAGAAGGTCACCAATGTAATCTCTCAAGAATATATCTACATTGGATTCTCTCGTTCTCTAAAATCTGTTCAAAAGAAAGCATGAGGAGCGTGTGATATAGCTGTTTCTAGGCATCACACCTCAATAACAACGGCACACATGAGTTGCACATGATCAAATTAAATCAGTTATAAAACAAGACATGTGGCACAATCTACATCATTTAGATGTTATAATTGCGACCATCCATTAGAAACTTTGCGAACTTAAACTTCAAAAAAAAATCCAGAGATTTTTTTTTTTGGTCAAACTATAGATTTGTTAGATTAGATGTTAGATTAAGGAGCCGACAGGGTTTGAACTTGTTGTAAATATTTGCGATAACGATGCTACTTCTCCTACAACCAATCACATAAAATAATATTAGTATATCACAATTTTATCACCTCAATTTATTAAATAAAATAAACCAAATAAAATAAAATACTTAACTTTTGTAGGTAGAGAACGTTCTTTGTCGATCCTCAATTAGAACAAGATTTTAGGTTGAGGTGTGTAGTCACTGTCCTTAAGAGTAGATTTTGCCCCTCTAAGACAATGTCTCGGTGTAGCAGGTTATGGCACCCTACCATCCAGGATACAACAACCTATAATCATCGTAAGCGTACACTCGCAATACTTGGATCGTACAAACAACTTGATTTTCCTTTGGCATATGAGAGATGAAATTATAATAGCATTTGAGATAATACAATAAATCAAGAGAGGAGAGGAAGGTGGGATTCCTTTAATTAGGTGAGGTTTGTAGGAAAGAAAATATTTGAAGTCCAATAGCAAAAGGAGTAGTCTAGGTAAAGATCAACATAATCCTTACGGCATGAAGAGTTGTTTTTATATAGAACATTAGAAAGGTAAACATGATCCTTGCGCAAAGGTCGTGAAAAAAGATCTCATGCGACGAAGAAGTGCCCATTTGTTGCGGGAAAGGTATACGGACAAAGGCTTTCGTCGCATGATATAAAAGGGTACAAGCGTGCTTTGTGACGAGAATTTTTGGAGACGTCTAAAATTCGTCTCGAAAATCTTTGCGCGACGAAACATGTAACACGTGCGTGGTTTTGCGCGTCGACATGTCTGCGTCGCGCAAGTGTAATTTTTAATAAAAAATAATAATAATAAATAGAATAAAAGGAATATTATTCAAAATATATATTTCATACAATTGACAAAAAAAAACAAATTAATGAATAAAAAACAATTTTTTTATAATATAAATAAAAATGTACATACAAATACAAAGTTTATATTTGATGACAATTTGAAATAAAAATGTACATACAAATAAAAATGCGAACTCCTGAAGCGACTAACCCTTCTCCACCATAGTCGCCTGTGAAAAAAACATAGATTATTAATAGAAAACAATTTGAAATAATTACTATAAATCTTTAATGCATAAGAAATTGCTTACATGAAGTGACTCGGTCAACTCATCTCAGGCTGAACATAAACGTTAGCAAAGACGTCGATCTCCGGGAATTTTGAACCCTCCTGAAATAGAAAAAGATAAGGAAAATTTTAGTACGAAAACAAACAAAAAAAATTATTAGCGACATCTTAAAATTGGAAATAAATGATGTAATATATACCTTCCGCCACGCCTCCATCCTATATGAGAACGGCCTTGAACCCGAATGGTGGAAAAGAGTCTTATTCTCCCGATTGCCCTTGTTCGCCTTCGCCTTCTTCTATTATACACAAAATAAACATATTAGTTGTAATATTTAAAGAACATAAAAAATTTAAAAAAAATCATAATAAACATTAGTAAATTTTTTTAAAAGTAACATGAAAGAAGTCCTAATTAAAAACCCACCACATAGCCCGGCTCCTGAAAATGACCCCAAAGCCATCCCAATTATCTTGCCGGTCTTCAAGCTCGTTCGGGCAACCCTCCCCGAGAGCGACCTACGGATCACTAAACATCTCGAAATACTGGTGCAAGTCACTCTTCCACTGCTTATAGCGTTCAGAGTATAGCCGATTGAGGTACGCCAACATGTCCTCGTTGATGTCTTCCAAATTGTAGTTTGTCTACATGTAACAAATATTATGAAAGTATTAGTAATAAAAGACATTACTAAATATAAATATATAAATTTTAGATGAAAAGCATTAAAAAGGCAAAAATACTTACTAACAATTGATTGCGCACCATGTTCTTCACCTTCTCCGGCATCGCCTTCCAAGACTTCCATCGCATAGGGCAAAAGGTCCGCATGACGTGCCCAATGTCATGGGCCAATGCACTATGCTACTCCGTCGTTGGTGCTGTCCGATGTCGCTCATCATATCTGATTGTGATAAGATCGTTGGTCACACGGGTGACCTTCGCCGTCTTCAATTGCCGACAAGGTCCTCGGGTGTTTTTCTTGGCTGCAAAGAAATGAAAAATTAACGTTAACCCAAAACTAATAACAAATCATACTAAAATTTCTGCATAACCTCCCTATAATGAAAACATTTCCCAAAACCCTGAAAATAACATAAACAATATACGTATCCAACACAATGATCACAACAATTTAATAATAGGTTCGGAATGATGACAACAATAAACAATATATATATATATATAAGATACCTTTTTAATCCGTAAATGACATAACTTAACAAACTAAACCTAAAATAACAAAACTAAGTTAACATGGGAATGAGGGAGTAAATTAGAATAGTATACCTAGCTGTGTACCGGAGGCATTGGTTGTGGATCCCGATGGCGACATGTGGTCTGGAGTGCGGGGGCACTGGTGAGCACGCCGGGCGCTAACAGGTAGCACCACCGAAGAAGTCGATTATGTCGATGCCTGTAGGACTGGAGGACCAATTGGGTCCACCGGATTCATTGACCTATGGTCCATCTATACCGAAGCAGTGGCGGCAGTAGTAGGTGTAGTCGTCGATCAAGGTGTAGAAGTTATCGCCTTCCGGGTTCTAATGAGCTATTACATCTACAAAATTGGAAATAAATTTGTTACATTACAAAGATTTAAATTACCGTACACATGCATAATAATTTCTACTTAAATTTAAAACGAAATTTAAAAACCCTAATTCTAAAGCCAATTCAAGTTTGGCAGAAACAAAACTTTAAACAAATCTACTATACACAAACTAATCAATGTCAGATAGGATTAGTGGCAGATCCAAGATTTTAACTTAGGATGGTCCCAATATAAAAGCTCCAAATAAAAAAAAAGGGCTAATTGCCTAGTCTATAAGACTATAAAACTCCATGTGCCTCTATCCATTTGAACTGTAAAATAGGTAAAATTCGAGTAAAAATTGCAACTAGGCTGAAAGCATGCTATTCATATGCAGCATCACTGATGCAGCATCAGTAGGTGTAGCATCATTGATGCACCATCAGTAGGTGCAGCATCAGTAAATGCAGCATCATAACAGGATGGCAAAATTATTTAATGGACAGAGTCAAAAAGAGTACAAACTACAAACCTCTTCGACCAAGAAGAAGAGGACCAGCGGCTAGCCTCCAGAGTCCAGACCAGAGCTTTTCAAGGAGAAAAAAATGCAGATTTTCACCAGAGATGTCATCGACTCGTCGCCCCGCCCGTTGGTACAATAGTGAACAGAAACTAAAGTGCACCAGAGAGTTGATCGATGCCGTAAGGAACAGGAGCGGGCCGAGCGGCAGACGATTAGGTATTATTGTTAAAGTGAAGGTTCTGAATGCTGAAGGAGTTAATTGCTCTATCATGTGAGGGTTCTCATGTGACTCGTGAGTGAGGTTTTAAATTTTTTTAATGACTTGGCTCAAAACGAAGTCGTTTTGGACAAGTCATTTTGAAAAAAAATTGGCTTTCTTCTTTCTCCTCCTGAAATGCACAGCCTAATTGAGTTAATCTATTCAATTATTTAAAAACTCAAACAGGAATTAAAGCCTAATTGAGTCCGAATACATAACTTATAAAAAAAAACCTTAAATTTAAATAGTGTCCTCAAAAACAGAAATTTAAAACTACTATTTCGATGGTGCTCCATTCTGCTCGACGTCATAGCGCCATCGGTTGTAACCTCCCTCCAACGCCGCCTCCATCAACTCTTCGTTCGTATCATCATCAAGAGTATACTTACACTGTTACACATATATGCAAACAATTAATTCCAACATATAACAAAAAAAATTCACAAAATTAATTATTGATCAATCAACAGCATAATTACTAATAATTCATCCATCACCACCTTCTGGACACTGTCGGGCACATATTTCCAAGAACGCCACTCAGCAGTAGGACAATTATTCCCCATGGCTACAACAATCGCATGCGTGAACTCCACATGTTGTCTCAAATCATACGGGTTAGCGGGCATGCTCTCATCCTAGTTTTTATCCTCCATCACAGCCCGAACATAATTGTGAAGAATAAGGATAGTAGAATGGCATATATAAAGGAAGGTTAGGGACTTTGCGCGACAAATGGCATATATATAGAAAGGTTAGGGACTTTGCACGACAAATGCTTTGTCGCGCAAACATCGACGCTAAATACAGTATTGATTCCTCTTATTCACATGCACTGAATTGTCAGGAAAAACTGACAGTGACTTGCGTGACGAGTCTTTTGTCACGTAAAGATTCACCCTTCGTCGCTCATGTTTTTCGCACCAAAAAATTGCTCGCGATTTTTCTTACTGACTTTGCACGACAAGTGTATTGTTTTCGTCGGGCAAAGTTTGTTTGCGCGACAAAGTTATGCGTCGCGCAAAGTTGACCTTTCTTGTGCGACTAATATCCTCTTCCATCGCGCAAAACTATCTTGCGCGATGATTTTTTCATTGTCGCGCAAGTAGTTTTTTCTACTAGTGAAGTATATTGATGTGGCCATTTCCATCGTAACTACTTACATATTTTGTAGTAAACTTTTCTCTCCGTTGTATGTCTCTACAGGTTTTTTATCTACAGCTTCCTGTGAATTAAGTCTTGAACTTTTGATTGAAACTTTCTTAGAGTTTTTAACATTTTTCTTATTACTGCTTTTGTTTTAGAATTTTCTTTTGTATGATTTTTATGGGATGTTTATTTGTGTAGGCACATGGATGATCACAACATTCCCACTCGGATGAACACAGGAGAGTTCAGAAAGAGCTTTCAAGTGCTACTAAGAAGGTAAAGTAGAATATGCATTCCTTTTTCCTTATTGCTTCCATGTTGGTGGGTATGGAGTTTCCTTACAAATATTTTAATCTGAACTATTGTATACCACTGTCAATATCTTTATTATTATCCCAATTCTCATCATATGATAATCAAGTTAAAAGTAATGCATGCTCAAAGCATTGGTTGTAGCATAACTGGTAAAATGAGGGTTTTTTTATGGCAAGAAATGGGGTGATTGGTCCTAAGAGAACCAAAGAGGATGTTAACATTATTATGTGATGATATTTAGGGATATATGATTATGTACTTAAAATTGAACATAAAGCATCTGCCCATGTCCAAGATAATAATTGTTATGTGCTGTTGAGAAGGATTAGATAATGTTTTCACTTTTTATTATAGTGGAGCTTTCTTTTTCATTGTTATAAAGCTGCGGTACAGAACTTTGTGACTTTTTCTGCATAGGTTGATATAATTCATCTGTAATTTATTATTATAATAGTGGCTGTCAGTGTAGGGGATTATCATTTTAAGCAATGCTTAACTAAAACTGCTATATCGTATTGTATCAATTTTGGAATTAAATGATAATTAGAGATCACAAAGAGCGATGAAACCATCTTTAATGGTGGTTAAGAATTTTGCTATAACATGATTCTTTCCTCTCTGATCTTGGCTTCCAGTTTCTCAGAAAAAGTTCATACTTTTTTTCCTTCAACAAAACAGCTCAAATTCCAAATTTATCCAACAATTTACTGATTTTGTAGGGTATTTTTTTTTTGTTTAGACTTATTTTCTTAAAACATATGACCTAAATTTTTATCCTGGAGAGAAGAGCTTATGCATTGACTTCGTTGAGTGTTGTCTGCAAGAAAAAGTTACAGATTACATCATTTCATTAGTATTTAATTTTACCTTCAACCTCGCAAATTTTTATTATTTAGTGAAATGACACAAACTTTCTTTTTATGCAGAAACCTTTAGTTAACTTGGAAATTTTCTATTTCACCCACTGATAAATGCCAATGCCAACAGGCAAAGGTGTAGTTAATTGTAAAAACTTCTTCAATATTCTTAGACATATCCTGATAATACTAAACATAATTAGAAAAAATTAATTTATATTCAGAATATATGTTTACAAAATAGCTCCCACATATGTATACATTATTTGTCATTCCTTACTGGTGATTTATACTTTTTAAACAATTATCTGTTTGTAAATAGTGATTTAGTGTTTACAGTTTTACTTTTACATTTTAAGGTCTTGAAATAAATCTGTACACTTATTAAATTTATTAGAAGCTTTAAATGAATTGTGGTTTTCTTCTAACTGAGGTTCAAATTCATTGTTACTTTTGGTTTTGAAGTGTTTCCCAATTGGGAATTGGCTACTCTTTATTTGGTTCTCAGTGAAAAAAAACTTAGGTTTTCTAGGTGATTAGTCAGCTAGCTACATCACAATATTTACTCTCAGTGTTGGTTTATCTGAAGTATAATGAGGGGACACAATTAGACATTAAGATTGAGAAAATTGGGTGCCAAACATTTTCATCCTACTACAGCTTTTCTAAAGATTTTATTCAGTAGCACATTTACAAAATAGTATTTTCAAATTAATTAACAATCTCTTTACAAACACATTAACAAACATCTATACACACATGCATTTGGGTTGAAGCACAGTTAAGAATCTTGAAACAAGGGAATTCAATCATTTTAGAGGATAAGGTTAACCTGTGATCATATAGTTACATTTTGATAAAACCCGGTTGAAAATTTTCAGTTTCTTATTATTAATTTATTTTTATTTTTATTTAGATTCTTTTTATCAATTTGTTTTATTTTGTTAGAAAATTAGGTCTTTATTTATTTGTTTGGTACAAGTTTTCTCTTAAGGTTTAAATAAGATTGTTAAATTAGTTTTGTTGCTTTGCAGCATAGTTTATTTGCATTTTTAATGAACGAATTTCAGTTTGTAACGCTTCGGTTCTTTCATTTGCAGGTATTTAACTGTTGCGTTTCTAAATTTTTTACTCCAATGATTAAAAAGAGGCTTTTGTAAACTGGGAAAAACTCCTGCATGTATTGTTTCTATCACATAAAACTATACCTTCTCAGCCATATTGTTTCTATGGCATAAAATTATTGCCACACAATCAAAGTATATAGTAGAGACATAGGTACAAGCCACCTTGGAAATAAAGTATGGTTATTAATATTTAATTAATTAATTGATAAAAGTTGGTGATCCTGATTTAAGGCTGCACAAACTAAATTTGTTGAGGGTAGACTCAAATTTGGGTAAAAACCACAAATCTCTAATTCTTTTTAATTTTTGTTTATTGCAGCTTCAGTTTATTCTAAAGCCATGTTTATGGAAGAAAAAACGAACTCCCAACTATGAAATCCAAGAAAGGCAGTAATCTTCTCTTTCTTTGTCAACTTATTAAAAAATGATTTCCTAACCATTGTTGTTTACACTTTTTAGCTTACAGTGTCAAGAAGTTGTTCATTATCTGATTGACCCTAGCCTTTGTTGCCACCACAACTGATACACATTTCAATTCATTTTCTGTAAGTAATGTCTCGGTCTTTCTCCATATTTCGGGAATTCAATCTGCTGTGCTTTCTACACCCACAAAACTGTTCTATACATAATATCTCATTAACACGGCCAGGATCCAGTTTTAGTTTCTTTGGACCACATTTTTCTATTAGCTAAACCTCAAACTCCGGCTAAGAGTTGAAATTTGTCTCTAAATTGTTCAAACTATTGTTCTGATGTTCCGGATCTTTAATTTTTTGTGTGCTCTTAAGCCCAAATACATAAACATCCATCTACTCTTATATTTTTTAGGTATTTTAAGAATAACCCTTCCTTACTTTTTTTTTACGATTTTGTATCATATGGTATGAATCAACATTTCCCCTGCTATGTTGCAAATGATTTTACATTTCTTGGTAAAAAAGTTGTTAAACAATGTGGTCAGCTTTTTGACATTTTGTTATACAGTTTCATATGTAGAATTTGCAAGTTTGAATCATGTTTTTCTTTTCAGTTATATGTTTGAGATACTGCATTCTCCAACTAAGCTGTTGTAAAGCTTTTGTATAAAACTTTTAGTTGCTGAAAGTGTTTGATCCATTCTAGCAATTACTGTACTAAATTATGTCTAATTTTTGAATGCCCTACCAAAATAAACAAATCATTTTAGTTAGTTTAGGCGAAATCATATAAATTTTAACATTAGTATTTTAGCTGTTGTGCATATATCTCAAAATAACACTTATCTTTTGTGTCTTTTATAAATTTGTATTATTGTGTCTTTCATATATAACACTCTTATACTCTCTTACTAATTTTTGTTACACAATCGATCACTCACAGGTCATACTATTCATAAAGTGGTTCAAAGAATTTCAAGAGCTTCATTCACCCAATTTTTGCTCTTCATGTAAAAATTCTTTCAAAAAGCTGAAACATCATTCAGTGTAAATAACATTAACCTTCTTTGACAATCCCTTATAGCTTTGAAACAGATTTTTTCATATAGTTTCTAATCCCGCAGCAACACGCGGACAATGTTTCTAATGGTTACGTAGTTGTGAGGCTTTAAAAAAAAAGTAAAATTGTTTTGTATTTAATTACTATATTGCCCGCAATTCTTATCTTGGTTGTTTTTCTTTAGTTTTGTTAATGTTAATTTGGTCTTTTCACCCTCTTTTAGTTGATAAAGAGAATTTTGTTAATAGGTAGTTTAGATAATGAATATAGATTTTGAAAATACAGAGTCTCACATAAAATTAATGAATACTAGAGTATATGAATCTACATATACAAAGAGGGAAAAAACAAAAATAATGAACTTTCATAATACCGAAATTGACCTTCTCTCATTAGAAATTTAAAAAACAAATAAATAAATATTCACAAAAACAACCCAAGGTAGTGAGACTGGGTGATTAGTAAGTTCATTATTTTTCGAAATATATTTTTTATAAAAAAATAAATATTAAATAAAAAAGAGTTCAATGCTGCACATGTATGACAAGAGGTTAGTGATAAGAAAGAGAGATAAAAATAAAGTTGTAAGAAAAATAAATTGCGGTTTGTGAAAAAAAGATGAATAAGTTTGGGGTGTTGTGAGAATTGAACCTACGACCTCTCGCACCCGAAATGAGAATCATACCATTAGACCAAACACCCACTATTTTTACGCTTAACCTTTATTATTATCTTAAACGAGAATAGTTTTAGCTTCTTAATCCATAATTGTACAGTGCCTGAGCTACTTTCCGTTTTTCAAAGATGCAGTTCATACACGAAGACGTTGATGTTTGTCTTCGACGTTTTGTCGGTGTGGTGTGTGTCTGGGCCTAGGTTTGATGACATTGTCGGTTGGATTTTAGAGAAGGAATGCAAGGAATAGTGGCTTTGCTAATAATGCAGAGAGTGAAGGATATAAATGAAATAATACACATTTTTGCATTAATGCTGCACAAGTAGTTACGAAATATTTAAAAAAGCTTCGGGTTCGATGTTTCGAGCTGGTTCGTCTGTTTAACTGTGGTTACGGGTAGGGTGAAATTTCTAATGTAATCTTCAACCGTGCTTCAATATAATTAACAGGAGTAAGTGCTATCACTTGTTTCCAATACTCGGCAGCTTGATTGAACCAAGCCTCCGCAATTTCGGAATCTCCTTGTTGAACGGCCTGTTCTCCCTGGTCGGAGTAAGGGGGGCGGTAAATTCCTTCCCTTAGAACTGTACTTGACAGTTTCCGACCTCATATGGCTCAACGGTCAAATTCTTTTGGTGTCCTATTTTTTTAATACCCTATCTAATTGAATGAGATTTCTCAAAGATATATCCTATTGTTTTTTCTCGAGTTAACCAAAAGAAAGAGGTCTCTTCGGACTCGGAAGGAGTGGATAATTGTGGCTTGCCACCAGTTATCACTCGTTTAAAAGAAAAGAAATACTTAAAAAACTTTACTTGAGTTTGCCGTACATTTTGTAGCTAGGTTCGAACTTATGAGAAAAGCATATTTACTTAAACATAAACGAGAGAAGGAAAGAATCAGAAAACTTAAAATGGGAGGAAGTTAGGAAGTGAATAAGATCATCTAGCTCACATTTTTGCGATTTTATATGTGTTAGTTGTTAGGATGCCAAATGGCATCTCTGCATTGGATATTAATTTGTACAGTTGTCATGTTCATTGGTTATTGGGTAACTAATAATTATAAATTTGTTTTAGGAGAGCCTTTGAATTGCTTGTATACAAGCAAATTAGCAATTGTACCCAAAGCTCCATGTTGAAGATATTGATTGGTGTTTTGGTTCTTGAGCAATGACAATTATTATTCTTGTGTATACGAGTCAAGATTCGTTGTCTAGCATTAGTAAACAAGTTATGTAGAATGATTCTCGTGCCTACGTTTTAGTAAATATTTGAAGCTGAATTGATTCATGTTTTTATTCGATGCAGATAAACATGTTCTTACTTGATATGCGTAGTTTACAAATAAAATCCGTTGCAGATTATTCCACATATGTTTTAACTTTGAATCCAAGCGTGCTTAAGAAATGAATAATAAATAAAACACTGTCACAACTGTTAGTATACGAAATTTTAAGATTTTTTTCTCTCTTCCTTACATGGTCGTATCAATGACTTAATACTATAGGTACACTTAGAGCACTTCCACTGTGTTCTTTTGCCCTGTGGACATGCCCCATTTGCAATCCAATCCCCTCCCAAAGTGGTGTCAGCCCATTCAAGCAATTGGGCTGAGGGGGAGCCCATGGGAGAGCTCAGGCACAAGTCCAAGGCTTGAGCGCCTGAGGGGGAGTGATGCAAGGCTGATGTCAGCCATGTTATAAAATATTTTGCGTCAGGCACGTGCATAACACGGGAGCGTAGGGAGCGCATTATCAACAAGATTTCAAACAGTGGGGTTCGCATTGCAGCCCACTAAGTAGCAGTTGAATCTGGACCGTTTGATTTCCAGATCAACGGCCCAGATTTTTTTAGTTTTAAAAATTAAAAAATAAGAAAAAAATATAAATGTTTCGTAAGGGACACGTGTCACAATCTGGACTGTTGGATTTCAAATTTATTTGTAATCCGACGGCTCAGCTTAATTAAGTTAATAAAAAAAATTAAAAATCCGAAAAAATTTCAAAAAAAAATTAAAAAATTAAATATTTTTTTTTCTATAAATACCTTACCATTTTCCCCCACCTTACACTACATTTCAATATCTTCAACAATTCTAAACATGGAAGGACACGTCGCACGGCATAATTGGTTAAAAATCTTATCGAAATCTATCCACAAAAATTGTACTTTCGGATAATGACACATGGACGTGACGAGATCAGTTAAAAATCCAATCCGAAATTAAAAATAAAATTATTTTTTATTATTTTTTATTATTTTAGAACAAAAGAAATACTAATATTTTATTGCCTATTGTCATGGCTATTCAGTTTAAGGATGGAGATGCAAAAGACAATTATTGTTCATTAAAGATAATTACTATTCATTGGAGGGGATTGAATTGCCTATTGCCAATGGGAGCCTTTACACACTGAAAGTGATCTTAGGAGCAATTCCACCCACTATCAAGGGCAAGTGCTTCTGGATTGCCCGTTAAACTAAAAAATGTCCTCCAACAACCCAAAAAATGTCCTCCAGCAAGTGGTGAGCCAAGCCAAACCCGACCCAATGTTCGTGCAAGAATCTCCCGGCCTTTCGTTCCGCCCACATTCCTTTATTTTGTACAAAATACCTACAATTGTCCTTGTATCTACAGCTTGATACAGGACTCGAGCCCACACGGGGAATGATGTCTAACCCCATATTGGGAGAAAATTTTCATTGTGACGGGAACACGGATGGTACACCACGTCTTTTTATGTAAGTGGTGAGAAATTTTATTTTTAAGTTATTAACTTTTTAACACATACAAATCCTACCATTTGTATAATAACATGTGGTGTACCACCTCGTGTGCCTGTCACACTGAAAAATCTCTCCCATGTTGGCAAGTTTCTTGTTAGGGGGTGTTTGTTTGCCCTCTTTAGCTCTCACTGGACTTGCTTAGATTAAAAATTAGTGCAATCCGTGTTTGTTCATTGGCGGGACTAAGTTTAATGGGACAAGGGAGGACTCGCCTCGACTTAATCCCTCACTAGGAGGTCTTAGCGAGGCCCCCCAAAAACAACGGGATTGTTAGTCTCGTCTCCCTCATCTGCAAGCAACGTCCCACAAACCCACATGAGCAGCATCAACCTCCCTTCTCCAGTGACCAAACCAAAAATGTTTGTAGCTGATCTCCATCGTCCTACAAACCCAGTGCCCTTTTAGCATCTGGGTCGGTGATTTGGGGGCTTTTGCCATATAGGTCGACCTGAACGATGGCAAAGACATGTCTTTTGCTACCTCTGCTTCGCTTTGCCCCTCCCATCTCCTTCTTCCTTGCTTCCCACAACCAGAAAACCCAGAAAAATTGAACCCAGAAAACCCAGAAGACCGAACCCAGAAAGCCCAAAAAGAGATGGAGAGATGGAGAGGGAGGAGAGAGTAACTTTGGGGACGATTTTGCAGGAAAATGGTTTTGAAGTGTTTTGCATAAAAAAATGGAATTGAACTTTGAAGCATTTGGAAGGAAAAAATATGGGAGGAAAGGAAATAATGGGCGATGAAACAAAAGAGGAAGAAAGTACTCTCTAGAGAGAGGTAGAACCGTAGAGAGTGTTTAGAACTTTTAGAAGGAAAATGTTGAATTCATAATAAAATATTATTAGATATATATTAAATATTAAATATTATAATTTATTAATTATTCTATTTTTTAGTTCGACACTGCACCAAACGCTTCACTAACTTAGTCTAGTTTAGTCTAATCTAAGCTAGTCCAACTTAGTCCCTGAAGCTAGTCCAATCCGAGATAGTCCGGTACAACAAACGCACCCTTAGAGGCTTGAGTTAATATTTTGTACGAAATACCAATAAATTTGCCTTTGCCACTATGCTCTCTGATTGCTCTCATTCGAGCAACTCAACTTTTTCCATGTGCTCTATAATTCCACAATTTTAGAACCCACCCCACCATACCCATATGAATAATCAATTTCATAAAATTACAGCAGTTTTTGAATTTTGATCCAGTTGGAGTTTAATCATTGAAATAAAAATTTGTGAGTATTAGTTTTTGTATTTTTACTGTGTGTGAAGTGATGGTAGGAGAGAAAAGAATCCTATACTCCCTCTGTTATAACTTCCGTCCCTAATTTTCCTCTTAAAATCCATTAATCTGACTAAAAGTTCTAATAGTGTTATTAGGAATATTGCTCCATATTGTGATGAGTTTCGAGATCAATACTCACATATTTTTAATTTAGGAACCAAAATTTCAATTGAACGAAAGCTTCAGTTAGACCAAATACAAATACATTACAAATTCAATTTTATCTAGCTAATTTCAAATTTGACAAAGAAAAGAGATGATGAGGTTTCAATTTGAACTTCCAACTCCATTAGCCCCCTATTGTAATTGAACAGGCACATGATGAGTGTGTGTCCACATTTAATACATAAATTGGACTATTGATGAGAGGTTGTTATGAAAAATTGGTTGATAGTTTAGTTGATATGATGATCACGTGAATTAGGTATTTGCCTGCCAATGCCACCATTTGTTTCCTCTTTTAGTCTCCCAACTGTGACAAATTAAACCACCAAGCCCCAATAAAAGAAAATAAATGGGGGCTCATGAAGAAAGGGTGCGCTCTATTGAAGATTGCAATTCGAAAATTTGACAGAATAAATTATAATTTATATTGAATAGTTTTACTTGTAATCACAATTGTCTTTTTTGATAAAAATCAACACTTGTCGAGCTGTGCAAATAATTAAGTTGAGATAATATCGGTGCAAGTAATTAAGTTGAGTCAATATTAGTGTAATTACGTTGAATGGTTCACCTCTCATTCTTGACTGAGTTTGATTCTCGTTTACATTCCAAGAGTTGACGTATTCCAATACGTGCATAAATAATCATGCATGTGTTAGACGGTGTAGGCTTGATATACATTTTATATGTTTGTCACTCTTATTTCACAAGTTGGGCTATTCTTGCATGTGCATAAATAATCTCACACATGTCAGACAGTGTAAGTTTGATATACATTGTTGACTCATTCCCTTACAGTTTAAGTATTTAGGGACATGCGTTGATCATATAACATAAATTACTTAGGTAAATTAAACGTGGGTTTGTGTAAAAAGCATTGTATTAATGGGATCCGTGTAAGTAGGTTTAGACAGATAAGATATGCAGTTGGGAGTTCTTGAATGAATGACATTGTGATATGGGGGATGAAGTCGGTATGCACGTTACGGTCCTTTTCTTCTCCCCTAAACGCAAGGTCACCCCTAAAGAAAGGGTCCCTAAGGGACCCTAACCTCATGTGAAGCCCTTAAATTTCAGTGTCGATGTGCTTTTAGATTAAAGTGCTTATAAACCCTATATAATAAGCTTTGTAAAGATGGGTAATACCAACAGCTTATAGAATAAGCCGTTTTCTTCTTGATCTTTTCTCTCCCCCGTACGTCTGTGTTGGGGGTGCGGTTCCCAATGAAGATTTTCCAGAAGTGCTTCTGGCTGTGTCTGCTTTTTGTGAGCTTTAGCCATGCTGAGCAGACAGTTGAGGTAGTTGGGGTTGGAGAATGTACTGACTGTGCTCGGAATAACATTAAGACTAGCCATGCCTTTTCTGGTAACAAAATTTCTGGTTGCATTTTCTGTCATAAGTTGCTAATATTTTAGGTATTTTTGCATTGCCATGCACATTACTATGTTGCAATATTGCATGAACTTCAAAAGTGGACAGCAAAGTGACTATATTTGGAATAGTAATGCTAGTGAGACTAAATTTGTACATAAAATTTTGTAAACTAAATGACATGGAAGTTGATGATTGGATTATTACTTAAGTATTGAGAAACATGCTCATAAACTTAACAGTTTCATTGAAGTTTTATTTCCGCTTTCTATGTATGGAACTTATATATAGCTTAGAGCACTTGCTCTTACACTTAACTCTTGCTTTCTTCCTCTTGTGAACTAAGAAACTAATTAGGGTTTATTCTTGACCTAAATTGTTATTAAACTTAGCTACAATTTTACAGGTCTTCGTGTAACAATTGACTGCAAGCCCGAAAATGGGCACTTCAAAACAAGAGGAGTTGGGGAGCTCAATGAACAGGGAGAGTTCAAAGTCTCACTTCCTAAAGAGATTGTGAAAGAAGAAAACCAACTAAAAGATGAATGTTATGCCCAACTCTATAGTGCATTAGCTGCCCCTTGTGTTGCTCATGACGGCCTAAAATCCACGAAAATAGTCTTCAAGTCCAAGGCAAGTGATGGGACACAAACCTTTGGAGTGGCTGGTGGAAATCTCAAATTTTCACCTGTGACTTGCACTTCTGCCTTCTTTTGGCCTCACAAGAAGCACCCACTTTTTTCCAAATTGCCACCTTTGCCTAAGTTGCCACCTTTCCCTAAATCTCACCCAATTTTTGGACACCCATTCCCTCCTAAGGTGTTACCTCCATTCCCACCTAAGGTCTTCCCTCCAAAAGTTCCAATCTTCAAGAAGCCTCTTCCTCCACCAGTGCCAATCTACAAGAAGCCTCTCCCTCCACCAGTGCCGGTATACAAGAAGCCGGTCCCTCCACCAGTACCAGTCTACAAGAAGCCTCTCCCTCCCCCCGTCCCGGTCTACAAGAAGCCTCACCCTCCGCCCGTCCCAGTCTACAAGAAACCTAACCCTCCACCCACCCCAGTATACAAGAAACCTAACCCTCCACCAGTCCCAGTATACAAGAAACCTTGCCCTCCACCAACACCAATCTACAAGAAACCTCTCCCTCCACCTGTCCCAGTCTATAAGAAGCCTCTTCCACCACCAGTTCCAGTATACAAGAAGCCACTTCCACCACCAGTCCCCATATACAAGAAGCCACTTCCACCACCAATCCCAATATACACAAAGCCACTTCCACCTCCCATCCCATTCTACAAGCCAAAGCCACATCCATTCTTTAAGCCTCTCCCTCCATTGCCAAAGATTCCTCATCCATTCTTTAAACCTCTCCCTCCATTGCCAAAGATTCCTCATCCATTCTTTAAGAAACCACCACTCCCACCACTCCACCCAAAATATTACTTCCCCCACCCAAAGCCCAAGCTTCCTCTCATCCCAAAATCCCATAAATACTTCCCCCACCCAAAGATTGGCAAGTTCCCACCCCTGCCACCTTTGGTTCCTCAATATCCTTAGGCTATTGAAGTACTATATATTCTTTCCAGCTGTAAGTAGAAGCTAGCATCAACGTTGTGTGGTGAAGTGAAAGCATGAAGCAATTTAAGATCACAATAAATTAAGCCTTCAAAAGTTCAACTGTTCAAACCTTGAAGAGAAGCAAATATCAGAGAGATAGCTGATAGAGTGGAAGACTGTTTATTTATAAGTTATTATTTGACTTGTTTGGATTGTGTTTCTTTACATTGTAATATCACAATTGTTTTTGAAAAATTTCAGGTGGATATTACTTATGTTACAGTGTTACTTTTCATGTTTTTCGTGGTAAATATTTACTATTCTGTTGTGATTCCCTTTGAATTTACAGTGGTGGAAATTCAAGTTCCATGTATTTTATGTGGGTGTTATATACAAGTTAACCATGACTTGTCAGAAAAGTAAAACCTTATGAATCAGATTCTTTAGCTACTAATCTTTCATTTCATTAGACATTAGTTGTAAGCATTTATCATTCATAACACATCCAATTTTTTGATACACGCGATATTAGGAGGACGAGTGGTTTGAAAGTATGGGCAATGCTATATTGCTTGTGACATATAGATTCAATGCGTTTTCTTCTCAGCACAAGATCTAATGTAAATAGAGTTAGTATTATCGGTTTCGAAAGGGCCTATCTAGTTCACATGTCGACGTCTCAACCAAATATAAAAGGGTATGCATGCATGTAATTGATGCATGGATTGATCCTTGGCTTAGGTCGTTTTCCAAGCAGAAGATTTTTCATGCTGTTTTCAAGTTTGTACAAGACACTTTGAAAAGTATATGGCCCATAAAATTAGCAGCTCTGTACTGATTTGGCACTAAAGTGTTTTGAATAAAAGCTGTTTGTTTTATAATATTTTATGCTCAAGTGTTTTGTAAATTAAAAAAAAAAGAATTATTTTGAAAGCTGTGATGATTGACAGCATAAATCATCAGAAAAGCTGAAGCTCCTAAATGCTGCTTTGGAAAACTAGCTTTTTTTTCAAAACATGCAGAGCTACATTGCATCTTTAATGAAATTTTCTAAAGTCCAATGACACCCTCGTCATTTTTATAAAATGATAATCGTTGTCCCTCTTCATGTGTCGCCCACTCTCCCGATCTTCCCTCTCCTTCCAGATCCTCCACACCACTACTGAATCTCCTTCCTCTTCCTCCGCCCCTCTCCTCCCTTCTTTTTCCTAAGACTTCCTCCCTTTCCCAAATCAGCTCAATTTGAGCAGCACCACCAGCAACCCTTGTCAATGAGGCTGAAACACCTCACCCCGTCCCAGATCCACCAGATCCAGTCCCAACCCCAACTCCAAATCTTTTGGGATAATTACCACCAACAAGTTTCTCAGCTGTCGTCTGGGATTTGTCGATCTGAGCGGGAGGTTCAAGCATGTGCAGGTTCATTACTGCAGGTGCAGGTGAGGGAGAGGAGAAAGGGTGGAGAAAATGAGGGAGAAAGAGAGGAGAGAGGAAGGTTCATTTCTGCAAACCCATAAGAGAGAGGACGGAGAGAATGGAGAGGAGAGAGAAAGGTTAGTTTCTGCAAAATTCAGAGGATAGATGACGGAGAAAATGAGGAGGGGAGAGACGGGTGTGTCCATAGAATATTTTTTTGTTATCTTAAAATAAATCATAAAATCATATTTAACATCACACTCTTTTTAGTCATTTAACACAATCCAAGCAGTTTTACCAAAAGTTTGTCAAATACTTAAACACTGTTTTTTTTTTTTTTTGGTTAAAAATACTTTTGGAATAAAAGTTTACCAAACACTCAACTGCTTTATTTTACAGTTGTTTATTTTCATAACATAACATAAGCAATTTTTTTTTTTTAAACACAGCAACACCAATGATAATTTATGAGCCAATATTGGCGCCTTTGAAGTTATGAAAGAAAATTTATTCATCGCAACCATTACCATATTAATAAATAATTATTAGGGTTGGGTTCGGTTGACAAACCATGCTAAATTCCTTGTGCCACCTGCTAGCCATATATACATAATTACCAAAAATCAGTTACCGCTAGCCAACCGTCTTTTTGCGATTCCCAAAAATATGTTTAGCCAAAATTATTGGTTGGTTCAGTTGATAAATGGCACAACCGATGGTTTGCAAATTAGCTACAAAAACAACAGCTCAAGACCATACATCGACCCATAAACAACAAACCAAAAAAGAGAAACCAAAATTATTGGCTGGTTCGGTTGGTAAATGGCACAACCAATGATTTGCAAATAAGCTACAAAAATAACAGCGCAAGACCATGCACCGACCCGTAAATAACAAATCAGAAAAGAGAAAAATAAGTTGTTGCTGCAATTTTGCAGTTGATGATAAGCCAACATAATCACGACTTAACAAATTAAAATGGAAATCAAATCAAAACTTAATAAGCCAACAACAATGTCAGCAAACATAATCATTGAACTGAAGTACTATAATTAGAAATAGAAAAAATATAGCAATACTTACATTTTTCTAGTTCTTCACATCAAGCATGTAAAAAATATCTAAAATATCTAAATAGAAAAAGAAAAAATATATATATATATATATATTGGTAGGTATGCATACCGTTGTTATACAAAAACCATACCATTAATTGTCGATTCAGTATAATGCCAACCAATTATGAAAAAATGCCAAAACTATACCATACTAGAGGTGGGCAAACGGGCCCTGGACCCGCGGGTAGGGGCGGGTATTGGCGGTTCGGGACGGGTACGGGGCGGGTCCGTATTCTTTTAGATACAAAACGGGGCGGGGCGGGGCGGGTCCAAGTAAACAAAGGGGCATGCCGGTTCCAATTTTCTGAAGTCGCGGGCCCTTGGCCCGAACCGTTTGCAAACCTCACACACTCTCAAATCTCTCTCACACACACTCAAATCTCACAAACGCACACACATCTCAGTTTTCTGGAAGATTCTCCCGAGTCCTCCCGAGTCCCTCCCTGCCGATCTCTTTCTCTCTTTCAGTCTTCCCTATCGATCTCTCTCTCCCAGAGTCCTCCCTCTCCATTCGTCGATTCTCCCGAGTCCTCCCTCTCGATCTTTCTCTCCCAGAGCCTTCCCTATCGATCTCTCTCTCCCAGAGTCCTCCTTCTCGATTCGTTGATTCTCCTGAGTCCTCCCTTTCTATCTCTATCTCCGAGAGTCTTCCCTCTCGATCTCTTTCTCCCAGAGTCTTCCATCTCGATCTCTCTCTCCTAGAGTCCTCCCTCTCGATTCTCAATCTCCTCTCCCACAACACCATTATCGCCATCGTCTCCTGACTCTTCTCCCAATCGTGACCACCCACCATCGCCGTCAAAAACACCACCATAATCTAAGCGGTTCAGCAGCTAATAGGTATGCCTAATTTCGCATTTCAGTATTGTTGGGTAGAATTGAAAGGAACCCAGATGGAGAGTTTTAATTTTTATTTGAATTGCATGTTATCCAGATGAAAATTTGAATTTTCGAGCTACGGTTTTTTGATTTTTTTTAATTTGGGATTTCAATTTTATTGCTTTTTCTCATATATGATAATGGTTATGGTTTTTCTAGCGAATTCTGATTATTTTACGATCTGGGTTTAATGATTTTAGATGGGGATCAAGTATAATACGTGTGTAGAGGTTCGTCTTTGAATTGCTATGTGTGCAACAGCTTTGTTCAGTTAGCTATCTAATTGTTGATTCTCAGTTAGGGTTTTGAGCATCCAAGTATCAATTCTTTGTGGGTTTGATTTGTCAAGAGTTTTTTTTTTAATGAAAAAATAAGAATTTACTTGCTTTACTGAATTTTGGAAAATCATGTTGTGAAGGATCTTGCAGGACTTGTTGAAGTCGTCTTTTTATCCGCTTTGGGAGCTCGATTTGGCTTGATTCCAGGCCACTGGTCGAGTTTGGTTGTCCTTCTGATGGCAGCAGTGGCGGAGGATGCAGCGGCAAAGGATGAAGGTGTTAGGGTTTTTTATGATGGGCTTGGTTTCGTTGTCCTATTGTATTTGGCCTTGTAAATGTGAATGTGTTGTTGATAATAAAAAAAAAACAGCCCAATGTCAGACCCAGAAAAAAAAAAAAAAAATTAATTGGACCCGTAAACCCGTCCCGAACCGGCCCGTTTAAAACGGACGGGTTAGGTCCGGTTCCTAAATTCAAAATCTCTCTAGCCGGCCCGCCCCGACCCGTTACATTTTAAAACGGGTAGGTCCGGTTCCTCCAAATTTGGGCCCGGCCCGGCCCGTGCCCACCCATATACCATACCATTACGAACTAACCGGGATGATTCGGTCGGTAAATCGGTTTATGGCAAAATTTCCCAGCCCTAATAATTATACATATATAGGAAGTAGAGATTCGAAGACATGACTTTAAATTATAGAGTGAACTGCCAATTTAGTCTCTGAATTATTTCATGAGTGAAAATTAGGTCCCTAAACTATTTTTTTCAGAAAAATCAATCATTGAATTATAAAAATTTGCCAATTACAGGGTGAACTGCCAATAATTATACATATATGATGCTAAGGAAGAAAAGATTCGAAGACATGACTTTAAATTATAGGGTGAACTGTCAATTTAGTCTCTAAATTATCGCATGAGTGAAAATTAGGTCCTAAACTGTTTTTTTTCTTCAGAAAAATCAGTCATTGAATTATAAAAATCTGTCATTACATCCCTAATATTATATTCGAAGTTACTATATTCAATTTTCCGTCAATTTAAATCACCCTACTTGCATGTGATACACATTGGAGGGTAAATTGATAATCTTTCATAAAGAAATAATGTATGAAGTTAACTTTGGAGGGTAAATTAGACGTTAGATTCGCAAACTATATGAAATGTTAAGGGCTTATAGGCGATAAAATGATAGTATTACACTCTATAGTGTGTCAAATGACTTAAGTTGACGAAAAATTAATAAAATAACTTTGAATATAATAGAAGAGATGAAATTAGCAATTCTTAATGAATTTAGGGACTTATTTTACCGAAAAAAAATAATTTAAGGACCTAATTTTCACCAAGGTGATAATTCAGGGACTAAATTGACACTTTACCCTAAATTATATATGCTAAAACTCATTTTTGCCTAAAACACTATTTATTTAATTTGAATTTTGTGTTATCGTTTTAAATAAATATGTGAACACGAATTTTTCCTGAAACGAAAGAGACAAGAACAACGTGTACAAAATAATATTTGTATTTGATGATTTTGGGTTACAATCTCTCTCAAATTTGATCCTCTGATTCGATCTCTGTAAGGTGTTGATTTGTGGATGTGCGATTGATCCAAAGGGCCGTTGGGCTTGATCTAAGGACGAACGTTCTTCAAGGGCCGTGGGCTTGATCTTGAAGGTGGATTTGAGCGGATCTTCAAGGAGCCGTTGGGGCTTGATCTTGAGGATGAGCGTTTCTTCAAGGGCCGTTGAGGCTTGATCTTGAATAACGGGGATGAACGGATCTTCAAGGGCTTTTGGGCTTGATCTTGAATAACGGTGATGAACGGACCTTCAAGGGCTTTTGGGCTTTGATCTTGAAGGACGGTTGGATGTGTGGATTTGTTGACGTTGTTGATCCAAAAGGTCGTTGGGGCTTGATCTTAGGATGAACGGATGATGAACGATGAACACTTTCTTCAAGGCCCATCGGGGCTTGGTCTTGAATTGGTGGAAGTTCTTCAAGGGGCCGTCGGGGCTTGAGCTTGATGAACAGCGGATGAGCGGATCCGTTGATGTTGTCGATCTAAAGGGGCCGTTCGGGCTTGATCCTTGAGGATGAACAGTTGATGAACGATGAACGCTTTCTTCAAGGGGTTGTTGGGGCTTGGGCTTGAAAGCGGATTTGGCGAAGAACGAAGAGAGTTTTCTCGATCCTTCAGAATTTGCTTGAGAGCTTTAAAGTTTCAAAGCTTCAAGGTTTTGGTGTCATATGAATTGGTTCCCAAAATGAATGAAATTGGCTTCTATTTATAGAATTTTCCAAAGCCTAATTTTGAATATAATATTCCAGATGAAATAAGTCGTTTCTGCCAGGTGTTGACACGTGTCCTGTTTGATGACTTTTCCGACTCATTTCAATTTTTCGTCGAGTCACACGCTACGTGTAAGATTTATGTAATACATGAGCGTTGAAACTTTGATTTATCGGTCAACATTTATTTACCAAAATTTCAATGTCTACAAATGCCCCCACTTCAAGGCGCGTCGTATACATGTGCTTGTCACGTGTAGGAGATGCGTTTTGAAGATGTCGATCCAATGACCGTTGGGGCTTGATCTTGAATTGGACTGGAAATTTCTTCAAGGGCCGCTGAGGCTTGATCTTGAATTGGGCTTGAGATTTCTTCAAGGGCCGTTGAGGCTTGATCTTGAATTGGGCTGAAAGTTTCTTCAAGGGCCGTTGAGGCTTGTTCTTGAACTTTGTTTGAAATTTCTTCAAGGGTCGTCGAGGCTTGATCTTGAAGGTTGAAATTGGACCACAATGAGCTTCATGTGGTAGATGATCTTTGGCTTTGGTAGTGAATGAATTGACACGTATTTTGTTGCGCTTGTTGACTTTCCACAGCTTTGATCTTGAACTGGGTTAGAGGATTTTCTGGATTCCTCCAATTGTTGAATTTCCACAGGCTTATTCTTGAATTGGGTTGGAAGACCTTTTGGCTTCATCCGATTGTTGACTTTCCACAGCTTATTCTTGAACTGGGTTGGAGGACCTTTTGGCTTCCTCCGATTGTTGACTTTCCACAGCTTATTCTTGAACTGGATTTGATTCAAGGATGGTGGACGCTTGATCTTGAATCAGACTTGTGATTTCCTCAAGGGTATTCGAGGCTTTGCTCTTTGGCGACTGATGCGTCCATATGTTGTTGAAGCTTCTCAAGCTCTTGGTTTCAACTCAGACTCTTTTTGCTGGGTTGATTGAGTCTGCAGGCAGCATTCTTCTCTACTTGTTTCTTCTGCACGACAGGTAGGCACGAGGTAGAGGTGATGGTCTGTTTCTTTGTTCAATATGTCCAAGTGTCGACTGATTGTTTTCTTTCTCCTTGTCTCGCAGGCAAGAGCAAGGGTAAAGGAAAAGCATGTCATGAGATATCTTTGTCTTTGACTCTGATGATATGAGATACTTTTGCTTTTGAAGAAGTATCTTTCCACAGGTTTATTCTTGAACTGGGCTGGGGAACTTCTTAGCAAGGAAAATGAGACTTGATCTTGAAGATGAATTAGCACGTTGTCTCCACATGCTTCAAGGTATCATTTTCACTTGCCTTATCTGTTCTCCAGGCAAATGTGGCATCTTCTTCGGAAGTACATCAGCAGCTGAAGACGAGTACTCGAGAGCAATGCCAGGTAAGCAACCAGGCAAAGGTTCCAGGTAGTCGGTTCCTTACCCGGAGTTTGAGTGGAGGTTCCGACATATTGCTTTCTTTATCCTTGTCTTTGTAGGTAAGAACAAGGACAAAGAAAAGGACTGGGAGATTGCATGATATGAGATACTCTTGCTTTCTACCCTGATGATATGAGATACTTTTTCTTTGGTGTCATTTGTTTGCAGAGGTATTCCCGGAGAGGAAGAAAACTGAGTATTTCAAGAGGCTCCGTCGGGAAGGCATTCTCGGATATGAAGAAAGGTTTTGTATGTCTGCCTTGCTATAGAGGGTGAAGGTTGACATTTATATGGATTAATAACCGGTACTGTTCTTTCACTCTTGTCGGCAACCGTTGGATGATTTAACAGTAAACTTCACATGTTTTCTACTTCACAAGAAATCTTCGACAGATTGCCCGTAATTTCCGCAAAGCTGAGTGTGCATATGATAGGCGTTGACACGTCTGGAAAAGCGAGCGCCTCTTCGATATCTGGAATCGGCGCTTTGACAAACTGCCCGTGATTTCCGCAAAGCTAAGTGTGCATGTGACAGGTGCTGCCACGTCTGGAAAAGTCAATGCCTCTCCGATTTCTGAGCTTGCCTCTTCGATTTCTGAGCTCCGTCGAGTGCTGATTTTTATAAAGGCACGCATTATGTTCCAAAGCACACTTGAATTTCTACCTGTAGAAGCTCCCTTCATGCACTTCTAAGATCTTGATTTGTCTGACCTCTTTTTTTTCTTCACACCTTCGAAAATGTCTTGCCCTTCTGACCGTCGTCTTAACTTGAATGTCGGGGAAGATAGTGACATATCTTCTTCAAACAACATTTGGCAGCCGTCATTCGTATCTCCCAATGGCCCTCTTACAGTTGGGGATTCTATGATGATGAACGATACAACCGCTTCGGTGGTGGCCAGAAATCTCCTCACTCCTAGAGACACTAGGATACTTTCCAGGCGGTCCGACGAGCTGGCTGTTCAGGACTCTCTGGCCTACAGCGTCCCATGTGCAGGCTTAGTTTCAAACATGAGCCAACGCCTTCTTGCTCGATCTCGTCAGGTTGAGTCGTTGATGGCTGAGGTGGCCAGTCTTCGGCAAGAGGTCAGAGTGCTTAAGTACGAGAATAAAGAGTTGCACATGCTCGCAACTAATTACTCAACAAGCATGAAGAGGAAGCTTGACCAGCTGTAGGAGTCCGAAGTTCGGATTCAGAGTGATCATCAGAGGTTTGTGGCGTTACTCCAGCGGCAACTTCTGCCTTCGTCCTCTGGTGCTTCACCAAGTGTTGAAGCTCCGGATAATCAATCTCTGGTGCTTCGTCTTTCTAGAGCTCCGCCGAGTGATGAGGCGCCACCTGATAATCCTTGAAGATCCCTTCCTGTAAATTTGATTTGACTTTTTTTTTAGGTATGTATAATGCAAATTTATGTAAAATTTCCAGAAAAAATAAATAAAATGGACTTTATTTCTCTTAATGCATTTGTTTTTCTTTTTTTTCTTTTTTTCTGTATACATACATATATTATGTACACACACAAAAACACACACACACACACACATATATATATATATATATATATATATTTTTTTAATTATTATTATTTTTTTTCACGTGGACTGATCCACCATTCCAAAACCCTTTCCCTTTTTTTGCATGGTGCTAGGCTAGCCACCAAGAATCCACCTTCTCCTTTATATATATAGATATATATTTTTTTTTTTCCGTCTGCTTTCTGTGCCAGATGCACCCCCCCCTTTTTTTTCACGTGGTGCCAGCACCACTTTGCTCCACTATCTTTTGTCATTTTTTTTTAATCATTTCTTTACATGGTGGAGGTGCACCAAAAAAATTTTATTCATTTTATCATGGTGATTGAAGCACCACCGATAGTTTTTTTTTTATTATTTTATTGAATTTTTTTTTCTATATATTTTGATGATGGGGTGAGGAATTTAGGCATCACAGGTTGCAGAGTTCATCAGCGAACTTGAAGGGCGATGCACGACGGAGAGCTGGAGTCGCTGGAGCTTGAGGCAGAATGTAAGGCGTCGAGCTTCATGACCGGCTAGTCGTTTGACGACAGTCATTGAAGTTCTTCTCGCCCATAGAGATAGCAGGATGCACAGGAGTTGGAGGAAGATATGCAGTGGGCTGAGCTGGAACGAAGCATCCTCGCTGGGCAGAATGAGTGGGAGAGCCAAGTGGTGATGAAGAGTCATGCTCGTGACTAGCTGCCATTTGCTCGCTGTTGTGGAGGAATGAGAGCTTCGCATGCTGCAAGGGAGGAGTCTTGGTGCTGTAGCTTGACGTCCTGGAGAAGCGTGGTTGATTCGCGCATCAAGCCCAACTCGGAAACCGACGGCTGGGAGCAAAAACGAAGGTGAAGCAGCAGCCTGTTCATCCTTGACCATGGGAGATCAAACTCTGAGCCACCTCAAACCATCCCTTACTGGCAGCCTAATGAAGGGCAGGTCAACCACCGTCCGTCTTCATCCGTGCTGTTTATCACACTTGTTAATTCATCAGCATCAAACATCAGCTTTACTACCTCGGAGTGACCTGAAGAGACAGAGACGCGGAGGAGGGAGCAGGTGTCCTTGTTCTTGAGAAAGAAAACTTCGGCGAGCTGTTTCAGTGAAAGAGATTTGAACACTGAAGAATCACCGATCCTGACGGCTTTGCAGAGATCTTCGGCTTTGAGTTTCTGCTTGGACGGCATTGGATAACCGGTATCCATGTCCAACAAACATCTGCTCCGCATGGATTTCAAAACGAGTTGCCTGCATCTTTGACGGCAGCAAGTAATGATCTTTCCCTGATCAGCCAACTGACCATGCTTCACCGTCGAGATCACCACATCGACTTGCTTGATCGCCTTCACGGAGCTATCGTGATCGTACAGATCACCCAGGACGAAATTGACGCCCAGAACCTTGAAGTTCTCGATGACTTTGGACTTTGCTATATTGGAGGAGGGTAGCTTCTCGAACCAGAACGTGGGTGAGGTGCTGCTGCTGACGGTGCTGCTACAGGAGGAGCGAGAGCAGCTGGTCCTGGGTCGGACCTTTTGACTCGGCCGCGATCAAGCTCAGCACCACGTGGATGGACAGCGGCGAGTACACGCGGCTTGATTGTTTACCTTCGTTCTGAAGTAGCTGCTTCGTCAGCCCCAGCATGAAGTCGTTTTGGTTGATGATGCTTTCTTACAGCTCCATTTCTGATGTTCATTTTACGGGCTTGTTATCAATATGGGCCTGTGAAATGAAGGGAGGCCTGGGTTGTGACTCCTTTTGATGGAGACAAGGCTGGGGCGGCCCAATTCCCTTTTTTTATGTCATTTTCTTTTTTTGTTTCTTCTTCTTCTTTTTTTGCAGAAATTGTATTCTTTTTTTTTTATTACAAAGTAATATTTTTGCATTTGTAATAAATTTGACTTCCGTTAATAAAACCCTTTTTTTATTATGACCTATGTATTTTTTTTTCTAATAATAATATATATATTTTTTTTTTTAATAAAACTTTTTTTTTTTATTTCGACGTGATGAAAGGAATCTTTAATTTTGAGAAGACAGAGCATGATGCTCGGACCTTACGAAGCTTCCAAAGACGGGGTAGTGCTTGTGCAAGAGACTGCAACAGGGTTTCGCTGTGTAGTGCCTTTTATTCACAGTCTTTTTCCCTCGGTGGTGCGCTGCCTTGTGGAGCTGTGCAAGAGCCTGCAACGAGATTTCGTTGCGTAATGCCTTTTGATCACGGCTTTCCTCGGTGGTGACGTTGTTGTGCACATTCACTTTGCTGCCTGGAAAGACCGTCTTGTAGCTGCCCTTCCTTTAAAGAAATAAAGTATTCACATTTTGCATTTGCTATTTACTCTTCAAAGTGTTTGTGTTTTTGTTGATGATGCGACTGTACTTGAAGTTTTGAAGTTTCAAGTTGCCTACGTATCCTTCCCAAGAAAAAGATCAAGTTAAAATGTAGTTCAAATACAATTTTTTTTTGTGCCGTACGCAGTTTATGCTCTTGCGGGTCAGGAGCTTTTGGTGCCGTTTGCAGTTTCAACTCGTGCAGGCAATGAGCGTTTGTTGTTGCCTTTTATTCTCGTGCAGACAATGAGCGTTTGTTGGTTGGTCAATCGATCCGGGAGAGTCGTTCCTCACAATCTTCATAGCAAGGAGCCTTGACTGAGTAGTTGAAGAAGCCTTCTAGGAAGAGGTCATGCATTGTGATGGGGATGGATGATCTTCGTGTCAAAGTTTCATTATCTCCAACACTTTCACATTGTTCTGGAGTTTGACAGAAGCTATTTTGCCCCATTTCCCATTGGTGAACTTGTGGAAGAGATGGTTGCTGCCTGGAGAGGCGTTCTTCGCAATCTTTATAGCAATGAGCCTTGACTGAGTAGCTGAATAATTTTCTGAGGAAGAAGAGATCGCGCATGGTCGATCTTTGTGTCGAAATTTCCTCATCTTCAACACTTTCACATCGCTTTGGAGGTTGGCGAAAGCTGCTTTGCCCCCTTTCCGATTGGTGCACTTGTGGAGAAGACATATGCTTCTTGTGCAGTTTCTTTGGAGTGACATGAGTCCATCCTTCAACTTTACTTGGCTTGACTGTCATGGTTTTGGAGCATGCCCTCTGCGATTGAGATGAAGATTTTAAGTTGACAGAGCCGGAAGTGACGTCTTCTTCCGGGATTTCGTCTTCTTTGTCTTCTTGGGCCTCCTCTTCAGTGCGGTCCTCTTGGGTTTGTTGCCGTGAAGCTTGGCCGGTGTAGATGATGGTGCGCCTCCTTACCTTCATTGGTCATTTTGTGTCGACTTCCAAAGTTGCTTGGCGCTTCATCCTTGAAGGAATCAAGCTTTGAACATCGTCTTTTCCTGCTAGACTGTCGAGTTTTTCTTCCTTTGGCGTTGTCTTCCTGTTTCTAGAAGGCTTCTTAGTTTCTTCAAGTTTGTCCAAAGCCGACCGTTACGGAGGAGATCTAGCTGTGCCGCTTTGTTTCTTGGGTTTTGATAACCTTTCAAAGATAGATCTTTGCGGTGTTGTCGTCTCAAGCCTTTTGAAGACGGAAGTTCTGTCTCGACCACTGATGTGATCAAGTGCCGAAATTCTAGGTTTTGAATGATTCAGCCTGTCGAAGACTGAAGTTCGAGGGGCAGGTTTAGGCTCCTCTTTTGGCCTTGTGGCTTGTAGTCTTGGCTTCCTCTTTTTTTTATAGGTCGCCGATGTCCACCATTTCTTATCACCAGTAGATGCATCTTGGTTGCTTGCCCCCGATGATGGTTGTGTAGAAGGTGCCGTGTGACTTGAACATTAACGGGAATGGTCATGCATGCTTCGGAGATGCATAGGATCGAGTGATCCAAACACGATAGTAGTAGTGTGTGCCGCAACCGTGTCTTCGAGGTCAAGCTCGATTTTTCCTTGTTGTGCTAGCTTCAGGATGAGATCTTTCAGTATGAAGCACTTTTCTGTTGGATGACTGATGAAACGGTGGAATTTACAGTACCTTGGATTGTCAGTACGATTCATCTCTTCCGGCCATCTGCACTCAGGTAGGTCGATCACCTTTTTGTCAAGCAAGTCTTTCAACATGGCAACCACATCAGAGTCGGGGAATGGATAAGTCTTCTCCTCAAGCTCCTTCAAAGTGCGTCTACGCACCTCTTGATCACGAAAAGCTTCGGTTTGAATCGCATTGCCTCGTGTAGAGATTTTGACGGGAACTGTGTTGACCATCATTGCTTCCTTAGTGGGTTTCCACGCAACATTCTCCACCTTTGTCTCAAGAACTTTCTTGTTCTTGTAGTTGGTGATCGGTTCTTTCTTCCCATGATGGGCAATGCTCAACTCCATGTCATGGGCGCGGGTGGCTAACTTCTCAAAGGTCCGTGGTTTAATGCCTTAAATGATGTAGTGTAATCCCCACTGCATGCCTTGAACACACATCTCGATCAAGGAGGTTTCCGAAAGTCTGTATTTGCAGTCAAGACTTAGAGTGCGCCATCGGTTGATGTAGTCCACGACTGGCTCATCTTTCCATTGCTTTGTAATTGTCAGCTCCAGCATGCTTACAGTGCGGCGGGTGCTGTAGAAGCGATTAAGGAATTATCTTTCCAATTGCTCCCAATTGTTGATGGACTCAGGCTCTAGGTCCGTGTACCACTCAAAGGCGTTTCATTTCAGCGAGCGTATAAACTGCTTGGCAAGGTAGTCTCACTCTGTCCCCGCGTTGTTGCAAGTTTCGACGAAATGTGCAACGTGCTGCTTTAGGTTTCCTTTTCCATCAAACTGCATGAACTTTGGTGGTTGATAACCCCTTGGCATCTTCAGGGCATCAATCTTCTTGGAGTAGGGCTTCGAGTAGAACAATGAGGTATGTGAGCTCCCTTCGTACTGTGCCTTGATGGTGTTGGTGATCATCTCCTGCAGCTGCTGGATAGAAAGAGATCCCATGAGTGCCGCTATTTGGTCTGGCTCCGGCTTCACATCGATTTTCTCCACCGGAGGCTCATCTTCTTCGCCAGCTCATCTAGCTCCTCTCTTTAGTGGATCATACTCTGGGTCGGGGTTTTCGCCGTCCTGTGGCTCCAGTCGGCTGACGAGTGCAGCAATTTGCAAGTCTTTTTCTTCAACAATCCGTGTTAGCCTTGCGATCGCTTCATTCATTTGAGCCAGATGTTCTTCAATGGAGGTAACGCCGATGGTCATGACTTGTGCAACCATCATACGCGACTCTTCAGGCATCCAGGGTGCTGATGAAGGACCCCGTTGGCCGCTTTGGGATGTCATCTGATATGCCTCAACGGCATGCTTCGATGCCCCCAGCGAGGTTAGGTTGATGACGGGCTCGCATCTTTGATGCTCCACTTGCTGAAGAGTAGTTGTGGCGCCAATGGATGCTCCGTTCATGGCGGAAGTGCTCAGGCTTTTTCCCTTTATGAGAACGGCTTGTCCTTTGCTTGATGCCATTGATTTTGGAAGTGTGCTTGAATTTTCTTAAACGGAGAAAGAGATGAGAGGTAGTGATTGTCCCACCGAGCGTGCCAAATTTGTGAACACGAATTTTTCCTGAAACGAAAGAGACAAGAACAACGTGTACAAAATAATATTTGTATTTGATGATTTTGGAGTTACAATCTCTCTTAAATTTGATCATCTGATTCGATCTCCGTAAGGTGTTGATTTGTGGATGTGCGATTGATCCAAATGGCTGTTAGGCTTGATCTAAGGATTAACGTTTTTCAAGGGCCGTGGGCTTGATCTTGAAGGTGGATTTGAGCGAATCTTTAAGGAGCCGTTGGGGCTTGATCTTGAGGATGAGCGTTTCTTCAAGGGCCGTTGAGGCTTGATCTTGAATAATGGGGATGAACGGATCTTCAAGGGCTTTTGGGCTTGATCTTGAAGAACAGTGATGAACGGATCTTCAAGGGCTTTTGGGCTTGGTCTTGAAGAACAATGATTGACGGATCTTCAAGGGCTTTTGGGCTTGATCTTGAATAACGGTGATGAACGGACCTTCAAGGGCTTTTGGGTTTTGATCTTGAATGATGGTTGGATGTGTGGATTTGTCGACGTTGCTGATCCAAAGGGCCGTTGGGGCTTGATCTTAGGATGAATGGATGATGAGCGATGAACACTTTCTTCAAGGGCCGTCGGGGCTTGGTCTTGAATTGGTGGAAGTTCTTCAAGGGACCGTCGGGGCTTGAGCTTGATGAACAGCGGATGAGCGGATCGGTTGATGTTGTCGATCCAAAGGGGTCGTTGGGGCTTGATCCTTGAGGATGAACAGTTGATGAATGCTTTCTTCAAGGGGCTGTTGGGGCTTAGGCTTGAAGGCGGATTTGGCGAAGAACGAAGAGAGTTTTCTCTATCCTTGGGAATTTGCTTAAGAGTTTTAGAGTTTCAAAGCTTCAAGGTTTTGGTGTCATATGAATTGGTTCCCAAAATGAATGAAATTGGCTTCTATTTATAGAATTTTCCAAAGCCTAATTTTGAATATAATATTCCAGATGAAATAAGTCGTTTCTGCCAGGTGTTGACACGTGTCCTGTTTGATGACTTTTCCGACTCATTTCAATTTTTCGTCGAGTCACACGCTACGTGTAAGATTTATGTAATACATGAGCGTTGAAACTTTGATTTATCGGTCAACATTTATTTACCAAAATTTCAATGTCTACAAAATAAACATGTCGGATGTTATTATTATTGAAATTCTAATATTCATATTCATTGTGACATCCCGTCCCAAAATTTATTTTTTTTATTCTTAGTCGTAGTGAAATTATCATAATGCCCCTGAGATGCCACGTAGGCCTTCCACGTGGACCTCAATTTTCCTTTCACTTTTCCAGTCTTATTTTACTATTTTCGAATAGTACTCATTTTTACGAACACGAGACTGTAGACGGAACTCAATTCGAAGTTATAACAAACAAGTTATGTTCGAAACTGTGTAAAAATAACCTGAGGCAATTTCAAATTCGAAATTCTTGTATAGTGTGCCACTGCTTTGGTCTGATTTTTTTATTAGCCTTGTGGGTTGTGTGCGTTGGAAACTAAGAAAGTTGGTTTAAGTGTGCAACAAGTGGACAATTTAATATTGTTTTATGGGTAAACTGCCAATTAGTCCCTAGATTATCACCTTAGTGAAAATTAGATCTCTAAACTATTTTTTAGAAAAATTAGTCACTGAATTATAAAAATCTGCCAATTACATCCCTAATGTTATATTCGAAGCTACTATATTCAATTTTCCGTCAATTTAAGTCACATTACTTGCATGTGATACACATTGGAGGGTAGATTGATAGTTTTTCATAAAGAAATAGTGTATGGAGTTAACTTTGGAGGATAAATTGGTAGTTTTTCATAAATAAATAGTGTAAGTTAACTTTTGAGGGTAAATTAGACATAAATACAACCTATATGAAATGTTAAGGGCTTATAGACAAGAAAATGATGGTATTACACTCTAAAGTGTGTCAAGTGACTTAAGTTGACAAAAAAAATTGGATAAAATAGCTTTGAATATAATAATAGAGATGAAATTAGCAATTTCTAATGAATTTAGGGACTTATTTTACCGAAAAAATAATTCAGAGACCTAATTTTCACTGAGGTGATAGTTCATGGACTAAATCGACACTTCACCATTGTTTTATTAGGTTTTGAAAACTCACACTTTTGTGCCATCATCCATCATACATCATACATCATTTCTTTTCCATTTTTTTAAAAATATATTTTCTTTCTCTCCCACTATCGCACGTTTCTCTCTCTCTCTCTCTCACACACACACACACACACACACACACACACACACATGCCATATCCTATCACTTTTCCCTTACATCTCTCTTATCGCACGTTTCTCTCTCTCTCTCTCTCTCACACACACACACACACACATGCCATATCCTATCACTTTTCCCTTACATCTCTCTTTTCCTCACACATCCCACTTTTCCCTTTTTTTCCCTATATCAACCGACTCACACTCTCTCTTTTCATCTTTTTCACTCATTCACATCTCTCTTTCTCTCTACCCACTCAACTCTTCATCACCTTTCAAATTCTCTCCCGTAGCTTTCCTCACTCTCTCCCTTTCAGTGCAAGCCAAACAACCACCACACCATCTCCAAACGCCGCCAAAAAATTCCCCAAACTTCACTCAAAATTTTCTAAAGGTCTCTGCAACTTGCTCTTAATCCTTGATCGTGAGAAAGCCCAAAAGAAAACGAAGATCCGGTTGCGTAGCTCGATGAATGTTGGCGAACCTTTCACTCATTTGACCACTGTAGGCCTAGATTTCTCACTCTCAAACTCTCCCTTGAAATTTTGGTAAATATTCTTACCATGCATGTAGGTTTCTATGTGTTTAAAGGACAAATATCTAACCCACCATGTTTTCTGGCAAGTTGTAGGATTTTTCATGCCAAATCTGGCCAAAACTTGTTGATTTGGTCGAGTTTGAAGGTGTAGGATGACTTCCCACAATCTCTAGGCCACAGATTTGAGCTTGTATGCTCGAATCCCCTCTGTTCAAAAGGCTCCATGTCGGGCAATAGCTTTTAGACCCCTTTTTTGAGCAACTCCGGCCAACTTTTGGCTTTAAAATGGGTATAATCTTATTTCTCTCGTTCTAAGCTTCGTTTTGATAAATTATGCATTAAATTTGTTGTGTAACGGCTCCAAACAAGCCGTTTGAATTTCCTCCCAAATTTCCAACGAAAATCTCATTCTTGTGCAAACTAAGGGAAATTAAGTTTATTGAATTAATTATTATTACTTTAGTGATTAGTGTAGTAATTTTTCATTTAGGAGAGGACCATCCGAAGGTGTACTACGAGCAGAATAGTTGGAAGGATACGACATGGATGTACCTGTGAGAGGGTCTTTTCGTTTTTACTTATATATATGTATATGTGATTTTTCTCAACAACTGCTTTTATATAGAGAGATTATATTCACACACCCTAAATTACTTCTCTCTCTCACACCTTTTTAATTTTTTAATATTTTCTACACACCACTACCACTTGATAGAAAAATATTAAAAAATTAAAAGGGTGTGGGAGAAGTAATTTGGGGTGTGTGAATATAATCTCCCTTTATACACTATGATGTGACATGCCGTGTTTATCTTTACAAATAGATTTTTCGTACACTTTATGTTTTTAATATTATTTGTGAGCATAAACTTGTGGCATGACATCCTTGCGTTTTATCTGCTCATTATTACATGTTTGCAAGATGTCTCTTAGTTATTTGTACTTTCTTGGGCCAATGACCAGCTTCATGTGTAGTTCACATGCACCGTTTACATTCGCTTTGGATCCAGAGTTAGGTGATAGCCTGTCCTTTTGTGTGATGTTTTGGACTCGTATGTGATGCGACTAGCGCAGCTCACATGATGTAGTACAAGAATGTAAAACCTACACTCAGCCTGTTCCATTGTCTAAATATCTCTGTAATGGACTTGTGTGCCTACATAAATTAATGAGCATTGATTTCTTGTAATAATGATTTGAGATTTAATGTTGAGATACCTTCCTACATCTTTTGACTCACTTTTGCTGCAGGTACCGTATTACATACTAGTATTATAATATTTTCAGAAAACTTTATACTTGTTTTACAGCGAGGGGTTACACATTTTCGAAAACGGTTTATAAAACTTTATTTTTTAGGTCCACTCATCCTTATTTTTCGCCCCTCTGGGATTTTAGTGGCAAAGGTTTCGTGACGACGAGGATTGCTAGTAAAAGTTGTCATGTAGGAGACTTCTCCTTTCGGTATAAATGTCCTTACTATTTTTTTACTAGAATTTATCTATGCTCTGACATCACTTGGGTGATATGGGTTCAATCTCGCTCACATGCGCACTCTAAATTAGTCACTTTTATGTTTTAATTTATTCACATTTTTCACATCACTACACGTTATGGCTTCGTCATCTTCTAGGTGTCGACCAACACATCGTGATTCCGGTGTCCAGGTGGACATTCCAGGTCTGGGTGTGTCATTCATACTTGAGTTTTGTGTTATCGTTATAAAAACATATTCGCATGTTATTATTGAAATTTAAAAACACCGATTTTAAGCTTCATCCCATAACCCAACCATGTATTCAGTATATGCTAATGCTTCTAAATCCATAGACAAACTGACTCAGGTTAAATTCGTTTGTGCCATATGGATTCAAGCCAAAGATTTTCAAACTTACGATCATTAAGCAGGGGTTCATCTGGAAGAGGAATGAGCAGTCGTCATTCCTTCTCAGTCTCATATGATGTGCCCACTACAGCAGGTGTCCCTAGTGGCAGAGCCATGATTTCAGATTAGGAGGGGCCTTTAAAAAATGTTAAAAAACAATGTTGCAACACTGCTAACAACACCAGCCCTAAAACAACGTTGCAGCACGCTTGCAAATTCATCTCTCACGCTCACTAATCCATCTCTTCTGGTTATCGTCTCATCCAATGTTTGGTCATCGTCTCAGTCACCACTTTCCTACTCTAGATTTTTGGTCTGATTATGATGTTTGTTTGCTTAGTGCCAATGGTGTTTATTTTTCAATTTCTTTCCATTTCATCAATACGTTCTGAACAGTTGGGAGTCGTGTTAATTGGCAAAGAAAACAATCTAATAGAAAGGGCTAAAGAGAACACGGAAATCACATATGGATGAAAGCATAATTCAAGTTTGTCAACAACCACCAGTACTATGTGAAAAAGATTAAACTCTAAGAAAACCAGCTCTCTCGCCTACCCTCTCTCTCCTTTTGGTTAGGGCTCTAGTCCTATAAAAAAATCTTAGAAAATCAGAAGGGTAATCTAATTTTTTTCTCTATGAAAAAAATGTCAAGGTAAGTAGGAGACCATTATGGTCCCTTCATGGCTCCGCCCTGGGGTGTCCCTAAAGCAGTATATGCAGTACCCGTTCCTGTTTTAGCATCATCAAGAGCACCTCCAAAAGTCTCACTTTGTCGTTTGGCTTACCTTAACAAGCCAGAGATCCCCGAGGTATTATTAGGTACCATATTTATGAAAGGGTAATGCTAGGTAGACCAAAATTTTAAGCCAAATTTGTAAAATCAAACGATATGTCACTAATACGAAATAAGCACATTAATCAACACTTAAGTAATAACTTAATCATCAACAACCACATCATTTGGTTTACAAAATTTGGTCTTTCTAGCAATACCCTTTATGGAATACTTATGCCCAGGGCAATCAAGACCTTCTTTGTGCCACCTCATCAACTCTGCAAGGATTTGGACTGATGGGCATTAAGGCCATCTCCAACTGAATGAGCTATGTTTAGCCCCTGTCCAGATTATAGCCCTGTAATAAATTATTTTTTAATGAATAGTGTTATGTCATATTTATATACTATCTCCAACCGAATGACGCTATTTTTAGCACTCTCAATAATTTATTATTTTAAATTTGTTCTCTCAAAACATTGAAAAACTATTCATCACTCTGAAATTTGTTTCAATTCATTTAGCTAGGCAAGATATTCCAATACCCTTTCCTTTCAATTCATTTGAAACATAAACTATCAAAAAGTGGTTAATCCATGTCCTTAGTTATATTTTTCACCTCCCAATGTTCCTTTCCATTCTCTTGGCATGGTAATTTAGAATGGTAGTTATATGTTTCATTGATCACTTGGAAGTCTCGTCGTTAATTGTTTATAGTTCATGTCTAATGTGTCCTCAGGGCGACAGACGAGAAATTAAGTGATTTGTAAGCAATCTGCCGAAACTCTCTCAAATAGGCTTTTGGAAGAAAAGAAAACCATTGCAGATTGCCTACACAAGAATAGCCTGACGTAGTGATTCTCCTGTTGTGATGCCATGTTCTTCTTGAATGAGTATGCTTTGAGTACACAGTTAACTGCTTAGTGTGGCTATACATTCTGATATTCTAATTTTCCCTCCATGATTCTTTTGGCATGGGATGAGGTATATTATCATATACTTTGGTGGCATAAAATCTGGTATCATATGTGATTGAATAAGTGCTTGAATTATGTTTTGAGTTTTATTTATTTATTTACTGTTTGACGTTGTTGTGGAGAATGAAGGAGACAATATTATCGGAGTTACGCATTTGAGTGTTTATAAAGGAGCAATACTTTAGTTTTTGAACTTTATACAGTTTGGACATAAAAGGACACTTTACAAGTATGAGTAGGACCATAGCTTTTGAAAAACACTACCTGGGGATGGCGCATTAATATCCCAAATTTTTGTTATGTAATATATGAATGTAAATAACACTTCCTGATTATGGCGTACCAACATCCCTAAAAGTTTCAAGTCTTTACATGGATGTTACATATAATGTAACCTATAAACAGTACTCTTTGCCACATATTTTCAAGACTTTCCACTCCTTGAACAAAGTTTAAAATCCCGCGGCAATGTGCGGGTACACCTGATAGTAGGAGATCAAATCGTCTACACCCATTTGTTTTCAGTTTGAAAACCATTTCGTTTTCAGTTTTTGTTTTCATTTTTTTAAAAACTAAAAATTGTAATATAGTTTGGTAACTACTTTTTGGAGATTAAATCGTCTACACCCGTTTGTTTCCTACTTACCAAACGAAATGGATATGTACCAGCTGTTTCTACTTAATGTAAGTTGTTCTCTAGATAAAAAAAAATGAAAAAGAAATAGTTATCAAATGACCCTTAAGTTGTTGCCTACTTACCATTTTCGTTGATTATTTGTTTGCGAGTTTTGGCCTAGTGCCCCTGCTTGTACCTTAATAAAATTTGGTAGGAGGGCCGGGGGGGGGGCGGGAAGGGAGGGAGGTGGGTTTTTGGGTGCCATGATCTTTTTTTTTCTGTTTTTTTCGGGAAAGAGTAAATGCTTCACAAGTGAATATTTGTGAAGAGATAATCTCGCCTAATCTTTCTCTTCTTTCACCCAAAAGAAAAAAAAAATTTAAAGCTACAAACCCTTTGCAACTGACAATTTCAGATTTAGGGTAAGTGAGAGAGGTTTAAGTTCGAAAAAAATAAACGATAACAGAAGACCCCCTAGAGCCCACATTAGGAAATCCAGCAGATACCCGCACGAAGCCCAAACCTGAGCCCAATAAAAAAAAAATCCAATTTTCATCGTTTCTGACCCAACTAAACTAAAAATTTTGGAGCCCAATTTTCGCAGATTTAGGTTTTCTCACTTGCTCTGAACTCTGAAGCGCGAAAAAGAAAAAAAATCATAAAATTTTCTGGGTTTATGATTCTGAAACTGAGAAACACTCTTTTAAGTGATGAATGTTAATGTTTACAATTGGTTATCCAACTATATATACTTTCACAATTACAGCTGTCATATTAGAAAATTTAGTAACTAAGCTAACCAAATGCTGATGTGTACAATCTAAGTGCTGAGGTGTACATTCCGTAAAGAAAAATTTGAAATAGATTCAAATTTATAAGTTTACTTTTAAAATGGGTTCAATTTTTAATGATTTTTTATTTTTGAAATAGTTTCAATTTTTAGTTATTTGACCCATATCAAAATACCCCTTAATAGTTCACCCCTCTGAACTTCGAAGCTCCATCAATGGCGAGCCCTAAGTCCATCGACGCCTCCCTCTGGTGGGACTCTTTCTCTCTCTTACTCACCGAGCTCGAAAATGCCTCTCTCTCCTCCGACCTCCCTCCCATTCTGGTAAACCCCCCATCTCTCTCTCTCTCTCTCTCTCTCTATATATATATATATATATATGCATGTATGAAAAGTGTTGAACTTGGTTGGTACTTTGCTTAGGTAAAGAAATTAACGGACAATCACGCTTGGTTCGTGGACACAGTGTCTCGCTTCAAGCCGCCCAATGAGAATTCGAGGGAGGCTTTGAATTCACAGCAAGTGAAAATTGGGTCTCACCAGTTGAATATAAAGCCTGAGTTGAAAGATAAAGCTTTGAAAGTCAGCTCCTATTTGGTGAGTTTGTACTGCTGCTTTTATGCCACTTTTACTTCTAAAATGTGTATGCATCTGGTGTTTATATATACATACATTTTGAATTTTTCAAATCAACCAAACATTCCAAATTCGAACTTCGGCCTAGTGTAAAAGTTTTTGTTTTTCTGATTTCGGGCTCTGTGAGAACTTTGATTTCGTTTTGGATTATCAATGACAATTACCGACTTGTAAAACTAATCAAGTAGTTTTAGGATTAATGAAATCGTTTGTAATTAGACTTTTTCTGAGATTGGAATGATCCACATGCAAATTTTCAACAATTGGGTGCTGCTTAGTTGATTTAATAGCATGTTCTAATGTTGTTGGAAACATATAGATTTGGTATTCTGTAGAACATAATGATGGTCGTTGATTCTCCATTTGCTACGAAACTGATTTTGTTGTTTGTCTAAAGTGTCTAGATGAGGTGCAATCGTACATTCTTGTTGAAAGGTCTCTCGAGAACAAAGATGTAGCTCTTGACTCTATACTGCACGAGTATTTCTATGCGGTTAGTATCTCACTTATTGTCTGACTGCGACTGATATGAATGTTGGATGCTATAATGGTTCCTATGTTCGAAGTACTTGGGTACAGGTTGGATGAGCTCAGTGTGAACAAAATTTTTTGCTGCTTACATGAATCGGACATTTTTTTTTAACCACAAACAGGGAAAGAAAAAGAAGAGGGACATTTATTGCTAGTGGTCTGTCTCACTTAATTTGTCTTTGTTTTCCCCCTTCTCTTCCCTCACACAGGCGATTATTCACTATTATGTTGAACGGCAGTGCCTGCTGAAGTGCACCAGGAGTATTCTCACACATGCTTGTAAGTCAATCATCAGTCCCACCTCTCCATTTAAACTATCTATGGCATCAGGATACATTTTTAGAGCTGTACTTCAACAACGGTTGAGAATTGATCATTAATGCAGTGTCTTTGGAAAGCGTCTCTGGAGATGGTAATGCTATTAAGAAGGAAGCACTAAAGTTGATTACTGACGGATTGGAGGCGAAGCTGATAAATGTGCTGCAAGTCCTTTTCTCCTCCAGTCACCCGGAACAAATGGTATGCTTAAATCCCAATTCAAGAACGTACTCTGTTCGATTTTGAGTCTTCTAAACTAGATGGCAGATACCCTTTAAATTTATAAATCCCTACTCCCTAGCGGAGCAATTATTGTTTTTCCCTCTTCGGGCACCCTTTTACTCTTTTCATTCTTATGGGATGTGCTATGCCAAATTACGAAGTTCATTGATGTCAAAATAACATCTTATTTCATGATTGATCAGCTTTGGCTACAATGTCAGTAGTGGGCGATAGGAAGCTGACACAATGGACGAGATAGCTCTTTGGTATTTATCATTTACAAGGATTTCATATTGTTATTTGAGATAGTGTAATGAAGGACGTTATGTTAAGTGAAACTAAGGTTATGGTGACCTAGTGGGACTGTGGGAGTCATTGCTATAACAACACCTGGGGGAAGTTTTAAACCAGATATTAACAAGTAACAAGTCCCTACTGTCATGCGTTGTGCAGTAGCCTACGAATCATGTATTCGGGTGTGGAATATCTTATTAGCTGTCCTTGTTTTACATTCATATGAGGCTCTAGGACAGAAGAGGTGGAACAAGTTTTAGCTTCAGCAAGTTGGACGATCCTATCATAGTTTATTCTGCTGACTTGACCAATCTTATGTCTTATGTTTCCTTATTTATATTTGAAATTCTACGTTGATGCCCATGTACAAATATGTGTCTCGACGCATGGGTACATGTGTGCATGCACATTTTTATTGAAATTGAATAATTATGTATTTGTTACAAAGCCTGATTTTATCTTGTCTGGTTGCTTTATTAGGATCTTGACCTTTTCACTTTGTGGGCCGAGGAGACACTAATTGAAGACAATTTGGTTTTGGACATTCTTTTCCTTGCTTATTATGAGTCATTTTGTACTTGTAATGGTGAAAGGTGGAAAACTTTGTGTTTGCTCTATAAGGTATTTTGTTATCTTCGTCACATAATTCATTTACAAAGTACTCTCTTATCCAGTCCAAGTCAAAACCTTTGTCCTGCAGGGAACTTTATCTGGGTCCTATAACTTTGAAAATCTGGCAGTATCAACTGAAGCGCTACGTTCTTCTTATCAAACCAAAGTCCAGCTGCTTCTCATCCTTATAGAAACCCTGGACCTGGAAAGTCTTCTCCAGATGGTTCACGATGCAATCCCTTTCAGGTTCTTAGCTAGTTAGGATGCATCTTGTATTCATTCTGCAAGTCATAATCTAGCAACACTAAATATCTTTGGTCAAATTGTTGGTTTGTACATTTAAATATCTAGATTGTGGAGATCACCTTTCTTGCACATTACAGTGCAACATTTTTTTCGCTTATGTACTCAATGAAGATTCCTTTGGCGGAGACCAAGGGATGAAATGTCCTTAGGTGGAATCCACTTGCGAGGCAGATGCTGCGTGCATTTAGTTTGCCTCATCATTAAGACATGGTGTTGTATTTTAGACACGACCGAGTTAAAATAACAAAGGCGGACTTAAGTATTGGTTTCTATTGGGTCAAAAAATTCTACTAACTGTGAAAACCCAAGCACAGATGATATGCTCTTTTATTATTTATTTTTTCATGTGAATGCAATATGATTGATACTTATATATAAATAAGAACCACTGACTCATTACAAGCAAGTTTAGAAATCTTTAAAATAATATGGGCAGTCTAGGTTGAACGTTTCCATATCCAAACACTGATTCCCGATTTGAGTTAACTACTATCTGATCTATAAGCATGCTGTTAGCCAAGCCTGTGATGCGAATGTGACTGGGAATTCAGGACAATCTATAATTTTAGGTTTGCAATCATAGGACCATAAGATCAGCTGATTTTTAATTTTAAAATGCCATGAAAGCAACTTTAGATATACATATATGGTTATTAGTGCTGGGTAACTTTCTTTTTATTTATTTAAATGAAAACTGTTAAGCTTCATCAGTATCATTCCAAACAGTGGTTGATTCCTTAGGGCTTATATGCTATTGTTCACTCTATTCTTTGTGTCCATTGTTAAATTGCCACTTTATACATCCTTAACTATATCCTTTCTTATTTTCTTTTTCTAAATGTTAGACCACTTGTGTTATTCCTCAGGCAGGGCACATTTGTTTTTACTTTGGCTGATGTCCAAGAGATGGAAGCGATAATTTCAACATTCAATGCTTTTGAAACAAAAGAAGCTGGTCCATTAATTCTAGCCTGGGCTGTTTTTCTTTGTCTGATTTCATCACTTCCAGGTAGTGAAGAGAGCAATGTACTAATGGTATGTGGTTCTGCACATATGTTGTCTCCAATTCCAGGCTGTATGAATAATAGAAATAATTAAGAGAACTGTTATTAGCACAGTAACACTCCAAAAATCGCATTTTTCACTCCTCACAAGTGTATTTTTCTTTCTAAATATAGAAAGCTTGGAGTGCAAAATGAGAATTTTGGAGTGCTAATAACAATTCCCATAATTACTGTGCTTAGTTTTTCTTTTATTTTCCAGGAAATTGATCATGTTGGTTATGTTCGTCAAGCGTTCGAGGCTGCATCTTTGACTTATTGTGTTGAAATCCTTCAAAGTGATGTGTTGAAAGAATCAGATGTAAGTTATTCTCAATTTGTAAGTGTATGTGTTTAGAGTGATCAGTTTCTAGTGGTGCCCCATATGTTCAAGTTTTCTGCTTGGTTTTTTCGCCGCTTGGGATCCATCTCGAGGTGTCAACAAGTTTTGATTTATGTTTTGACTTTTCCATTTTAAGAATTTTTTTTAGGTCTCTTCCCTCACAAAGTCTTTTCATTTCCTAAAGAGTGATATTTTTTGTGTCTCTTTCTCCTTAGGGGCCTGCTGATGGGTATCACAGTGTGTTGAGAACTTTTATATCTGCATTTATTGCATCTTATGAGATCAATCTTCAGGTAAATGCATAATGGACCTCTGCTAAAACCTTGTTGGCATTTTGTTGGATGTATTTCTTATTTCTTCTGTCCTTGTTTTGTGCAGCTGGAAGATAAATCTCTGAAGTTAATACTGGATATTCTTTGCAAAATTTATCAGGGAGAGGTTTGGACATGTCTTATCTTCCAGCATCTGTGATTCAATAAAATAATTATTATAAAGTTCAAATTGCGATTATTGTTTGAATAGTGTATTTGAAATTCTTCTGAATTTTGCAGGAGTCACTTTGTATCCAGTTTTGGGATCGTGAGAGTTTTATTGATGGCCCTATCCGTTGTCTTCTTTGCAACTTAGAGGGTGAATTTCCTTTCAGGACAGTGGAACTAGTTCGCTTTTTATCCTCACTTTGTGAAGGAACTTGGCCTGCAGAATGTGTGTAAGTAGACTTATTTGGCATGGTTGTCCAAATTCTGGTTTTTGATAAACAAAATGAGTTATAGACCTAATCACTATATGGGTGTAGGGTTAAACTTTAATTTGGTTATCAAAATCCTCAGTCAGGAAGTTTTTACTTTATTAGTTGAACTTGATAATAAGAAGAATTTTTGTATCGATTAATTATAATCGATTATCTAAAGAATGAACTATTATGTCGTTCCCTCATTGTTGTGTAATCATCCTGTCAACAGGTATAACTTTTTGGATAAGTCTGTGGGTATTTCATCCCTTGTTGAGATTAATAATGGCTCCGTTGGGGAGGACATGTCTCAAATTGTTGAGACGCACCTCCCTCTGCATGTTCCTGGATTTGAAGGTCTGGTTATTCCCAGTAAAACTTGTGGACATGTTTTAAGATTAGTTAGTGGAAATGCCGCTCTTGTACGATGGGAGGTAAATGGCTAATTACTTTAACTAATATTGGTAATTACTTTGTATTGGTGACTTTTGTATTTTCTAGACAAATATCACTAGACTTTCAACTGCTTATAAGTGCACGGGTATTAGGTTATACTTTAAAGAGACTTTTCCAATGTTAGTGCATTTATCTGTGTGTGTTGTTTTTCTCCTTCCTCTTCAATGTTTTGCGAAATGCTCTTTCTAGTGTAGTTTGAAAATTGAATAGTCATTTTCAGGAGTTGTCATGTAAAAAATTATTGCCATCCTCAAAGGGTTAAATTGTTCTAATTTTTTATGTCTCAATTATACACACTACGCGTGCAACATCAAAATTTTATTTCCTAAATTATCTTCCTTTATCTTTTTTGATTTCGTCTTCCTTTACTTTCTACTAGCCATGGTTTTTTCTGAGATAATGGGTGACATGTCCATTCTTACTAAGTGGGTTGTAAAACAGTATATCAAGGAAAGTAATATAAGATATCCAACTGTATTTTCAATTAAATTTTATTTGGTTGCTGTTTCGTGCTAATTTATGCCTTCTTTTGTACAGTATAAACAATCTGGGGTGCTAGTATTGCTCATGCGCCTGTCCCAGGAGCTGTATTTTGACAGAAATGACGAGGCTCTTCTTATCCTTGACCTATTTAGGCGGATGGTTACCTTTAACACAGTATGGTTTTCATCATTCATTGCTGGAGTCTTTATGGATTCGAAGCCTATTGGTTACATCAGTTAGTTCATGTTACAATTTGTTGTTAACATTTGGTTTTTCCCTATGAAATTTGGTGATTTTCATGCTCTATTGTATGTTTTAAAAAGTTTGAGCCAGGCACGCCTTGAGGATCACCTCATAGCGAGGCATTCAGTTTTTTATAGGGTTTCTTTTTTTAGCATTTATCCCATTTAGCATACGCTAATTGGCTGAGGCATGCACTTTTCGTCAAGGCTTACGCTTTTTGGGATAAAATGACACTTTCCAAACATAATAAAACATGCCCCAAAAGGCATAGTTTAAGGTGCTAACAGTAAAAGCTTCAGAAACACCCTTTAACTACAATAACCTGATGGTAGTTTGCATGGTGATCTTTGTAGTGACGATGAGGAGGACTAGAATGTGTGAAGGGGAGATTTTCCCTTACTAGAATTGCTTTTTTGATTATATTGTTTGGATCTGTATTCAAGTTTGATGGTCTGGTTGAATTATACGTTTAATGATTGAATGGAAGTTGGTAATTTTTTATATTTTTGTTATTATAGTTCGAGTTCTGAAAGGATTATGCCTTAACGTGTCAAGCCTAAGGCCTTGAATCTCGATTAAGCTGTATTAAATAAATGTGGATGCAATCAGAACGTTGAAATAGTTTTCCCCTTGGGTTGCCATAAATATGATAACATTTTATCAGCCTCCACCACCAACTTCTGAGTTCTTGTGCTGTTTAGAGTGGACAGAGAATAGTTTAGCAGCAATTGAGCTTAACCTTGCCTTGTTTCCTTCCCCTCTTCCCTCCTCTCTTAATTTCTTTACATTTCTGTAACCATCTCTTTTTTACCAAGCTTTTCGTACTGGTGTTTTATTTAGGCGGTATGTTTTGCTTTGATGGACATTGGGAGCTCATCGCATTTCCAATCAACTGACATGGGTGGACAGATAGAAAGTAATATGCGGTAATTATGCAACCTTTTTGTTTGTGCTTGTGTGTTCCTCTTTCTTGCCTATATTAGCATTTCTTGTAATTTTCTTGTTTTACCATCCAGGTTGGTTGAGATCATTTGCACTTTGGTCAGAAAACTATCTCCTACTTCGGGTGGTGCTGCTCTGATGTCCGTGGGTATAAATATTTTGGCAAAGATGTTAAGATGGTAACTTTATCCCCTATTCTCTTTTGAGTTGTTCTGTATCTGTGTGTCTTTCTAATTCAGGGTATTTTGATATCCTTACTATATTCCCATCTAATGCTGTGGTTTTGTGCTATACTAAAATTGACAGAAAAACTGTCTTTTGAAAGTTTTCATAAAGTCTTAGTGCTATTATCTAAAGCCTTCATTTAGTACAACCATAGCAATAAGTGAAACTGGAAGAACTATAGATATGATGGGATCTTGTAGCTCCAGTGGTAGAGAGCCGTTAACCCCACACCCAAATTCCAATTCAAACCTCCTCCCCCTTTGATATCCTCTGTACCAGGAGGAAATGCAGATGACACACAGGAAAGCATTCTCTTCTGAAACAAAAGATTAATATTTATTGATATGGTGCAAGTATAGATACACTTAACAAGTTGCTAGTCCATTGCATGCAAAAATGCTAAATATTTAATATTTAAGTTAATTTCTATATAAATTTTTAGCCTTGTCGCATGCAATTGACTAGAAACTGTTACTCAAATATGTCTTCAACTGGAAATGTGTTGTTAGGTACGTATGCATGAGAGTTTGATGTTATGATTCTGATGTTTGATACGGCTCATTGTTGTAGGTTTGTTTTGTTTTGGTGGATACTTGTTCACTGTGTTTGTAATTTTGCTTTGATAGTAACAAGGTTCTCTTTCCTCATAAGAAAATAAAGCTGGCGTCGATGACTTCCCTACACTGCTAGCAGTCCTAGTTGGACATGACATAATTCTTTAAATTAATAGTGCAATCTTATATGCAATATTTTGAACTCTTATATTCTTTATGTGAGTAAATAATATATCCTGAACTTCTGAGTGTTATTGAGCCTATAATTATTGCTTGAATTGTTGTTGGCCTAGGCTGGACATGAGCACAACCTGTTTTTCTAAGATGCATTTATTGTGACAGTTCCCCTTCTCGTGTGTCTGAGCTGGCTTTAAAGGCAAATATATTTGATTTCAGCAATGGCCGCAATGATCCATCAAGGTGAATCTTTGAGAAAATATCAGCTTTCTTTGTTCTGCTGTTATCATGCGTACATAAAAATGTGTGTTACACATTCTTACTTTAAGTTAATTGAGGTATACAATTATCTAAAGTGGAGCTTTATTTAATTTTCTTATCTCTATTTATTTTTCAGTGTTTTGTCTGGCATTCTTCATAAGACATTTTTCGCCACTGTATATTGCTGGCCAATTTGTTTTCCTGTATAATTTTTCATTTGATACTTTTTTTTCCTGGGAACGCTCTACTCGTTTCCAGTTGTGTTGTAGAAGATTTGTTTCTCTTTATGGCACTTCTTCAGCTTTGCACTTTCTTTTTTTGTTCTAACCTTTTCTATCACTTTTTTTTTTGTTTTTTGTTTCTAGTGGTTCATGGTTTCTTTCTGGAAAACTGGCAAAGATGCTATTAATTGACTGTGAGCAGAATGATAGTTACTGCTCATTGACTATATCAGGTATATGTTAAATCATTCATTTTGCCATCTTCTGTTTTGCTAAGTCTTGCATTGATGTGCTTTTGCTGGTATAACATCATCTAGTTTTATCTTGATTTGTTTTGTACTAAAATATGTTGATACATACAATAAAATAGGAAGTACTGGATTTTTTTTTTTTTTTTTTACTTAGCTTTCTGCTTTGACACGGATGATTTTAAAATGTTGCAGTGCTGGACTTTACTCTAGGTCTCATGGAGACAGGATTAAAAAATGATGCTGTCCAGGATTTAATTGTTTTCTCTGTTCAGTATGTTCTTGTTAACCATGAATACTGGAAATACAAGGTGAAGCATGATCGTTGGAGAGTAACATTGAAGGTACAGCCTTGATGAAAACTGATGGGGTTCAACCTTCTGATTTGTGTATAACTAACATAAATTGGTTTCTCTTGTGCTGGTATTGTGGCAAGTTGGTTCCCAATGTTTATTTATATGAGTATGGAACACACTTGGATGTAAACTGATGGATTTCAGACTTTTGGTTTGTGTATAACTAACATAAATTCTGATCTGGTCTTAGTAATTGGATTGCGTCGTATATCAGCCTTAAACCGCCAAACACTGAGAAAATTGATGGTTCCATACAGGCACATACAAGAGAGTAATTTTATTGTTATTAAACACCTTTAGATTTATAGAAATGACAAGAAATTTGGAAAGTCAAGTTTTTTTTTTCCGTTCATACGAGGTCAAATCCGTTTATTCTGCATGCAGTTGTTATCCTATTTGTTGTAGCTTGTTATGCTGTGAGTGCGAAGCCATTTGTCTTTCGTATGCCTTCTGCATTTGTTCTTTTAATTGATGTAACTTAACCAGTTAAAGAGTACGAGGCATATGATTCATGAATCTTTCAGATACCTTTCTAAAACATGAATGAGAGTGCAGTTAAATAGGGAAGAGGGCTTTTTTAGGAGGTGGCTGTAAAGATTTCCATTGGGAAGATAATCGCTTTGGCTTTTTTCCATTCGTGTTCGATTTGGCATTGATGCCACTATGTGAGGCTTTATTGTGGTGGCTAGAGTTTCGAATTAAGGTCCTTGGAATGACATTCCAATGGGAGTTAGTTCTTTTCTTCGTGATCTTTGGTTACTTATGGGAATGGGGGAAGAGGAAATCCACTGTAGAAGTAACAGTGATCCAAGTCTAAAGGGACACAATAGGAATTCATTTGAATGTTACTCTTTTAGTATATATATAATTTGTCCATGATGTGCCAATTGTCAATCTCCACTTTCCTATATTCCAAACTTCCAATGAGTCGGAAGTTCAATTTTTGGAAAATTTTGAATGATTTTATCTCCTTTTGTTCCTTAATTTGAATGATCTTCCAGAACTGTTGAGTAGATAACAAGCTGATATAGAACTAAAGTATCTTTAGTGGATTTACTTGTTCAATGTTGTACTTTTCACTTCATTTTAATAGTGTTTATACTGTTTGTTATCAAAGAAAAGAAAAGCATAAAAGAATCAAGTTGTAAGCATATTTTTAAGCTGATACACGTGAGCCCAATAACCAAGCTTGTAAATGAATTCATATCAGAAACTTTGTCTGCATCAATGTGTGCCTGTTAGGGAATTGCAGTGTGCATCAATGCATGCATGCATACATGGTACAAAACATTGTTTTCTGCACCTGAATGTGGCTTCTCAATGCTAGTTAACTGTTTACTCAGTTGTTGGGGTTTATGAAATGGAAACTTGGTGTTGTAAATGTCAATTATGGTGGGAAGGCCAAGTCCAACATCATTTTACTGTTTCAGGTGCTTGAAGTGATGAAAAAATGTATTACATCAATATCTTGCTCTGGAAAGTTGGATGAAGCCATCATGGATAGGTTACTGTCTGATTCTTCCATCCATAGTACTCTCTTTCGGATTGTTTGTACAACCACCCAAGCGCTGGAGGTGGGCTATGCTATGTATCTTTTAATCTTATTTGGTGATGACCTGCTGTCGTTTGTTCTTATCACTAATTTGGGAGCATTTTTCTGCAGAGACTTTATTTCAGCCGGCTTGTTGATCTAACAGAGATTGAAGGCTTACAGATGGCTATATGTTCTGTTTTAGATATTCTTTTCATCATGCTTTCTAAATTTTCTAAGGTATTTGGACATAAGCTTGTTGAATATGCATTTTGATTGTATGCTATGTTTGAAAGACTTTTAAAGTTGCACATGTTACAATTTTTTGGTATTACTTAGATGATGTACAGAGGTGGTGTTTTGTTTCTGTTCAAAAGTGAGTTTTCTTGATGCACATTACAAGTTTGAAAAATAAATCCCCTCTAGCTTGCTTTAAAAGGGAAAAAGAGCAGTCAACTGTATAACAAAATCTTGTCTGTTCTTTTCCCTATTCTAGAGTGTTCTGTGTAGTTGCCAACTATATGCATCTTTGAATATGTGATAGCTATATTTCTTTATTTGTAATATGATGGTTGGTTTTACACGTTGTATTTTTATTCTGTATTGTAGTTGATGTTCAGTTGGGTTTATTTTCAGGATATATCTTCCAGTCCTCCATTTTTTCATCAAGCAGTTTTCTCATCAGCAACGAAACCATTTCCTGTTGTTGCAGCGCTTGTGTCCTTGTTATCTTACTTTCGCAATCCTGTATGGCCTCTCCATGCTCAATTGTTGATTACATTCTCTTTGATATGTTTCTAAATACTACAGTTCTCCCATTTTGGTAACTGTGTATTTACATATATATTATCAAATTAAAATGTTGATTTCTTTATTGTTAGTTCTGCTGGAATAGTTCCCCATTTACTTGTGTCCATTATCTATCTAATTATTGTTTTGTGGGAGTTGCATGTCAATTTGTTTCTGTTTTATATACTTTGTACAACACATGGATTCATAGGAAACTTATAATTGCATTCGGTGGTTTGTTACTCAGACCGTTGGGCATGATAGGCGCGTAATGCTGATTTTTTTACCTTCAAACTGGCATGCACTACTGGATAGAATATAGCATTATGCACATCTTATTTGCATTTAATTATGAAAAGGTTGGGCAGACTATAAATATGGGGGAATGTGTCTTTGACTCTTTGTTGACCTTAACTGAATTGCTTGATGGTAGGTGGGATGATATTCTTATAATTGTTTAGCATCTTTATTAAGATTCTCGAGTTCCCAACGCAGGGAATACAAGTTGGTGCTGCTAGGGTTTTATCACTGTTCTTGATGATGGCCGATTTTATGCAACCATATTTGTTTGGTAGCAGCTTCGGTCTGGATGACAAACAGGTAATGTTGGTTTATGTTTATCTTTTAGTTCCATGTTAATTTCTTGTAAATTCACTTGAGTGAATCAACTGCTTCTAAATCTGTTTGTGGCACTACTGAACCGTCGTAGATTGGAGAGCTGAGGCATTCTATTAGTTACATACTACTTGAGCAGTCGGGATTGAATGAAGATCTCTTTGTTGCTGCAGTCAATCTCCTCACTTCTGCTGCGCGTTATCAGGTTTGTTACAGTAGGTGTTAAGTTCTGTATTTTTTTAATTGTTGGAGTATCACTCATAGACTTAGGAAAGAAAAGAAAGAATGCTAATGGTCCAGTTCCTTCCACTTAATTTAAGGTATCTTCACAATTGTTTGGTTAATGCTTCAAAATTTTAATTGTTTTTTTCAATTTCTTGGAACAAAGTACTTTTAAATTCTGTGTTTACATACGAGCTTATCGTTCACAAATATTTAGTTAGATTGGCAAGCATTGTGTTTTAGCAATCGATTGCCCTAATTTACTTAACTCTGTTTCTTTAAAGTGAATGCTGCCTTGTCAACTTCCAATTTTATTGCTTGATTAGTAAGAAAAATTTATGTTGCAAAAAAAAAAGAGAAAAAAGTGTTTTAGATTGATTTGACCCAACCAAAGAACTAGTTTTTTTTTTTTTTTTTTTCCAAAAAAGAACTAGTTAATTGGATTGCATTGTATTTGTGTGCATATGGTGGCAATTTTAATGCATTTCCTTGCCAAAGCAAACTTATGTAGTTATAGTGAAACCTTTCCCTGGAGTCCTCCACTATGTGGTTTAGCTTTTTCTTATTTAATTGTTTATTCATACAGCCTGCTTTTCTTGTTGCTGTATTACCAACCAAAGCGAATAAGGATGTCCAACTGAGTAATGGTGGCGGTGTGAAGCTGCCAACAAATGATTTTGAGTCTGAAAAGACAAGCGCTGTTCATGCAGTTTTGCATCACATTGAAAGATCTAATAATCTTATCAACAGGTACTTTGTCCTGATTGAATTCTCGATTTTGTTTCTTAGTCAGTTACTTTCCCTTTCATCATTTACCTTGCAGTCCTGAAAATTCTGCATTTTTTTTTTCTGAGATTGATATGATCATATCTTGAATAGTCGCATTCAGTTTGAACATTTTTTTTTTTTTTCCTAAATCTGCAGCAATCCCCGAATACTGCTGAATGTTCTTAACTTTCTAAGGGCGCTGTGGCAAGGTGCTGGTCAGTACACTAATATTTTGGAATGCCTGAAAAGCTCTGAAAATTTCTGGAAAAAATTGTCCCGTCCTATTTCGATATTTTCTAGTATGCAAGCTCCTCCACCTGAAAATGCTGAGACAGAAGTTGAAGATTTGTCGGTCAGATACCAGTGCCAATCTGCCATATTGGAAATAATAGCGCATGACATGTTCCTGCACAAAAAGCTGTTACATGCGGAGTCATTTGTAAAACAGCTGCCTGAATCACAACAAAATACAGTAAGATCAGAAAAATCAAAAGCTGCAGATCTTGAAGATATTTTATCAGCCTGGTGTGGGAGCTCTGTTTTGGGCAATCTGACTAAGTCACTTACCTATTGTGAGTACGACCCTGAGTTGTATTTGCGGGCGAAGGTAAGTTCTAGTCAGAATTATTTTCTCTACGAGTCTGCTAATTTTAACTTGTGAATTTTTTCTGTGGTTTTGGTCCTGGGTTTTTCTTCACTTTGGTTGGCTATTTATCACTTATGATTTCATCTTCATTCATTCTGTGCGTTTTTGTTGGTTGCATTATGTTTTATAAGTTGAAGCATTTAGTGTTCCGCTTACGTTCACTGCTCTAGGAAAGTCCTTTTTTGTATAAAAAGTTTCTCGCTTATGCATTGCTCTGTTCAATCTGCTGTATGACATACATTAGTACTAACTTATTAACGAAGTTGTTCCTTGATAGGATGTCAGACTTTTTCTTATAGGTTCTTAATTTTTAGAATGCAGTATTCATACCTCTGTAACTTAACAGGTTGCTGCGAGTGTAATAACTGCTCGTGTGATGGTAAACTTATCAATTGGTGATGCAGGAAGTTTGTCTGTGTCATTACTTGAGAAGTCTAGAATCCTGTCAAATAAGGTTCGATCCCTTCTTGATTGTGTTACTTAATTTGTAATCCAAGATAATTGTATGTTGAGAAATCTATTAAAGGTTCAGTTTAGTTTCTTATTTCATAGATTCTCATATTTAATACTTTCCGTTTTATTAAAATTGAGATTGTAAAATTTGCATCGTATCTGATTGCTGTTACCTTTCTTTTTACCCTTCTTCATTGGCAGCTGAGAAGTCATCCTGCTTTTTCTGAATTGTTAGCTCAATACTCACAGCATGGTTACAGGTGATATGTTTGCTATTGTTAATTTCTGTTGGAATTTCTATACTTAGCACCTCCACTTTTGAACAAGGCATTTATAAGTCAACAAACTGCCTCTATACGGCCTGAGGATTCTGGATATTTGTAACTGTCCCTACTGGTAAATGTTTTCTTATAGTGAGAAAACAGTCCTTCCTGTGGTATGAATGATGTGTGAAACTTTAATTTTGAGTCCCTGAAGTTAACAAAGTATAAGTAAAGCATTTAGTTACTGAACCTTGGAAGAGTTATTCAATGCTTCTGTCAAGATGTACGGTATGATTTTTTTTATTTTATATTTTTTTCAAAACATTACAAAATATTTTTATTCTCTTGCCTGTATTCATATTCCCTGTATGTCGATTGACTACATATCATCAGCCCATTTTGTCGCGTTCAGTAGTTATATTTGGATCCGTTTGTGTGCATGTGCTGTCAACTTTATGCATGTGCATGTAACAGTGTTTCTTTTTGTTATAATGACCGTATATGATGAACATCCCCCCGTGATCTTAAAGTTGATACTGTGTTCTAGTATTTGACAAACCGTTTAAGTGGTGACATGCAATCATAAGTTTGGGTGGTTCAATTTGCATAGGCTTTGAAGACCATATTTGATTTTTGTTTATTTGTTTAACATATTACTTTTTTAATAAGATGTGTTATATCTCATAAGAATGCTGAGAGTACCACGTGAGGAAATGGAAGCAATGAATATTGCATGATAAGTATGTGCCTATGTATGAATAATATATTATCTTTTTTCAGTGCAGGGAAGGAGCCAAACTATTTGATACTTAGTGATCTCTACTATCATCTGCAAGGAGAGCTTGAAGGCCGTGAAATCAGTGCTGGACCATTCAAAGAACTCTCTCGGTTCCTGATTGAATCAAATGTTTTTCAGACTTACCAACACAAGGATGATGGTGATCTTTTTGTAACCGGAAGAGAGACATACTTGTTTGATCTTAAACGTGTACGTGCTGATTTGGGGTTAGATCTTTGGGATTATTCAAAATGGAAGGAGTCAAAGGCAACTGCAGAAACAATGTTGCATCATATGAAAGCTGCAAACTCAATGGCGTTGCTAACAAGTTCGAAGCTTTCTGCACTGAAAGCATTAAAAAGTGTCTTAACTGTTTACGGTGATAATGTAAGTACTCTCTTAGAATTTCTACTTGCTTTCAGTTGCCTTCTCATTGTTAAAAACTTGATCTGTAACTGCTATTTATGGTTGGATATTTCAACGATCATGCAGATGTAAAAGATGTAATGGTTTAAAACATGTTACATCTGATGCTAATTAAAAACAAATGTTGATGTGTAATATTTTACAGATCCTGTAAACTATTTCAAACATCTGATTTCTCATTTCAAAGATTTTGGAAGTTGAACAGCATTAGTGACAATTTAGTCTTATGAACACTACGCTATACCTTGTGTCAAAGGTCGTATGGATTTTTTTTTACGAATATATTATTTCTTTTGAAACTAATTCATGTGTGCCTGCTACTGCAGTCGCTGGAGACGAAGAGTACAGCGAGACAAATCCCTGAACAACTTGTTTTTTCGTGCATAGATCACATATGCCAGAGTTTCCACGACACAGTAGAATCATTAGCTCCAGTACCTGGTGCTTCTGAAGATGTCTTCCACTTCCTTGCGGCTCAAGCAGAATTGCTTATCTATCTAATGATGTATGCACATAAAAGCCTGCCTTTGTCTGTTTGCATTCTTATACTAAAAACATCAGGCTCTGGCCTTAAAGCGTTGAGTGATTTCAGAGCATTAGTTACGGGGCCATCAGATATGGGGGTTGACACTGCAGTAAGGCTCTTACTTATGTTGCTTCTCTTGGCGGTGGAGTTCAGTTGTCATAAGTCGCATTTGGTTGGGGCAAGAGATGTAGCTTCTGTCGAAGATGTGGCTAAAATATCTAATGTGAGTCTTAGTCTACTACCAGTTCTCTGTAACTGTACTGCTACTGCTGAGCACGGAACCCTCTCCCTAACTACTATGGACTTGATACTTAGAAATTTCTTGACTCCCAGCACTTGGCTCCCCATTATACAGAATCACCTCCAGCTTCAGCGCGTGTTTCTGAAGCTTCAAGATAAAGATTCTCTTGAATCTGTGCCTGTTATAATGAAGTTCTTTTTGACTCTTGCCCGTGTTAGGCAGGGTGCAGAAATGCTTATTAATTATGGCTTTCTCTCGTCTCTGAGATTCTTGTTCGCTGAATACTTGGATGGTATGTCTTCTTCCGTAACTATTGATAACAGAAAGTCCAACTCATCATCTGAGAAACTGGAAAAGCCTCAGCAAATTTGGGGACTTGGTTTGGCAGTCATCACAGCTATGGTTCAGTCGTTAGGAGACAGTTCTGCTTGTTCCGATCTTGTGGAGAATGTAATACCTTACTTCTTTTCAGAGAAAGCCTATATGATTTCTTACTATCTTAGTGCTCCGGATTTCCCATCTAATGATCATGACAAGACCAGACCTCGGGCTCAGCAGAGACAAACTTCTCTTTCTGATCTTAAAGAAACTGAGCATACTCTCATGCTAATGTGTATGCTAGCAAAACATTGGAATTCCTGGGTTAAGTGCATGAAAGAATTGGATTCTCAGTTGAGAGAGAAAAGTATCCATCTTTTAGCTTTTATCAGTCGGGGAACTCAACGGCTTGGAGAACCTTCGACTCTTAGTGCCCCTCTCTTATGTCCTCCTGTCCTTAAAGAGGATTTTGATGGCTGCAAGAAACCCTCATTTATCAACAGTAAAAGCGGATGGTTTGCTCTTTCAGCCCTCAGTTGTGTTTCAAAACCAAAATTCTCTGCCATCCCTACCACTTCTACTGCGCTGATTATGAAAACTCAAGCATCTGTAAATGGCAATCACATTTCTCAATCATACTTCTCCGACTCTATTGCCATACAGATCTACAGAATAACTTTTCTCCTTCTAAAGTTCCTCAGCTTACAAGCTGAGGGTGCTGCTAGAAGGGCAGAAGAGGTTGGCTTTGTTGATCTTGACCATTTTCCCGAGCTTCCAATGCCTGAGATCTTACATGGCTTACAGGTACGATGATAATTTTTGTTCTTTGACTAGCTTTTTGTTTCATTATGTAAAAACATCTGGTCTACCATAACTTGTAAGTTTCGAGTTGAGGTTCCTTTTTAACATGGATGTGTTATTATCTCCGATGTAGGACCAAGCAATTACAATTGTTACGGAGCTGTGTGAGGCTAACAGATCAAACGAGATTCAAATCGAAGTCCAGAGTATCTGTTGCTTACTGGTACAAATAATGGAGATGGCCTTGCACTTGGAACTCTGTGTTCTACAGATATATGGCATAAGACCTGTATTAGGGCGTGTGGAGGATTTTTCAAAGGAAGTTAAACTGTTAATAAAAGGTAAAACTCCATTTCTCTGAATACTGCCTTCCATTTGCACTGAATTCGTCGTTTCTTACCAAGTTATTGCACATTCAGTGAGTACTCATTTTTTCTTGCAATGTGTTTTGTAGCGACAGAGAGACACGCTTTCCTCAAACCATCTGTGAAGTCCTTGAAACAGATCGTATCGGTCATTTATCCAGGACTGTTACAGGCCGATGAGTTTCTGTGAGATAATCTTGTGCATATAGGCGAAAACCGAAAACTGTAAGGCTTCGGAAGATAATGTAAAAACTTTGTATCTCTCAGATGAATGGCTTCAGAAATATTCCACATTTTGCTTATAAAATTGTGGGATTTCTTTCGGCCATTCCATTTTGTATGTATTGAATTCCTTTCGAGAAAGATGTGTTGTATGATTGATGGGCAAGATTTTGTTGAATCCGCGGCCATTTATCATTGTCGCGTGCGAATTTTCTGTCCTTCCCTTTTCCAAAAGGTCCTCCCTCCATGCTTGATGGTATGATGGGTGTTTATCATTGTTTTTGGTACTAGTGGGACCTAACATGTATCTTTATCGGGGCATTGCATGTAATTTTGGAAAAGTATTTTCGCGAAGTGACGCGGTTTCATTGCCCTTCTCTCTCTATTTCTTTTCTCACGTGATTTAGAGTTACAACAAATTTAATGAAATTTGATTTCAAGGGTAAAATAAGCAAGTTGGTGTTTGAAGTTGTTAGAATGGTGGTGAGCTTGTCATTCAAGGTGTAATAATGGCTAAAAGAAGCCTGCAGGAAGTAAAAAATAATGTGTAAAATTATTTTTCTAAAATACACAAGTTTGGACTAAGTTGGAAGGATAGTTATGCGATCCAGATTTGTATAAAAAACTTAACTAGAAAAATAATAATGGGATTCAATAAAAACTTATCTAGAACAAAATGATGGGATTGTTGAAGCAATGCTCGTCATGGGACATGTCGTCATGGGACATGTCGTCATGGGACATGTCGTCATGGGACATGTCGCTTAGTAACTGTCACGTGATAAGTGTTGGGAGAAGATATGGCCAAACACTCAACGAAAATTGCCATACATGATTGCTAGTTCTAGAAGAAATTTGAATAATTTAAAGAGAATCCCACAACTTTTGTGAAGAAATTGCCCTCCTCTTTTTGGGAACAATGACCCTATAAAGCATATTTGACATGGGATTCATATTTTCCATTAGCATCTCCAATGGTGTAGGTTAATAAAATAGACAAACTATCCTATAATTATTGGCGTGGTGAGTTGGCCACTCAATTGCGACATAGAAAAAGTTTGTCGCTTCAATAGAATAGTTAAACTAAGTAGGCAAAATTTTTGTTTTTTTCATATTTAACATCTACTTGTATACTTCATTTTATATTTTTTTCCCTCTACATGGAATACTTTATTATAAAAAATAGTGACGTGGGGCACATTTGCCTATAATGTTGAAAGCAGAGTTCTAAAAAACGCTAGGCGCTAGTCGAGCACTAGGCGTTAGTCGAGCGATGGGTTAAGGCCTAGGCAAAATTAAGGTAGTTAATTATATATTGTATAAATAAGGGCTTATTTATTCTTAATAAAATACATAATTGTTTTGGGATATATAAATTGCAAAATAAAATGACATAAATTATAATGTAAAGTAAAGTATAAAGTATTAGAACATATTAAAAACATGGAAACAAACATATAATAAATGTTCATCTAATTATTCAACAAGTTCTTACATTTTATTGAAAAACATCAAATGCAAAATGAAAGTTATTGGTTTTCTGTTTAAATGAGAGTCACGACCTAGGTAGGTCTAGGCGGGCGTCTGGGCTGACTAGCGGATGCATAAGTGGGTATAAGCACCATTTCTTAGTTTTCAAACGGTTAGAGATTAATCGGGACGGTAATCAACCGCCTAGACGGCACTATGCAGAGTTTTTTAGAACATTGGTTGAAAGTAGTGAAAATTGCCTACTTTGTGACTTGTGAGTACAGGCAAAATTTGCATACGAAATTGACCACATCATTGGAGCAGGTTTTTACCTACGTGATTGTGGCTTATCAAAATAGATTTGACTATCTATTTGCCTACTCCGTTGAGAACCAACTAATCTTTAATTTAATCTGATTGTTTGTTTGTTTTTGTTTTTGTTTTTTTTGTCGAAATGAAGATAATATTAAATACGAATGAAAATGTGTAGATTACTGGATTAACCCTCGTTTTCACGGTTGGTGGATCCATGCTCCATGGATATACATTAATTTATCCCTTTTTTTTTGGGCGCATAAAGATTGGCCCCCCCGATCCGTAATTTCAGATCTTTTGGCTTCACATATTTGTTGGCATCTTATTAACCCTCGTGACATCTCCACCGTTGGATCTGCTCCAGATAAAGGTCGGTAAAACCAGTCAAAATTGTCAGTGTTTCACTTTTTGATTGAAGAGCATGTGTGCCACGTGTGCCTCAACAACATGACCAACCGGCCCCCCTCCAAACGGCGTCGTTTCTCTCCTGAGATGTCGACGAACCCTTATCCGAATAATGACAAGAGCATATACCTACTTCAGTAACTTCACTCGGCCACGGGTCCCCATAACTTAACCACGGTTAAAACCCCGACCCAACCACGGTTAACCCATCCCCTTTCGGATTCTCTCCACGTGTTCCCATCCAACGGCTGAAAAAAGCTTGCCCTGGATATCCACCGCAGAAGCCCTTTTATAAACCCCCTCGTCCTCGTGACCTCGTCCACGCATCACAAACCCTAATCGTACTCTCTTTCCCCAAATCACTCCTCTCCAACGAACCAATCAAACCCTAGCAATGGCAAATCCTAAGGTTTTCTTTGACATGACGATCGGAGGCCAGCCGGCCGGCCGCATCGTGATGGAGCTTTACGCCGACACCACCCCCCGCACCGCTGAGAACTTCAGGGCTCTCTGCACCGGCGAGAAGGGCGTCGGCCGCTCCGGCAAGCCCCTCCACTACAAGGGATCCGCCTTCCACCGCGTGATCCCCGGTTTCATGTGCCAGGGAGGTGATTTCACCGCCGGAAACGGCACCGGAGGCGAGTCGATCTACGGCGCCAAGTTCGCGGACGAGAACTTCAACAAGAAGCACACCGGACCCGGAATCTTGTCCATGGCCAACGCCGGTCCCGGAACCAACGGATCTCAGTTCTTCGTCTGCACCGCCAAGACCGAGTGGCTCGACGGCAAGCACGTGGTGTTCGGGCAGGTGGTCGAGGGGCTGGATGTGGTGAAGAACATCGAGAAGGTGGGGTCTGGACAGGGAAGGACCTCGAAGCCGGTGGTGGTCGCCGACTGTGGCCAGCTCTCCTAGACGATGCCGTTTCGGCTGCTCATCTGTGGATGGTGGAAACATCGTCGTTCTATGTCTTTGTTATTATGAGTCTTTAAATTTGGGTACTAATTAGTGGCGTCATATTAGGGTTTGGGTTATGGACCTTATTATGGTTTAATTATCTGATTTTCCTTCTAATGCTCTTCCGGTGGTTTCTCATCTGAGACTCTTTATTCTCTGTCGAACTGAGCTATTATCGTTAAATAAATTAGGCTTTTTCTCAATTATTTTATCCTCTTTTTTTTTTCCAGCGCTTTATAGTATAATATTAATTATGCTTGCTTATTGCTTGTGATTTAATTATGCGGTTTAATTATGTTTAATTGTTAAGTTGTTGAACCGTTTGCTTTTAGGATAATTTTAAAGAGACCGAAATTTTAAAACAAAATTTGTAAGTCAAAACGATTGGAGGAGATTAATTTCTATTGGTGATATAATTTGTAAATTTAGTATAAAAATTAGGTACTTTAGCATGATCTGTTTGGTATCTAAATATGGTCAAATTTATGAATTTAGGTTTTTGGATTGTTGAGCATATTCATAGACTTTTAGTGGAAAAAGTTGGAGAAAGACTTGTATGTAATGGGCCTTGATATGGCGAGTTTAATAATGTAATGTGACATTGATATAAAGTATATTTTCCACGTAGTCTGTAATTAGATTGGGACTTTAGATATTTATGTACTCGTTGGATGTAAATTGATTTTATCTTTTTAAATGCAAAGGCAGAGGTAAGAATGGGTATTGGGAGGATGGCAGATATTTGATGATGCAGATCATCATTGTTTAGTCAATATTTGAATATGTGATAAAAATTATGTACTTTTTTTGTCAGCTTTGTGCGTGGTCCATCCAATGCTATAATCCGTATTTATATGTTTTTGTTTTTTGCTATAGTAGGTCCGAATTTAAAGATAATTTTTTTTCTTCAAAAGTAAATTAAAAAAATAGATATATGTAGACATAAAACTAAAAGAAAATACACATATATGATGGACAAGTGCAATAACCCAAGGAAAAATCTTGGTCTAAATTTGCCCGAAAATGAATTTTGGATTTACTTGTATTTGATCCAAGAGTTGGAACAAGTTGGAATAAATTTAGAACCTAAAATTTGAGTTTTAGTCTAAACTCTAATACTATTGGATTTGAATTGTGGCACATAAAAGTCCTTTTGTGAATGCATAGGCAAATTGTATTTGACATTCCATGTTTTGTTTCTTTCTTTGGCCATAGGGTCTAATTGACAAAGTGACAATATTTCAAATTTAATTATATATTTACTATTAAAATGCATGTCGACATGTTTAATGTTTGAGAAACCGCTATCTTGGCGTCCTTGTTTTTTCTCTCGTCTGCTCAACATGCTATAAGTTGGAAAGTGTGTTTTCTTGAGATGGCAGAGGCTTTTGGTGAATTTTGTACTTCCCTCAACCCCTTGCTAAATCTAAAGGGAACTTTAACGAAAAGTTTCCGATACTGTTCATTTTAACGAAAAATCATATTTTTACATTAAAAAGTCAATCATGTACTATTCACTTTACCTTTTATTTTGTCCATATCGTTAAAACTCAAAGTTTTCAAGTTCTTTTCATTAGTTTTCCTAAATCTAGAAGGTATCACCACGCACACAATTGAGGTCGTTTTACAGGAGGCCTCTTAATTTGTAAGACAACAGACTATTTCCCGGCATTAAGAACATAATTTCATTAATTTTTGTTTTTTTTATTTTTTTGTTGTCCTTAGGTGTGGTTTTACAAAAGGTTGAAATCTAATCACGGCCTAGAATTAACACTCCTGATGCTTTTTGAAGTCCAAAAACTTGAAGAACATTGGGGAACTGTTTGGACCCAAATTTACACCATCGGTCTGTGAAGTCAAGGCCTTTGAGTGAACATGGCTCCCGACTGTTGGATCAAGAAATAAAGGTCATTATTAAAAGATAATGATTTTTAAAGTTATGATTTTTATCATAATTATCTTTTAATAATGATTTATTATGGGATATATATCTTGAAGTATAACAGCACGGCATCAGATAAATGAGGTCACTTGGAAACTACTGAGGGGATTGAATTCTGGTCAGATTATTATCCATTTAAATATGGTGATAATGAAAAGTGAATTTAATATTCATAGGGTCAAGTTGCATGCGACAATGGGGTAAGGAAATAGCTATTTGGGTGATGTTGATGCGACAAGACCTAGAAAAGCTAGTTTTTTTTATGGTGGTGTTATGATGACATAGGAAAGCCTAGCTAGCCTAGGTTTCTAGTCATGATAAGATAAATCAGAATGGTTTTTGTGATTTTGAAAAGTCAGCCATATGAAGATAGGCTTTAGCGCCTATGCCGTGGATCAGTCACTTTACGAGTTTGAGTTTCAATCGTCTTCTGCAACATTATCTGACCGTGGAGAGCAAGTACTTCAGTTCTATAAATACAGAGGCGATGTGCAACTTGAAGATCTCCAATTCAACACACAAAACTGCCCCGCGCAAACCCTCTCAACAACTTTGAGATTTTTTTATTTTCTCTTTTCGCTGACACATCTTCCGTTGGCATCAACATCACTGTGAAAGCAACCGGTGATATCTTAAGTCGGCATAGATAGCTCTGTCACCGTAGAATCAGCCGGTCTCGCAGCATCTTCCGTTGGCATCAACAGCACTACGGCGAGGACGGTTGATTACCTATCCAAGTCTCGGTCGAGAAGGGTTTCTAGATCCTGATTGGTCGAGGTCATCTCATCAGTCTTCTCGGCAAAGTGAGGTGTTACAGTTATTACATTCGGCACATTGAAAGCCGAATTTGATATTGAACTTCGTAAGAATAGTAACCTTGTCTTCAGGTTCGAGAGCCCAAGAGGCCGAGAAAGGAAGAGGCCGAGACGTGTTCCTTTCTCGGCCGCAATCGCAAGACGCAGAAGTCAGCCGCGCACCCAACGCAACATCAACAAATTTACTCCTCGGCCGAGCTCGGCCGACGAGTTGGCACGCCCCGCATTCACCGAAGGACGTAGTTAGCTCATAGATTACTCGGCCTGCGCGCCACGTAGGCTTGGTAGTTTTTAGGGTCAACAGGAACCAAAAATATCTCCAACAAACTCCACATGCACTGCTTTCACTGAATACACTGACAACATTTGATTTTGTCAAACTCCATTTGCATGGCGCATGGCAGGTGGTGCGTTTAGTGTTTTATCACCTTTAACTGGGCCACCTTAGGATTTCTTCCAACGCCACCTCATTGACATCCAATGCCAAGAAAAGGCAAACCCACCGAATGGGAACTCTCTCGTCAAAGAAAAGGCAAACCACCGAATGAGAAATCCCCCACCGAATACAGAAATAACTCGGTGAAAACAAATCAACAGCGCACCACCATCAAATTCCCTCATCCATGCTGAATGGCATTGGCATATAAATAAATGCTCCCCCGATCGAAAGAAAATCCACCGAGACCATTGCTTCTCGATAGCTCGGCCTCAAGAGACGTCACTCTCAATTCCATCGAACCCTCTCAGGTGTGAATAATTCACTTCTAATAACTTAATTTGCATGAATTAACTCATTCTGGAAACACCTTACCGAGCACAAATACTTCGGTGATTTCTGTAACCTACAAGTGAGCATCGGTCGAGAGTAATCTAAAAACTACCGCCGAATAATCATTCGACAGAGAGTTGTCACGGATCCAAATAATCACTGCCGCTGAATAAAACTCATTTAGCAGAAAGCTACCATGGATCCAAATATCTCCACCGAGTTAGCATGGATGAAGAAATCGACCAAATATCCCTTTTAACTAAGTATTGGAATACTTCACAAACATTTGGCCATGCCACCAAATCAAAACTCCCCCGAATGAAGATTCCAAATAATTGGCATGCCTCTATCATCGCACCCTTGCTGCATATATTCAAATTCGACTTTTAAATCGGTTGTCACTTTCCTTTCTCAGTCGAGAACGAAAAACTCCACCGCCGAATATAAATCCATTCGGCAGAAAGTTGTTGTGGATTCACCCCCCGTGGAGTATCCACCGAGAATCACCAAAGCTTTATTCATGCCTTTATAGCGTATTTGTGTACAAATATTCCAACCACTGATTGGGTTCCGTTCTGAATATTCAACAATCAGAATATGCAGAAGCAATAGCCTCGGCATCAATAAGAATGGCATTAAACAACACGCTAAAAACACTTTTTCACGGCGAGACTAAAAAAAATTTAAACCGCCGATTATATATGTTGCCCCCATATTTTCTTATGCATCGGCCTGAAAGGCCGAACGGTTAAGAAAATAATTTATTCAATATATATATATATATATATATATATTTTTTATTTTTTTTAGCAAACGAAAAGAAAAGTGGCCCAACCATAGTCAGGAGGAGGCCAACGATGCTTTATTCCAAGTCGAGATCTTGTAACAATAAAATTTTCAAATTGATTTCGCTCTAGGCCGAATAAAGAATTTTCTCCAAATATTTCTAACTTGGCGAAATATTTTTCATTTTCGGCCGCCGAATGTGTTGAACAATTATTATGCCCCCCATGCATAATTTCTTTATTAATTTCGGCTTTTAACTCAAATAACTTAGCCGAATGGGATTTCCCCATATCGGCTTTATCGCCGATAATCATATCGATTGACGTAGTTTCGGCGTCTAAGACCATGTCTTGGCCCTGTTCGTCTTTGGAACACTCCTCTGACGGATCATTTTCTAAGTCAATTTTTGGCTCAAAAACTTGAACGTTTTCTTCTAGGCCTACCACACTTTCAGTCTCGACTGACAAAACAGGTGGCCTAGGTTCTTCTTCGGCCGTCTTGACAATTTTCTTAGGCCGAATGTTGTTTGTGGCCAGAGCGAAACATTGCCCCCCGGCCTTTGGAATTAACCATTTTTCAAATGGAATTGATCTGTAATCAGAAACGTAAGGAAAACGGTCATCATCTAGCCAGGCATTAAATCGAGCCCTGTCTTCATTTACCCATTGCTCTGCAGGGTAACAGGAGCTTTTATTCTCAACATGTAAGTAAATGACTTTTGCATCTCTCTATGGCCACGAAGAACTTTTTCCACTTCCAAAGATCTTTTACATTCCTCATTGTGTTTTTTCAATTCCTCTAGGAGCTCGTACAATCGGCTACGTTGAGCCAGATTGGAATCTTGATGTATCATATGAACTTCGTAGTATTAGCACTGGGTCCCACTGGGCGTGCCAAAATGTTGACCCTAAAAACTACCAAGCCTACGTGGCGCGCATGCTGAGTAATCTAAAAGCTAACTACGTCATTCGGTGAATGCGGGGCGTGCCAACTCGTCGGCCGAGCCCGGCCGAGGAGTAAATTTGTTGATGTTTGCGTTTGGTGCGCGGCTGACTTCTGCGTCTTTCGATTGCGGCCGAGAAAGGAACACGTCTCGGCCTCTTGGGCTCTCGACCCTGAAGACAAGGTTACTATTCTTACGAAGTTCACGAATCAAATTCGGCTTTCAATGTGCCGAATGTAATAACTTGTAACACCTCACTTCGCCGAGAAGGCTGATGAGATGACCTCGACCAATAAGGATTCAGAAATCCTTCTCGACCGAGACTTGGATAGGTAATCAACCGTCCTCGCCGCAGTGTTGTTGATGCCAACGGAAGATGCTGCGAGATCGGTTGATTCTACGGTGACAGAGCTATCTATGCCGACTTAAGATATCACCGGTTGCTTTCACAGTGCTGTTGATGCCAACGGAAGATGTGTCAGCGAAAAGAGAAAATAAAAAATCTCAAAGTTGTTGAGAGAGTTTGCGCATGGCAGTTGTGTGTTGAATTGGAGGTCCCTCTAAATGTCGTCTGTCGCTTTGTATTTATAGGGACGTGCCTTGATGACCACGCTGTGAAGTTGTTGCCGTGACTTGAACTACCAATCGAAATAAATAATATTCCTAGGAATATTTTTCCAAGGGAGCAAAGCCACACTTTGATGATTGTCGTCCACTTATGATAACCATGCGATCAGACCAATTTACAAGCACACGAAACTCTTCCCATAGCATCCTAAATAACCATGCAATGTTTAAACCCATATTCACGTCCAAGTGCATACATTACCAAAGTCTGAGCACTTTATCCCATGTTGTGCTTTTCCCTTCCTTGGTAGCCTAATATAAACAAAAGACTACCTCTTCCACTCATTTGTACAGGTGCAGCCATGCAATGCCCCGTTAATTGCTCATCAATTGCAATATTTATTTTATTCGGCATTATCGTATGCTACTGCTTTATCATCCAGTTGTGTTCCAGATAATGGTAAGTCTAGATAATTTAATACTATTAAGAGATAATCATTATGATTAAAATCATAATATTATCCTTTAATAATATTGAAAATTATCTCAACCAATTTGTCATCCAATGGTCTAGAACTCAGCCCATTCAACGGCCTTGATTACTCGAGCCGATGAAGTAAAATCTGGTCCAAACAGAGGTACAACGGGGTTTCTACGCGCGAGCAGCAGGCAATCATCATTCAACCAAATCAAAAGTGCCCAAAATAGGTAACAAATTTAAAGTTATTTCATCCATCCTCATCATATATTTTCCACAAGGTAATTATTTCATAACCTTCAAAACATCCCATATAAATTACATAACCCCCAAAATATTTATTCCAAAAATGTGTTGATTAACCAATTAATGGATTAATTGCCTAATTAATCCATTAAATCACACATTAAACCATAAGTTACACCCTAAAAAACATCCAAAGGGGACCGGCCACCCTATCCCTATAAATAGGCTCCCATTTTCACCAAAAGATCATTCCAACACACTTGCAAAGTTAAATAAATACTAGAAACTAAATTAAACAAACAAATAAAGAATAGAGGATTGAATCAATTAAAACTAAACTAAAATTGAAAATTTAAACTGAAGTATACTGTAGCAAACAAGTAAAGTGTTGAGTGATTCATGAATGAAAGACTAGCTAAAGAATTCTTCTCCAAACATAAAACATATGCATACAAATCGATTTTTAGTTAATAAACATAAAAGATAAGTAAATCACATTCATGTCTTATAAAACAATAATTGGATGATATCAATTCATATAAAACATATGTTTATGACTTCGAATTCACCTATAGCTAAGAAAGAAATTAGTTACTTATGTTCATCGTAATTGAAAAACAACTTATCACAAACATTGAAGCTAAATAAAAAGAAAAGAAACTCTAGACTCTTGTAGCTTCACTGGTAGAATGACTTGAATGGATGAAACGATGAATGGCTGTATAGCGATGAGAGGCTGCTGGAATTATGTGAGAGGTTGCAGAGAATTGTGGTAAAGAGTTTAGTTTATAGTGGGACTCTTGGGAATTAGTTGGAGAATATTTAAAGCATATTAGTACTCTTCTGCATAGCCGGAAATAAGATAAGATAAAGTGCACAACGACTCCCTTATCTCTTTAATAGTGTTTCACTCCAACTAGGATCCTCTTCCTTGATATTCCTCATCTTCAAATCCTCAAGATTTTTGCACATGTTTGACAATTCCATAAGCTTCAAAACGCCTAGTTCTTGTTCTCCCTCCAATGCAATCCAAAATCAAGTCCAACTCTGTTCCTTCTTGTTCTATTTAATCTCTAATTGTCACTTTACCAAACTGGACCGATAATAAAACGAAAATGACATTAAAAATCATAAAAAAGGAAAATCAACTAAGTAAATAAATAAATAAAAAAAGGATATTAAAATCGTAGAAATATGATCCTATCTCATAAGCCCTGAAGTAATTTGATAAGAAACTCCTCTAGTTTAAGCAGCCAATCCGTGCTTAGCATCATAAAATATAAATTTTTTACTATTTTTAAAATAACACATAGTGTGCCATTTGTGTTACGAGTATAAAGAAAAATTTCTCAACCAAACGTACCTTTTGTTGATGTGGCACCTTCCAGAAGAGGAAGGACACTCTCGTCATTTCAGTGTGGCCCCACAACAAGTCACGGACCAATGAAATCAGCTCCCGCAACATGGTAAGGGACAAGGATTGTCTGCCCTCCTTGCTCTTGTGCCATTCCGTACCCTCCTGTTTTATGTGGCCACGGTTAAGCCACGTCAACATTTTATATTGTTTTTTTTATAGAGATAATAAAACAAAAATAAATAGTAATATAAAATGTCGATGTAAGTTAACCGTGACCACACAAACATGAGGGCATGGAAGGGCACGGGAACAAGGAGGGCAGACAATCTTATCCCATCGTAAGTAGCACGCGAAGCAGGGGGTCATTACTTCCTTCCGCACGGCCACGGAAACTTCCGGCCAGACGACGGAACCTGCGAGTCGGGAGACGGAGAAAGAGAGAGAGACAATTTCAGTTTAGCAAAATAAATCAGGAATAATTAGAATTAATTAGAAATTAGAAATCGCGATCAGATCTCTCTCTCCTCTCGAGAGCTGAGCTTCACAGGCGTATTGCAATTTGCAGAGAGAGCGAGAGAGGAGTGAGAAACCAGTTGTTCGACTCTGATTGGCGGGAAATCGAAACCCTAGAAAGAGAGATGGGGTTTTCGGAGAATACGAAGGGGTTGATACTGGCGATGGCGTCGAGTGCGTTCATTGGCGCGAGCTTCATCCTGAAAAAGAAGGGTCTCAAGCGCGCCGGGGCCGCCGGCACCCGAGCAGGTCAGTTTTATATGAATTTCAATCTCAGATATTGAGAATTTGGAGTAAATTGCAAATGTTTAATCAAAGATTCAATTTTTAAAAATAATTAGTGATGTGTTGATTGAAAATTTGGAGTAATTTACAAAGATTTAATCAAAATTTGTTATGGTGCTCCCTTTGATTTGTTTGAGTTGGGTAGGAGTTGGTGGATATACATACTTATTAGAACCACTCTGGTGGGCTGGAATGATCACTAGTAAGTGTAGCTTCCTCTCTCTTTTTTTCTGCAGAAAATTTTACCGAACTCATAACTAGATATGATCATGAGTTACTGAAATTATATTCGGTTTTCGATTTTTTCAAATGGGTAGTGATTGTTGGGGAAGTTGCCAATTTCGTGGCCTATGTATATGCTCCGGCAGTTCTTGTAACCCCACTTGGTGCACTGAGTATAATTGTCAGGTAAATGCACTTGTAGACGCTGAGTTCATCGCTGTGCTGATTATTGTTTTGAAAGTTTTTGTTACCGACTTACGTGTTTGTTGGATTTGTCTAGTGCTGTTTTGGCTCACTTCTTGTTGAAGGAACGAATAACGAAAATGGGTATCGTGGGATGTGTTACCTGCATCATGGGATCAGTCGTGATCGTGATCCATGCACCTCAGGAACATACTCTAAATTCTGTAGAGGAAATCTGGGTCCTGGCTACCCAAACAGGTTCGTGACCCCATATCTCTTCCTTTTCTTTTTCAATGCTACTTGTCGTAAAACCTCCATTGACTTATAAGTTGTAATTAACTTTTTGTGTTTTCCTTTTCTACACAGCCTTTCTTGTTTATGTTGTAGCTACAATTTCCCTAGTGTTAGTTTTGGTCTTGCATTTTGAACCACAATATGGGCAAACGAATATACTAGTCTACTTGGGAATCTGTTCCTTGATGGGTTCACTTACGGTAACTATCCTTTTCTTGTTTGCCAAGCACGTATAGTCATTTTGTTCTTATGTGCTCAAATATTGTTAGGCTTGGCTGTGTACCTCTGTTGTGCTACTTCAGGTTGTAAGCATAAAGGCAATTGGAATTGCAATAAAGCTAACTCTTGAGGGAGTAAGTCAGATTGCTTATCCTCAGACGTGGTTTTTTCTGACAGTTGCTATAATCTGTGTTGTTACACAGTTAAATTATCTTAACAAGGTCAGTTTTGCTCTTTTAATTTTGGCACCTTCCTCCACGACTATTGTTGATGCACAAAACCGGAGGGGTCTTGGAACAACGTAAATCTGACCGTGAATCTGCAAGAAAGTAAAGAACACAAGATGTATCGTGGTTCACCCCAATGTTTGGGCGTCCACACTGATGTTGATATTGTTTCACTCTGAATGGTGAATATACAAGAAGGCTAGAGGCAGTGTGCTCTCTAGCCTATTTTCTCTCTTCCCATGGCCTAAATCTTCACCCCCCAATGAGAAGAGTGAGGAGTCTTTTTATAGAATAAGGGCTCCTCACTTATTACATATTTGCCCATTCCTTTATTACATAATTACATTTGAGTCCTCCGAGTATTTATACGAGGTCTAAATACGGAGGCCCTAAATATGGTACAAACAGTAGTCCCCCAAATCTTCAGTCAAGAAAGTCTTTTGGCTGAAGACTTGAAATTCAGTCCATGTGTGGGCCGAAGTAACTAGATGTCGTCTAGAACTAATACTCGATATGGGACGGTGCTCAATGTGAAATGATGCTCAACTAGAAGTAGCACATGTTGCGAATCTGCTTGACTTGTGGCTTATGTTGCCTTGGTTGGCTCGGCTTGTGGCGTTGAAGGTGAGGGAGTCTCTTTTATAGAATAAGGGTTCGCTCCTCAATACATAAATGATGGGCTAGAGTTGATGCTCGCGGCGAGGCGGTTGCTCAGCAGGCGGCGATGCTCTCTAATGATGGTGAGGGAGTCCCTTTTATAGAATAAGGGCTTGCTCCTCAATACATAAGTGATGGGTTAGGAGTGATGCTCGTGGCGAGGCGGTTGCTCAGCAGACGGCGATGCTCTCTACTGATGGTGAGGGAGTCCCTTTTATAGAATAAGGGCTCGCTCCTCAATACATAAATGATGGGCTAGAGTTGATGCTCGCGGCGAGTCGGTTGCTCAGCAGGCGGCGATGCTCTCTAATGATGGTGAGGGAGTCCCTTTTATAAAATAAGTGTTCACTTCTCAATACATAAATAATGGGTGCTCTCTAATGAAAGTGAGGGAGTCCCTTTTATAGAATAAGAGTTTACTCCTCAGTACATAAATAATGAAGCTTTCGAAGCTGATTGACATGAGCGATGCTCATGAATATTTATGTTGATTGACATGAGTGATGCTCATGGTGTTGAGAATATCGCGTTTAAGAATGGGAAAAACAAATAACCAAGATAAATAACACCAAGAAATTACATGGTTCGGCAATATGTGCCTACGTCCACGGGACAGCAACAACAATCTTTCACTATATCAATAATGAGTACAACCAATAATCTTGCCAAATCTCTAGAACTAGGACTTGACGAAAAACCTGAAAGAACAAGAACAAGAAATACACTATCTCTTTTCTTTTCTCTCGCACACACAATATTCTCTCACTCTAATCCCTTGAGTGGTATACAATTTATTGTTTTGCTCCCTTCTCAAAACTAGTACAATCCAATTGAGAAACTAACTCCAATTGGGTAAACAACTCCAATTGGGAAAACAACTCCAATTGGGAAAACAATTTAATCCTCTAAGACTATTAATTCCCAATAGACTTAGGACAACTAATCATGGGCTGGAAAAAACCCAACACATGGATGTTGACATGAGTGATGCTCATGAATGTTTATGTATGATTGACATGAGTGATGCTCATGTATAATTTTGGATTACTGGACGTACTTTTGATCACCTGGTTGGTGATAATAGCGGCAGGCTACCGAATAATTTTGGAGTACTGGACGTACTTTTGATCACCTAGTTGGTGATAATAGCGGGCGAACCTTAAGTGGAGGGATGGAGGTTGGAGTTTGAAGCCATAGAGTCTGGCTCTTTTGGGCATATGGGCCTTCGCCCTACACATAATATTCCAGCCCACTATTTTGGGCTTGCCGACATTTTGCCTTTTTTTTTTTTTTTGGCATGCTGCCTTCTTTCTATTTATGATTACAAGTGTGAGGGGGAGTCCCCCAGAGAAATAGAGTGTTTGAGAGCAGGGACTGGTTGTGAGCCTTGTGGCTTCTGTATGTGAGGATGAGACCTCCGGATTGTGAGGGTGAGGAGGCCCTTTTATAGATTAAGGGCTCCTCCTCTTTTACATAAATCATGGGCTCAATGTCTGGAAGCCCAAGTAACGAGGCCCAATATATACTTATCGTTTTAGACAATGGAGTGGGCATCTTCCTTGGTGGTCGACAAAAGCCATTTTGCCTGATAATAAAGTTTTTTTCTTTATTTTTGACAAAATTATGGTCTGCTCCCTTTATTCGTTGCTTTTGCGGTGTCCCCCGTGTGCTCTCGCAGAGGAAAGCCTCACTTTGTTCCTTACTTTTGCATGTGGGTGTTTATTCCTTACTTTTGCTTTCTGCTTTTTCTCGGTTTTTCTGCTTTGCTTTTGCTTTTCTTGATCTCCCCGCTCCAATAGAACTCACCCATTTCTGACTCATCCCTTTCTAGCTCTGCTCCATTTTCTGAGCACATATAATAAGTTGTGACTCTTCCTCGTGAGTGTTTTTTCAGTGGGATACTTTTGCATGTTATCCCGTGGGTTTTCTTTTTTCAGTGGGATAGTGGATGACCGCTGTCCGGGTCCGCAATCATGGTTTCCATGCTCGCCGACAGTGGTAGGGGCCGGATCGACTGGGATTCCGAGCTCCTCGTCCTCGGATTTCTCTTTCCAGTGGAAGTACCTCTTGGAGAAAGAGAGTGATGAGTCGTGGAAGTACTTCCTGGCCGAAGTTTAATCTTTCTGTTTCATCGGCTTTGGTCGAGAGGCAGATTATGAAGGAGAAGGGGCACGAGTCTTCACGAAGTTTCTTGAGATCCCTCTCCAATCTCCTTTTCCTGCTTTCTTGAAATCCCTTTCCAATCTCCTCACTATGGCAGTTTTCAAACTCTTCGACGACGTGGAGAGCGGCACCGTGGCCACCGACGTCGGCGCCAATGATGAGCAAGTCGTAGTCGAACAACTTGGGAGGGCTGCCATTGCCGGAGGACGAGGAGGCCGAGATTGTGGAAGAGCGGGAAAATGAGGCTTCGAAAGATTGAAAGCTTTCAGATTATCAAACCTTTTTTGGTTGCTGGTTGTTGCTGGTCAGGGGGAGGACAGTGAGGAACAGGAGGAAGTGGGAGGACAGTCAAAAACCCCAGAACCTGAACTGGATCTTCCGGATTTCGAGTCCGAAAACGACAGCGAGTCGGCGACTCTGCGGTTCGACTCAGATCTTTGACTTGTGGAATTGGGGCCGGCGATGAACGGATCTGGGACTTGGAAAGAGTGATTTGGTGTTCTCCGGGCGGAAGCTCTAGGTCAACGGAGCTGGAAAGGAGAGAGAGAAGGGGGTTGGGGGCGGAAGAAGGTCTTCGACGGTCTCCAGTGGATCGGCGGCAAGTGCAACCTTGATACTATATATTTATGTACAGGTTTCCACGAACAGGTTCAGGCTTCGGATCGGCGGCACGTAAAGCGTCAGAGGCACCGCCGAGAAGGCCACCGCGAATAGCAGCTGGTCCGAGTTGGGGTGAGTTGGAACAGAATCGAGTCCAACCGAGTTGAAGACTTCATCTTTACAGGGGAGTGGGTCGGGGAGGATTGAGCCCACGGTTTTAGAACCAATACAGGAAAGTGGGATTAGGGACTCATTGGGAAAAGCGTGGAAAGGTCAAGCCAATTTGTGAGGAAAAAATGGGCTCAGAGATAAAGAATGATAAAATTTCAGATTAAACCCAGAAGAGAAAACGCTTGTGTCAGCTTAAAAAAGTGAGCTTTGTAGACTGAAGAGAGAGGGAGAGCGTGTGTGTGTTCTCTGGAAAAGCTTTGGGTTCCTGGGTTTTTTTTTTTGATTCACGGCGGAGGTGAAAACCCACGGGATAACATGCAAAAGTATCCCATTGAAAAAACTCACGAGGAAGTCACAGCTTATTATATGTGCTCAGAAAATGGAGCAGGGCCAGAGAGGGATGAGTCAGAGATGGGTGAGTTATATTGAAGCGGGGAGATCAAGAAAAGCAAAAGCAAAGCAGAAAAACCGAGAAAAAGCAGAAAGCAAAAGCAAGGAATAAACACCCACATGCAAAAGCAAGGAATAAAGGGAGGCTTTCCTCTGCGAGAGCACACGGGGGACACCGCAAAAGCAAGGAATAAAGGGAGCAGACCATAATTTCGTCAAAAATAAAGAAAAGAACTTTATTATCAGGCAAAATGGCTTTTGTCGACCACCAAGGAAGATGCTCACTCCATTGTCTAAAACGATAAGTATATATTGGGCCTCGTTACTTGGGCCTCCAGACATTGAGCCCATGATTTATGTAAAAGGGGAGGAGCCCTAATTCTATAAAAGGGCCTCCTCACCCTCACAATCCGGAGGTTTCATCCTCACATACAGAAGCCACAAGGCTCACAACCACAGTCCCTGCTCTCAAACTCTCTCTTTCTCTGGGGGACTCCCCCTCACACTTGTAATCATAAATAGAAAGAAGGCAGCATGCCAAAAAAAAAAAAAAAAGGGCAAAATGTCGGCAAGCCCAAAATAGTGGGCTGAAATATTATGTGGAGGGTGAAGGCCCATATGCCCAAAAGAGTCAAGCCCTATGGCTTCAAACTCCAACCTTCATCCCTTCACTTAAGGTTCATCCGCTATTATCACCAACCAGGTGATCAAAAGTACGTCCAGTACTCTAAAATTATTCGGCAGCCTGCCGCTATTATCACCAACCAGGTGATCAAAAGTACGTCCAGTACTCCAAAATTATTCGGCAGTCTGCCGCTATTATCACCAACTAGGTGATCAAAAGTACATCCAGTACTCCAAAATTATACATGAGCATCACTCATGTCAATCATACATAAACATTCACGAGCATCACTCATGTCAACATTCATAAGCATCACTCATGTCAACATCTGTGAGCATCACTCATGTCAATCAACATAAACATTCATTAGCATCACTCATGTCAATCAGCTTCGAAAGCTTCATTTACAGAGCTCCAGCTTCGAAAGCTTCATTTACAAGAGCTCCAGCTTCGAAAGCTTCATTTACAAAGCTCCGACTTCAAAAGCTTCATTTACAAAAGCTCTAGCTTCAAAGCTTCACTTTCAAAGCTTCACCTACAAAGTTTCAGTGCATGGTATACAAAGACCGCATCCGAACAACTGCCACTTCGGCCCATACATGGATTGAATTTGAAGTATCCAACCAACAGACTCTATTGATTAAAGACTTGGGGGACTACACTATGTACCATATATTGGGCTTCCGCAACTGGGCCTCATGAAAAATACTTGGGGGACTTAGCCCATTATTTATGTACTAAGAAACAAACCCTTATTCTATAAAAGGGACTCCCTCACTTTCATTAGAGAGCACCCATTATTCATGTATTGAGGAGCGAACCCTTATTTTATAAAATGGACTCCCTCACCATCATTAGAGAGCATCGCCGCCTGCTGAGCAACCGCCTTGCCGCGAGCATCAACTCTAGCCATCATTTATGTATTGAGGAGCGAGCCCTTATTTTATAAAAGGGACTCCCTCACCATCATTAGAGAGCATCGCCGCCTGCTGAGCAACCGCCTTGCCGCGAGCATCAACTCTAGCCATCATTTATGTATTGAGGAGCGAGCCCTTATTTTATAAAAGGGACTCCCTCACCATCATTAGAGAGCATCGCCGCCTGCTGAGCAACCGCCTCGCCGCGAGCATCACTCCTAACCCATCACTTATGTATTGAGGAGCGAACCCTTATTCTATAAAAGGGACTCTCTCACCATCATTAGAGAGCATCGCCGCCTGCTGAGCAACCGCCTCACCGCGAGCATCAACTCTAGCCCATCATTTATGTATTGAGGAGCGAACCCTTATTCTATAAAAGGGACTCCCTCACTTTCAACGCCACAAGCCGAGCCAACCAAGGCAACATAAGCCACAAGCCGAGCAGCTTCGCAACATGTGCTACTTCTAGTTGAGCATCATTTCACATTGAGCACCGTCCCATATTGAGTATCAGTTCTAGACGACATCTAGTTACTTCGGCCCACACATGGACTGAATTTCATGTCTCCAGCCAAAAGACTCTATTGACTGAAGACTTGGGGGACTACTGTTTGTACCATATTTAGGGCCTCCGTATTTAGACCTCGTATAAATACTCGGGGGACTCAAATGTAATTATGTAATAAAGGAAGGGGCAAATATGTAATAAGTGAGGAGCCCTTATTCTATAAAAGGACTCCTTACTCTTCTCATTGGGGGGGTGAAGATTTAGGCCATGGGAAGAGAGAAAATAGGCTAGAGAGCACATTGCCTCTAGCCTTCTTGTATATTCACCATTCAGAGTGAAACAATATCAACATCAGTGTGGACGCCCAAACATTGGGGTGAACCACGATACATCTGGTGTTCTTTACTTTCTTGCAGATTCACGGTCGGATTTACGTTGTTCCAAGACCCCTCCGGTTTTGTGCATCAACAACTATCGTCATTGGCGTTTGACTGGCCTTTTTTTTTTTGCTAAAAGTCTTTGCTCTACCTGAATGCCTAACTTTTTTTGGCTTTCTTAGATCCTGTTCAGCCCTTTTGTTACCTTTCAACTACATTGTGTTCCTAGCCTATAAAGGAGGGGAATTTGATGTACTCTACTTTTGCTATATAGCTTGTCAATGTAAAGCAGTAGATAAAGCATACAGTATTTGCGTTTTGATAAATTTCTCAAAATCTGAAATTTTAATTGGAGTTTGAAAGAAACTTTAAGTTGGCCTACTTATTGAAAAATTCAACTTATCACATGCTGCTTGAATGTTAATCTTGTTGGTATTTCATTTCAGCCATCTGTAACTCAGATCTCTCTAGGAAGTTCAAATTATAAACTATTACGTGCTCAGTCTCATATCACTGATGTTGGTGGCATCTTTGTTTCAGGCTTTGGATACATTCAATGCAGCAATTGTTGCCCCAGTATATTATGTGATGTTTACAACTCTGACCATAATTGCTAGCGTAATAATGTTCAAGGTAGATCGCTGGTTCTATATAGTGGGGTTTCCTTCTGATGCCGTCATTTGTTACTTGTTTTCCATGCATTTTTAAGACATGAGATTCTTATTTCACGTTGTTTTCTATATTCTATACAGGATTGGTCTGGTCAGAATGTAAGCAGCATAGCCTCTGAAATATGTGGATTCATTACTGTGCTGTCAGGAACCATCATACTCCATGCAACAAGAGATCAGGAACCATCTGCTCCACAACCACAAGGTATTTATTGGACTTTGTTGTTTCCTTAACTTGTATTATATGGGATTTGGGGCTCTTTGTTACGTTTTAATTTGTTCTTTGAATTTGGATCAATATGACAAGTACAAATTCTTCTCTAATAAACGGGTTGAACATAAAACAGATGCATGCTAAATTTGATCCCAATGATGCGAGACATTTGGTTTCCTCTTGATAGGAAAACAATGATCAGGAATAATATTTACAGTGTGCCTGAAGCTTTACTCAGTTGTAACATTCCATCATCATTGTAACTGCTACTCTATTTGAGCACCAAAAGAGAAAAAATTTCGCGGGTAGTGTTTCTTTATCGGGTTGAACTGTTTCAGGTTGTGATTAACACATTGGTTTGGCTAAGGGTCATATTACACTTACAGTTGGCAGTAATATTTTCCTTCTTTGCATATGATTGGTACGAGGAGATGCTTCTTCCGATTGCTTTTAAAACATATCATGTAAATCTTTGTATTGAGCATTGACTTGAGCTTACAGTCTTCTCATCATAGCAGGAACTGTTACATGGTACATTAGAGGAGATTCCATGAAGAGTTCTGAAGATGAACGTCTGCCCACTTTACAGAATTCAGATTATCCAGAACCGTGATGCCAATTTTAATCTGAAACAATCATCTTGAAGAATGCAATCCCAAGCGATGAAGCTGCATTGCAACTATCATTTTGAGTAGGAGTGAGTCTATGGGCATCCAGCACATTGCTACTCATTTTACCCTTACTCTTTAAGAAGTTGGCCCCCCTCTCCCCTCCCTTCACCATCCCCTTTCGTCTCCTCACCTTTCCTCCCCTTTCCTCACATCCCCTCAATCCCATGGCTGGCCTGTTTTATAATTTCTTTTCTTTAGCAATGTGCTGGGTGCCAATAGAGGCACCCTTTAAAGAGTGTTTGTAGAGTAGGGAGCTCCTAGTTTGTCCGAGGCAGACCTTGCGGATAGTAGCAGATTGCGGAGTTACTTTTATGCACTTCACCGGCCAGCAGATGAGACCCTCAGCCGGACACTCAAACAAAGTTAATTTTGTGTGGTGTGTTTCTGGAACCCTCTGAATGCTAAGTTCCGAAGCATCCTCGGCTCTGGAATGGGGTTGCAGTTCTGTATCAATACCAGGGGATGGAGAGACTTGTTGTCATTGCGGCGATGTCCTATCTCTCCGTGGTGGCTAATTGCATCTGTATATATTGATGCTCGGCTTCTCATTCACTAGTTTTTCGTTTATGATTCTCGTTGATATCCAGATTGAGTTTGATTCTTTCCTCTATTTCTAGTGTGTATAATACCGGCATTGAAAGATCATAGAATAGAGCTGATAGGCACTGTTGCCATGTAATCGGCAAATACTACATGGAATCTGTAAATCTTGTATAAACTCTTGAATTTTGGGTTTTTTTGTTTTTGAGTTCGATTGGGATCTTCAATTTTGTTTTCTTGTTTTGGACATCTTCAAATTTTTAAGGGCAAATGAAGTGCACTTTATTTGTTTGGGCTAATTATATTTTACTCTTTAAGTTAGGGTAATTTTCAAATTGGGATGAGGTTTTAATTTTTTTTACATTATACCTGAGGTTTTAAAATTGCATTAATTTATGTCTTTTGCTTAGCGAATTATTTGAGTCTTAATTAAATTATAATTACTGAACTTGCATAGCACACTGGTATGTAGAAGAATTTCATAAGCCAATTGGAATACAATTTATGTATTTCGTTGGGCTTGTTGCACCTCCATTTGCCACTGGGCTTTAGCCTGATTCACTCATATTTTATTTATTTAATTTATTCGGTATTTTCTTTCGGATTGAGCTTTCTTATTTTATTTTAGTTCAAATAACTAATAATAAATAGAAGACTCAAACCAACTAATTAAATATAAAATAAAACATTTAACATAAATAATTTATATTAAATTTGGTGTTCACCAATTTTATCATTTGATATCATTCTACTATGTGTGACTTTGTAGTTTTCAACTAAAGCTGGCAGTGGATAATGTAATTAATCTAGTTTTACATAATTAGAAACCATTCTAATTTAACCTTGTAGGAATATCCACAAACTGAGTAGTAACATCTAGCTATGACTATCGGCTATCCAGATTAGCCAAAATATGTTTGAATTCGTACCACACATATTTAGAATCTTAGCTATGGTTCCAATGCAATTTGGTTTCACAGTATTCTACATTCCAATCATAATTGTAGAGTATGAAACTATTTTCAAATTCTCCATGTAAACATGATCACCCATACGTATCTCATGTAATTTGCTTTGGCCAAAGACTTATGGAGATAGATCAAAGGGATATAGGAACATCTACCTTCATGATTACCTAGAAGGTTGCAAATTCTTTATTGTGCATTCACGTATCTTCATTTTAATACATATGACCCCGATCCTCATACTATGGGGCCTTTCTATCATTTGAGAGCTTTAAGGTGAGGCCAAAGATCACATTCACTAACATGAGATAACCAATGATGCTTCCGAACTAAGAACTAGTTGCATCCATACTTGGAAGTGTGGTTCGATTGACAACTATGTAATCTTCCATTCGTACACTTCTATGGTTGGTCAATGTTCAGTGAATTCAATCTCATAGACGATCACCCTTATGTCTATTATATGTCACTACATACTTAGTATGAGATTTACTACATACGAACCAGCTTTTGCAGATGTTCCATAGTCCTTTCGGTCATCCTATGACTAGGATCATAGTTTAGGACTTAATATTCTTAGGGTATGTATATCAAGATTGGAACTTCTTTGCAATCTTATCCATACAACTTAAGGTATTCCTTGGGCTCATCCTAATCAACAACAAACCTTCCTAATCCACTATCAGGTCACATGCTTGATTGAAAGATGTTTTCACTTGCACTTGTCGTCGATGGATCGATATTGAGCTGTCACGAATAACCAATTACGTGTGGCCACGTCAATTGCTTTTTGGGCATATTCCAACAAAAGAATTTCTCAAAGATCCTAAGTGGAAGAAGGCAATGAATGAAGATATGCAAACACGTCAGAAGAATGGTACGTGGGAACTTGTTCCTCTTGCAAGGGGAAAATGAACTGTGGGGTTCAAATGTGGTTTTATAGTCAAAGTTATGCTCAATAGAAGGATACAATACAAGGTTAGTAGAAAAAGGGTATATTAAGAAATATGGAATTGATTATCATGGAACATAAGCTAGTGGTAAAAATCAACACCGTTGGACTTCTATGGACTTCTATGGACTTCTATCTTTAGCTGCAAATCTTGATTGGCCTTTGCAATAATTTGTTGTAAAAAACTTTCTTGCATGGTGATTTGGAAGAAGAAGTTTATATGGCTCCCCTACCTGGGTGTAACATGGTTTTGAAGAGTCATGTGTGTAAAATGAAGAAATCACTACATAGATTGAAACAATCTCCAAAGCGTGGTTTTGGATAGTCATGTGTGTAAAATGACCAAATCACTACATGGACTGAAACAATCTCCAAAAAGCGTGGTTTGGAAGATTCATTAAATCTATGAAGGCATTTGGGTTTAAACAAAGTAATTACTTTGTTTTTGAAACGTAAAAGAGGTAACATTACTGCTTTAATTGTATATGTTGATGACATGGTGGTAATAAGAGATGATCCAGAAGAAAAGGACTCATTACAGAAGTATTTGTCTTAAGAGTTTGAGATGAAAGATCCTGACTCCCTGAAATATTTTATTGGGATTAAAGTTTACAGGTCATAACAAGGTATTTTCTTATCTTAATGCAAGTATGTGATGGATTTGCTAACTAAAACTGGGATGCTAGCATGCAAACTTGTTGACACTCCAATTGAGATGAATCACAAAATGTGTGAGCAAGGTCATACACAAACTAATAAGGAACAATACTAGCGCCTTGTTGGAAGGTTAATATGCTTAGCACACACGAGGCCAGGTTAATATGCTTAGCACACACGAGGCCAAATATTTCATATGTTGTGAGTATTGGTAGTCAGTTTATGCATGCACCTAATATTCACCATAGGAATGTTGTGGATCGTATATTCAGATATTTGAAGTCTACATTGGGTAAAAAGGCTTATGCTTGCAAAGCATGGACATCTAAACATCCCTAAGTATGCTGATGCTGATTTGACTGGATCCATCATTGATAAATGCACTACTTCAGGTTATTTCACATTCGTTGGTGCAAATTATTACTTGGCGAAGTACGAAAAAAAAAATGTTGTTGCAAGATCAAGTGTTGAAGTTGAGTATCGAGGTATGTCATATGGAATTTGTGAGTTGTTATGAATTCGTAATGTAATGTCTTGTCAAATTTGGGTTTTAGACTTGGAAAAGTTATGGAATTGCATTGTGATAATTAGGATGCAAATGATATTGCTCACAATCTGATTCGACATGATCAAACTAAACATGTTGAAGTGGATAGAGATTTTATCAAATAAAAACTGGAAAAAGAAATTATTTGTTTTCCTTCGTAAAGTATCAATTGGCAGATATTCTTACTAAAGTTGTATCAAAGCAAGTGTTTCATAGCTCACATGGCAAGTTGAGCATTAGTGACATCTATGTACCAACTTGAGGGGAAGTGTTAGAGTAACTACACCTAGTGTCCTGTTCTCCCCACTTCTTATGGTATCTTCATATAATCCTTCTTATGGAGAGAAATGCAATCATAAAATTCTTACATATTCTAACAACTTCTACAATGGTTAAAGCCCTTTATTTTTCTTAAAACTTTGGCACCTTGGTTCAGATACTCCAAGCTGAACCAATTAGTTTTTCGTTTGATGGTATTTTTCTTCCCATTGGTAAATAAAGGTTACAAAAGAAATACTTCAAATTCAATATTTCACAATTTTTTTTTATATGTGATGTATCATGAATAGTTATCCCTTTGCTTTTAATCGTGCCCTCTTCTTTTCATTTGACATGCGTATTTTTTATTATCCAATGGATTGACATATTTCATTAATAGAAAAAAATTGATGTAGTGAGTAATAGGTCTGGTTGTTCGCTGTTCAAGAATTCTTGTTTAGGCAGTTCATACCATCCATACATAATGTTTTGATATAATATTACAATGGGTAAATTACACTTTACCACCTCAGGTTTGGGGTTTATTACAATCGCATGCAACATCTTTAAAACATTTCACTTTCATACCTCACTTATTATTTTATTTCAATATAGTACATCCGCTACATTTTTCATCAATTGATCTATTAAGAGCTGACGTGGTTGCCACAGTTGTGCCACGTGGCAATTTTTTTTTTATTCATTTTAAAATTTTTAATTAAAGAAAAGTTATATGTGTATATATATATATATATAAACAACAACAACAAACTCAGAACCCATCTTCTTCCTCGACCCCCCTCCCTGCAACCTAAACCCCCCATCCCACCCCACCCCACCTCCCCCGCAACGCCCCATTCCCTGACCGCAGCAGCAACCTCCTGCGTCCAAGGCTGCACCACTCCTCTCTCGAATTCTCCACCGTGAGCCCACCGTAGTTCTCTCTCTCTCTGCTCCTCTCTAATGGCAGCCATAGCTCGCGTCTCCAGGAAAGCCTTAGCCTCCTTCGACTGGAACGAGTCAGAACCCAAGCCCATCGAACCTCCAGCCACTGCTTTCCCATTGCCAGCACCTGCCGCGCCCTCCATTACTGAAGCACCAGTGCTCCGCCGTGCAACGCCCTTCAAGCCCACCGAGTGCCAATCTACCATGCCCATCATAAAAAACATGGGGAAAAAGATGGGTTTTGGGTGGGGTGGGGGGAGGGGGGTTGCGAGGGAGATGGGGGTGGGGTGGGATGAGGGGTTTAGGTTGCAGGGAAGGGGGTGGAGGAAGAAGATAGGTTCTGGTTTTTAAATTTTTTTTTTATAACTATTCTTTAATTAATTATTTTTAAATGAATACAAAAATTAAATTTTTTGCCACGTGGCACAAATTTGGCTACCACATGGCACAACTGTGGCAACCAACTCTTAACGGATCTATGGATAGAAAATGTAACAGAGGTACTATATTGAAATAAAATAGTAGGTGAGGTATGAAACTGAAATGTTTTGAATATGTTTTATGCAATTGTAATAGACCCCAAACCTGAGGTGGTAAAATGTAATTTACCCTATTTCAATTCTTCCATGTTTCAGCAGTAGTTAGTATATTGTTCCATGGAGTTAAGGTCCAAAATAGGGAAGAAACAAGTGTTTCCATGACTCTACCAGTTGGAATTGAGATATCATTCAAAGAGAAAGATATCAAATATCTGGAGTTTCTTTTTGTATATTATATGGATGATCCGATCTACAAGGACCATAATTGGGAATTGTTTGAGCGTTTTTCTCCGAGGAAGAGGCAAAACATAATCAACTTGAATTCGGGACAACTATTCGAAATCTTAGTGAAAGATTGGATTTGTTATCTCATGTTTGCTTTTCGTGAAAAAATACCAATTGAAGCAGAGAGTTTCTTCAAACAATAAGGAGCTGGGTCAATTATTCAATCAAATGAAATTGAGCATGTTTCCCATCTCTTCTTGAGAAACAAGTTGGCTATGCAAAATTGTGCTCAATTCATATGCGGCAATTCCTCCAAGATCTCTTCTTTAGTTGGGGGAAGAATCCGCATGAATCGGATTTTTTGAGGAACATATTGAGAGAGAATTGGTTAGACAATGTGTGGTTGTTAAACAAGGATCAGTTTTTTAGCAAGGTATGGAATACATCGTCAAATATTCAATATGATTCCACAAGATCTAGTTTCGTTCAAGTAACGGATTCTAGCTAATTTAAAGGATCCTCTGATCAATCCAGAGATCATTTTGATTTCATTAGTAATGAGGATTTAGAATATCACACATTGATCAATCAAAGAGAGATTCAACAACTAAAAGAAATATCGATTCTTTGGGATCCTTCTTTTCTTCAAATGGAACGAACAGAGATAGAATCAAACCGATTCCCTAAATGCCTTTCTGGATATTCCTCAATGTCCGGGCTATTCACGAAACGTGAGAAGCAGATGAATAAGCATCTGCTTCCGGAATAAATTGAAGAATTTATTGGGAATCCTACAAGATTGATTCGTTCTTTTTTCTTTGACAGCTGGTCAGAAATTCATCTGAGTTTGAATCCTACTGAGAGGTCCACTGGAGATCAGAAATTGTTGAAGAAAGAACAAGATGTTTCTTTTGTTCCTTTCAAGTGATCAGAAAATAAATAAATAGTTAATATATTCAAGATAATTACGTATTTACAAAATACTGTCACAATTCATCATATTTCATCAGAGTCGGGATGTGATATGGTTCCGAATGAAGAAATGGATATGGACAGTTCCAATAAGATTTCATTCTTGAACAAAAATCCATTTTTTTATATTTATTTCATCTATTCCATGTTTGGAACAAGATGGGATACACGTTACACCACGATTTTGAATAAGAAGAGAGATTTCAAGAAATGACAAATTTGTTCATTTTATCAATAATAGAGCCGGATCTGGTGTATCATAAGGGATTTGCCTTTTCTATTGGATTGGATAAAAAACAATTCTTGAATGAGGTATTCAACTCTAGGGATGAATCGAAAAAGAAATCTTTATTGGTTCTACCTCCTATTTTTTTATGAAGAAAATGAATCTTTTTATCGAATGATTAGAAAAAAATTGGTCCGGACCTCCTGCGGGAATGATTTGGAAGATCCAAAATAAAAAATAGTGGTATTTGCTAGCAACAACATAATGGAGGCAGTCAATCAGTATAGACTAATCCGAATCTGATTCAAATCCAATATAGCATCTATGGGTACGTAAGAAATGTATTAAATCGATTCTTTTTAATGAATAGATTCTAATGCAAGTGCATTACATAATGAGGTAGTTTCATGCACAAGAATTTCGGTTGTACGCCATTATGATTATGTCATCTTGTAGGTTTTTAAAGTTTGAAAATTTGAAAAAACCAAAGTCAAATTCCTTTCCGTATCAAAAACAAAAAAAATAAAAGAATAAATTACATTTTACCACCTTAATTTTGAGTCACGTAACAAACTCATACCTCATATTTTGAACATTGTAACTTCGTACATGAACTTACAAATTGGTTGGAGTGTCAGACCTCCATCTTCTGGTCCGTCATTGTATTTGTTAACTGCTAATGTGGTCGGCGCGGAACCCTTTGTTCACACGATTAGATTTCGAAGTTAATTATAAATAAAGGATTGTTTTTTTTCCAGCCTTTCCCATAATCCAGTCATGCAACCCAGTTCACACTCCTATACCTCCGTTTATAGCAGCCTTCGTCCTCTATGCTTTGAAAAAAAAATTCTCAAGATACCTCGATGCCTTTCACTAAATCTGATAGCCGTCTTCATCAATCCACAGCCTCATTGTTCAAATCCAGTTCTCGATCGTCGACCTCGACTCTAATCGCAACGATTGGGTGACATTAGCAACGCACCGGTGAGGAGGTGACATTTCTGTGAGGTTGAGCCTTCGAGGTATTTGAGGTTAGAGAGGTTAGGGAGGGTGCCAGTGAGGAGGTTCTAGGCGATGTCGAGGTGCTCGAGAGTTTGACACGTGAAAAGGGAGGGTGGAGTTGTTGTAGAGGGAAAGGTGGGCGAGGTTCGGGAGGCGGCATAGGAAGGTTAGGAAAAAGCTGGTGAGGTTGTCGCTGGGAGGAAGAGGGAGCGGACGACGGGGGAGGCAAAGCTCGACAATTTGATGAAACTCGGGGTCCTCTGACAATTTGATGAGATTCTCGGTTTGTTAGGTCGGCTCAGAAACCTCAAGGATTGGACTTCTCCATCAACGGCTTAATCGGCTGGATTCCTCCGTGTCATTCCTCGGACTTGGTTTTCTTGTACACGAATCCGAGTGGAAGCGTTATCGTGACTTTCAAATAGGAATCATACACGATCTGAAAGGAAATAAGAGTTTTTTTTCATTAACTATAATTTTGTTAAGACAAAAAAAAAATCTTAATTGGATTAATATTTAGTTAACTTCTCAACCTAGTTGAGCAAGGAAATGAGTTCCTCGCATGTCACGCCAACAATTTATAAATTAATTCACAGAAAAAGAGATAGATGTATGATATTGCAATAAATTTGTTAATTTATGTATGATATTATAATGTCTAAAAATGTGTATAAGTTTATTATATGATTTAAAGTTGATACGGTAAATATATAATTTACATAAAATAAAAATAAAACCTCACAGATTCCTTCTCTGATAAGGAAAATCATAAACTCCAATCTCAACCGTCGGATTAAATCCTCATCCCTTACCCTCTATACATTCGTAACCCCTTCAATGCAACCCCCTACGCAAACCCCAAACTCACTTTGCGCAAGAGAAAAAAGGAGCGACCATTTTTCAGTTTTCCACAGAGCCACCACCGCAACCATGGCGGCCACCGTGTCTCCGTGGGCCAAACCCGGCGCCTGGGCCCTCGCCGCCGAGGAGCAGGAAGCCGAACTCGAACAGCAAGCCAAAGAGGAACAACAACGCGCCGTTGAGCCGCCCTCCGCTGACTTTCCATCTCTCTCAGCTGCCGCCGCCACCAAGCCGAAGAAGAAGAAGAAACAGACCGTCTCCCTCGCCGAGCATCCCGTGGGCCTGACCCACGAGGACCGGATGCTTTTGCCGACCGGTCCGCGCGAGCGAACCGCCGAGGAGCTTGATCGGAATCGGCTCGGCGGCGGGTTCAAGACTTATGGGGGCGATCGGGGAAACAGCAGGTATTCCAACGGTGACGAGTCGTCGGATTCGAAGTGGGGTCAGAGGAAGGAAGGTGGGTTTGGGAAGGAATCGAATCGAGATGAACCTTCGAGGGCGGATGAGGTTGATGATTGGGGCGCCGCGAAGAAATCGATGCCGGGAAATTCCTTTGAGAGGAGGGAGAGAGGAGGAGGAGGTAGTTTTTTGGGTGGGTCACAGTCGAAGGCTGATGAATCCGACAGCTGGGTGTCGAATAAGAGCTACATGCCGTCGGAGGGACGGAGATTTGGCGGTGGCGGTGGTGGGTTTGATCGGGAGAGGAAAGTAGGGTTCCCGTCTAATGGAGGTGCTGATTCTGATAATTGGGGGAGGAAGAAGGAGGAGACTAATGGCGGGTCTGGATTTGATCGAGAGAGAAAGGTTGGGTACGTGTCCAATGGCGGTGGTGCGGATTCTGATGTGTGGGGGAAGAAGAGGGGGGAGAGTAATGATGGTCTTAATGAGAGTACTGCGAGGCCGAGGCTCAATTTGCAGCCTAGGACTTTGCCTGTGAGCAACGAGACCTCACCAGGGTCGGCCACTGCACCGAAGCCCAAGGGCTCGAACCCATTTGGTGCAGCAAGGCCGAGGGAGGAGGTGTTGGCGGAGAAAGGGAAGGACTGGAAGGAGATTGATGAGCAGCTTGAGTCTGCTAAGATTAAGGAGGTGGCTGAGATAGCTAACAGCGAGTCGTTCGGGAGGAGGAGTTTTGGGATGGGAAATGGGCGTGCTGGTGATCGAACTGAGAGAGCCTGGAGGAAGCCTGATTCACGCCCCCAGAGGTTTGTTGTTTTAGTAATATGATCGATTGGGAACTTCAAATACTCGTAGTTAGGATGCTTAGTTGTAAAGTTGATCCTTTCGGTACTTGCATGTTAATTTTGATTGCATGTTAGCAATGCATTGCTGTTAGAATTTTTTGAATGAGTTTTTGGGAAATGTTGCTTGATGGAACAGTGAATTAGCATATTAGTTGTGTTGTGTGTGCTGAGTCTTTCAGTTTTTCTTTGTATAAAGAGATTGTGTAGGTTAGCTCTATGAACCTTGTGGGAAGTTGTTGGGCATTGATGCACACATCTATGTTCAAATGAAGCTTTTCGAACTCTGAACGATGTTTCTGTATTCAAAAGAATTTTACTTTGCTGACCTTTGCCCGCTTTCTTATTAATTGGTAGAGTTTTACGAAATTCGTGGTTTGCAATCCACTTTGTCATGATCCGTCTCATGTAGAAAAACTTAAATTAGTGGCACTATTATCTCTTTACCGGTCCCTCCTGTATTGTATTTTTTTAAAGCACGCTTCTTTTTCATTTTTTACCTTATTACATATTTCGAAGGTCAAGCAGTGATCCATAGATGTTTATCCTTCTGTTTGAACACACACACTCACACACTTAGCCCCCTATCCCGGCAACTGCACAAAGAAAGAAGGTGTTTTATGCACTACTTGCAGTTGCAAGTATATGCTAATTTCTGAATATTGGGCTAGAAGGATATAGCTACCTTGAATGGAATCATTTAAAGTTTAAGGCTCATGCAACCATGCATTCCTCCTCCGTTAGTTTCAACTTTGTAACGTGTCACTGTGCAATTGCATGTGCTTCTAACTATGTGTTTGCTATATTCAGATTTTTATTAAAACTTTGATCCTCATTGTTTCATTTGGGTGCAGTGCTGATAAAAGTGAGACTAAGAGCAACTCTGAGGAACCAGAGGGCAACCATGTTGAACCAGATAACGGGCATGTTGAACCAGAGAACGAGCATGTTGATGAGAATTGAACAGGAGGTTTTACAGGTTTGGTGTAAGCCATGGGAAAAGATTTAAGGTTACTTGAGATGTTGGATCCATGAGGCTGTTGAATTTTCAGTTTTTATAATTTATGCACTCGGATGTGACTGTTATACGTTGAATTTGAGACGATTTTTGTAGGCTTTTTTAAACAGTTATACTAGTTTTGCTCATAGGATTTGTTTGTATCTTGTATTTAAGATTGAGAACTACTGTTACTCTAATTATTTATTTTTGACCCTGAATTCTTGGTTCCCACATTTGTTGAGTGCTTGTGCGCTGTTGCTGAATTTGGTTTAAATTTGTGATCAAGTAAATCTAGATGTTCATGTGTTGTGCATTTGATGATTCACGATTCTTCGTATGTTATCTGTATAACTTTTTCATTGCTTTTACGCGGATGCTGTATAACTTTGTGCATTACGGTGTGATCGATATGTTGCTGAATGTGTAGGCTTGGTGTGAGCTGAATAGGTAGACAATACTGGAAGAGGGTGTGTTGATTGTTCGTTTATTTGCAATTTTGCAGTGTTAGTGTTTTGTGAAGTTTAATGCCACCTTGTGAATCACCCGATTTTTTACCTCCATGGAATGCATGGTAGTTTCGAGTAAAGTATAGCAAGTTGACATTCTGATTGAATGAAATGTAATGTATTGGTAGGGGTGGAGTCATACACTAGGGGCCAGGGCAAGTATTGAATGCTTTATACTGAGAAAGATGTTTGAAATCATTTTCTTATTTGGCCAGACTTGGTCTTCCTCTACACTTGGAAGTAAGATGTCTTAAGTTTGAATTTCGTAGATGGCGAATTCAATACCAAATTAGGCTGCTCATTGTTTGGCCTAGCTGAACTCCCTCTTCCCTTAGTATAAAAATATCTATGTGCTAAAAAAAATAAAACATTGTTCATGCATTTGTTCTGCTGCTATAGCGAAAACCTTTGGTTCGCGTAATTGATATCTAAACCTAAACAGAGCGAATTTGGAGAGTAGAGATTCTCTGTGCATGACGTCTATTTTTTCTTAAAAGCCGGACACATCTAGAAAATTTTATTAACCCCAGCTTTTCCGAAACAAGAACGACGTCCTGCCTAGAAAAGAACTGAGACGTAGACATTAAATGAAAAATTCACCTTGTTCATGTGCCCTAGCTATCACATAGACATACAGAAGAGAGAGCCCATATCTTTTGCAGACGTTTGAGGAGGTGCAGTTGAAAGACATTAAAGAAGAAACCCCATTCTCTCTCTCTCTCTCTCTCTCTCTCTCTCTCTCTCTCTCATGAATGTGTGTTGCTACTTTGACGGCCAACTAATACCCTCCATCCAACGACCAGCAGGGGCTTGAAATTCATGTCTATATCTGGCAGCAAACCTACCCACGTCTCTTAATACTTGCAACATACGGACCTTTTTTTTGGTCTCTCTGAATGTGAATTCAATGTCCGTGTATTGAGTGACTCTTAAACTAAAAAGTCAGCCCACCGGCTAGTGTAAATTTTTAGAAAAACTAACGAAAAGTTCAAAAAAAACTTATCTTTTAACGAAAAGCCCTTTTTAAATGTATAGTGCCAGTTAAAGGTAAAAATGTGGTTTTTTTATTAAAAGTGAACAGTACCGAGAGTGTTTTGTTAAAACTCCCATTTTTTTTTGCCAATTGTCAAAATTAACAACGATTACTCATATATAATTTACTTCTACCATCAACTTTAGTTGAACTCCACATTGAGAATGCAGCGTTTTCCACTGTTGACTTGCGTAACTGGAAGTAACCAGTTAAGTTTACAACGAGTCTTAGATTTCATTAGTACGTATAATTTGGAAGTCATGCGCATAGATTTGATACATGTGGATGTGAAGTTATACAAATCATCGACAATAGACATTTAAATCAAAACTAGCATCGGAAGTAAGCCGTAAGCATAAAAAGGGTAAAATTACAATCAACACTTAAATTTACTAATTACCGTAAACCGTAAGTACCACTTGTGACTTTCAGTTAAAGTTCAGAGAAGTCTCAACTTCTAAATTTGTAGATCTAGATGATTTAGTAGGGCTGGAAAAAAATCCAAAAAATCCCAAACCGAACCGAAAATTTCCCGAAACCGAACCGAAAAAATCCCAAACCGAAATTCCGAAAATTTTGGTACCCAATACCGAACCAATCCCGAAATTTCGGTATGGGAATCGGTCTCAAGTTATTGGGATTTCGGTAATCCCAAACCCAACCGAAAAAAAATATATATATATATTATTTAATTTTTAAATATATATTTAGAATTTTAATAGCCGTTGGATTCTGTTGAGATTTAATCTCAACCGTTGCATATAAATTGTGTATGATTTATCCTTCCTGGTGTGAATGTATATATGTGTGTCTGTGTGTGCATGGGAAACACGAAAATGTTTGCCATTTGGCATTGTAAATGACTAGGACAGATAAGGAGGGGAAGGAGGAGTGAAATGCACGCTAATGACTAATAAGAATTTTGATGCTCAGGTCCTCCATGAAATTTAATCTGTGCACAGATTAAATTTATTTTTATTGCAACATATTGGTTTGGTTGTATACTTATACCTTACAATGGCCTATGAAATTTATTAAGAAAATTTAGTCTGCAACAAATTGGCAGCCAAATATAAAAGGTTGAATTTTAGCCCAAAACATAATATGTCAAATTTTAGTCCAAAAGCCCAAAATAATTTTGGGATTCTCGATTTGTCCCGAAATCCCGAAATTATTTCGGGAGTCCCGAAAAATTGGTTTGGGATCGGTATTGGATTTGGAATTCCCGAAAATTTCGGTTTGGGAATTAGGACACGGATTTCGGTTCAGTATCCCATACCGAACCACCCCTATGATTTAGGCCATCAATTGTCGGTGTCACACTCGTGATTCCAACAATAGTTGTAATGAAACCAAGGATATTGGGCAATTACTACCAAGCCTTAAATGTAGCTCTGCAATCTGTACTATGTCCCTCCTAGTTTGAAAATAGTTTTCCCTTTCCACACACCATAAATACAGGGGCGTTGGGGGTGTGTAAAAAGTGCAGTGACACAAGGTTCTAAATTTTTTATCCTCCTGTATATCACAAATGTATAAATTTTATAATGAAATTGTTTTTTATTAAAAAGAAAAATCATCATCATATGATATTATCAAGGGAGTTTTAACGAAACACTCCAGATACTGTTCACTTTTAACGAAATACCACATTTTTACCTTTCTCTGATACTATTCACTACACATTTATTTGTTATTTTTCATTAAAACTAAAGTTTTTTTTTTGGAGTTTTCGTTAGTTTTCTTTATTATCAATTGATTAAGTGGAGCTTATACTTAAACATTCCTCTAGCAATAGAAAAACTAGTGTATTATTTTCTTTCACTTTTCTTTAGTAATAAAAAAACTAACTTGTGTATTACTTTCTTCCACAAACACAAGCGTATTTCTGTATCAGTCTTTCAGTCGTGCTTCATTTTTTTTCATAGATGAACCATAAATCATAATGTCATGGCAATTGGAGATTATTCAATTAAAGAATGAGATGTTGATTTCAATCAAGTTTGAATATTTATTGTTCAACTCTGTATGAATATATTGTTTAATTTTTATTTATTATTATTTTTAAATAAGGAGGGTCGCTTTATTAAGTTCCCATGAGCCTCCAAAATGTTAGAGACGGCCTGCATAAATATTGGCAGTTGAGAGTTGGAAATATAAGCCTTTGCCTTCTTCTTCTCACTATTGCTAGTGTATTGTAGTTCTTCACATTCTTCTTACACCAACAACCTTCTCTCTCTCTCTCTCATGGATTGGCCGGAGAATTTAATTTTGGCAGCAATTCTGGTTTTGTGTGCAGTCATTGATGGAGGTCAGGCAAATACAATGGTGAGTGGCACTGTCTTCTGTGACCAATGCAAAGATGGTGAAATATCCCTCTTTGATTACCCCATGTATGGTGAGTTCCCTATTCTCTGATTCCTTGTACTACATTCTCTTTTTAAATTTATTTTCGGTGTTTGAAGCCGAAAGAAACTAAGAAACAATCAATCTAGATTCTAGACCGAGCCTCGCTGCAATCTCATCATCAAGCAAACATACTTAACACAATCAAGAGGCTACTCCAAAATGGGATAACCGGTATAAGATCGGTCCCCGTTTTAGCTAGGAAAATTATTTATGCACGCTCGCTAAAGGGACGCGTGTATATAGAAGTGTACAGAAGGATAAAATTTATGTAATTTTCGTGGTAGTTGAATCACATTCTCTATTTAGATTCTTAATGCTAAACTTATATGCTTTGATTTTTTCAGGAGTTAAAGTGCAAGTGGCATGTAGTGACAGTAATGGGCAGATCACAATGTCAAGGGAGGAGACTACAAATTTGTTCGGAAACTATGCCATCAAGTTTGATGGGACACCAGACTTGAGTGGTTGTTATGCTCAGATTTCTTCAAGCACAGGTAGTGGCTGTGTGGTTAGTGCCGGTCCTGCTCAAAGTCTTAAACTTATGTTTAGGATGTTTGACATGGAGATGTATGCCGTCGACTCTTTGCTCACTCAGCCTGCTCAGCCTATGTCTTTTTGCCCTAAGTCATCTTATAATCCTGTGCCTGCACCCGTAACGCCGGTTAACCCTCCGCCTAAACCAGTAGCGCCAACTAACCCTCTGCCTAAACCAGCAACGCCGGCTAGCCCTCCGCCTAAACCAGTGACGCCTTGGATCCCTCCGCCTTTTAGGCTTCCCCCAATGCCTCGATTGCCCCCACTGCCACCACTGCCCTCATTGCCTCCAATGCCGCCAATGCCCTTTGTGGAAGCTACAGCATGCCCACATCAGTAAGTTATTCATTAAGCAAGCTGTATAGGATTGTGTCAATCTATCATTTACGAAGCAAGTAGGAACGACTTTTACCGTTCAATTGACTAAGTTGTACTAGACTGTAGAAATATACTGTAGTTCTGTAAGAAGTTTTAAGGTTCTTTAGCACATCAAACACCGAATAATTTAGATTCGTTGCTCCGTAAAAACACAAAATATAAAGTTTACTATGATGTAATACGTTACACATAACTGTATTATAGTTACCAACTAACTCTTGATAGAGTGATATATGTATTCCCAATAATGAAACAAATTTCAAGTTTGAATCCCTCCTCTCCTTTTTACCAATGAAAAAAAGCTGACTATTTGATTGGATTGTGATCTCTCAGGCAGTGGACATTGCGGGAGCACAAATGCTACTGGAGGGCGGTGAACCCGAACACGAAGGTAGCCGTTATTTTCGGACCGCTGGCCGCTAGGAGATATGGGACTGACCTAACATTGTGGCAAGGCCTACAAGGAAGAGGAGACCCTTATAGGACACTCCTAAGGGAAGGGATTACCGCCCTTCTCAACTCCTACAACAGTCTTCAATATCCTTACAATTCAATTGCTGTGGTTCAGCATTTGAATTGGGGCTTGATTGGCTCCAACAGAAATGTCCTCCTCACAGGACTGAGGTTCATTAGGGCTAATTCAGGTTATGGGAAAGTCCCTTGCAAATTTACTGCTTGCAAGTGATTTATGTTTAAGCTTCTTTCTATGTTTATCTTAAGCTACAATTATGTATTTTTTATTCTAGAGAGAGGGAGGCTGAGAGTCGAACTCTAATTATGAGTATAGAGTTAAAGGGCTTTGCTGCTGAAACTATGATCTCTTGCATATTATGATATGCACAAGACGTTTTTATGTATTTTATTTGAACAATAGTTCATCTTCATCTATATTTTGAGTTAACGAGTTGTAGTTCATCCATCGTCCAAATTTTATAATTAATTACAAATTTAAAGTTTTAGACTCATAAGAAAGAGCAAACACTTGAATGCAAAATGTAAAAACAGAACAATTACTACATAACAAGTAACCGGCCTTCCTCCGAACCTAGTCGATAAGTGCCAAGCATTATTCCTCTCGGTTCCGGGTTCGAAGGTTGGTGTCCATTAGGACGGTGAATGTGAAGGCAAACTACATACCAAGCACGATTCGTCATTGGGCTTGGTCAGGCTCTGGCAGCGCCCATCGGGCATTTTTAAATTTTGGGGCCGGGCCGACCCCGATGAGTCATGGACGACTCATCGACGGAGAAACCTTCACAGTTATTGGCAACTCTAGTCTCTACAGGTGCATATGTGTTTACGGGTAAAGGATGAACTGATGCTTGTAGCTTACCTTAACTTTGGGTTTACTAGTTGTCTACTTTCAAGAAACCCGGTAACGGAGGTTGAGCAGGAGTTTGCGGTGGTTGGTGGGCCCAAGTTTAGGATGGTGCGAGCTTAAATACATTTTCTTTAATGAAACAAAGGATGATTCTACACTATGGTGATGAGACATTATTAATAATTTGATAGTAACAGTAAGGCATCAAACTTGTTTATCAACATGCCTGCTTGTGGTCTTAACTATTTATTTTTTCGTACACTATTGAGTTTTCTGTCAATTTGCTCCGAAGGATGTAGAATTAGAGCACCAAACTCAAAATTAATCAATTGACAATGAAATATACTCATCTCCACACCAACGTCAACAATGTGAAACAGATGGTTAATACAATGGGCATGCCAAGGAACAATTACTACCCCACAAAAAAAGACGAAAGATTTTCACAGAAAGAGATCACTGAGGAATTATTTACACTCTCTCTTAGCTGTTTTTGGTACCTTTCTCCTTTCGGATCCTATTCCTATATATATAGATGCCGTGGCGGCTCCTGTTCAAGGCGTGTCGCCATTGGTTGCGATTAGCGGCTCCCCTGGTGTGATTGTCCCAGCAGGATATGATGATGGGGTACCAGGTGGCCTTTCCTTTGGGGAGCTGAGGCCTAAAGGGTTGGGAGCCAAAGCTAATTGAGATGGCATATGGCTTTGAGCAGGGAACTAAAGATTAGGAAGCCTCCTTCACTTAAAGGTTTGAAGCTTTAGAGCCACTTTTGATTGGTTATAGCAGCATTATTGCAGAATCCTTATAATTCGTCACTGAGAGTTTGTGGATAAGTAGCGGACCAACAATATCTGTATCTGCAAATACGGTAGCTGTGGCTCTAGGGACAGAGACAGACGGCTTCATCTTCTGTTTTGTTGAGAATAGATCCCACGGGAATAGACCTTGCATGGGCTTACAAGAGATTTGACGACTTTTCATATTGTTAATTGATTTTATGATAGAACCTCAATTTTCTTCATCTTATCAGAGTAAGTTGGCTCACGAGACGTGCTTTACGCACCCCACTTATTACCACGTGTTATACGTGAAGTTGGGTTACTTTTTATATTGTCATTTGGTACTCGGCCAAGGTGTGGTGAGTTCTACTTAGACTTGATTACCAGCTCCTTAAATGTTATACGATATCGGTGTGATTAGTGGTGGCCCACTTAACCGTTTCTGAAACTTTAACACATGATATATCTATGCAGTAGCATTATAAAGCTTCGAGGTTTGTTCAGTATCAAGTTGTGTTGTTTATACTGATAGTTAGTTGTCCACAATGCCGAAAACTAGTGACATGTTTTGCTAATTTAGTGTTTGCACCGAGTAGTGATCTCCTTTAGAACGTTTCTGTGTTTTGTTTAAGAGTTGTGATTAGTAAATGTGATTTCAGTATCTAAATTGTACTTCATCTGTGGATTTAATAAACGAATTTGGAATGAACTAGAATCAAAGACTCGCGATTTTGTTTGAAATCCTTATAAACCATCACTGGAATTTGTGGATCAAGTAGTGGACAAGCAATATCTGTATCTGCAAATATGGTAGCTGTGGCTCTAGGGACAGAGACTGACAGCTCTATCTTCTGTCCGTCCAGTTATAACTCGGTAGTAGGCTTCAAGCCAACCGTTGGTCTCACTAGTCGAGCTGGAGTTGTCCCAGTCAGTCCAAGACAGGACACAGTTGGGTACGTGATGCTTATTGTTATCTAGCAAATTTACTCTGTGCCTGAAGTTTTGCAGTTTCTTTAAGTGATCGTACATTTACACTTTCCGTTGCTCTGGTATTTTGTATTAATTCATCAATAGTAACATCTAATTTATCTGATTAACTCAAAACTGAGAGTAACAAAGTTATCATTTGGAACTTGGAACAGGCCAATCTGTAGGACTGTAGCTGATTCTGTTCATGTCCTGGATGCTATTATCGGCATTGATAACAACGATATTGCTACAAATGAAGCCTCACAGTACATTCCGGTGGGTGGCTATGGACAGTTTCTCAGGGCTAATGGTCTCAAAGGAAAGAGATTGGGGATAGTAAGTCGCTTGTTTAGTCAAGTCAAGGACGATCAATTCTTGAATCAAACTTTTGAGCAGCACTTTACCACACTGAGGTAACAGAAAACATTTTCTGTGCATTTTCTAGTCTATAAATATGACATACTATTCCTTGCTGCAATGTAGGAGACAAGGTGCAGTTTTGGTTGAGAATCTTGACATAGCCAATATTGAAGATATACTGGATTCATCTTCAAGCGGTGAACTTGTAGCAATATTAGCGGAATTCAAAATGGCCTTGAACCCATACCTAAGTGAACTAGTTGAATCTCAGGTGAGAAGCTTGAGAGACGTGATAGCATTCAACAAGAATAACTCAGTTTTGGTGAGTATGAGTACTGACTACAAGACTCTTTGCTTATGCATTGACGTCTTCGTCATTTTGTTATCCCAAAATATTGTGTGCAAACAAGTTTAAACTAAGTGCATTCGATAACCATGAACGAACAAATTACGAATGAAACTAAATGATCATTTGCAGGAAAAGTTAAGTGAATATGGACAACATCTCTTAGAAGCGGCTGAGAAGACTAACGGTATAGGAGCAAAAGAGCAAGAAATATTGTCAAATTTAGCAAGATTGTCTAGAGAAGGATTTGAGAAGTTGATGAAAGATGAGAGCCTAGATGCCTTGGTAACTTATTCCAACTCTGCTCATTCAATCCTCGGAGTTGGTGGTTTTCCTGGCATTGTTGTGCCGGCAGGATATCATGACACTGAAAAGTACCCATTTGGCATTTGCTTTGGGGGACAAAAGGGTTCGGAGCCAAAGCTGATTGAGGCCGCGTACTCATTTGAGCAAGCAACTAAGATCAGGAAGCCACCACCTGTTGGTTCTCAGACCAATTTTATGTCCAACACTGCCAAGGTCACTCCTGAAGTTGAGTCCTCGAAACCCACCTTCACCACATCTGAAGAAAGACCCCGCCTAGCCACTCGAGAACACCTCAAACACAGTCCCTTGCAAGAACACAGTCAACGTGAGGGGCTCAACAAGGATGCTTGACCCTCCAAACAGTAAAGTTCACAATCATGCTGTACAGCAAACAAAACAAAAATTATGCGGCTCATGAACAATCAGTGTCTGGTTCTGCAAGTTGTTCTGATGTGTGTAATATCAAGTCACAGATTCCACCTACAATTTGTTGATGTAAAAAAAAACCCTAGTAACCATTTTTCCCAAACGCGTGCGAAAATACAAGACAAATGCCTATCAAATCCCAAACACAAACAATTAAGCAGTAGAAGTTACATCTACTGGAATTGGGACAAGTGTCTAGCAAAAAATATAATGCTAAAAACCGTCTCTGCATTTATCTGGACTATGTCTTCTTCCGGCAACGCCGCAGAATTTCGCCCATTGTTGATTCAATTCCATATGCTCTTAGCCTTTTTTCTGCTAATTTTGTTGTTGTATTTGACTGCACAATGTATTTGACTCAGTCTTAGCATGTATTTAAAAAATAAACCATGCCAAATTGGGATTAATTAAATTGCCAGTTGGTCCAAAGTTTTTGTTTATTTAAATGGATTCCAGATCAAGAAACTAGGCAAATTACTTGCCTCAGCAATCTGCTACTCCATTGCCTTTCCATGGCCACAAAACTTCCATTGTTGCTCTTGATTCTTCTGTCTTTAACTTCATTTGGTTCCCAAACTTTGTATGTCCATGGGTTCTATATTAAAGAAGCTACAGTCTCTGACCTCCAACAAGCTTTCAAACAAAACCAACTCACTTCACGAAAACTTGTTGAGTTCTACCTTCAAGAAATCCGCCGGCTCAAACCTCTCCTCGACGCCGTCATAGAGGTCAACCCGGACGTGCTTTACCAAGCTGATAAGGCCGACTATCAGCGAAAGAGTAAGGGCCCCAATTATTACTCTGGGTTGCATGGCATTCCGGTTTTGCTCAAGGACAACATTGGAACGAAAGATAAGCTGAACACGACTGCTGGCTCGTTTGCGCTGCTTGGTTCCGTGGTGCCTCGGGATGCTGGCGTGGTGACCAGGTTGAGGAATGCCGGTGCCATCATATTGGGGAAGGCTAGCTTGAGTGAGTGGGCTCACTTTAGGTCTCTTGCAGCACCTGCTGGTTGGAGTCCCAGAGGTGGCCAAGGAAAGGTCAGTATGAAGTTCTTGTCAAATGCTTGTGAACTCTGAGTTTTGACTCAAACTATGCACAAACAGAACTGGTTACAAATTTTTAAAACAAAATAAAATTGTAAGGACCCTAAACAGACAATAAAAGGCACTAAACCGTGGTTTATATACGGATAATTGTCTGTGTAATGTTGGCGATTCTATTTTTTTATTTATTAAAAGTTTGTAATGCTTGTGAACTCAAAGTTTTGACTCAAACTATGCACAAATAAAACCGGTTACAAACTTTTAATCAAATAGAATTATAGGGACACTAAACAGACAATAAAGGGCACTAAACTGTGGTTTATTTACTGATTATTGTCTATTATGTAATGCTGGCAATTCTATTATTTTTTTTAACAAAAGTTTGTAACCGGTTTTGTTTATGCCTATTTCTGTAACATTTCGTTATAATACAAATGCACTATGGTTGGTGTTGTGAACAGAACCCTTATGTGCTATCAGCAACTCCATGTGGCTCAAGCAGTGGACCTGCAATTTCAGCTGCGGCAAATTTGGTAGCAATAACTCTGGGGACTGAGACTGATGGCTCAATACTTTGTCCGGCAAGTTTCAACTCTGTAGTGGGCATCAAACCAACCGTTGGTCTCACCAGCCGTGCTGGGGTGATCCCGGTAACTCCCAGACAGGACACCATTGGGTAATTATGTTAATTAATCAGCAATAAAATTGTAGTATGTGATAGATAATCAGATGTCATAAAATATATTTTGCAAGTGTAATGTTCATTACTTGTTTCAACAATATTTGGCAACGGTTACTAATGAATTGCGTTGTGTTTGATTGTATCAGACCCATCACAAGGACGGTATCAGACGCAGTTGATGTTCTTGACGCAATTGTAGGCTATGACTACAACGATCAAGCAACCCGAGAGGCGTCCAAGTACATTCCGCGTGGTGGCTATAAACAATTCCTTCAGAGATATGGACTCAAAGGTAAGAGATTGGGAATAGTCAGGAATCCGTTCTTCACTTCTGGCAGCGGATCTCTCCAACTTCAATCGTTTGAGAAACATTTCAAGACTCTAAGGTAAAAACATTTGCTCTTCCCAACTGCTATTCTATCAACCCGTTAGCCTTCGAGGAGCTTATTTGTGAAGAACCCTGTTGTTTTTGCAAAATTGCAGGCAAGAAGGTGCTGTATTGGTAGACCATCTAGAAATAGCTAACATTGATGTTATATTGAACTTCAATTTGAGTGGGGAAGCCATAGCTTCACTGGCTGAGTTCAAACTAGCCTTGAATGAGTATTTAAAAGACCTAGTAGTATCTCCGGTTCGATCTTTAGCAGATGTAATTGCCTTCAACCTCAAGTTCTCGGGTGTGGTAAGTAAAGACGTACATTTTTGTTTTTTGTTGTTTTTTTGGCTCTTTACATGTAAAAAGTCATTTATCCTTACATTAAGGAGGAATGACTTCATATACGTATGGAGCCAAGAATTTTCCTTCACCGACGTAGACTTGCTCAAGCCTTTCCTAAATGGTGACCATTATGCTTTGATTGATTTTCCAGGAAATGATCAAGGAATTTGGGCAAGATATTTTTCTTGCAGCCCAAGCAACAAATGGGATAGGAAACAATGAAAAGGCAGCATTGTTGAATTTGGCAAAGCTGACAAAGGATGGATTTGAGAAATTGTTGAAGGACAACAGGTTAGATGCATTGGTGACTCCTGGTTCAGATATTTCACCCGTGCTTGCAATTGGGGGATTCCCAGGAATCAGTGTCCCTGCTGGGTTTGACAAGAAGGGTGTACCTTTTGGGATAACATTTGGGGGACTGAAGGGTTCTGAGCCAAAGCTTATACAGATTGCCTATGGCTTTGAGCAAGCTACTAAAGTTAGAAAGGCTCCTACATTTCTGCCTTGAAGCTTTAGAGTTATTGTTTTCGAATCGTGAACGGTGGTGTATTGTAATATCTATAAATGAGCTAAGAGCATTCCACATTAAAGAATTTAATGAAGATATCATTTTACTAAACGGCTATTCATATGTGCAACCCAACATCTATACATGCTCTCACGTCACTTGATATGTGTTGTCCACGAAACTAAGGCCTGGTTTGGTGCTGAGGTGATTCTGAAAAAAGCTGGTATAAAAAAAAGTTTAGCTTAAGTTTTTTTCACAGTTTTGGGTGAAAAAAAAGCCAAAAAATAAGAAGCTGCAAAACCCAGCTTTTAAAAATCGGCTTTTTTTTCACATCTGTTTTACATAAAAGTTTACCAAACACTATAATACTATTTTTTTTTTCAAAAGCATTTTTACAAAAAAGTTTACTAAACACTCTACAACTTTATTTCACAGCCGCTTATTGAAACACCCCAACCCCATTTTTATTTAAAAATTGTTTTAAAACCTTAATTGGTGAGCCCGTGGGGCCCACCTTGTTTTATTTTTTTGTGTTTTCTGGTCTCCCTCTCTCCTCTCTCAGTTCTCTCTCTTCCTCTCACCCTCGTCTCTCTCCCTCGTCTCTCTCCTTCTCGTCCTCCCATGAGCAAGGTATTAAATATCGGTAATATCGGAAATATCGGTAGTCCGAAAACACGGAAATATCGATGGAAATATCGGGATAATATCGATATCGATAAAAATTATATGGAAACCACGGAAATTGTAAGAAAAACTTGGAAATTTTTATTGAAACTTTGCAGGATGTTTATTTAGTCAATTATCTATTAGTTTATCACAAAAAAATGGAAGGAAATGCATTGCATGATGGATTTAACATTATCAAGTTGATTATATAGCGAGCTGACAAACATTGTGAGTGTAGAAAATATGTAGTAATTAATGAAAGAAGTTTAAACACACCATAATCATTTATATATAATGAATTAGTACAATATTTTACACTTTATGCATTGCATGGCAAGATACATGAGTGACTTAGTACCACATAGAGTTCCTATGAGGTTCAAATTTTTCACTATCTTCATCATCTCTATGTGTAGAGTGAGTGTATTGTGAAGAGTAGTTATCAAATGATAAATCCCCAAAATAGTTTTGCATGTAATTGTTAACATGCCACCCATATGGATTCGAGATTGGTTGACGTTGTCCATAAGCAAAATCATTTGAAGATTGAGTCTCAGATTCTTTCCATGAGTCACTCGATTCCATCCCAACAGGAATAGGATATGAAGGGTAGGGAAATGGTTGGTTATGAGTATAACCATAGTTACTACTTCCCACTCCAACAGAGTCCGAAGTTCTAGATAACGAGTCATCTTCTTGACTTGACAAAATCCCCTTGCCTCTTTCTCTACGAGTATAGTCCTTCCCTATGGCACCAATTCCTGGTCTTGCCCGCCTACTGCCATGGTCATCATCCTGTGTTGCATGCGTGAAGTTTGCCTCACCAGTGAAGGGGCTCATAAATCCGGGAGGTGGTCCATAATAGTTTCCATATCCACCACCACCACCTCCAGCTCCACTATGTCCTTCATCATTCCCATCTCCGGTGGTAGGTGAGTCTCCTGATCTTGTACTAGAGCTATCATTAGTATCAGCACGATGTTGTGGTTGTGTAGGATTAGAAGAAGGTGGAATTCCAGTGTTTCTTGGTCTTGGGCGCAAAAGTTCTTCCAAAGAGTCAGCGCTGCTAGATCCCACCTCCTCCTCTAATACTCTTTCTACATTTATCCCTTCATTACGTACTTCTTCAGCAACTCTGGGAGCTGGGTTGCCTTCATCATCATCTAAATGAAGAGGTCTAATTCACCGATAAAGTTGGTTACCCTCTGTATCATCAGTTTCAGTGGGTTTTCTTTGGATTTATTTGCAAAATTATTGGCACACACTCACACAAACCTAACATCTCACAGTCACAGGCACATTATTTTCACATCTTTTCACCTCTGCAACACACACACACACACGATACAACACGCACACACGCACACGTAACACGCACACACGCACACGCACACACGCATACCCAAAGCCTTTCTGGATCCTTTTCTCTCTCCCTCGGTCTCTCCGTCTCCTTCTCTCCATCGGTCTCTCCGTTTCCTTCACACGCACACGCAACAAGCAGAACACAGAGCCTTTATTGATCATTCTCTGCCTCGGTCTCTCCGTCTCCGTCTCTCCATCGGTCTCTCCGTCTCCTTCTCTTCCTCGGTCCGGTCTCTCTGTATTCCGTCCATTATGCTGGGTCACCTCACCCCAGTCTCTCTCGAATCTCGAATCTCGATCTGGATCTGGATCCTTCCCCCAGTCTCTCAATCATTCTTCTTCTCCCTCAGTCTCTCGAACTCGATCCTTCTCCGGTTCTCCCCCCATCTCTTCTCTGCAACTCCGCCGAGTTGTTTGGGGCCCTTTTACACCATGGGGGACGTGATTTTGCTGTTGTTCAGCTCCTACCCACCACATGTGGTTTCCTCCTCCCTTTCTCACCTCCCGGCGGCGGCGACGACAACGAATATTTGCGATAATATCGCGATATTTTAAAGATATTTTAATTTTACTCAAAAAAATATCGGCTGGTAAAAAAAACAATATTATCGGCGAAATATCGCCGATAATATCGATTTTTAAGACATTGCCCATGAGCACATACCCATCACCACACCACCCTCTCCGACGTCAACGGCGTCATCATCATCATCATCATCATCAATTCGTTCTCTCTCTCTCAGTTGCTGCGAGGATAGCAAAATCCGTACTCGAGCTCCGACGCAGACCGCCACTTTCGAGTCAATTTCCGGCCAAACCACGGCGATTTGGCCGGTATAAAAGGTATCAATCTCTTCGCCTTGCTGAGAACTACAACTTTTCTTTTTGTTTCACTCAATTTCGTTGAGTATTGAAGAAGTTATACTCATTTGAATCTTACCCAATTTTCGGCGAGTCCGACAGCTTTCGAGGAGTTTTTCGGCCAAACCACTGCGAGTTAGATGTCGTGTGAGGTACCATTCTCTTCGTCTCTTCGATAGCTACAACTTTCCTTTTTGAATCACTTGATTTCGTTAGGTATTGACAAAGTTATGAGCGTATAAAGTTAGAGAACTTTCTGGCCAAATTTCGGGCTTTCTCTCCCATTGGGTCCGGCGACCCACCAAACCCAAGGCCTTTGGGCCTTCCCTGCTGAGCCCAACCCTTTTTGGTTGTGAGGCCTTTGGGCCCGTGTGTGTGCGCTTTGGGCTGGGTGCATGTGTGTGGGTTGTGTGGTGTATGTGTGTGTGTGTGTTTTGGGCTGGGTGTGTGTGTGTGTTTTGGGCTGGGTGTGTGTGTGGGTTGTGTGGGGTGTGTGTGTGTGTGTGTGTGTGTCCGTGCATGTGTTGTGTGTGTGTCCTTGCATGTGTGGTATGTGTGCGTGTGTTGTGCATGTGCCGTGCATGTGTGGTGTGTGTGCGTGTGTTGTGCATGTGTGGTGTGTATGTATGTGCCGTGTGGGTGTGTGTTTGTGGGCCGGTGTGTGTGTGAGTGTGGGTTTGGGGTTAAGCCCAAACCACCTCTTTTCACCCTAACCCTTTTTAACCAAAAACCTTAGGACCCTAAACCCAAAACCCAATAAATCCTAATCCTATTTAACCTAAACCCTAATCCGGATTCAAGCCTAAAACCCATTTGACCTAGTTTAACCGTTAACCCCCGGTCAACGTTGACTTTAGGGTTGACTTTTTGGGTTTTCGTCCGGGACCCTTCTTAGGGTAATTCGACGTTGTGAACCCATTTCCAATGTCCGTTTTCCCAAATTCAATTGCTATTATATAGTTTTATTAATTGAGCCCTTCATGTGCTTAGGGGCAATTATTGTGATGTTTCCGTCTTCGCTAGCTGAGCGGCTTTTCGATGGCGAAGTACTGTGAGTGGACCCCTTCTAAAATTTCATGATTTTATAATTTAATTGCATAAATGATTAGCATGCCTACGAGTTTATGATTTGATTTATGTTAAGCCTGTTTACTGAATATATTGATTTTCGTCTTGTGTTTTTTGTGAGGAATCAATTGTTGGCCTATATTGAGCTATATTTTGATATATCGTATTTTCTATAAAAACCATGAACTGGTAGACTATCTGATGGATGACGATAGGATGCTAGAACATGTTTTAGAAACCCCTCTTTATAGTATAGACGATGGATGACTTTATACTATGAAGTGGTTATTTATGAGAGGCGTAACTATTTGTGCATACCTAGAGGACACTATGCCGCCTGGGGCGAGGATCTGGTGTTGGCATTTAGGCCGGGAGAAATAATCCCTAGCTACGGGCTGAGGGACATGGAGTAGGTATTGGGCCGGGAGTTGGTAATCTCTGGCTACGAGCGCAGAGACCACGGAGCAGGCATTAGGCCGGGAGTTATATTTATTCAGTGATCTTTCTAGCAGCACACCGCGCTTACGAGACGATCTATTAGACGTATACTGTTTTGATTTCTGCGATGATATTCCACGATATGACTTTTGAGATATTTTTGGCATGCTAGGATTTTTTATTAAATCCATCACTTATTATGCTAGTAGTTTTCATTATATATAAATTGTGGGGGATAGTACATTGATAACTGTTTTATTATTATTGTATATATAAACTTGGTCCACTCACCTTTGTTTTGCGCCCCCATTTAGGACTTAGGATTAAGGCACCTAATCCCGGCGTCAAGACACTTCCGCAGCAGTATATTTGAATCCTCTCGATGTAGGACCCATTTCTTTATTCATTAAATTTATCTAAATTCATTTTAGTGATTAGGTTTAGTTGTATGTTCTGAACACATTCCTAAATTTTTAATTCATTGTATTTTAAATTTCTAAATCTTATTTATTTCTTATTCTTAGCTTTTGTATCAATTAATGGCTTTCGTCACCCTCGGGTGTTGGCCAGCACGTGTCTATCCTGGTATTCGGGGAATATCAGGGTCGGGGCATGTCAGATTGGTATCAGAGCGTGGTTTATCCAGAGTATACTTAGGATTCTCTTCTATTCTCGTAAAGTGTCGGTTTTGACATCATTTGGATGTCAGGACTTCTAGATTTGGTGCCATTCGGCGCAGTTGTGCGAACCTTTCTCTGTTTGAATTGTCACCTTCTTGTTGAAATTCAAGAATTCGTGTCGGGATTGTGCCTCATCGGTGACGTGTTTGATTTGTTGGACGACTTCCAACATAGGACGATACTCTGCGACATGCGTTCCCTGGGAATGTCGGGCAGAGTCATATCTCTTGGAAATTGCTCGAAATATTCGGAGTGCGTGTTAGAGAAAGCAGCAAACGCTAATGGTTGCGAAGTCTAATAAGTGGTGATTGGTGGGATTGAAACAATTTTCTCATATTCATTACCACTGAAGAAGTTCGTGTGGATCTTTGGTACAAGTCCTCGGCGATTATTCTATCGATAACCTTCTTGATTTCTCTAGCGACGAAGTCAAGTTCCTTAACCTTTGACCGTCAGCTTTACATCAAATTCTTCGAGTGTTGACTTTGTTTACATTAATTGCTTTTCTTGGGAAACTCTTCGGTAACAGACGTTCTCATCAATTTCCAAAAGGAGTTGCAATTCTTATTGTTGTCGTAGTTGGAATTAGATGATGAAGATCCAGGCTAAGACAGTATTGGGTTTTTTTTTTCCAAGATCCTTCATCTCAAATTCTGACTACAGGTGCGAGAAATTTTTTCAAGCTCCTCTAGAGTTCCAATGAGATTCATCTCATCAACTAAGACTACAACACTCACCAATTCAGGATATGACTTCTTAATGAACATGCAAGGGCATAACTTGTTATTTACATATCCATGACTAATCAAATACTCGCTAAGACGGTTATATCACATTTGTTTGGATTGCTTTAATTCATACCAAACGTCTAAATCAAATAGAAAAAGATCCCCATATAGATGTGCTGTGACCACGTCCATGAGCTACATACTTAGTTTCTTGGAAGCTATTAGACTGATAAGGTAGCAGAACGTTATGACATCCTTGTACTCAACTACAGGGCGTTGAGAGAAGCCTTGCACCACAAGGCGTGCTTTGTAATGCACTCATTACGCTTCCTTACGAACACCCACATGTAGCCAACGGGCTTTACATTAGATGGTGTTGTTAATTAAATATGTCCAAACACTTCAAGCTTCGCTAAGGAATCAAGTCCAAACACTTTACAGTCTACATTGACATTACTACGTTGTAGTCAATTACAAGGTGTTGAGAGAAGCCTTGCGCCACAAGGCGTGCTTTGCAACACACTCATTACGCTTCCTTACGAACACCCACATATAGCTAACGGGCTTCACATTAGATGGCGTTGTCAAATATGTCCAAACACTTCAAGCTTCGCTAAGGAATCAAGTCCAAACACTTTACGGTCTACATCGACTTTGGTTTAATTGTTATTAATTACTCCATTAAATCCACCTTCATATTACAAACAAAATATTGCCCTTCAACATTACTCAATGCTCATTTTAATGGTGAAAGAGAGACATTATCCTCAATGTTAAAATCATCATCGGTAACATTAAAGTAATGGGTCTTGAACTTCACAAACTTTCTAGCCATTCTAAACCTCCATCTGCCTCCCACAATCGCCACCTCTCAATCGGCCTCCTCGTCTGTCACTGGAGTCCGCGAAAACACGTTGAAAGAGCTCCCCTTAAATTTATCCTTAGTAAAACCGAAATACGACAAGTCGCCCACGCCATGTAGCAGCATGTGGGCCATCTACAATCCGCTTCCAGAAGGCCTCGAGCGTACTTCTAAAGTGATTAGAAACATGCAGGGGCTCTATGTGTCATAAGTCTATGACGATAACAAGCTAGGGTATGTGAACTTGAAGTACGCTGATTTTACTGATGGTATATTTATTAAGGAGAGGTTTAGAATTGCTAAAGCGTTTGCGAAGTTCAAGACCCATTATTTTAGTGTTACGAGTGACGATTCTATTATTGAGTGTATTCACTATTGAAATGATCATCATTGAGCAATTTTGACGGGCAATCTTTTGCTTGTAATATGATGGTGGATTTAATGAAATAATTAATTACTGTAAACACGAATTTGAAATTTCAAAAAAAATTTAGAGATTGTACTTGGGCCAAGGTTATTTGTGGACATTTTATTCCTCCTTAACTGTCTATTTTGGCTTGGTGGCTTTCATGATAAACTTCCTACCGAAGGTGCACTACAAAGACGTGGAATTTCTCTGGCATCCATTTGTTGTTTATGTCATAGCTTTGAGGAATCTACTTTTCATCTTTTCTTCGGGTGCCAGATACCTAGGTAGCTTTAGAGGTGGTTAGCATATCAATTTGGTACATCTTTGCCATTTTCAGATTCATTGGCTGTTTTTTGGGATGCCTATGTACGTAAGCCCTTTTCCCAACAGGTGCACAATCTCTAGATTTTTGTGGGCCTTTCTACTATGGAAAGCTTAAAATAGTTTATTTTCGAGGGTCGCCCAATCTATTTTTATCGTCTTTGCATGTCCATCAATTCTGGGATTGTTCATGGTAGGAAGTTTATTCTTGGTTATTCTCCGGGTTTTGACTCTCGTATCATTTCTTCTCTAATGATCCCACCTATCCCTTGCAAGGTGCCCAACTATTCTTCGTGTGTTTTGGTCTTCCCCTTTGTTTCTTTGGATTAAACTTGATACAAATGGTTTGTCTAAAGAAAATCCTGGTTCTGCTGCTTGTTGCAGAGTTTTTTTAGATTGTCATGGTCAGTCCCTTGGTGGTGTCTGCCAAGGGATTGGTCATTGCAACTTTTTATTTTGGTAGAATTATCAGCAATTATTTTGGTATAGAGTTTTCATATCAATAGGGTTGGCATTCTGCTAAAAGGAATGAGGTTCGACCAATTATTAATGATATCTCTAATAAAAATGTGGTTGCTAACTCTACTGTTGATGCAAGTCCTAAGATGGTTGTGAAAAAAATTGAAATTTAATTAGGGGGCTCTTGCTACGAATAGGGAAATGAATATTGATGGAAAGAAGGTTGATGATCCTGGCCCTGTCGTCAAGATGCTGGGTGGGCTAGTGGTCAGCATGTTTATAAAGAGAAATGGCTGTTTATCTTCTGTCATCAACCCCCTAATATCTTGGATCATTCTGTTTCTAATGATGAGGAATTGTCTGAGCGATTAGATCAAAGTGAGATTATGGATTTGACGGATGGTCAGCAATGCATTCCAGGTGGGAATTTGTCAGGTTCTGCCTTCAACAATGTTGAAGGTATACCTCTCGGTCTTTGATGGGCTTAGGCCTTTTGTCTTATCTTTTCTTGATTTTATTTATGATGAATATCATGTGTTGGAATGCTAGGGGTGTAGGATGCACCCAATTTTCTACCAATGTGCAAAATTTAATTCATAATCATCGTATGAAGATGTTGTTTGTGTGTGAGCCACGAATTAGTGGTAATAAAGCTTTGTTTGTTGTGAAATCTTTGAGATATTCCTATTATGAAATTGTGGATGCTGTTGGTTTCTCTGGAGGGTTGTGTTTACTGTGGGGTGATAAAAAGGTTTAAATCGATTTGATTAGTCTATTTCTGTTTGTGTTCAAAGTTATGGAAAGGCTTCTTGGATATTCAATGCAATTTATGCTAGTCCTTGTGTTGCTAAAAGGGATAGGTTGTGGGAGTATTTGGATTTTGTTGCTGAATGCCACCAAATGCCCTGGTTGCTTGCTGGGGACTTTAATGATATGTTGAGTATTAATGATAAAATTGGGGTTGCTCCTCTGTGCAGATTAAAGGGGTTTAAAAGGTGGGTGGATAATCATGGTATGATTGACTTGGATTTTACTCGTCCTAAATACACTTAGACCAATAAAAAAACATTTGAAAGAATTGACAGAGCTGTTTGTAATTTAGGGCGAAGTTTATATCCTAAGCTTATGTTTGGCATTTACCCAACACGAAATTTGATCACTGCCCTATTAAGATATGCTTGAAGTTTGGTTTCATGTCTTCTACTTCTTTGAGGTCTTTTTGGTTTGAAGCAATGTGGGTCAAACATGAGAATTTTCATGAGTAAGTTTCTAATATTTGGGAGAATTCTTGTGGGTCTGCTGTGGACAAAACTTGTACTCTGGTTGTTCCTTTAAAAACGTGGAATTATGAGGTGTTTGGTCATCTAAGACAGAAGAAAAACAGGCTCCTTGCTAGGTTGGAAGGAATTCAGAAGTTGTTATGTAATGGTCCTAATGTTTATCTTAGTAATTTGGAAGATAAGCTGATTGCGGAGTTCAATGAGCTCCTGGCGCAAAAAGCAATTTTCTGGTATAAAAAATCTAGACTAAAGTGGTTGTAGGAAGGTGATACGAATACTAAATTTTTCCAACTTGCCACTGTCATTCGGAGGAGAAGGAGTATAATTAAAGGTCTGAAAATTGATCATAGGGTGTGGGTGGAAGATACTGAAGGCATAAAGGCTACTGCTATTGCTTATTTTCAAAAGTTGTTTTCTCATGGTCAGTATTCTCGTCAGGTCCGAGGTCTTTCTAGTCTTTTCCCTATTATTTGTCCTAATGATTGTGCCTCTTTAAATATAAATGTTACTCCTCTAGAAGTGAAAGAAAGCCTTTTCAATATTGGTAGCTTTAAGGCTCATGCTGTTGATGGTTTTCCTTCGGGTTCTTATTAGAATCAGTGGTCCAATTGTGGAGGTGATTTATATAATTTAGTCTCTGATGCTTTTCACAGGGGAAGACTTCCGGATGGCTTAAATAATACTTTGATTGTGTTGGTTCCTAAAGTGGATAATCCTCAAACTATGCTTCAATTTCGGCCTCTCAGTCTATGTAACACTCTCTATAAGATCATTTCTAAAGTTATTGTTGCTAGACTAAGGCCTAATCTCCCGGATTTAATCAGTCCGAATCAGGTTAGCTTTGTTCCCAGTAGACACATAACTGATAACATTCTGATTGCTTAGGAGGTAATGCATAAGTTTAAAATCTCAAAAGGTCAAAAAGGATTTATTGGTTGGAAGATTGATTTGTCTAAGGCTTATGACAATCTTAGTTGGAAGTTTATCGAGTATGTGCTTCATGAGGTAGGGCTACCTCATTCTCTTATTGAGCTTATTATGGCTTGTGTTTCTTCCGTTAAGTATCAGATTTGTTTGAACGGGGAGTTGGCTGATGAGTTCATTCCTACAAATGGTTTAAGGCAAGGAGATCATTTTTCTCCTTATTTGTTCATGTTGTGGATTGAGAAGGTGTCTCATCTTATTTTTGCTGCATTCGAAGAAGAGGGTGGAAGCATGTGAAAACTTCTCAATTGGGGCCAAGTGTGTCTCATTTATTTTTTTACAGATGGTCTAATTTTGTTTTCTGAGGCTACTCCTAAGCAAGCTAGAATTATGAAACTGTGTCTGGAAAGGTTTTGTAATGCTTATGGTCCGATGGTGAATATAGACAAATCTGTCATTTACTGCTAACACTTGCAAAGAAATTGGTAGCAAGATTAGCTCCATTTGTTGCTCCCCTCTTGTTAATGATCTTGGTAATTATTTGGGAGGGCCTATTTTGCATTCTAGGGTCACTTCTTCTACCTATAGCTTTGTTGTTGACAAAGTTCGTAAGAAATTAGCTTCCTCGAAGAGCAAAGTGTTGTCCTCGGCTGGTAGAGCTACCCTTATTCAAGCTGTGACTTCTTCAATTCCTGTCTATGTGATGCAAACCTCCAAGCTTCCTGTCAATGTGTGTGAGGCCTTGATAATCTTAACATAAATTTCTTTTGGGGGGGGGGATACTGAACGGCACCATAAGGTTCATTTGTGTCAATGGGACCTTGTTTGTAGACTAACGAATAAAAGTGGTCTTGGTTTTAAGAAATATGCAGAAATGAATCAAGCCCTTCTAGCTAAGATTGGTTGGAGGCTTCATTGTAAAGATCATGGGCTATGGGCTAAAATTTATTGATTCTACATACTTGAAAGGTGAGTCTATTCTTAGTCATGATGTTCGTGATAAGGGTGCGTGGTCTTCAACTTGGAGGGGGTGCTTTATGGTGCTAAGTTGCTTTGTAAAGGTATGACATGGAAAGTTAGGAGGGGTAATAAAGTTCAGTTTTGGAAGGATTCTTGGATTATAGATCAACCTTTAATGCATCATGAAGGGGCTCTTAATAGTCAGAATCCTAATTGTGTTGTTTCTAATTTTTTCAAAGATGGGTGGTGGGATATTCCTAAGCTCAGAGCTGTTGTGAGTGAAGACCTTGTTCAGTGAATTATTAGTTTTCCCATTGGTATTATTTTTAATGCCAAGGGTGACTGTCGAATTTGGAAGACTACTTCTAATGGTTCCTTCACTGTGAAGTCTGCCTATAGTTTGTTCTATTAGGTGATTGGTGGCTTGAGGTGGGATGGAAATTTATATGGAATATTCCGCCTAAATTGAAAATATTTTTATGGTTTATTTTCAAGGGGAAACTCATCACTAATGCTCAGGGAGCTAGAAGAAACATGACAACGGATGCTTCGTGTAGTGATTGTTCTTGGCCTGAGGAATCTATTTTGCACCTTTTAAGGGATTGTGGTAGGGCTCAAGGTGTTTGTTCAGCTGTTTTTGTTCCCAATCAGGTAAGTCATTCCTTTAGTCTTGATTTGTATGAGTGGTTGATGACTAATTTATTATCTAAAGAGAAATGGTATGATCATGCCGCTTGGTGTGATATCTTTGCTTTTGTGTTGTGGAATATTTGGAAATGGAGGAACAATCATATTTTTCATGATAATTTTCATTTCCTTATTGATCCTAAAAAGGTTGTTTATTTGAATGTCGTGGAGTGGCATAATGCTTACCAAGCTGAGAAAGCTGATATGGTGGTTTCTCAGAAAGTTCATGCTCTTCTTAAGTGGGATCCTCCTACGATAGGATGTTTTAAATTGAACGTGGATGGCTCTAGAAAGAGTGGGTCAGGTAGAATTGGGGCCGGTGCTGTTATCTGTGATTCTTCTGGTGATTGGATAGGTGGGTTTGCAGTCAATTTGGGTAAGGTCAAGTTCTTGAAGATGAAATTGGGGTTTGGTCTTTGGCCTTATCTTGCAACTGATAAAGGGATCTCTCAGATTATTGTGGAAAAGGATTCCACTACTTCTGTGAATCTAATACAGGCTATGCTGCTGCCTGGGGTTGCTAATTTTCATCCTCTCATGTTTTTTTTTGCGTAATTGCCATGAGATTTTGAACCAATTCGAATACTATCAACTCAAGCATATTTACAGAGAGGAATTATATGACAGATTGTTTAGCCAATTGAAGCTACAACCTTGATATGGGCTTTTGTTTTCTTGAAGAACCTTCTATTTGGATTGGTGATCTCTTGTCTGATGACATTTTGGGAGTTGTTAAGAACCGCCTTGTTTGTACTTCTCAGATAGTTTAGTGTTTTTGGAATGTTCACCCCCCCCCCCAAAGATTACCAAAAAAAAAAAAAAAGGGTTGGCATTGCCATTGGCTGGAAAGTGACTATTTCAGTGTTATTCTTGCCTTCCAATCGACTGATTTTGATCCTCCTTGGCCTCTTCGTACGCAATGGTCTATTTGTTTGGATCGCATTCGGAAGATGACTTTCTATGCCTCCCACATATATTGCAAAGGAAATGTAGTTGCGAACAATTTTGCTATATGGGCTTGTCTTCTTCAACTTTGGTATGGCATGATTTCCCTCCAATGGCGGTTCGTGCTGCTTTGTTTTCATACTATGTTGGCTTGCTTGGCTTTCGCTTCTCAAATTAATGAGCATCTCGGCATACAAGTTTGTCTCACTTTCTTAATTTTTTTCTTAACCTTGTGATGTTGCTTGTTTTGTTTTGCAGGTTTAGACCTTGAGGTTTGGCTTTAGAGGGGTTAGATGTCCTCCCCCTCTTTTCCTTGTATCTTTGTTGTTTTTGTTTCTAGAAGGGTAAGGTTTATGTCCCCCCTTCTTTTCATATATTTTTTTTATCCTTTTTTCTTGTATTATGAGGAGTTAAGTTTATGTTCCCCCTGATTAGGTGTACCTTTTTTTTTTATATCAATAAAATTCTCCTCGTACAAGAAAAGAAAAAAAAAAGCATATGTGCGAATAGCTAAACACCATTCACAAAATATAGTTCAGCTCCAAAAACTTAGACAAAGAATTTCACTTTTAAAATTTGGCATTTTATTTTTAAAACTAACATTTATATTTTCTTAGAAGGAACTCCATAAGGGTGCGTTTGGTACGTGGGATGAGACGGAACAGAATGGGACGGACGCGTTCCGTCCCATGTTTGGTGCGCTAAAATTATGTGGAACGCGTGTCCCACAGAATGAAAATGGGTTAAATTTTGGTTCTCCCTCCCCCCTGGAACGGGTTTTTCCATCCCGTGGAACACAAACATCATAAAGTTTAAGACAAAAATACCTCTTATCTTTTTCAATATTTACACCTAAATCATACAACAAACCCTATTCTTCCTCTTCCTCTTCTTTGCCGCAAGTTCTACATCTTCCTCTTCTTTGCCGCTGAAGTTCTTCATCCCTGCATCTCCCCTTCGTAACCTTCCTCCTCGTCCTCTTCCGTGTGCCTCTCCGTAAACTTCTTTGCATCTCTGTTCCAAGTTCGATCTGCATTCATAGGTATCTCTCTATCTGGATTCATTTTTTTCAGTGTTCAAGTTTCGATTTTTATGTGCTAAAATCTACAAATCTGATGTCTTTGGGTTCTGTTGGATTGGATTATGTTTTGGATTTTCCTCTGTTGGATTGGGTTATGTTGGATTTTTTTCAGTGTACCCTGGATGACTCTGACAAGCCAGATTTCATTAAAATGTTTATGGATGGCATCTGAGCATTAGGGGGTTTAGTATGAAATGAACTATATCAAGGTATGAATCTCTGGCTCATTTCATTTCTGTTCATATTTATTTAATTTTTTGAATCATTACATTTATGTGGGGATTTCAGCTCTAATGTATTAGAAATTTTCTGTTTTGGATATGAATTTTCAATGGGCTATTTGAGTGGGATTAATAAATTCATAACCTATTAAGTTATGGGTAAATTGGGGTTAATTCACTTAATTGTGAAATATGCTAGTTAATGGTGTGAAGTACTAGTTACTACAGTTGTATTTGTTTGTAGTGATTTGGGTGCAATAAAGTTGACATTTAAACTTAAATCTTGAATGGGAGGTGTCAAATTGTTTTTATAGTGCCGGTTCTGTATCGCTTTAATGATGTTGGGCATAGCGGTGGTCAAGTGCTTTTCACAACCTTGAATCATGGTGCATCTTTTCCTGATCAACAATGAATTTGTTAATGTTCTCTATTTAGGGTAGATAGTGTTGCCTGTTAAGCATCCATGATTCTACCCTTGTCTCCGTGTGTCCTGTATAGTCGATGCATGTAGGGTGATCATGTGGTTCAATGTCTTATTTCCGAGATATATTGCTTTTCTTTCATTTGTGACCTGATTAAGTAACTCAAGGATGCATATTTCTCTGTGCATCTCTGCTTTCTGGAGCCTTAGCATTAAGTTGTTCTGTTTTAATGCATGTTTGGTTATGGCAGGAAAGCTGGAAAAGGCCCAAGAGTATTGATTCACGTGTCAGGCGAAAGTTCAAGGGATGTGCATTGATACCCAACATTGGCTATGCGTCAGAATTTTGGGAGAAATTTTATTCAGGATGCTACTTTTGTTTTCGATTTGGTACTGTTGAATTTTATTCAGAATTTTACTAATCTAGTCATCTTAGACGACATGAAGTTCTACCAATTTGTTTGATTTTGCCATTTTACTGCAGTTCCTCTAGTAAATTTTCAGTTTTTATTACTCATTTTCAGTTAAAAAAATAAAAAATAAAAAAAAATAAAAAATAACTATCCCGTCCGTACCACACATAAATGTTGTACCAAACAACAGATGGAACATGGATAATTTAGTCATTTACCTTTTGGTTTTGTTCCGTCCATGCGCTGACCAAACGCAGAACGAAACAACAATCCCGTTCCGTCCTGCGCATACCAAACATAACACGGAACATCTGTTCCGCCCCGTCCCGTTCTGCCCCGTCCCGTTCCGTCCGGTCACGTTCGGTTCGGTCCCGTCTGCATACTAAATGGTACCTAACGGAACCAAAAGTACGAAATACTTTGCGGCATGCGGGTGTCGTCGATTGATTGACACCTCTATGTTGGTCAAACAACTACATTCTACCGATTGATCGACTGTTACATCTCTCAACTATCCTAAGACGAAATTATTTTTGGTTTTGCAGTAGCTAATTACTTTGGCTACTCAAAATAGTTAGCAATTTGTCATACGTCCTAGAAAAGAAATGGTGACCATTGGTCAAATAATTGGCTGTAATGTTGTTTGTATCTCTAATTTCTACATGCAAGATTGAGATTCACAATGTGATAATATAAGCATTTGTTTTGAAAACTTCTTGGAATATATGATTATCAAACATTCCTAACTTTTGTTCTTAACCAACATACAATTTTAGAAAAGATGTAGAAGTAAGTGGAAAGAAACTTTATACACTCTTAAAAAGGTTTGCGTGCCTGCTGTCTCAGAATGCATGTCCCGTTTGTGTCTTATTATTTAATTTTTCAACACGTGTCTTTACACTTAATAGACCATTAACACTGTATTTTTTTTTTAACAAACGATGTTTTAGCTACTTGTAGAACCTATTGTTCGGGCTGGATCTATCCCTCGCATAGCTCCCCTGGGCTCTTGCCTGTCGGGCAAGGTTTGTTGCTTGGTGTGCTGCAATATGAGTTTGCTGTTAGTTTGAAAGGTGTCTTTGTAGGGCCTTTGTTAGGCCTTGAGGCTTACAATCAAAGCTAACATAGATCTGAGTGTGCCACTGCTATCCTTATATAATAGACTATCTTTATTGATTATTTATTGGGTTCATTACTTGCGCCACAAGTTACTTTAAACTTCTTAATCTTATTGGATTGTCACAGATGGGTTAAGTCTGCATAAGGTTCTTTTTCTTGCCTTGTAAACAAGGACCTTTACTCATGATATTGTATGTCCAAAATGAAGGGGGTTCAAGGCCCTTCCAACCATTTCTTTTATCACAGTTTGCTTTAAAGAAAATAGGTTCATTAGTTTAGCAGGATTTGATCACATATAAGACTTCATATGAAAAACAGTTGAAAGTGATTTTAAAACATAATGAGATATGCATTAAACAACAGATCTACTTTATGTAAGTACAAACAAAAGAGACTCGGACAAGATTTAATCTTGTCGGGCAATGTTCAACTTCTTGCAACCACTTTTCTTTGTGTTTATAGGGGTTGTAGACACTGGAAAATGAAATGTAAAAAGGGTTTCCTAAAGGGATTCAATACTACAATACTAGGGGAAGGTAGCAGAGCTTCTAAACTTGACAAAAGGTGGCTTTCTATGGGGAATCTATAACTAAAAAGGGCAAAGTCTGGACAAAACACAGCTTTCTGGGTATGAACTTGTCTCTGGTGTCCCTTTATGCTTTTATAGACATTTATCTCGACTGTCCAAGCTTTGCTTTTTGCTGATGGCCTTTGGAGAATAGTAAGTCACCCTTAATTTACCATCCATACACTTGAAATGTGTTTTTTTGCTGATAGTGAGATGCCCTTATGTCGCCCATCACTTCTAACATAGGCATGTGGCCTATACCTTGCTAAAATGGTTTTAATTCTTCTTGGGCCTATTGACTTGTCCGAGCCCAATCTTACTTTTGCTTTTGCATTCTTGGGCCTCCATCCTCACAAAGCCCAGCATTAAATTTCCACCCAAACACCTATTAACGAGAGTGACAAATGAGGATTTATGGGGATCAGCAGATCGGGGGTGGGAGGGATGTGCGGGCTAGGAAATAAAAAAGCTTGACTATGGAAGCGGGAGGTGTGGGAGCGTTGTGGAGGTTGGAGAAAGAAAGATTGAGCAGAGAGATGGGATGAGAGGTTGTGAGGGAGATCGGGAAGAAGAGGTTGAGGATGGCAATTTTATTTTATATATATATTTTTTTTTTATAAAAGAGCCATCCTTTTTATTAAAAGAAAGCCTTCTTTAATTATTTTATATAAATAAATTTTAATATTATAAAATTTAATTTCATTAATTAATCAAGTTAGTTTTACTTTAAATTTGATTGAACTAACTTATATAACATAATTTCTACTCCGATCTAAATAGTTTAGTATACAATTTTAACAAAAATCTAATTTTATTTTCTTGTCAATCCAATTTCTCCTCAAGCTGATTATAAATTAGTAAACGAGCCAAATAGTATTAACATAGGTGCATGCATATCTCATTTTTAGCTTTTTTTTCTGGTAAATATATATGTGGATGCATGCCTTCTGATTATATGTCTTTATTTTTCCCGATTATCCTAGTTAGGTAAACAAACGTGCACAATAGCAATAGCATCCCATTGAATCCCGGATTCCTTATGTTTGGGTCGGCAAGAATCAGTAGGCCAACCCAGCTTTTTCGTACCTGCAGCAAGCATGAATTTATGGGTGGGTAATGACGGTGAGAACCTGGTGACCAATGCAATTTCAAGACATCAGTTTAATTTGTTTTTGGGTGTTTTTCCAAAGAAGGTATACATACCTTGAATTTCAAGACATTTGTTTTGGTGGAAATCTCAGAGACTCAGACACTCTAACTGGTCAAAGAGGTTGGCCCACTTGATTACTAGTTGGCCCCATCATGAAGAACTTGCACTTTTGAAACATAAAACCAAAGGAAACAAAAATATAACTTGCACCCCAAACACAAACAGCAGGTTAGGAGAGCAATTTGAACAAAAGGAATTTATCCCTTGTATCCTCTCGCATTATTTAACCCTTTGCAAGCCCAAAGATATCCCACAGAAACCCAACACCTTCCTCAATTAGACATCGATTTCTTCTTCTTCGCTAAGAAAAAAAAATGGCAAACGCAGCCGTGACTGTGATGCTCGTGCTCATCATCGCCGTCGTCGCTGCAACCGCCGAAGGAGCTCAAAGCAGCTCCACACAACCCAAGTGGGCCAAGAAGCTCAAGACAAGGAAGAAAATGACGTCGTCAGAGACAGTGACCAACCTCCAATTCTACTTCCACGACACAGTCAGTGGGAAAAACCCAAGTGCCGTCCGTATAGCCCAAGCCACAGACACCAACAAGTCCCTCACCTTTTTCGGAGCTCTGCTCATGGTAGATGACCCGCTAACCGAAACGCCTGACCCGAATTCCAAGCTCGTGGGCCGGGCGCAGGGGATGTACGGGTCATCCGGGCAGCAAGAGTTTGGGCTTACTATGGCCATGTGCTTCGCGTTCTGTGATGGCATTTACGATGGGAGCTCGATTAGTATTTTCGGTAAGAACCCGGCTCTGAATCTGGTTCGGGAGATGCCGGTTGTGGCCGGAACTGGCATTTTCCGGTTCGCCCGGGGTTATGCAATTGCCCGGACGCATTGGTTTAATATTATGGGCGATGCAATTGTTGAATACAATGTCACTGTTATTCACTAGAGTTTAAACTTTGAATACTAATTTCTGGTTTGCTTGATTGTTGAGGGTGATGACTATTTTCTTGGAGTCTATCTCACGAGATCTTTGTTTTAGTTTTTAGATGATCGGTTTACTAATTTTATTATGATATGTATGTTGTGCATTAGGCATAATGAGAGTAATTATCCCTAATAATCTTTTTTCTATCTCCCTAATTTGATGCCATTTTATTTGGGTTGGTAGCCTAAATTCTAGATTGCAAAATTGGCACCAAAGTCTACAACATCAGTGCTGATATATAATTACGTGCGTGCATGCATGCTCAAGTCCCTTACTTCTCATTTAGCTTCTTTTATGGTTGCTAATATACATCAGGAACTCTAACTTGGGGAAATAAACATGTGCAGATACGATCCTACATTCCTATTCAAATCTCGGACTCCTAAGTCTGAGTAAGTACCGATGGTGTTGCATCAAGATGTTATAATATGAGTGATTGACGAGTCTAATTATATGTGTTATAAACATAAATGGACTATAATTTAACAGAAAAAAAAAAAAAACGTGAATAGACTATAACACCATGCGGTATGATGGACACACCCTAGTAAATCCTTACCAACAAGAAATTATCTGTCCGGATTCATTCTTAATGAAAATAAGGAAAAAAAAAGGGAAAATATCCATTACAAAATAATATAATGATGATTATATCGGTATGATTAAGTAGAATGAACCTATCCAAATGTTCTCCTCTAAATATTTTAGCACAAAATGTAGCTTTACCTTATTAGCTACTATTACTTTATAAGACTAATTTATTACCTATATAAAACAACGTCTTTGGTCCTTAACCCCACCAGTTCCTCGCACAACAAAACAAGAGTTAAAAATATGGAACGCGGTAGTTTGGTTCTTGGATTGGCCTTGACTCTCCTAACCGTCGCGGCCACACCAACACATTGCAGCTACCATTCCCACACACTTCCATATGTCCATCAAGAAGAAAAGGTCACGCGCCTCCACTTCTACCTCTTCGACATCATCAGCGGCGACAAACCTAGTGCTGTAGAAGTCGCACGTCCATACAGCACGAAGAATGACAGTTCCCCCACGCCGTTCGGCAGCGTGTGGGCCATCGATGACCCTCTACGAGAGGGCCCTGAGGCCACTTCCAAAGTTATTGGGAACGCTCAAGGGCTCTACGTGTCGTCAGTCCAGGACGAGAGCAGGCTGGGGCTTGTAATGTACGTTGATTTCGGTTTTACTGAGGGTAAGTTTAAGGGGAGCTCATTCAGCGTGTTTTCGAGAAATCCGGTGACGGAGACGAATCGGGAGTTGGCCGTTGTGGGAGGGAGAGGGAGGTTTAGAATGGCGAGAGGGTTTGCGAAGCTGAAAACTAGTTATTTAAATGTTACCAATGGTGATGCCATTATTGAGTATAAGGTCACTCTCATCCACTATTGAATATTGAGCAATATTGATTGATTCATGGTTATAATATCGTGCAATTCTAACGAAGGTGGCTTTAATGGAATAATTAAATTAATATAAATCTGTTTATATTCAATTTTTTTGCCGATGTATAAATAGCAGAATACCATGTACAAAATAGCTCATACTCCAAAAATTTGAGTCAAGTCTACCATTATATTTGGACAACATACGGTAACATTTTTGTAACTAATATTAATTCATTAACGTTATCGTTTGTAAAAAAAAAAAAATATATATATATATATATATATATATGTATTTTTCAAGACGGAATAATTACTGTGAAATGTGAATCCTGATCGACCAGAGATTTTTTGTCGTTCGATCGGCTGCTATGTGCTGATATACCAACATTCAAATTGCAAAATCATTCATATATATGTTTTCAGTGTTGGAAATTTTAATATTATTATTATTATATTAAATTTATTAATTGAATGAAAATTAGAAGTGATGTCTTTTGGTAGAAAGATGTGTCTATTCAAACGAAACTCTTCATGAATAATCACATGCTTTCTAAAGAAGTATCTCAGATTCTATAAATAGGGAAGCCCCTATAGTTATTAAATAACTTTTCATTGTTTACATAATTAATCATACATAGAATGCACTAAATATTTGAGAGTCTCACTGAGTCCATATGAGAGAGTTTTCAACACAATCGTGGTTCATGGAGCCTTGTGATTAGGAGTGCTACTATTACAAGGACGTGGTCGTTGTATCTTGGGAGACAAGCGCCGATCAACCATGAGCACCGTAGTGGGGCGTAAACTTATCTCAAGATTGTTAGAAAAATTAGGTCTAATATTATCCCATTAAGAGTATCCTGCAATACCTCACTTGTTATTTCCAAGTATGGGAATCATTAAAAGCAAAGCTTATCCTAAACACGCTGCGGATAGCGCTGTTTCATAATAGGACATGGGTAGGAGATTATCTTCGCATTGCTCCCATTGAATCATCAACAATTCGGTTGTCCCCTTGAACATAGATCTTGGGATCTCCAGTCAGCTAGGTTGGGTTGCCATTATGGCTATTCTTAAGACGTAGGCTTTTAACTCATTCCCCTTGATGATACAACTTACTCTCTAGTCAAACCTTTAATTAATTGGATCCATTAGGTTGGTGACTATCACTTATGGTGCAGACTTCCATTTATAAAATTATATTTCATTCGAGAGTAGTTGTTTTCCAACGTAATTCCTCCAAACATGCATTCGGACTTGATAAGTAATTTGCCAACACTTGAGTTAACTCCCCCACATTTCAAGTATTTGTAAGAAGGTCTCCAACCTTGCCATACCTTAAACAATTACTCATTACAAGTTTATGGTTTGATTGCTATGTTTGTTTGAGAACAATATTCTATCATGTATGTTTCTGCGTGCATTTTCTTTTTCATGATAGAATCCTTTGGTTTGTAGTTTTGAATAAAGAAGTACATATGTTAACTGCTTCCAAATGTACTGTAAGTTAATTTGATTCAAAAGATGTCAACTTGTAACCTTTCACCATTATTTTGTTCGTTTTGTCTTATGCCTTGTGTAGATGGTATATTTATAGTTAATTGAACTAAATAACCGTTATAAGATTATTGGTTTATTTGCTATATTTGATTAACAAATGTTGGTTTGAGAAACTGAATTTATTTCTTTGTAACAATCATTCATATGTATATATATTGGGCTTATGTATTGATTGAAAAGTTGCATCGTTTTAGTTGCATGCATGTCACCATTTATTTGACAATTTTGCTATATATAATACTGATAACATAATTGTCTCTTTTAAGAATTGAATGTTTATATAATGTGAGTTTATTCTCATTAGTTTCTGATTTAGGTGAGAAATAAATATATATTTTTGTGGATTGTATCCAACAGTGTAAATCTGGGTTTGTGTTAAACATGTTATCTCATAATTGAAAAGGATTTGATACGGATATGTCTCAAAAGATGCATAACTGCAAAAACACAACCTTTCTTGTTTTAAACAAATGAACATACATGGCTATCCAAACGTCATTGTGATATATGATATGTCACTGCGAAGTGAGTTTCAATTTGACATTATGTTGTGACAATAAAAATGACATTTAAAGTCAAAACATTTGGTCTTTGGAAACGAAAAGACTAGACACTAAAATGTGGGATTTTTGAAAAAATTATTAGACATGATGATGCTTATTAAGTAAGCATATGAATGGTCATGCATGTTAGTCCTAATAAGGAAACAGTGTCTAACACTTGCCTCGATCGTGGTTCATTGAGTCCATATGAGAGTCTCATTGAGTCCATATGAGAGTTTTCAACACAATCGTGGTTCATGGAGCCTTGTGATTTGGAGTGCTACTATTACAAGGACATGGTCGTTGTATCTTAGGAGACAAGCGCAGATCAACCATGAGCAACGTAGTGGGACGTAAACTTGTCTTAAGGACAGTGTGTCTAACACTTGCCTCAATCGAATTTTCAGATTTTCTAATCCATTATGTCATGTTCATTTAACATTGGTTACTCATGTGCATGCATTAATTTTGATATATAATTGTATGAATTATTTCTTAATTTTTTATGTGATTTAATATAACAATTAAACCTAATTTTTCTAACATTCTAAGCTATATAAATTTTCTTTTATCATATTGAAGCCTACCTTGATTGCGTGGTTAGAGACTGAGAATCACAATGTGACAATATAAACATTTGTCAGCCAGCGACTACTTCGTGTATCAAAAAATTGAAATTTTTTTAACATCAACCTACCAAAATATACCATTAATTTTATCAGACCAAAAAAAAAAAAGAACTGTTGTAGGCCTATTTGATTGAACGATCTAGGGTTTAGAGAGAGAGGGGGCCGGCTAAACTTAGAGAGAAGAGAGATTGATTTAATTGTGAGGTGTGTTTGATTCACCCCATTGTGCCTTTATTTATAGTAGTATGATAGGTAAAAACCTTTCCCTTTAGGATTACAACATTTAATAGGTAATCAACTCCTAATAGGAATATAAGATACATTCTCATATCTACTAGGATTTACACAATCACATTCCTATTCTAAATATGGCTGCAACACTCCCCATTGAGTGTGTAAATACTCAACAAACCATCGCATCAAATCTTCAGCAGATAAGGTAGAATAGTTGATGAAGTCATCGGCACAACGGGTGATCGCGAGTCTCAAATTTAAGTGAAGTATGCATTTGTAGTAAAACTCTCAAAAACCTTGCTATGGTAAAACCCATAGACTAAGGAGAAAAGTGAGAAGTATGCATAATGTCTAAAACAAACGTCAAACATGACGAAAGTAGTGAACTCAACGGAGTATGATCATCCCATGATGGATGCCTCATTAAAACCTCGTTAGGTAGCAAAAACCTAGTGGGAAAAATGCTCCTAATTGTAGGAAAAAGAGTACATTAAGATCATGTCAGTATACTTCTAAATACTCCCCCTGAGTTAGACATAACTTCTGAATAAGAGAACTACAAGCGATTCAACTCATATAATTTACGCATATCGATTCCTTGGACGAGCTTCTAAAATGTAGACTTGGGCAATGATTTGGTGAAGAGATCGGCCAGGTTGTCCTGGGAACTGATATGCTTGACTTCAATGTTTTGATAATGCTGCTGCTGGTGTGAGTAAAAGAACTTCGACGCTATGTGCTTGGTGTTGTCTCCCTTGATGTATCCATTCTTCAACTGCTGGATACATGCCGCATTGTCTTCAAAGATTGTCGTAGGAAGCTCAATGACTGATGTAAGACCACTAGTGCTTCGAATATGTCCCATAACTTATCTCAACCAGAAGATGTCGGGTTTAGTACATTGAACCAAGTACAATAAAGGCCCAATTGCACTTAGGTAAGGAACTTCAGGTTCCAAAATCTCTTTCTCATCCTCATTTGGACGGAAGGGATCTCATTTAGCATTTAGAGTCCGAACAACCATGGGTGTACTCGAAGGCTTCTCTTTATCCTCATTAAAATGATGCAACACCTTTTGGGTGTAATTTGATTGATGTACTAGGATTCCATCAAAACAATGCTCGATCTCCAGGCCGAGACAGTATTGAGTTTTCCCAAGATCCTTCATCTCAAATTCCGATTTCAAGTGTGCAACAATTTCCTCAAGCTCTGCAGGAGTCCCAATGAGGTTTATGTCATTGACATAAACTGCAACGATTTCAAATCCGGAATGTGACTTTTTTATGAAAACGCATGGGCATAATTCATTGTTCACATAACCCTAACTTGTCAAATATTCACTCAGACGGTTATACCACATCCGCCCGAATTGTTTCAATTCGTAAATTGACATCCTCAACCGAATTGAGAGAGTGTTTCGTGGTCTAGAACTATTTGAACCAGTCAATAGAAGTCCTTCTAGAACTTTCATGTAAATTTTCGTATCTAGATCCCTATAAAGATACACGGTTACCATGTCCATAAGCTGCATATTCAGTTTTTCAGAAACTACCAAACTGATTAGGTAGCAGAACGTTATAATGTCCATTACGGGGGAATACGTCTCCTCGTAATCAATCCTAGGGCGCTGAGAGAAGCCTTGCACTACGAGGCGTGCTTTGTATCACAGTCTTTCATTCTTTTCATTACGCTTCCTCACGAAAACCCATTTGTAGCCAACAGGCTTCACGCGATGTGGTGTAGGAACGATAGATCCAAACACTTTACGTTTCACGAGCGAATCGAGTTCGACCTCATTGCTTGTTTCCAGTTTGACCAATCGGTTCTACGTCGGCATTCATCGATGAAACATGGTTCCATGCCATCGCTAAGAATGATGTTAGTAGCTATTGAGTACGTGAATGCATCGTCGACGATCATCTCATTCATATTCCAAAACTCATCCAGTATTGCGTAGTGGACCAAATTCTAGCGATTCTCGGAAGGCCGGCATGTTTCGTCTAAAACATCACCGTAATCTAGAATAACCTCATGCATTAGAACGGATGAGTGAGCGATGGTCGGATTCAAACTAGGGTCACTAGTTGGTGTTATTTTCCTCTTCCGGGGTTGTGAATCATTTGAACCAAAGGGTCTGCCACGCTTCAGGGTCGGAGCAGATGATTGGCTAGCCACCAATGTACCTTGCCGCGTGGAGGGTGCGGCCTCCCCACCTTCAGGGACAGTCCGGCTTTCCCAGGTGGGTTGTTGACGTAAACGGGGTACATCTATCCTTGCAGGTGTGTTTGCAGCGGGTATATGTGATCTTGTGACCTTTGCTAGATCATTAAAAGCATCCGGCATGCTTTAAGCAATGCTCTAAAAATCTATAATTCGTCGCACCTCAGTTTCAGACTGGGCAGTGCGGGGATCTAAATGAAACATAGTGGGAGCATACCACGACAATTCGCGGTGTTCTACGAGAACGTTAGCATGCTTATTTCCCCCTATTGACGAGAAAATTGTCTCATCAAAGTGACAATCCGCAAAACGTGCGATAAAGAGATCTTCTGTCAAGGGTTCTAAGTAGCGAACAATTGATGCCGAATCATAATCGACATAGATTCCCATTTTTCTCTGAGGACCCATTTTGGTACGTAGCGGCAGCGTTATTGGCACATACATGGTGCACCCAAACACCCGTAAATGCGAGACGTCAGGTGGACCAATTGTAACGGTGAATGTGGTTGAGTAGCGGTGGGCCTCAGGTGGACCAACATAGTTGCGTGCAATATTGCATAGCCCCAGGCAAATACCGGTAGTTTGGTTCTCATAACCAAAGTCTGAGCAATCAATTGAAGGCGCTTTATGAAAGCTTCTACCAAGCCATTTTGGGTGTGAACATGGGGTACAGGATGTTCCACATCAATCTCTACTGACATGCAATAATCGTCAAAAGTCTATGACGTAAACTCTCCAGCGTTATCCAATCGAATCGACTTAATCGGATAATCAGGGTGGTGAGCCCTTAGCTTAATGATTTGAGCTAGGAGTTTAGCAAACGCGATGTTACGTATGGACAATAGGCAAACATGTGACCATCGTGTCGATGCATCAACCAACATCATAAAGTATCTAAATGGTCAGCAGGTTGGTTGGATAGGTCCACAAATGTTCCCTTGAATCCTCTGAAGAAATTTAGGGGGGTTGTGAATAATCTTTGTATGGGAGGGTTGAGTATTCAACTTCCCTAAAGAACACGCTTTGCATGGCGGAACTCCGACATAGGGATGTAACTTATGCCCGTGTGAAGATTTGAGGATACAGCGCATCATCACGTCCAGGATGTCCCAAACGGTCATGCCAAAGCAACAAAGTGTCCTGGAACTTAGGCATAGGGCTGGCCACATTGTGGGCTTCTATGCCGCGAATGGTTGTGATGTACAATCTACTAGGCAGACGTTCCAACTTCTCGTGAATATACTTTTCGCCATTTTCACATGAAGTGATACAAAGAAATTCAGAACCATTATCTTCAGTGGTTTCAATATGATATTGATATCTCGAATATCTCTAAAACTCAGCAACGTTCTTCCGGAAAGTGGAGAATAGAGTGCCTCCTTAATGGTCAAAATTGTACCATTAGACAACATGATATGTGCCTTTCCATATCCTTCAATCAGGTTGGATGGGCCTGAGAGAGTTGTCAAATGAGTTTTCTTGGGTATTAAGTTAGTAAAATAGTGTCGTTCACGCAAGATGGTGTGCGTGGTTGCACTATCTGCCAGACAACTAACTTCCCCACTAGACATACCTAGAAATAAATTGATTGAATTTGTCACATTTATAAATATAATTCCATTCATGTAATTAAGTAATTCGAGAAAATAATATCCATTCAAATAACAATCCATAATTCAAAACAAACCAAAACCAAACAAATTATTCCAAATACTTAGAAAAATTGTTCAAAATTAAACCATAAACCTAGAAAATAGGGGGTAGGGGCCGGCCACTCCTAGTGGGTTCTGCCACTAGGGGTAAACACCCTAAAAACATGGCTAATTTATTCATCCATAGGCGCTGACGGCTCCGCCACTAGGGGTAAACACCCTAAAAATATGGCTAATTTATTCATCCATAGGCACTGACGCCTCCTGAAAATTCGATATCTCCATTGATGTAGTTGCATCTTCCGAATGATCCACATGTGCAAAGTTAGACTCACAACGAGAATGATACTTGGCAATAGCCTCAAGGGAAGCTCAGCATACATGTGACCAATGATCCCTTGATCCACAGCAATAACACATGTCCAATTCAGTAGAAGTGGGCTGAACGGGAGCTTTGCCTTTGTTCTTAAAGTTTGAGACCTTAGGGGCGAGTGATAGACGTTGCTGGGTCACATTTCTTCCCTTAGGTGCGGCACTTTGTTGACCTTGGGCCCGTGGTTGGGCTTGCCGCCCATTGCCATGACCATGACGATGCTTTCGTCGTTTATGGCTGTTAAAATAGGTCGTATGCGCTTCAGGTGCGGCGTTCGAGCCAGTGGGTCAAGCTTGATGATTCTTCATCAAAAGCTGGTACTGCTTTTTAGCGAGAAATAAAACAGAGATCAAATCCGAAAACTTGGTGAATTTATGTCTCCTATATTGTTGCTGCATGACAATATTGGTGGCATGAAAGGTTGAATAGGTCTTCTCCAGGAGATCTAATTCGGTTAGTTCCACTTTGCAGAATTTCAACAGTGAACAGATTCTACAAACTTCAGAGTTGTATTCATTCACGGACTTAAAGTCCTGGAAGCGAAGATGCTACCAGTCGTGTCTTGCTTCAGGCAAGTATATGTCTTTCTGATGATCGAAACAGTCAGCCAGAGCAAGCCAGAAGGTGCGTGGGTCCTCTTCAACAAGATACTCAGTCTGCAGTGCATCATGGATGTGTCTTCGAATGAAGATCATTGCAATAGCCTTCTGAGCTTCATCAATAGGTTTGTCAGCGATAGGTGTCTCGATGGTGGCTCTAATGCCCTTTGCAGTTAGATGGAGCTTCACGTCTTGAACCCACTTCAGATAGTTTCTTCCAGAGACTTCTAGAGCGGTTTCTAGAGCCGAGAACTCGAGCTTGTTCAAGTTCAACATGTCCTTAAAACGGAGGGAAAAAATGTGATTAGTCATATGGTAAGCCATAGACATATATCGTAGAACATACAGGTTCTATAGACATGTATTGGTTTAATTTATGCATGAAAACTACAGGTTTCATGTGGTATGTTTTGAATGAAAACTTTGGGTTTCAAAGGCACTAAATTTGAAACTACAGGTTCAATTCAGTTTTATGAACAATTAGTTCATAATGAAAGGTTCTTGCAAGAAACACATAATGCAATATACTAATTTAAATATAGTGGATTTGAGGTTCTTCGGGAACTCAAGTGTGAGAGCTTCGTTACTACGAAAGTATGTTACGATTCAAAGTATAAAGAATAAATTATTGAATCGTTAATGTCCAAAAGTGATCTTCAGGTCAATAATTTTGGATTCATTATCAAATTAATGGATTGCAAGTCACTTTTAATTAATTCAATAAATCGGGTCATACGGGGTCGATTGTAGAAGAAAAATAATATTAAAACAATATTATCAGGTCGAAAACATAGCCCTAAAAATAATTGGGCTCGGGTTGGGTGCCTTGAGTAATGGGCAGGGCCCTAAAAGGACCTCGGGAGTGGACTGCAGGCCAGGGGGGGTGGGAGAAACCTCAGTCGCAGCTGGGTTTCATGTATGGGCCGATGAGGGGCACGGGTTAGGTCCAGAGAAAGCTGGCCTGTAGGTTTGGGCGCGCGAAGGCTAAGCCCAACCTTGTGGGCTGGTTGGTGCGGGTCGTGGGAAAAATCCCAGCCAACTGGGCTGGATTGGATGGCTGCAGGTTAAGGCAACAATTGGGCTCGGGGCTTCAAGCTACCGAGTTAATTTTAGGCCGAGGCCTGGTTGCTGCTTCCACAGTGATGGTGTGGTGGATGTGCCACACCATGTCCAATTCCTTCTTTTTTTTTCGAAAATCCCTTAGGGTTTAAGAGACCCTAAATATGCTTCTAATTTAATTTTATACATTGACTCACATATTCCACATAACAATTTAATTGTGCGATGCATGAAACAAATATATATTGACAAATATACGAACATATACAATATATATATATCGTAAGGAAAATATAAACATAGAGGGGTTCATGCATCATGGGGAATGTTTTCATGCTTCGTGGACATTTCAAATATCTTCTTTTATTTTAAGCGTACCTGATTAGCAGAAAACGAATAAGCCCTTGAATTTTTGTGGAATATCGCCTCCTCCTACGATGCGTCAATTCCTCAGCTTCTGGCAAGAGCGTGCTGATAACGTGTTGTAGGCCTATTTGATTGAATGATCTAGGGTTTAGAGAGAGAGGGGGCCGGCTACACTTAGAGAGAAGAGAGATTGATTTAATAGTGAGGTGTGTTTGATTCACCCCATTGTGCCTTTATTTATAGTAGTAGGATAGGTAAAAACATTTCCCTTTAGGATTACAACATTTAATAGGTAATCAACTCCTAATAGGAATATAAGATACATTTTCATATCTACTAGGATTTACACAATCACATTCCTATTCTAAATATGACTGCAACAATAACCAATATACCATTTTAGCAAAGTGGAAGTAGCAAGTGAAAAGAAACTTTATCCACACTCAAATTAAATGACCTGTCACCATTATATACACTAATATCTCTCTAAAGTTATATAGTTGGGATCAAACCAATTTTATTACTTGAGGGAGGTTAGTACTTAATAGAGATGTAGTTAAAGGATATTATTAATTGACTTACATATCCTTAATGAGTGTTGCATTTCCTAAATAAGATTAATTGGGAGTTAAGTATTTTATTTCTTGTATATTTTTGTACTCATTGACAATTATAACTATGTGGAGGCATGTTTTCTTATAATGGAACCAAGAAAAATGATAACTTATTACAATATAGAGTTTATTCTAATACATAACTGAAATATTATTTATTTACTTATTTATCCTTAATGAATGTAGTATTTTCTAAATAGGGTTCTTTGGGTGATAAATATTTTTTCCTTACATATTTTCGTACTCATTGACAATTATAATTATTTGAAGATGTGTTTCCTTAAGATGGGACCAAGAAAAACCAATATATAACCGTTCCCAAGTTAGGACTGAAATTTTTATGAATTTAAGAAGGTTATTCTATTATAAGCATTGTCCTTATACATTGTGGGCCCATTGTCTACCTCCGTGAATAAAATTAGTATTACTTTAGAGAGGTTTTAGTGTAAAAACATGATGACGAAAGGGGGAGACGTGTGGGAGAGCTGTGGAGGTTGGAGAAAGAGAAAATTGAGCAAATGGATGGGATGAGAAGCTGGGGAGGAAGGGGTTGAGTTTTATTATAGCTAGGGAACCTTCTTGAACTCTTTTTTATAGACAAATTTTATTATATAAAATTAAACTTCATTAATTAGCATGAAAAATTATTTATTTTAAACGAGAGCAGTTTAGTAATAAAGTTAGTTTTAATTTCGATTCAAGTAACTAGTAAGCAATTTGTATAATATTATTTCTACTCCGATTCTAAATAGTGTAGTAAACAACTTTAAAGAGAATTTAATTTTGTTTCCTCCTCAATCTAATTACGGATTACTAAATGAGCCAAATTAAGAACCTGATACTAATTTATATAGATGCCTCAAATGTGAATGTTTTTAATCAAACATCTATAACTTTTAAATTTTTTATCAAACATTCTTCTACTAATTTTTAATTAAAAATTATGATTTTTATTGTATTTAATTAACCAACTAGTTCAGAAAATAATATCACAAATATTCTAAAATCACCACAAACTTCCTATCTTATCTTATCATAATTCGTTCAAAATGAATTTTTCTTATTCAAATAATTTGTTGTTTTAAATTCTAAAAACACATAAACATCCTATTAACATACAATTATGAAATATAACATGCACATATATTAAATATAACGTACCAAACAGATATATTAAATATAACGTACCAATCATTTGGTACGTTATTGGTACGTTATATAAATTTAATCTGGGTACGTATTAGTATTTTGGTACGCTATAAAATATTGCTTTTGGTACGTTATGCATTTCTTTATTTAGTACGTACCAAGTTATTAGTACGTTGTATTATCCTTATTTGGGTACGTACAAAGCTTATGTACGTTATGTGTAAGTTGTGTAACCCAAAAAAAAGATAACTTTTCACATTAAAACATTGCACTAAAAAATATTTTGTCAACTCTTAATAATTAATTATTTGTCACAGCCCGTCCCCGAAATTATTGTATTATATTCTCGATGAGGTGAATTGACGGAATTACCCCTGAGGGATGGATTGAATCGTTGGACTTGGGCAAAAATTTTGGATTTATTTTTATTGCCCTAGTTTAATTTGGTCAAGTTTAGACCTAAATTTTTATGGTGAGTGTTGTTTGATGATGTGTTAGTGTGAGGACCACACACACACACCCAAAAGACCTCTCCCTCTCTCCCGTGCCTTCCCTCTCTCTCCTTCCTCTCAGATTTTGCAGAAAATCCGTGCAAACATACGGACAAACTCCAAGCTTCCATTTCAAGCACGGATCGACGTCAAGAAGGTAAGATTCAAACTCCTTGCAAGTCTCTAAGTTGATTTATACCATTTTTAAACCTTAAAACCTTCAAAAATCCTGAGAACTCGAACCCCAGATTTCATGCACTGTTCATGCACTAATTGATATGAGGTTTTTAGGAGTTTTTAAAGGCATAGGAAGCTTTAGATTGTCTTCATGAAGCTCGGAGAAGAAAAATGAAGTGATTTGGACGTCAAAAAGTTAAGATACGACGAGTTGCAGGTTTAGCCGAAATATCGAAGGATTTTCCGGTAAGTTCCGTCGGTTTTAGGACCTTTGAAAGGTAAGGTTTTGTTCTACTTGTCCTAAGCTTCAAATTGGTTCAAGTTTCGTGGAATTTGGTTGAGATTTGGACAAGATATGAAGGTTTCCGTGATTTTTCCAGTTTCCGGTGAATGGCGACGGCGACGGGAACCGGCGAGGCTAACCAGAGAAGAAGATAGAATATTCCGTCAAAGTTGACGGAATATTCTGACGTCGTCAGGTAAAACTAACGGATTCTGTTACTTTTTAACTGAATATTCCTAACGGCGTCACTGTTACCGTCAGTGTGCCTGGCACATGCCTGCGCGTGGGCGGAGCGTCTGGCCGTGCCTTGGCCGGCGCGTGGATGGTCGGAAATTTTTTCTTAAAATATGGGGATGTTCGTGGAGTTGTGTAGATCACGTTGGTATATTCAAACACCCCATTTGAGCAATGTATGAGAAGTTATTAGCTAGTTTTGTTTATGTGCGTTAAATAACGTTTATTCAGTCTTTTCGCATATAGGTGAGACTTATCCCGAGGACGAGCGCAATCAAGTTTATGATTAAGTGATTTGGTGATTGTGATTTAGCCAGAGATATGGCACAGACCTGTTTATGATGTCACCTCCCGCACCATATGCTCACATTGGATCCAATTTAGGTGCACAGTCTTGTCGTACATACCATCATAGGTGGTTCCGACTCGTAGGTGACTAGCGATTTATCGCCCAACTATTATGAGGGAGTAGTATTAAGCATAACTATATTACACACAGTCTGGTCGTACAGACCCTTTTAGTGGTTCCGACTTATGTGCAGTATAGTGCCGTATAGGTCATTGTAGTGACTCCGACTAGATCGACTATTGAGCTATAAATTCAGCCGTACAGACTTCCGCAGGGGTTCCGGCTAATATGTTATTTTCCATGAATTTATTCTCACCTGAATTACTTACTCTGTTATAACTTGACATGACATACTTATGATTATGAATATGTGAAGCATGATTTAAATTTATATATATATATTTATGCATATGCTTATATTCTATTTCTGGAAAATTATACATGTTTTACGGCGATGGGTTAGAACTGTTGAGAAATGAAATGGTTTTGTAAAACATTTGTTTTTGCCCACTCACGTTTTCTGTTTTGCGCCCCTCCAGGTTTTAGGTTGGCTTGCTGTTGGTGGCGTTTGAGGATTTCGGCTGCTCTGACAAATTATATTGTTAGTAGGACATCTTCTGGTACTGTATAATTAGTACTTGTCATACTGGACTGCATCTAGACTTTCTATGCTCTGATTAGGAGTATTTACTTTTGTATCTCACTCTAACACTTCCTGTTTATTAGTGCACTTTAGTAGCTTTCGGTTTTTATTTATTCGTATATTCCTATCCTTATTGCTTCCGCACTGTGCACATGACTACGTCACCCTCACGCGACGGCCAGCATGACTCGATCTCGGTCGAGGTGTGTCATTATTGGAATAAGGACTCATTTTAAATAAAAATAAAAATGTGAAAACTCTTAGTTCACGTTTCTACTATAAGTAGTTGTTAAAAAATTCAAATTTATTTTCAGTGGCATGAAATTAGGCAGTCTAATCTACATCTCAATTTTAATTATAAACGAACTCTTGTTTTTTTATAATCTATATAAAATGTTGAGTTGGAAATTGGAAAAACTATATTTCATCCAATTAATCTTGAATTGAGGAAGGGATGAGATTCCATAAAAATAGCAATAAATTAATGAATATTATTGAGTGCATTTTTTTTACATAGAAATGGATTTAAAAGAATTTATAAAATACTTAAATTAAGAATATACCTGGAATATAAAGTTTATTTAAAAGTAAAAGCACTTTAATAAAAAATTGAAAAGTAACAGATGTTTAATTTAGAAAAATCTAAAATGAAGCATCTAATTCTAATTAACCGTTTTAGTTTTTATATTTATTTTTTATTATTAAGTGATTTGGTGGCAGTATATATGACAGTTTTTTATGTTGGCTATGGACGACATGATTGTCTCTGTATGGGCGGGATTACGTAGCCATTAATGTCACCTGCATTAGACGGGATTGCCCAGCCATTACTGCCATTTCGGCCGACACGAAATGTCTTCTAATTGCTGTTATTTTAATTTAGGGATGTGATATCCACATACCTTATTTTACTTCTCACACACCTTCTTAATTTTAAGCCGTCGGATCAGATAAATTGAAAAAGATCAATGAACATAAATTATCAAGAAGTGTGTGAGAAGTAAAATGGGATGTGTGGATAGCACACCCCAAGTAATGTAGTTTCCTTTTTCTTGGCTAATTAAGAGTACTATCCGACATGGAAAGCTTTTTTGTGACGATAGCATTCCTATCGCTTCTCTTAACAAACATAGCATCTTTTTTTTTTGTCGGATTTTACATAATATTTGATAAAAATAAATTTTTTCTTGTCATTTTTGGAACGTCAATAATGTTTTGTTATGTAGTAGTGAAACTTCATTTTCAGCATATATATTCTGGTAAATATATATGGGTGCATGCGTTCTGATTATATGTCTTTCTTTTTCCCGATTATCCTAGTTAGGTAAACAAGCATATAGCATCCCATTGAATCCCGGATCCTTTGTTTGGGTCGGCAACAATCAGGAGGCCAACCAAGCTTTTTGGTCCATGCAGCAATCATGAATTAGTGGAATGGAGAGGGTTCGGTGGGTAATGGTGACCAATGCAATTTCAAGACTTCAGTTTTTGGTGTTTTTCCAAAGAAGGTATACCTTTCTGTTTTGGATGGCAAAGTTAATTAATTTATGTTTAATTTGATACGACTTTTATACTGGCCTTTTTTTTTTTTTTTGCCCCTTTAGTAATTCGTGTGTGCAGTCCTTGAATTTCAATATTTCCCCCTTTTTGATTTAGTCTTACCACCCAAACTCCCTCTTAAAATGATTACTTTTTTCATGTTTTTTTGGAGAGATTCAATAAGGAGTAGTTTCAAATTATTGTATTCAGTGAGTAATTTCAAGTTATTGTATCTAGTTGACTATTCTGCTACCTTTTTTTTTTTATATACAAATGGTATTTTTTATTTTTGAGTATAATGATATGTTTTATATTAAGAAAATGGAAAGTTTGGCTAAGTCACACAATGGGCAATACCTAATTTAGTATTTAATTCGTCATCTACGAGATTCGAACTTAAGACATCTCACTTACAAATAAAAAGAAATACCATCAAACCGCCTTATTGAGTGGAGAAGAAGAAAAATCATATTTCAGATCATGGATGAAAAGAATAAATGTTGTTAATTAGTTTAGTTAGTGTTTGTTATTCATGATAACACATAAAATGGCCAGCTTTAGGATTTGAAATTGCAAATATTTATAATCGTCGCCGATGAAATTAAAAAAAGGAAAACTAATGAAAATGACTTGAAAACTTTGAGTTTTAATGATAAAGACAAAATAAATGGTAAAATGAATAGTACCAGGTTTGACTTTTTAGTGTAAAAATGTGGTTTTTCGTTAAAGTGAACAATACCGTGGGCTTTTCATTAAAACTCTCATTAAAAAATCTGTCCAAATTATAAGGTCCAAGTCCAACCATCCCAGATTGTGATTTTGACTTTCTTTGTTTCGGTGGAAATCTCAGACACACTAACTGGTCAAACAAAGTGGCCCACTTGATAACTAGTTGGCCCCATCATGAAGAACTTGAACCTTTTGAACAAAAAAAACCAAAGAAAAAAGAACTTGCACCTCAAATAGTAGGTTAGGAGAGCAATTTGTGCAAAAGGAATTTTATCGTTTCGTAGCGTTTTTATTTGATAATACAATAATGTAAAGTATATTTACATAATATTATATTATTGAATAGTAATGAGTAGTAATAACCAAGGAAGAAAATATCGGTAATATCGGAAATATCGGTAGTCCGAAAACACGGAAATATTGATGGAAATATCGGGATAATATCGATATCGATAAAAATTACATGGAAACCACGGAAATTGTAAGAAAAACTTGGAAATTTGTATTGAAACTTTGCACGATGTTTATTTAGTCAATTATCTATTAGTTTATCACAAAAAATTGGAAGGAAATGCATTGCATGATGGATTTAACATTATCAAGTTGATTATATAGCGAGCTGACAAACATTGTGAGTGTAGAAAACATGTAGTAATTAATGAAAGAAGTCTAAACACACCATAATCATTTATATATAATGAATTAGTACAATATTTTACACTTTATACATTGCATGGTAAGATACATGAGTGACTTAGTACCACATAGAGTTCCTATGAGGTTCAAAATTTTCACTATCTTCATCATCTCTATGTGTAGAGTGAGTGTATTGTGAAGAGTAGTTATTAAATGATAAATCCCCAAAATAGTTTTGCATGTAATTGTTAACATGCCACCCATATGGATCCGAGATTGGTTGACGTTGTCCATAAGCAAAATCATTTGAAGATTGAGTCTCGGATTGTTTCCATGAGTCGCTCGATTCCATCCCAACAGGAATGGGATATGAAGGGTAGGGAATGGTTGGTTATGAGTATTACCATAGTTACTACTTCCCAGTCCAACAGAGCTAGATAACGAGTCATCTTCTTGACTTGACCAAATCCCCTTGCCTCTTTCTCTGCGAGTATAGTCTTTCCCTATGGCACCAATTCCTGGTCCTGCCCGCCTACTGCCATGGTCATCATCCTGTGTTGCATGCGTGAAGTTTGCCTCACCAGTGTAGGGGCTCATAAATCCGGGAGGTGGTCCATAATAGTTTCCATATCCACCACCACTACCTCCAGCTCCACTACCTCCAGCTCCACTATGTCCTTCATCATTCCCACCTCCGGTGGTAGGTGAGTCTCCTGATCTTGTACTAGAGCTATCATTAGTATCAGCACGATGTTGTGGTTGTGTAGGATTGGAAGAAGGTGGAATTCCAGTGTTTCTTGGTCTTGGGCGCAAAAGTTCTTCCAAAGAGTCAACGCTGCTAGATCCCACCTCCTCCTCTAATACTCTTTCTACATTTATCCATTCATTACGTACTTCTTCAGCAACTCTGAGAGCTGGGTTGCCTTCATCATCATCTAAATGAAGAGGTCTAATCCATTGAAAAAGTTGGTTACCCTCTGTATCATCATCTTCACCAACAATATCAAACACATCTAGTGGGTCACCACGGTCGACATGATCTATTTCTGTTTCCTTATCTCGAATTTGAAGCTTCATGTTGTAGTAGCAATAAACTAATTTTTCCAAGCTACTATGAGCCAACTTATTTCTTTGCTTTGTGTGTATGAGTGCAAATGTGCTCCAATTTCTTTCACAAGCAGATGAGGAAGCTGTTTGTGATAATACTTTGATTGCTAACTTTCTCACAGTTGGTGCATCGGTCCCATACATGATCCACCATTCAGCTACAATGAAAAACAATGTTGATAAGCCTAATAACTCTAACAAATTCTATTATAAACTTATAGTGAAATATGTTTATACTCACTAGGAGACATATTTGTTCGAGCAGCAACTGATGTTGGTTCTCCAAAAGTTCTTCTTGCATCTTTAAACCATGTTAGCTGAATTCAATAAATCGTGTTAGTTTAATCCAACAAAGTAATTATTATAATTTAAGTAATTGTGTACCTTATTTCCAAATTGGCCAACTGCTGGTGATGCAGGGTCTAATTTAGAGTATACATTATGTACAGCACGTATAAGGTTACCATCATCTCCAACACCGGGTCTGTATTGGTATCGGGGATTCAAATAATATGTTGTTCAAAGAAACACATACTCTAATAAGAGAAATAATACTTATGCAACTAAAGAAATGAATTGCAAATTATGACATAATTTATACCTGCTGCATGCAAATCGTGGTATAATGTTTTATACCATCGGTCTTCAATTATCTTTATGACCCACCTTGCACCATGTTTTCTTTTCAATTCATCCTTCACTACACGCATCAACTCATATACTGTCCCCATAGTAGGATACACTTTTGTGTCAACGATCCGTAAAACTTTGTAAAGAGGTTCAAACACTTGGCACACATGTTCTGATTGAGTCCAAAAAGCATGATCAAGCACTATACTTTCCACCATACGACCTGCATTTGAGCGGCTCAAATTGTGGTTGGCCCAATCGTCACTAGTGAATAGTTGCTTCAACCCTGCTTTCTTCTTAAGTAGGCTGTCTAATGCAATATAGTTGATGGCGAATCGAGTGGTAGCTGGACGAATAATTTCTCCTTTGCAAAATTCACGCATCTTTGCCAACAACCAACCGTGATTGTAAATATAATTTGTGATCGTTCTAGCTCTTTTGACCACAGTAGCAACATTCTCTCTCTTCCCCATTTCCTCAAACATGAGATCAATACAATGTGCTGCACATGATGTCCAAAACACATTATGATGCTTCATTAACTTTTTTCCAGCTTTGACAAATGCAGAACCGTTGTCGGTCACGACTTGGACAACATTATGCTCTCCCACCTCCATGATTACATCCCTTAATAATTTGTAAATATACTTGTAGTTCTTTATATGGTCTGAAGCATCAACAGACTTCAAAAAAATTGTCTTTCCCTTGGAGTATACCATGAAGTTTATGATAGACAATCTGGTTGGGCCGGTCCACCCGTCACACATGATTGTGCAACCATTAGTTTCCCACTTTGACCTCAACTTGTTAACATACTCGCCAATGTCTTTATACTCCATATCCAAATATTTGTTTCTTATCTCATAGGGAGTGGGAGGTTGTACTCCAACACCGGCCTGTTGACATCCCACTACCATATTTTTGAAATGATGTGATGATGCCTTCGCAGCAGGGACATTTTCATAGATAAAGAACTTGCTAATTAAACGCCCCATTCCCTCCTTCACATTACCTCCAGTGAAATAACTCCAAACACTCTTTTGACGTGCTTTGGATGACTTATATAAACTCGGGGCTATTGGTGGTGTTGGTTGTGATTCTCTAAGACTGCCTCCCCGTCTCATTTGTGCACCACCACTTGTCCCGGAACCTTGTGCTCTATTAGGAATTTTATGAAAATGTTCTCTTTCCCATGCTGACTGTTTGGAGGCACGTAATGCTTGTTTCAAACTGCGTCGTTCTTCAGGTCCCATGTCATCATCACATTCGTCCTCATCGTCATCATCATCACTGTCAATCGCTTGGCCATAGACTTCTCCCCGTAGCCCAGCTCGAATATTTTCCATTCCCTGTGTTATCTTTTCCTTATGCTATTTTTTATTTTTTAATAATGTGCTGATGAATGCCTTCACTTCTGGGGGGACATTATCGCATCGTTGGACATTTTTTGCTGGATCTAATCCACTAAGATGGTACTTAAGTCGTGTCACTCCGCCACTCTTCATTACCCGACCACAATATTTGCAAATTGTGCCATGTTTGTTTCCGTCTATTGGGTCTCCATGTTCCCAAGCTGGATCACGTTTAGTAGCTCCACTGGACATTGTAAACGTACCTACATTTATTTTTCATAAAAATTAGACAATTATTTTTTTGCCAAAAAATATAGTAGTGATGACGGTTATATAAGATAACCTAAATAATAAAGTTATTCTACAGAAGAATTAAATACGAAGTAAAGAAAATGATTGTAAAAATTTAAGTAATTAAAAAAATAATATGGAATAATAAAACCTAATATTAATGAATAATAATCCAATTTGATAAAAAAATAATCCTAATATAAAACATAGTGATGAATAATAATCCAATTTGATAATAATCCAATTTAATAATAATCCAATTTAATAATAATCCAATTTAATGAATAGTCCAATTTGATAATAAGCCAATTTAATGAATAATCCAATTTAATGAATAATAATCCAATTTGATAATAATCTAATTTGTACAAGTTATAATCCAATTTGATATTAAAAAAACCTAATATTAATGAATAATAATCCAATTTGATAATAAAACCTAATATTAATAAAATAATAAATAACATTAAACATATTAAAATTATCCTAGGGAATAATTATACAGCATTACTTAATTACTTAAAAAAATTAACATGTAATTGTTAACATTATTTAATTACTTACAAAAATTAACATGCAAGTATTAATTACATAAAAAAATTAACATACGAGTCCACACAAATTTATTTGTTGTTGTATAAATTACAATAATATAAATATAAGTTTGTAAACTTACCTTAAATATGGAATCCTTTGTGTTCAAGCTTTGGAATGGATCTGGAATGGCTTTGAAAATGGTAAGGGAAATAAAATAATAAATAACATTAAACATATTAAAATTATCCTAGGGAATAATTATACAACATTACTTAATTACTTAAAAAAATTAACATGTAATTGTTAACATTACTTAATTACTTACAAAAACTAACATGTAAGTATTAATTACTTAAAAAAATTAACATGTAATTGTTAACATTACTTAATTACTTACAAAAACTAACATGCAAGTATTAATTACTTTAAAAAATTAGGGTAAAAGACTGTTTACTACCCTCATGTTTCATGGTTTTCAACATTTAGTACATCAAGTTTTTTTCGTCTCAGAGTCATACCTAAAGTGTAAATTTTGGGACAGTCTCATACATCCGTTAGTCAAACTGTTAAATTTGCCGTTAATTGTGACGTGGCGCCCATGTGGACAATGACGTGGTGCCACGTGTCATCCACGTTTTTTTTTGTGACACGTTTTTTTTTTCTTTTCTTTTCTTTTCTTTCTTTCTTTCTTCTTCTTTCTTCTTCTTCTTCTTCTTCCACCCGACTGCAAATTTTTTTTTTTTTTTCTTCCTCCTTCTCCTTCTTCCTTCCTCCTTCTTCCTTCCCCTTCTTCTCCTTCTTCCTTCTTCTTCCTTCTCCTTTTTCTTCCTCCGAATTTGGGGAATTTTTTTTTTTTTATTTTATTTTTTTCTCTTTCTTCTTCTTATTTCTTCTTTCTTCTTCTTCTTCTTCCTCTTCTTCCACCCGACTGCAAACTTTTTTTTTTTCTTCCTCCTTCTCCTTCTTCCTTCCTCCTTCTCCTTCTCCTTCTCCTTTTTCTTCCTCCGAATCTAGGGAATATTTTTTTTTTTTTTTTTCTCTTTCTTCTTCTTCTTCTTCTTCTTCTTCCACCTGACTGCAAACTCTCTTTTTTTTTCTTCCTCCTTCTCCTTCTTCCTTCCTCCTTCTTCTCCTTCTTCCTTCTTCTTCTTCTTCTTCTTCTTCTTCTTCTTCTGCCTCCGAATCTGCCCAGATTCGGCTTTTTTTTTTTTTTTTTTTTTTCTTTCTTCTTTCTTCTTCTTCTTCCTCCGACTGCAACTTTTTTTCTTTTCTTTTTTTCCTTCCTTCTTCTTCTTCCTCCTTCTTCTTCCTTCTTCTTCCTCCTTCTTCCTTCTTCCTTCCTTCTTCCTCCTTCCTCCTTCATCTTCCTCAAAAAAAAAAAAAAAAAAAAAAACCGAATCTGGGCAGATTCGGAGGAAGAAGAAGAAGAAGAAGAAGGAAGAAGGAGGAAGAAGGAAGAAAGAAAAAAAAAATCTCCAGATTCGGAGGAAGAAGAAGGAAGAAGGAGAAGAAGGGGAAGAAAGGAGAAGGAGGAAGGAAAAAAAAAATGTTGCAGTCGGGTGGAAGAAGAAGAAGAAGAAAAGAAGAAAGAAAGAAAAAAAAAACGTGGCTGACACGTGGCGCCACGTCATTGTCCACATGGGCGCTACGTCACAATTAACGGAAAATTTAACAGTTTGACTAACGGATGTATGAGACTGTCCCAAAATTTACACTTTAGGTATGACTCTGAGACGAAAAAAACTTGATGTACTAAATGTTGAAAACCATGAAACATGAGGGTAGTAAACAGTCTTTTACCCAAAAAATTAACATATGAGTCCACACAAATTTTTTTGTTGTTGTATAAATTACAATAATATAAATATAAGTTTGTAAACTTACTTTAAATATGGAACCCTTTGTGTTCAAGCTCTGGAATGGATCTGGAATGACTTTGAAAGAGGTAAGGGAAGAAGAAGAAACGAAAATGCTCTGAATGGCTCTGATACTCCACCTTTTGAAAGAATATCGGCACACGGTTTTGAATGAAACCACCATCCATGGTCTGAAATTGTACAAGTTATAATTGTAAAAGTGGTCTGAAATTGTCAAAATAATTGTAAAAGTTGTCGGGAATCTTGAGTGAGTCATGTGTCCTCCTGACAGGAGGAACCCCACACACACACACAACGCACGCAACCACACACGCACACAACGCACGCACACAAACATCACACACGCAGACACGACCTCTGTCTCTGTCTCTCTCGATCCTTCTCAATCTCTCTTATCCCTTCTCCCACACACACACACACAGTGATCTCTCGATCTCTCTTCTCCCTTCTCCCACACACACACCACGGCCTTCTGCTCCTCCCTCTCCTTTCTCTCTGCACCGAAACCCACATACACCTCTCATTTCTCTCTGCACCGAGACCCACATGCACACCATCGCACCTGCTCCGGCGAGTTCCTTCAATTTCTCCGGTTAGGTAAGCTTCGGGTTTTTCTTTTTATGTTCTAGATCGAAGCTTAGATGTGAAATTGAAGTTCTATCTCGTCTTTTTGCAAGGTTTTTGGGATGAAATCGACGTTTTTTGGATGAAATCGACTCGGGAATAGGCACACCCATCTTCGGCGAGGCCGTGGGTGTCGACGAAATTTCCGAACACCTCCGGCCGTTTCACGGCAAACGGACGTTATAAAAACGTTCCTCTCGTCTTCTATTTCATGTTCATACCTAGATCAGAGTCTAGGGGGTTGTTTTACTGTCGCCCGGAGCTGTAGAAGCTCTGGCGTTCGTCTCTGACTTGCACAGTTCTGAAATTTCGCGATAATATCGCGAAATTTTGACGAAAACCCCTTGGATACCACTTAAAATATCGGTTTGGGAAAAAACCGATCGCCGATATTATCGATATTTTCTTCCATGGTAATAACCAACCAGTATCAATTTTTTTTTAAAAGATATTTCAATATATCTGAAACATAAAACATAAATTATATATCTTTACATAAATGGAAGAGCACTTCAAAAAAAACAATTTTCTTATACTTACATAATAACATGACATACAACTCGGTGTTCAGAAGACATTGTAAACTCTCTTTTTTCCTGGGCCCCACTTAATATCTCCTTAAGACTTCATGTGGTAGCTTACCTGCCCTTGAGTCCTCTCGCATTATTTAAGCTTTTGCAAACCCAAAGATATCCCACACAAACCCAACAACCTCCTCAATTAGACATCGACTTCTTCTTCCCTAGAAAACAAAAAATGGCAAACGCAGCCGTGACTGTGATGCTCATGCTCATCATGGCCGTCGTAGCTGAAACCACCGAAGGAGCTCAGAGCAGCTCCACACAACCCAAGTGGGCCAAGAAGCTCAAGACAAGGAAGAAAACGACGTCGGAGACAGTGACCAACCTCCAATTCTACTTCCACGACACAGTCAGTGGGAAGAACCCAAGTGCCGTCCGTGTAGCGCAAGCCCCAGAGACCGAGAAGTCCCTCACCCTTTTCGGAGCTCTGCTCATGGCAGACGACCCGCTAACCGAAACGCCTGACCCGAAGTCCAAGCTCGTGGGCCGGGCGCAGGGGATGTACGGGTCATCCGGGCAGCAAGAGTTTGGGCTTACTATGGCCATGTGCTTCGCGTTCTGTGATGGCATGTACAATGGGAGCTCGATCAGTATTTTTGGTAAGAACTCGGCTATGAATCCGGTTCGGGAGATGCCGGTAGTGGCCGGAACCGGCGTTTTCCGGTTGGCGAGGGGTTATGCAATTGCCAAGACGCATTGGTTTAATACTATGGGTGATGCAATTGTTGGATACAATGTCACTCTAATTCACTAGAGCTAGCTAGGTAGTACACTTATGAGATCTTTCATATATATATATATATATATATATATATATATATTCATATATAGTTTGCTTTTCTTTGTTGGTTCAATTAAACTTTGAATTACTAGTTTCTGGTTTGCTTGATTGTTGAGCGTGGTATGTTGTTGGAGTTCTAGTGCATCTTATGAGATCTTGGTTTCTCCTCGTTACCATGTATGTTGTGTATTAGACATAATAAGAGTAATTATCTCTAATAATCTTTTTTCTGTCTCCCTAGTTTGATGCCATTTTATTTGGGTTGGTAGCCTAAATTCTAGATTGCAAAATTGGCACCAAAATCTACAACACCAGTGAGCTTGTATCATTTAAACAAAAATGATTATGTTTACACACAAGACATACCTCATAATTGAAATCGCCTAGATGTGAGTTGTGCGTATCTGTATTGGAGAGTGTATTAGTGACGAGGTCAATTTTAAATAATTGAGTTTGCCTGTAATAGCGACACTCCTTTAGAAAGTTTCATCATTTAAATACAACAATGATTGTAATAGTTTTCTGATGTCTTCATAGTTATATGTGATTGAAATATTTTGTAGCATAAAACAAATTCTCCTAACGTTTGAGCCCACACATTTTCCAGTTAATTGTTTCCACGTCTTACTCGAGTAATAGGGAATAAGCCATTTCCCCGAATTATTCAACCTTTTCCTGTGACATTGAGATTGAATGGACATTTCTAAAAACATTATAATAAATAAATAAAAAATCATAGCTAGATATTTGGTTATAATTTAGCTTTATGTCTCTTTCATTTGATGTCACGAGAAATAAAGGGAAGGTGGTGATTTGTCCATGCAAAAAGAAACACCTTTTCTTTCTATTTTGCCTCGTTTATTTATGGCATTGAGAGATTCCTTGTAAGATGTGCCGTCCCCTTATGCAGAGATATTTTTTTTTTTAGTACAAGAATATATTTTATATTAAAGAAAGATGATAGTTCGGTTAAGTTATACAATGGATAATTTAATCGCAGAGATATTTCTATGTAATAGAAATATAAGTCGGTTTACCATGTATTATAATATACGTAGAAAGAAAATATTTCACTTTCAATCAATTTGTCTAAAGTAAATTTACTAACTTATATTATAACACGTGATATGCTGATTTGTATTTTAAACACACTGAAAAATTAATCTCTTCTCGTGATGACATATTTATTTCACTTTCAATCAATTTGTCTAAAAGTAAATATATTGCATGGTATGGTCCCATAGATTAGGATTATATAGTTTTGATTAATCTTTGGAAAGAAACATGATAAATGGTCTGTATCCAAGTTCTTTCTCAAAAAGTACTTTTTGCTATAAATTAGTGTTAATTTGGAAATATTTTTAAAATGATTGGAAAAACTTACGGTAGAATTGGTTTTGGATTCCAAAAGCATTTAAAATGTTTTTTTAGAAAAAGCACAAGATATGTGCTTTTTACAAGAAGCACTTCAAGTGCTTTTCTAATATCCATTTAAATTTTTACTAAGAATTGATTTAAAAATCATTTTCACCAAAAACGCTTTTCAACATTATAAAAACACTTTTAAACGAAGCCTTAATTGCTAGCCATAGATGCACTTACAATAAAGTACTAAAATTTTTCTTATAATTTTCTTCTTGAAATTGTAAGAAACGTTTTTTTACTATATATCTGAAAGCCCTTATAAGAATTTTAAAAAGGCCTATTGGATTATTAGTAACCGTGGTAATACGATGATTGGAAGATAGTCCATGACGTAAACAAAAAAAAAAGGATTTAAGTCTCCTGTGGTGAAGTCTGTTAGGATTTATGCCAAAATTGAAAATTTCGTCGATTCTTCGTTAATTATTAGCACGTGAGCCAAACATATTAGGCCAAAACGAAACTCTCCCTTAATTGTACATGTGAGGCTAACTTTATCATTTTAGTCGCACATGTGAGCTGTATGTGCTAACAATTAATGGAGGGTTGACGAAATTTACAATTTTGGGCTTAAATCCTAACAAATTTCACCACAAGAGCTTAAATCCTAATTTTTTTTACCACATAAGCTATCTTCCAACTATCCTATCACCACATACACTATTAATCCAATTAAGCATTTTAAAAATATTGCCAAACAAGTGTTTTTCAATTGTTGTACACATTTCTCTCACAAAACGCATCACATTGACATAGTTAATAAGACTAGCATGTTACTAATTCCGAGGAGTTGAATGTGAGAGAAGTTGTATAGAGTTTCTAGTTAACAAGTTTACTATGCAGAAGTTTTAATCGTAAATTTGAGATGCTCTAACTTGTTTTGTTGTCAAGGCACCCCTTACTTTTGTTTCTCAGGGATCACCCTAACCAAATTATATGGGTGTAAGAATATAAATAGAATATTAAAAACTTTGAACAACTTTTAAATAAAAATTTCTCGTTTTAATATCTTATTAACCCTTCAATGGTCAAGACTATAAAGCACATGAAAGGGTGAGAAGATAATTTAGTCTCAACTCAAGATAACAAAACGAAGATCATCAAAATATACGGCCGACAACAAGTACAACAAGTATTTTATTTATGCTATCCTTGTAATCCCACTCCATTAAACAAAAAGACGCAAAAAATCAAAAGCAATTTGGTAAACACGTACTAATTAACTGCATGCTAGTAGCATAGCTTCAATTCTTTTTGAGACAAAAAATGCATTGGATTATATTGATGAGCCATAATATTAATTATTATGATTACCTCTCTTAGTACGGGACCAAATGCTTTCTTTATGAGCTCCTATACCCATGAAATAGGGAACAGATCAGTAGAACGTGCATTTAATTCTGCTAATTGAAATTTTGTGACAAAAAACTATATAATAAAAAAGTATAGCTATGGATTCTAAATTGATCATCCAATTACAGGTAGATGATGCGAAAATTAACTAACGCACAAATTTAAACCCTATTTGTGACAATTGTAGTATATGGATAAGTAGGGATCGTTCTAGGCCGGGGATTAACTAGGGATGCTAACCAAAGTAAAATTAAATTAAAAACGTAAAAACAAAATTTAAAACACTAAACTAGACTCAAAACACTTAACTAGAATAACTCAAAATAAAACTAACAAATAAACTAAAACAAATCAAAAGACTCAAAATAATTCAAAACTCAAGAAAACACAAACTAAATTGATTTCTAACAAATCTAACACTTTAAAATAAACGGGGGATTGATTTTTAAAGAAATTTAATTTAAAACAGAAACTTAAAAACAAACTTCAAAGAAAATATATTTTATAGAAATAAAATGACGAGACGTTAGTTAGAGGGTTCCTTATCCACACATGAACATATGCATATAATTTGATTCCCAGTTATGAAATCAACAAACGAATAAATGACAACGCTCCAAGTTAATTAGGTCCGCTTAAATTAACTTTCAGATTTCCCTAGATTCATTGAATTGGATGGAATACGCATCACAACCAAATTATTCTTATCAAGTTCCCTAACTATGGAATACGCATGATAGAGAGACATATCAAAGATCATTAAGTTTAATGGAAATCATAAACATCGACTAGGCATTCATAACTATGGAATACGCATGTTAATTCAACCTAGGGTTTACTAAACACAATCGTGACTAGCGATTTTTACTACTCATGAATATAAGTTCATAACGATTAGGTGAAATTCCCTTATATCCTAGCATCAAGTCTAAGCATGTAAATTAAGTGTCGACCCTCAACCCACATACATAAACAAGTTCTTAATCAACATAGAAAAGTAAACCACATCCAACGTTCAAGAATTCATAACTGGAGTAAATCAAATCATAATAAACATTTATCCATGGTTTCAAATTCACCTCTAACTAAACAGAAATTAATTACACATGTTTAATATAATTGATAAGCAAATTAAATTAAACATGAGTTTAAGAAAAATAAAACCAAATGAGGAGTGCTCCCTGCTGTGCTGCTGTCTTTGTCCGCGCAGTTCTTGAATTCTGGACTTCTCTGTTTCAAGCATCAACTCCAGCTCGTTGTGACTCACTGCCCTAAGGCAGCTGACTGTGCAGGCAGCTTATTCCCTTTTTTTTTCTCTGCCCGAGACTCCTTCCTCGATGACAAGCAGCTCTCGGTTTCTCTCGTCCTTGCAGCTTCTGCTGCTCCAGCGCAGCTCCCAGTCGTGGCCTTCGTCTATGTCGTGCTGATCTCCAGCTGCCCAAAGGCAGCGACCTGTTTGCGCGCCCTCTGTCCCGCGTCACCTCTCTGCGCACTGTCCTTCCCGCGAGCTGACTGCCCTCTTCACACACAACACGCTGCCCAAATCTGTCCGAGGCCTTCAGCTGCCCAAGCAGCACTCCCTCGCACTTCTCTCTTGCAAGCTGCCAAAGGCAGCCTGCCCTTTCTTTCCACTCCTCTTCCCCCCGAGCCCCCTTGACTCTGCTGCTTTCTTTATATCTTATTGTTTCTTCCTAACTTCTGTCCAAGCCGCCCTCTATCTCTTTTATTTTATTTCTTCTTTATCATTCTTTCCGCACGCCTCCACTGCTTTCACTCAGTGTTCCACTGCTGTCCTCCACTTCTTGCATTTGCTGTCCACATGTGCTTTGTTCCTTTTCTCATGTTACATCCCCGCAAATACCCATATAATGTAACATTTCTATCACATTTATTATTCAAACGCATTTTTTCAGGTGGAGCGACATCTTCAAAACGATCTACCAAAACATAAAGCAGTTTTTGTTATTTTATTATTATTATTTTTTTTTAAAGCTACAAAAATCAAATAAGTGAGCAAGATAATTTTTAACGAATTTTGTCACTTAAAATCTTACTTGTGCTAATTTTATTTTCTTAGCTAGATAAATTCGAAAAAACACAAAAACAAAGTAAATAGCATAAAGATATGAGGAAATAACTAAGAAAAGACAAGAGAATTTGATGTAAAAATATATATAAATATGAGCTTATCAGTAGACATGTGCATAGTGTAAGAATATGAACATGAGATTGGATGTTTTGACTTTGAATGAATAGGTATGAGAAAGCCTTATGAGATATGGTGTATCAATCCTTATGTATGAAGGATTGTGTTTGGTATTAAACTGATATGGATTAGAAAACAAAATATGTTTTCTATAAGGATTTTAATCGGGAATCTTTATTGGATTATGAGAGATATATGCCTATATATATATATATATATATATATTGTGACCTCTGCTCTCACAAATGTTCGCTCGATTAAGAACTAAGTCCTATTCTTGGTTAGAGCATTAAGTAATCTGACAAAGAGGAGAAGGATTGCAGTGCATTGAGTTTGGACTAGAGCAGCCATGGCGTTTTCGGATGGAGGTACATCAGGTTAGTGTAATTGCAATGTTTTACATGCGATAGGATTTGTGCTTTCTTGATTGTGATTACTGCAACTTAATCTTGTTCTTGGCTATATAAGTTCAACATGTGGTATCAGAGCCATAGGTTTAAGTTCTTAAATTCAATCAAGCAAAGTCAATAAAAAAAAATAAGGGTAAAGTACAAAAAACTACCTCAACTATTGGTGTCACGCCACTTTCATACCTCATCTTTTAAAATTGACAATGTCATACCTCATCTTTAGAATTTGGTCCAATGTTATACCTTCCGTTACTTGACAGTTTATTTTTTAGTTAAATGCTGACGTGCTTGATCCAGATCCCACTTTCTATTAAAAAAATTAAAAAATATTATTAAAAACTAAAAAAAATCATTTAATAATTTCTAAATATTAAAATAATAAAAAAAAGTTAAAAAAAAAAAAAAAACTTATGTTCGTTCCCTCCCCCCCCCTTCTCTCTCTTCTCCCCATCTTCATCTTCTTCTCCCTTCCAGTTCCCTTCTTGCAACCCAGAAAAAAATGAGGAAGAAGAAGAAGAAGAAAAAAAAACAAAAAATACCGAAACCGAATCTGCAACGAAGAAAGAAGAAAAAGAAGAAGAAGATCCCCCATCTTCATCTTCTTCTCCCTTCCAGTCCCCTTCCTACAACCCAGAAAAAAAAGGAGGTAGAAGAAGAAGAAGAAGAAAAAAAAAAACGAAACCGATCTCCAACGAAGAAAGAAGAAGAATAAGTTCTTCTTCCTTCCAGTCCTCTTCCTGCAACCCAAAAAAAAAAGGAGGAAGAAGAAGAAAAAAGAAAAAAAAAAAGAAACTGAATCTGCAACGAAAGAAGAAGAAAAAGGAGGAGGAGGAGGAGGGGGGAGGAGGAGGAGGAGAGAAAAACAAAAAACAAAAAACAAAAAGGGTAAATTACATAGTAGCCCCTCAGGTTTGAGGTCTATTACAACCTCATACAACATCTTTAAAACATTTCATTTTCATACCTCAAGTATTATTTTATTTCAAAATAATACATCCGTTACATTTTCCATCCATTGATCCGTTAAGTGATGACGTGGCTGCCACGTGGCAAAAAAAATATTTTTTTAATTTTTTAAAAAAAAAACCTGAATCTTCTACATTAAAAAAAAAAAAAAAAAAAAAAAAAAACCAAAAGCCAAAATCAAAAGCTGAACCCGCAACCCACCCACACAACCTGCAACCCAGAAGAACAAGAGGAAAGGAAAAAAAAAAAAAACCCATCTTCATCTTCCCTGAGGAGGTGGAGCTGGGTGCAGAGGAGGAGGTGGAGGATGGGTGCGGACCGTCGGACTTCGCCAGGTATGCGATCTGGGTTTTTTTGTTAGGGGAGGAATAATGGGATGTGGGGTTTTTTAAATGGGAACTGGGCGATCTGGGTTTTTTTGTTTGTTGGGGGGTGGGATCTGGGGTTTGAATAATGGGAACTGGGTTTTTGCGGGGGGGGGGGGGGGGTGGTAATGGATTGGGGTTTCAGAGGTTCAAGGTTCCGGGGGGGGGATAATGGGATCAGGTTTTAGAGTTTTTAAAATTTTTTTTTTTCCTGAACCTTCTTCCCTTCTCTTCTGTGCACCTGCAAACTAGTGCAACAATCATTAGACTGCATTGGAATTCCAGTGCAATCATCGGAAAAACTAGCAGCGACAGGGTTGCAGTGGTTCGACAGATCCAACTCATGGGAGTTGACTATGGGTATGAGACTATCGGTGCGGAAACGAAACACGGCAAAGTTCAGGGCGAATCTGACAACGGGTGATGGTGGATGGCGGCGGCGAGAACCGATTGCAGTGATGCAGGACATAAACGGTGCAGCAAGGATGGCGATGGAGCAGCGGGCATGCAATCTTAGGTCAATCGGATCTAGGTGATGGGTTGGCGCGGGAGATTCAAGCAGGTTGCGAGACTGGTTCGAGGCGTTGGACAGAAAGACGACAGATCGGTGGCTGGTGGTCTGATGCTTGATGGTGGTGCAGTGGTGTAGTTCAGAGGTGGGTCGATCTGGTAGTGGACAGGTTGGTGCGGGTCGATCTGGTAGGGGATTAATGGGATTTAGGGTTTGAATAATGGGAACTGGGTTTTTGTAGCGAGGGGGGTGGTAATGGATCGGGGTTTCAGAGGTGTTTTTTTTTTTTTTTTTTTGGTTCAAGGTTGCGGGGGGGAGATAATGGGATTGGGTTTCAGAGCTTTTTTTTTTTTTTTTTTTTTTTTTGGTTCAGGGTTCAGGTACGGGGGCTTTGGGGGGGGGGTCTGGATTTTCTATTTGTTTTTTTTTTTTTGTAAATTTAGAAGATTAAGGTTTAAAAAAAAAATTATTTTTTTGCCACATGGCATACATTTGGCAGGCACGTGGTATAAATGTGGCAGCCACGTCAGCACTTAACGGATCAATGGATGGAAAATGTAACGGATGTATTATTTTGAAATAAAATAGTATTTGAGGTATGAAAGTGAAATGTTTTAAAGATGTTGTATGAGGTTGTAATAGATCTCAAACCTGAGGGGCTACTATGTAATTTACCCAAACAAAAAACAAAGCCCAAATCTGCAAAAGAAGGAGGAAAAAGAAAAAGATGGGAGAGGAGAGAGAAACAGGGGGGAAGAATGAGGAAGAAGAAGAAGATGGGAGAGAAGAGAGAAAAACCCCGGGGGGGGGGAAGGGAACGAAAATAAGTTTTTTTTTTTAAAAAAAAACTTTTTTTTATTATTTTAATATTTAGAATTTATTAAATGATTTTTTTAGTTTTTAATAATATTTTTTAATTTTTTAATAGAAAGTGGGATCTGGATCAAACCACGTCAGCATTTAATTGAAAAATAAACGGCCAAGTAACGGAAGGTATAACATTGGACCAAATTCTAAAGATGAGGTATGACATTGTCAATTTTAAAAGATGAGGTATGAAAGTGTCGTGACACTAATAGTTGAGGTAGTTTTTTGTACTTTACCCAAAAAATAAATAAAACTCATAAAATTGCCATGATCAAGTTTCGAAACTAGAAAATAAGGTTATTTAAAAATTTTGACTGTTGGGGTTTTCTGGGTTTATGGGTAGAAAGACTTCATCTTGTTTCTTTGATCTCCGATCCATATGCTAGTAATCTGAATGTATCAAACATTGTTATTGAGTGTTTGATATCTATCCAATATGTTTCCGCTGTCGAGTGTTGATGCTTGTCTCTTTAAAAGGTATGTGATTTTGAAACTCGGATTAGAAGCTTAAAAATCATAAAATTTATATGAATCTTGTGAATCCTCCAATATAATAACCTTTTGATTGACATGAAAGATATTATTCTTGTATTTCTTGGAATAAAGCATGTTAAATTGATCATTCAGCAAAGGACATTTTGTTCAAATTTTATGCAAAATCATTGGTATTGTTAAAAACTATGAACTGAAATGTATGGAGCAAATCTGTTCAGCAGATGATTGTTCTTGATTACATGGTGTTGAGTTCATGGTTCATCTCGAAACCATTAATCTTGTATGTGTTTATTAACTATTGTTGTTAAGATTGTGTATATGGATTGGTTATAATGTTATGATGTGCAATAGACTGTGAAACGAAATCAGAACTTTGAATGTTCATATGGTGATTTCAGGTTCATCAATGTCTGCAATATCAATGAAGTCCTTAAACTTGGCAAATATTCTGATCCTTACTGGTGGTAGCAACTACAAGAAGTGGAGAAGGGATATCAATTTGCTATTGACTCTCAATGAGTTTGATATAGCAATTGATAATCTCAAGCCTGTAATAAGTGATCAAAGCACCAGGGCTGAGAAAACAGATTATGAGAAGGGCTAACAAAGTAGCACTTTCCATCCTAGAAACAGGGATGATTGATACCATCAGAAAAGGAATTAAGAAACCAGAACTAACTGTGGACTATTTGGCTACAATTGAAAAGCAATTTAAAGAGTTCGAGAAGGCAGAAGTGAGCCAATATACGTCTTTGTTGACTCAGTACAAGATTGAAGGTACTAGCTCCATAAAATGAAAATGACAAATGTTGCCGAGAAGTTAAATTCCATGGATGTAAACATTGGACAGAAGCAGCTTGTGTTCATGATCCTTCAAGCCCTCCCTACAAAGTATAGTCAGTTGAAAGTCTCCTATAATACACAAGATAAAAGCTGGGATATAGATGAATTAATTGCACAATGTGTGCAAGAGGAAACTCGGCAGAAGCAAGAGAAAGGCAAGGAGACTAAAGAAGCAAACTATGTGCAATCTAGAAAAGAGAAGAAAGTATTCAACATTGGGAGCTTTTCTGGTCCCGGTAAGAATTCTAAAGTCACTAAGAATTCCAATAGATTCAACATATCTGCTAAAGTAAATTACTCCCCTAGAAAATTTATCAAATTTAAGGCTAAACCTCAAGATGTGTCTAAACTAGTGTTTTTGGTGCAAGACTAAGGGGTATTTGAAAGTTAAATGTGAAATTTTTAAAGATTATGTAAAGAGCAAAGAAAAAGAACAGTACTTGTATGTGTTGAGTCAAATCTTTGTGAGATACCTGTTGATTCTTGGTGGTTTGATACTGGTTACTCAGTACGTATAACTAATTCTCTGAAAGGTTTTCAAAAACAAAAGGAAGTTGGAAATGCCTTGTATAATGTTTATGTTGGGGAAGGGACTAAGGTTGCAGTGCATTCCATAGGGATAGTGAACTTGAAACTGACTTCCGGTTTTGTTTTACAATTGAAAGGTGTGCTCTATGTGCCTAACATGAAAAGAAACTTGATCTCTACTTCTAAAATAGTAAAGGATGGTTTTGCATTCTCTACTAATGATGTATGTCTAAAAATCTTTAAGAAAAATTGTTTTGATGAAATTTTAGGAACTGCTCTATTTTTTGAAAATCTATGGCATCTAGAGTGTCTAGTTGAGTTTGTTGATCACTCAGTTTTAAGTATCAGCTCAAAGAGAATGCTAGAACATGATACATCTTATATTCTTTGGCATAAAAGGTTAGGACACATCTCCAAAGAAAGAATTTTTCGACTTTCCAAAGCTGAGTTAATTCCAAAATTGGATAATGCTGCTGCAACAGAGTGTGTTGACTACTTAAAGGGTAAAATGACAAACTTTAGGAAATTAGATGCCAAAAGGAGTCAAGGGTTACTTGAAATCATACACACTGATATATGTGGTCCTTTTCCAGTCAAAACAATATATGGAAACAAGTATTTTGTAACTTTATTGATGATTTTTCTAGACTTGGATATACTTTTCATATTAGTGAAAAATCTGATGCCCTTAAGTGCTTTATAATTTACAAAACTAAGGTTGAAAAACAGTTAGGTAAAGTCATTAAAATTGTTAGATCAGATAGGGGAGGAGAATACTTTGGCAAGTACACTGAATCAGGGTAACAAAAGGGACCATTTGCACTTATTTGGAGCAAAATGGCATTATGACTCAATATACAACACCGGGGACACCTCAACAAAATGAGGTCTCAGAGAGGAAGAATATGACTCTTATTAGTATGGTGAGAAGTATGATGTCAAGATCTAAGTTGCCTAGTTTTTTGTGGGGAGAAGCTTTGAAATCAGCCAACTATATATTGAATCGAGTTCCAAGCAAGGCAGTCTCTTCAACACCTTTTGAGTTGTGGTATGGGAGAGTTCCAAGTTTCACTTATTTCCATGTTTGGGATTGTAAAGTAAAAGCTAGGTTTTATAATCCTAATGAAGGAAAACTAGATTCAAGGACTCAATCATGTTACTTCGTAGGCTATCCTGAGAAATCGAAAGGGTATAAGTTTGATGTCCCTCAAAGTCACACTCAGATCCAAGAAACACATAATGCAGCTTTTATAGAAGATCAAGGTGTCTCACATTTGTCAAGAGAAAATTTTATATTTGAAGAATTGCATCAAGTTGGTGATAACCATGTAACAATGGATTATACTCAGGTTCCATTATTTTCTCATCAATTATCACTTGCCATTGAAGATATGAGTGAAGATTTAGGGGTTCAAGTTTGTTTATACCATACTTAGGGCCTCCGTATTCAGATCTCGTACAAAATACTCGGGGGACTTAAATGTAATTATGTAATAAAGGAAAGGTCAAATATGTAATAAGTGATGAGCTCTTATTCTATAAAAAGACTCCTCACTCTCCTCATTAGGAGAGGCCAATTCTAAGGCCCAACCCCTCATCCTCTCAAAGCTCTGACTCTCATTCAGAGCACCATCTCATTCACAATACTCTTAGAGAAATACAATATCAGTGTGGACGTAGCCCAAACCTTGGGGTGAACCACGATACATCTTGTGTTATTTACATTTCTTGCAGATTCACGGTTGGATTTACGTTGGTCCAAGACCTCCGGTTTTGTGCATTAACATTTGGTGCCGTATGTGGGAATCGACACAAGAAACTATGTCGGTTCTCTCTCAATTTTTCATACCTCCACCGTGAATCTACAAAATCTGGAAAAACCCAACAACACTGCAGCACCGTGAATCTAACTACTACACCTGCCACCAACAACTCCTCCGGTCTCATCAGATTGGGCAGCCCACTTCAAGCTCTGAAACTGCGGAAGCCCTGTCTCGTCAACCAGCTAGTGATACCGACACCTATCAACAACCCTATAGAGGGTCAAGTCACACCGACACCTCATGCGGTCTCTCCATCCCAATCAGTCTTACCTCCTACCAACCCAAAGGGAATTGCTTTTGACTTCTTTGGACAAATTCGAGATCCATATCCCATCTACAAACCCAAAGGAGATTCACGATGGGTTGAAGACAACATGGTGTTTCAGACCAGCAGAGAGAGGAACATGAAGAAGAACGACAAAAACGACAAGTGGAGAAGAGCAGCGACAAGTTCAATCCGTCGATAGGCGTCCATAGCCACCTGCTTCACCCTTCCGCTGAAGCACCACTGTCCTCGCCATCGTATTTTCAAATCATCATTCCTCCCTGACCATCCCAGAGCCTTTCGTTTCCACCTGACGCCCATTTTCCCGGGATTTGGCACCAAGTTTCGAGAATCTAGAATTTCTGTGTCGGCTATGAAGTCGGGTCTCGACGCCATCACCGCCGCTGCAATTAGGTCCATTGGCACTGTGGAGAGCAATAAGTTGCCTTTCGATGGGAGAAAGCAAGGGATGGGAAACTGTGAACGCTTGTGGAGGGAGAGTGACGATTGGTGACGTGGCTGGCCGAGATGGGCTCAAGCTTAACGCCACCTGGGATCTGCTACATGCGGCTGCAGGGGAAGCCCCGAGTTCCAGAGCTTACTTTACCAAGCAGAGGAAGAGTTGGGCTTCGATCACGACATGGGTCTCACGATTCCTTGTGAAGAAGTGGCATTTCAGATATTAACCTCTGTGCTCCGGTGAAGAAAAACGCTTTTTAAGTCCATGAAACTCCGACCATTCTGTGGTCTGAGGAGGTTAGATACACGCAGCCTCGGGGAACGGAGCTGGTCACGTGGCCTCACCGAAGCAGTATGAGTTGTAAATATGTAATAATTGATGAGCCCTTATTCTATAAAAGGACTCCTCACTCTCCTCATTAGGAGATGCCAATTCTGAGGCCCAACCCCTCATCCTCTCAAAGATTGACTTTCATTCAGAGCACTCTCTCATTCACAATACTCTCAGAGAAATACAATATCAGTGTGGACGTAGCCCAAACCTTGGGGTGAACCACGATACATCTTGTGTTATTTACATTTCTTGCAGATTCACGGTCAGATTTACGTTGTTCCAAGACCTCCGGTTTTGTGCATCAACAAAGTTGATAACACTATGGAAGTTGACCAATTGACACAGCCTACAACATCAATTCCTCTTGGGGAATCACAAGTCTCAAATCCACCACCAATTGAACTTAGAAAATCTACAAGAGCTCGAAAACCAACTGCAATCGGTGACTAAGTGTACTTGCAAGAAAGTGAGTTCGACATAGGTGACATTGATGACCCTCTCACATACACTCAGGCAATTGAAAGTCCTCAATCAGTTATGTGGAACAATGCTATGAAGGATGAGTTAGATTCAATGTTCAAGAATCAAGTTTGGACATTGTGGAATTAAATTCTGATATTAGGCCAATATGTTGCAAGTGGGTGTAAAAAACTAAGAGGGATGCAAATGGAAGAATTGAGATATATAAAGCACGGTTGGTTGTTAAGGGGTTTACTCAAAAAGAGGGAATCGACTACAATGATACTTTTTCTCCAGTTTCATCTAAAGATTCCATGAGAGTAATAATGTCTTTAGCTACCCATTTTGATCTTGAATTACATCAGATGGATGTAAAAATAGCTTTTCTTAATGCAGACCTACAAGAGGATATCTACATGAAGCAACCTGTTGGATTTGTTGAAAGGAGGAAAGAGAATATGGTATGCAAGCTCAATAAGTCAATATATGGCTTGAAACAGGCATCAAGGCAATGGTACCTGAAATTTGATCAGATTGTCTCTACACAAGGTTTTGTAGAAAATAAGTTGGATGATTGCATATACATTAAGTTCTCATGTTCCAAATTCATTTTCTTAGTATTTTATGTTGATGATATTCTTCTTGCGAGTTCATGTCCCCAATTGTTTCAAAGTACTAAAAGCATGTTGAGTGACAACTTTGAGATGAAAGACCTTGGAGAAGCACATTGTGTATTGGGAATAGAAATTGTTTGAGATAGACAAATGAGGCTTCTTGGTTTATCCCAAAAGGGATACATTGACAGAGTACTGGTGAGATTTAATATGGAAAGTTGTAATAATGGTCAAGTTCTAGTTAACAAAGGTGATAAGTTCTCAAAGAGTCAGTGTCCGAGAACTGATTTAAAAGTGAAGAAAATGCAGTCTAAGCCTTATGCTTCATTGGTTGGAAGCCTCATGTATGCAACTATATGTACAAGACCAGATATTGCCTTTATTGTTGGCATGCTAGGCAGATTTCAAGCAAATCTAGGTGAAGCACACTGGGTGGCAGCCAAAAAGGTTCTGCGATACTTGCAGAGAACCAAAAGTCATATGCTGGTGTATGGCAGAAGCAATTCTTTGGAACTTATGGGATATACTAACTCAGACTTGGCTGGAGATGTGGATGACAAAAAGTCAACAGGAGGTTATACCTTCATGCTCAATGGAGGGGCAGTTTCTTGGAAAAGTGCAAAACAAACTGTCATAGTTACATCTACTATGGAAGCTGAATTTGTGGCTTGTTTTGAAGGCATGAAACAAGCAGCTTGGTTGAAGAATTTCTTAACAGATTTAAAGGTTGTGAACTCAATCCAGAAGCCTATTAAGATGTTTTGTGATAATAGCTTGGCTGTATTTTTTGCCAAGAATAATAGACGCACTTCAGCTTCACGTTTGATGGATGTGAAATTTCTTAAGGTCAAAGAACAGGTCAAGAAATGAGTTATTGAAGTGCAACACATAAATACTGCAATGATGCTTGCTTATCCGTTAACTAAGGCACTACTTATAGGAGAATTTAAAAAACCATGTTTCTTTGATGGGAGTGCTAGAAGGGTTTGATCAATGGGAGTAATCAATTATGTTTTAAGACCTCGGGGTTGTAGCTGCAATGGACTTAGATCAGTAAGTGCAGTTCAGTCAAGCTGAGGTTGAGATGTAGTTAGTTTGTTAGTTTGTTTTGTGTTTTAATAAGTGTCCTTGTCTTAAGACTCAATGCTTTAGTTGTAAGGTATTGTAGTTTTGGTAATGGACCATGTTAGAAGTTGGATTCATTTGATGCTTTGGAAAACAGTTGTCTGTTTTAAGCTTATGGTTAATGAATTGTGTTTAGTCGATGTTATGTTGCTTTTCTCTGAGATTGTTTTATTTTGGTCCTTTTGAAAAGTGGGAGCATATTTATGATTGGCTAAATATATCAGTTTAAGTTATGAGTCATGTTTGCGGATTGGATATGTGTGAACTTATAATCAATACTGCATTGTGATTGTAGTCTGAGGTTCTTAGTTTCCATATTTTGAAATGCAGTACGATGATGGTCATAATGGTGAATTCTCATATAAGGTTTTGTGATCACTTCTTATAATTGGAGACATTCTTGTCAGAAGTCGATCTCATGTTCAAGTGGGAGAATGTAAGAATATGAACATGAGATTGGATGTTTTGACGTTGAATGATTAAGTCCAATAGGTATGAGAAAGCCTTATGAGATATGGTGTATCAATCCTTATGTATGAAGGATTGTGTTTGGTATTAAACTGATATGGATTAGAAAACATAATTTGTTTTCTATAAGGATTTTAATAGGGAATCCTTATTGGTTTATGAGAGATATATGCCTATATATATATATATATATATATTTTTTTTGACCTCTGCTCTCACAGATGTGCACTCGATTAAGAACTAAGTCTTATTTTTGGTTAGAGCATTAAGTAATCTGACAGAGAGAAGGATTGCAGTGCACTGAGTTTGGACTACAGCAGCCATGGCGCTTTCGAATGGAGGTACATCAGGTTAGTGTAATTGCAGTGTTTTACATGCAATAGGATTTGTGCTTTCTTGATTGTGATTACTGCAGCTTAATCTTGTTCTTGGGTATTGTTGAACAATAAAAATACATGACATATAAAAAATAGAGTCATGTAAATTGGGGCCAAACTACAAGGCAAAAACAAAATGTAATCCAGCCCAAAAAATGAGGATGGGCCTTACATACAAAACAACATCCAGAAATAAACAAATAAAAAATAAAATATGAATCTCTTCCTACAAAAGGGGGAAGAAACACAGAAACCTCCTTCTCTGCAGGGCGTGAAAAAAAAACTGCACAAGTTAGTGGGAGAGGTTAAGTAAAAGTGGCAGGAGGTCATGGCCTCCAACTTCCCCCACGTAACAAATTCTAGAGCTTTCCTAGGATGCCTATAAATAAGCATCACCTGCAGCAAGTACACGGGACAGAAAAAAGAGCGAAGAAACTCTGCAGAAAATAAGAGCAACTTTGAGAGAAAATACCAAAAGCAACAAGGTGCTGCCAGGAAAGAGAGCAAGTTGTTCAACCATTTTGTGCTTTTGAATCAAGTTCCAAAAGAAGAACATTCATCACCAGGTATGAAGCAAGTTCTGTTAAAATTATTCTTTTTCTCTTGTTTGATGTTATGTTGCAGGAAGAACAAAAAGACACTGCAGCAGCAAACACAAAAATAAAAAGCTGCATACAAACAAAAAATGAATGAGGAAAGGGAAATAAGCAAAGGCATATAAGACCTTTGCCTCTTTGTTTGGCGTTCTTCACCAATCAAATGGAATTGGAGACTCTGAACAATCCACCGACTCCCCAACTGCAGCAGAGATAATCTCCAAGAATCCCATGAATTTCTTCGGGGTGGCCTAGACCACCCCGTGAAATTTTAACCAAGTCTAAATGGTCTACCCCTTCGACAGATTGTCAAGTGCAGTTTCAAAGTTCTAAGCTTAAGTCCCCGAGAAGTAAGACAGCAAGGAGGCAACATATCGATGGAAATATCGGTAAAATATCGATATCGATAAAAATTACATGGAAACCACGGAAATTGTAAGAAAAACTTGGAAATTTTTATTGAAACTTTGTAGGATGTTTATTTAGTCAATTATCTATTAGTTTATCACAAAAAATTGGAAAGAAATGCATTGCATGATGGATTTAACATTATCAAGTTGATTATATAGCGAGCTGACAAACATTGTGAGTGTAGAAAATATGTAGTAATTAATGAAAGAAGTCTAAACACACCATAATCATTTATATATAATGAATTAGTACAATATTTGGAGGTTTTATTTAGGATATTAAAAAAAAAAAAAGGGAAGTGAATAAAATGATGAAGAATAATGTGCCGAATTTGACACTTTAAATTTCTTACACATAAGCATGCGTCTAGGCGTTGAAGTTCCAAATTATAGTATATCAATTAACGATTGAAAATCAATACATTGAATAAGACTAAACTTTAATTTGGATGCCGATTATGTTTTTTCAAGTTTATATAAAGTAAAAGAATTGAATTTTAGAAGTCAGGAGTGTGTCAATTGTTTTATAATTCGTCCGAATACATATATCAGGTTGCTACTCAACGTAATTTGAAAGTATATCTAGTGCAAGGACTTGTCTTTTTTTGTTGATAAGCAAAGGGTTTGTAGCTTTTTTTGCTAAGCAGTAGAACATATTATGTTTGTTTAATCTTTAGCATTTGATGGTTGTCCACAAATATAGGATAGAAGGCCCCAAATTAGATATGGCTCTTTCCTAGTTGGAGTCACAAGTTCACATGTACCAGCCCTTGAGGCAAAACATTTTGGTTTTCCGGCCAAACCACGGCGAGTTGGCCAGCGTGCAAGGTATCAATCTCTTCGTCTCGTCGAGTAGTACAACTTTCCTTTTTGTTTCACTCAATTTCGTTGAGTATTGAAAAAGTTATACTCATTTGAATCTTACCTAGTTTCTGGCGACCTCAGTGGCTTTCGAGGCAATTTCCGGCCAAACCACAATGAGTCAGACATCGTGTAAGGTACCATTCTCTTCGTCTCTTCGAGGGCTACAACTTTCCTTTTTGTTTCACTCAATTTCGTTGCGTATTGAAAAAGTTATACTCATTTGAATCTTACCCAGTTTCTGGCGACCTCAATGGCTTTCGAGGAAAGTTTCGGCCAAACCACGGCGAGTTGGCCGGCGTGCAAGGTATCAATCTCTTCGTCTCGTCGATTAGTAAAACTTTCCTTTTTGTTTCACTCAATTTCGTTGAGTATTGAAAAAGTTATACTCATTTGAATCTTACCCAGTTTCCGGCGACCTCAGTGACTTTCGAGGCATTTTACGGCAAAACCACAACGATGCAGACATCGTGTGAGGTACCATTCTCTTCGTCTCTTCGAGGGCTACAACTTTCGTTTTTGTCTTGCTTGATTTGATTGCGTTTTGACAAAGTTATGGCCATTTAAAGTGGGTGTGGATTTTCGGCCGAAATTCCTATTTTCTTCCTTGGTCGAGTCCCACATCGCCCAGCGAGGGCAGTGAGCAAGCCAAGAACGCCTATAAAAGGCATATTCACATGCTGAGAAAAGCATGTCTTAGTTGGCCTTTGGGCTTTGATCAAGTGTAGTATGTGTTGAGATTTCTCAACATTTTTAAGTATTTATGAATATTATATTGCGATATTATCGATAATTTTAAAAATATTGTGATATTATCGATATTATCAATAATATCGTGATATTTTGACGAAAATCATTTGGATAGTTAAAAAAAATTTTGGACCTCCAAAAAAACGATAATATCGACGAAATATCGCCGATATTATCGATTTTTTCTTCCTTGATTAAAACTCACGGCAGTGGCTCTATGACACCAAAGATTGAAAAACATCATTGTTTCCTAAAAATATGGAGATAAGATACGAACTACGTCGGTTTGATTCCGTTAAGGATACGTAGGCAGTCTGATATTAAATTTTAGACGCAACCAAGAGATCAAGACGAATCCCTGGTTTATATGAACTAAATTCACTTCTGCTGCTTTGAACAGAACCCTTGTAGGATAAATCCCGTGAAGGAACAGAGGAAATATTTTTTTTTTCCAAGCATGAGTCTCTACAAATTTGTCGGAAGAAAGAAGCTGCAAAGGAAAACTAAATTAAACATGGAGTAAGAAATGGTACCAAGCTAGAGTCAAATGCCAAAATATTAGTGGGTTTATCAGAAATAAACCCGTTAATTTTACTCTATGCTCAAGCGGCACAAAACCACTTTAAATGGGACAAAGCTGCCTCAAATGGCTAAAAAGCCGATTCAAATGGCACGAAGCTGTATTAAATTCTGGTGGCACGAAGCTGCTACAAAACTCAATGGCCCGAAGCCGTATCAAATATCAAATGGCACGAAGCCGAAGAAAAAGTCAAATATCAAATGGCATGAAGCCGCAACAGAATCTCAAATGGCATGAAGCCGAATCAAATGCTCCAACGACTTAAAGTCCTCGTCTGCATGAGCTAAAACTGCACAAGGCATCAAACGCTCCAATGGCGCAAAGTCCTCACCCACATGAGCTAAAACTGCACAAGGCATCAAATCCAAACAAGTATCAAACACATAAGGAACTACGAGTGACTTGATCCCTCAACGAGGGTACGTAGGCAATCTAGGGCTCTACCTAGATGCAGTCACAAAATCAAATAAACACCCAAATCCTCAAGTTACGATTTATTCATATTGGAATCAAAGGGTATTCCTTTATCAAAAGAAATGTTGTAATTAATAGGCGCGTAGCCTAGAATGGGTCGAACTCAAACCAATAAAACCCTCTTCGAAAAAATGAACGAGGGTGAAATTGTGTCGAGTGAATTATTTGTTTACATATTATGTACAATTTTTGCTCAACAGGTATATAAGTTAAACACATAGACGTATAGGATAGAGTAAATGTGTCCATATACATGAATTCGAATCCGCTTTCCCGCCATTTAGCTTCAGGGTTGGGCTTATTGTCTAGAAATTAAATGGGAAAATTGTATCTCTGCCATTGAATCAATACAAGGTTATATACAATACACAGATGAATTAAGATCCTAGAAATTGAATGGGAAATTTGGGCTTAGTGAACATGTCAGCTGGTTGTTGTGATGTTTGTATGTGGGCTGTCTTGATCATTTCGCTTCGAACCTTTTCTCGAACAAGATGACGATATATCTCTATGGGTTTGGTCCGTTCATGAAATACAAGATTCGAGGCAATGGGGAGTGCAGCTTGGTTATCACAATATAGCTTGACACGATGCTGTGTGCAAGATCCCCAAGTCACTTAAGATGTATTTTAAACAAACGGTTTCGCAACATCCAGCAACCATAGGTCGACACTCCGCTTCTACATTTGACTGAGATATGGTGGCTTGGTTCTTGGTTTTCCAAGAAGCTAAGAAATATGCATTACCTGGTGACTGATCGTCGAGTGTCAAAACATTGTGCGCAATATGCGTCGCAGAAAACATTTAATTGGATGGAGCTTTGTGAAGGAAAAACAGACCTTGCCCAGGTGTGCTTTTGATGTAGTGTAACACCTGATGTGATGCCTCTATGTGTATTGTTCGTGGCTTGTCCATTAAGCGACTGAGTACGTGAATCGAGTAGACAAGGTCGGGACGTGTGATGGTTACGTAGATGAGTCACCCAACTACTCTTTGATACGATGAGGCATCAGGTAGGCATTCCATGTTTCTTTACTGAGACAGATTTTCTTTTGTGGGACTCAGGACCAATGTCACTTCGGATAGTTTTTATTTGGGAACTTAAACGAAAAGTTCATAGTAATGTTCATTTTAACAAAAACTCACATTTTTACACTAAAAATCTTTTTCATTAGTTTTCTTTTTTTAATTTTTAATTATTTAAATTAAAAAAAGTAAAACCAGTTCATTTCCTACTATACAAAATAGGAACACACGTCAGATATTAAGTGGGAGTATTACAAGTTACGTGGTATTACTGTACCACACTATAATTTCTCCTGTAATACAAACAGATTTTCAGCAAATATGGCAACATATAATTCGAGTATTGGACCAGGTTGCTGATAGAAATCAAATTCAATTTGAACGAGGGAATACATAGGACATTATGCGATATTAGGTTAGAAGAAAAACGGATGCCTCCAATGTGAGTCATGGCAACAGCTATGCCATTTGGTAATTGCACAGTCCGATTTTGTACTGGTGAGCATGTAGTGAACAAAGCAAGAGAAAACGATATGTGGTCAATCGCCTATAAATCAAGGATCCATACTAAATCTTTCCAAAGAGCGATGCCTCGAAATGATTTACTTGAGAGGCTATGGGGACTGGAGGAAGCACCTGCAAGATTGACCGTGATTGGTGACTTATTGCTGCCACGTAAAACCAAAAAGGTTTTGGTATTGTTCTATAGTGAAAGGACTAGATTGTGTGCATGAGGCCTCGTTGGTCTGAGCATGATTCACTTTGGGTGTGCGCAGATCCATGGGCTTCTGATAGGTATCAATTGTGTGTCTTTGGTCTTATTGGGTTTCTGACAGGTATCAATTATGTGTTCTTTCAAATTACAAAAGCCACACTTGAGATGTGATCGACAGGTCTTGGCGAAATGTCCAATCATGTCACATTGGTCACACTTCAGATGGAGATTGCGTGGGGCTCTACCAAATCCACAGTTACCATGTCGAACCGCAAATGCTGCTGTAATATCGAGTGTGGCTGTGGTAGCAGATGAAACAATGCGTGGCTTCTCGTCTTGTAGGATGTGTGAGTAGGTTTGATTAACTGGAAGAAGCGGGTCCATTAGAAGAATTTGGCCACGGGCAGCAGCATATGTATCGTCTAATCCCATGAGGACTTCATACTCTTTTGGTTCTGGCGGTATTGCTTGACTTCCCTTATGGTTCCACATTCACAAGGTGGGATAGCTTGTATTGCGTCATGTTAATCCAAAAAACCCTTGAGTTTGGTCGTCACTCAAATTTGTCTTCTCTTTGTAAGTTTGGTTTTGCGTGTTACCTGCACCTAGAAGCTTATACTTCTTACAAACTGGGACCTCGTTCCAAAGAATGTGTTTTTGTAGGTTACAAGTTGCAATATAAAGGATACTAATGCCTTGATCCAGAGACAAATCGAGTTTCCATCTCCCGCCATGTCACATTCCAAATGACATTTCGTCTAGCTCGCCCTACTACCCCTGCAGCCCTGTCTACTGTCGTGCTTCTCTTCATGGAGCCTAGCTGCTACTCAGCCCTTGCTGTCCAGCCCACTTCCTTAGGCCTGGTCCAGTTCTAGCCACCATACTACCATCCCCAGTCTTCCAGACGCTGGCTTGCAGCAACCCAGCCACATGCCTATTCATCATTAGCCCAATCCAGCCACTGGCGTGCCCCATCCAGACCATGTCGTGCCTTCTTCCCTCTATCCCATGGCAATCCGATCTTATACACTTCCACATGGCGTGCCCCATCCAGACCATGTCATTCCCTCTATCCCATGGCATGCCCCATCCAGATCATGTCGTCCCTTATCCACTTCCACATGCACTCACTGCTTTTGTCTCTAATCTTGTCAAGCCTACCAACATTTCCCTGAATGGCGTACAATAATAACAGAGGAATTTAATGCTTAACTTAAAACCGGTACGTTGTTTCTTATTCTGTCACATCTTTCTCAAAATTTAGTTGGATGCAAATAGTTTTTTCTGATTAAGCATAATGCAGATGGTTCTATTGAGAGGTATAAAGTCCATTTGGTTGCTAAATATTTGCATCAACAACATGGGTTCGATTATGATGAGACTTTAGTTTGGTTGTTAAGCCCACTACCGTTCACCTTGTTCTCGTTTAACAGTTACTCATGGTGGTCCATTCGTCCAACTACCGGGTTTTGTGGATCCTCAACGCCCTCATAAGGTATGTAACTTCCTTAAGGCACTCTATGGTCTCAATCAGGCTCCCCGTCCTTGGTTCCAGCGCTAAGTACTTGTATCATCTGTCATGGTTTTGTCCAAAGCATGGCCGATCCTTCTCTCTTCACTTTTCATTGTTTTACGACTCATCTTATCACTTTGTGTGGATGACATTGATGACATTGTTTTGACCGGGAAATCATACAATTACAATTCTACACATTCCTTTAGTTTCAACTTCAAGTTTTTAAAAAGTGAAAAGTAGAAAGAAAATGGTTATCAATCAACTCCCTTGTTAATTCTAATTGGTCATGCAACAAGGTGTCAATTAATGCAATATTTGTTAAAGGAAGAAAAACCTCTCACATCATCAAAAAACAGACAACACAAATTATAATATAAAATAAACATTTCTGCTTCTAGTTGAATTGAAGTCTTTTGTGATACAGCTTCACAATTGTTGTGTTAGTAGGTGGTAGGCAATGGCGGAGCTAAGAATTTTTCACCAGATGGACTAGCTCTTAACATAGCTCCGCCAGTTGTGGGAAGTTGGGATCTTATCGTTGAAGGATGAAAATGTTGGTCCGACATATAAAATCTTAAACACCATAATATTTGAACAAATACAAAACTTTAAAAAAGGGCCTCCACCAATGGGCAAAACAATTAAAATATAGCTATAGAAAACAAAATATATATTTTGGATGCTTCAAGAGTTCCACTATATAATGCCTCCCTGCCCTTCAAGCTTTGATATATACAGCGAACAATGGAAAGGGTCGGTACAATAATATTTCTCAACCTTTTGTTCATAACATGCTTGTCCACGCCATTAATGGTACAGAGCGCCATTGAAAACCCTAGGGAGAACATTGACCAATGGTATCAAAACCTCCCCCATGCACAACAGAAGCTGACCATGCTGCACTTCTACTTGCACGAGGTCGTTTTCGGCCCGCACCCGACCTTGGTGACGGTGGCCAACGCATCCAACACCTCCACATCACCACCCTACTTCGGCCTAGTCAACATCTTCGACAACCCCTTGACCAAGGGACCCAAACCCGGTTCCAAGCTCGTGGGTCGGGCGCAAGGGCTATATGGGTTTAGCTCACAGGAGGAAGTGAGCCTGCTTACGGCTATGAACTTTGTTTTCACGAGTGGGAAGCACAGCGGCAGCAGTCTCACCGTTTTGGGGCGGAACCCGATTGGGCAATCGGTAAGAGAGCTGCCCATCATCGCCGGAACCGGTGTTTTCCGGTTGGCGCGTGGATTTGCATTGGTCAAGACTTATTTCCTTGATACTAGTGGTGCCATTGTTGAATATAATGTTACAATTTTGCATTATTGAATGAGATTTGTGGTGTAAATCGTGGGTTTGTGTTTGGACTTTGCTTTCAGACCGTGAATTTTTCATATTTAGTTCATTTGTGTTTATTTTGTCGTTCCCATTAAATAAAGTATGTTGAATTATTTATTTTTTATGGTCAAGGAAGATTTTATTAACACGAAAGATACACATTACATACAAAAGACCACAAACTGAGAAACATAAATAGGGAAAGAAAAAGGGGGGTCAACCAGACAATCCAACAAGAACACAGCCAAACAACTAAGGCCCAACGACAAAAGAACACAACACCAAGAAATCTACTATAGCCGCCTCCATCGAAACAGTATATCTCGATCTACACAAATCCACGCCCATCACTGAGCATCGCCTCACCAAGCTTAACTTGAACAGCTTCTCCGAGCACAGCCACAAAGTAGAGATAACCAACTAAAAGAAATCAGTCAGCTATCAAGAGAAAGAAGCCCATGGAAAACCATGAGCAACACTGCCAAAAACGGTAGACAATAGAGAGAAGGTGGCTGGTTGAAGAACCGGAACTCTACACACCATCTCGACGGAAAGTATGGCTGATATATGAATATCAGAAGAAGGAGATCGAAACCCAAATGAACAAGAGGAAGGAATGTCACAAAGATAAAAAGAGGAGGACATATTGAGATGTAGAGGAGGAAAACACAGCATAAAAGGGGAACAAAAAAGACAAAAAAAAAAAAAAGGGAAATTGGCAACCGACTCCAGCCAAAAATAGAGTTGGCGCCACCGATTTTGAGCAAGATTGGAAACCTTTACATAAAAAGGGGAAAAACTCTCACAATAGAGTGAAGGTCTCTCGTGGAAGGAAAGAAGAAGTATGTTGAATTATTTGGGTAAAGAATAAGTATATAAGAATTATTTGGGTAAAGAAAAAGTATATAAAACCTATTTTCATTAAAGCTCTCTGTATTTTACACTTAAGCACATTACTCTCCAATAATACACGTGAAATGTTACAAAATGTGGCAAATATTCCGCACACAAGAAGTTGTAGGACCTTGCCAAATGACAAGTAGCTAGCCTCGTGGTTTATGCTGCCGAAATTTTGTACTTTGTGTTTGGATTTGGTGGGCAAACTTTTGATTCTTTGCCGGCGATATGAAATCCTTATAAGACAATAAATACTATAATCATCACAACTTCTTTTTTTGAATTAAAATGATATGGCAGCAGAGTTGGATGTATGTTGTTAAAATTAAATAAGGGTTGAAAGTTGAACCAAATTAGAAAATGAAATCGTAGACCTTTAACGTTGCTCTTTACACTAATAAAGAACGGGGTGTGATCCAAAGACCAAAAATTAAGAGGGTGTGTGAGAAGTAAAAAGGGGTGCGCACATCCCTAAAAAACAAGTTACAACTTTGATCTTTTTACTGTTTCATTGAGCAAGTTGAAGAAATTCCAAACGGAAAACGACGGAGTTTCAAGTTTGAGTTTTAAAGTTCCAGAATTAATAATTTAACTTGATGGAGGTATAAATCTAGAAATGAGTACATTTGTGTTACTAACTTACTAGTGGAGGAAACGGCAATGAAGGTTGTGGAAACGGCGACGGTAGTGATGGGAAAGCGGTAGTCATGGTGATGGTGGCGGCATAACAGTGAGAGTGGTGGTGATGGCCGTGGTAAGTGAGAGTGGTGGTGATGGCCGTGGTAACATGGTGGTAGCGGAGGTGATGGTGATAATGGTTATCCATTAGTGCTCAATATAATTTCGTGGGATAATTCAAGACACTACAATCAAAATCTTAATATTTCTAAGGCTTATTTTATTAACACCTCACATATTGTTGATTAAACCCCACATACTTAATACACCCCACATTTTTTTTTTCAATTAAAAATTATCTTAATACACCCCACATACTTTATCATAATACCCTTACACCCCACATTCTCATACACCTAATATTTTCCACACACACACCCAACATTTCAAATCTTATAATACTTATTTTCAATTTTTATAAATTAAATTGACTTAGGATTAAAACCCTAACATTCTCTAAAAAGAGAAGTCTACAATCCGATATGTTGAGCTTGAGTTTCAATGGGTCATCATAGCCAATCTCCTTTTCTCTGTCTCTTAAGCCTTTTGCTAACAAAAAATGATTTCTGCTAAAAAATGGCAACTGGGATGAACCTAACAGAGCAAAAGTAAACCCCAAAAGATGAATAAGAATGGAAAAGGCATCTCAGGGTTGGCCTCCTATGAAATTGGGTAGTATGGAAGGCAAAAGCAGGCTTAAATAATTACCGATGTCATTGAATAATTAAAACAATGACAAATATGAAATTTTATCTCATGTGAAACTTCCGAAATATTGATATCGTGTTCCATTTGTTAATTTTATCTCGATCAACGTGTTTATAGTTTCAATAGTTAGAATTTTATTCAACAATTGAGTGGAGGGTGAGAGGGATTTTGATAGTTGAAGAAGATAAATAATACATTAAAAGTAATTTGTGGTGTATTTAGACATTTCTTGTTTTCTTTAAACCTCATAAGGTCGAAATTGTCATTGCATAGTAGGTTACATAAGTCATTTAATATTAAATTTTAATGTGGGGTACATTCAACATTATGTGGAGTGCTAATAAAAAATTGCAAAAGGAAATTTTATTCAACTCATATAACATCTTTCTATATCCAACTTACATTTTACACCCATATTATTTTTAATTCAAGAATCAACTTCTATTTAAACCAAATTTACTACCTAAAATATCATCGTAACTCAATTCAATATGTAAATTTATCTTTACACTAATTCAAAAAATAAAATTCCAAAATCAAAGAAATGTTGTGCAGACCAGCGCAGTTTGAATATTAAACTGTAATTCCTCAAGACAAACTAAAAGACTCGGAGCTCAAGTAATTAATAGCATTTACAAGCATCTGACGTCCTACGTTCGATTCCCGACCCCAAGACCGTCGCCTTCAATGACGTATACAAAATTTCAAAACAGTATGAAAACACCAAAACCAAGTATGAAAACACCTTTTGGCACGTTGCAAGTAGAACCTAGCAATTGGCAGTCTTGTAATATCACAGTAAATTCTAAATTATGAGCCACACACTGCGACAGGAAAACCGAGCCAAGGCAAGGCAAGCATTACCAAGACTAGTAATGGTAAGTACATATTCTGCGCTGCCTGTGTTCTAAAGAAGAAAATGAAACCTCGTAACTCCGATCTAATCACTCGAGCAATGGCACAACTCTTAAAAATCTACACGGAAAAAAGAACTCCCGGTACATTACAAAGAAGAGTTTACAATAGTCTAACTGATGCACGATTCTTAAGTCTGTCAAAATTGCATTACAAACACGAGAACAAGAAAAAGAGCGTTGAGCAAAAGATAACCTCGTTATTTTCCACCATCCTGCGGATGACTCCCCCTACTAGAAGAGAATCTGAGGGATGCTATTGGTGCTGCTCTCTTCCTTCCCTCACAAAAACGAGTGGAAGGACAGGGTTAAGCAGAAAATTATTCATACTCCAGGCTTCCTTTAGGTGCAGCTCACATTGATCAAACACCAACAGCAAAGGACTAAAAACTTGGTCATTTTCAAAGCCCTCTGCCATGCACAAACAATATCAATGACTGAAAGTAACACTCGGTTTCATATTCAAGGCCCTCAACCATCCACAAACAATATAAGGTAAACGAAATGCGTATTGAATTACAAGCACGAGAACCTAAATAAGCAGAGATTGGAAGAGATACCAAGCAATCAACAACTTTGGCAATAAAAATGAATTTTCACACCCATATAGATAATTAAGACAAAGGCCTGAGTGAAATAGAAGCAACACCTCACCGAGTCCAGTACCTTAATTTAACAACTGCCAATATATAGTTACGAAGCCAAAATCACTATGATCAATTAAATACTAGATTGAAAGGACTTGAAACCAGCAGCTTAGAATCACTCACTTGTGGTGATGGCCATCACAGGATGAACTCCTCACTCACTCTTGATGACGACCTATACCTCAACGCTGCCACGGCACATTTATTATTCTAATTTTCATCATTGTCCATACTGCAACTGTTGAGGAAAGGTGAAAAACTTTCTGAGCAGAGGAACAAGGCCAATCAAAGCTAACTGAAGCTGTTCAGAGCTATTTAAGCGCAAGCTGAGTTGTCCTGCCCCCCTGTTGTTCAAATTGGCACGAGCAATCAGGTTCGTATGCCGTCCAACTGGAATTTGAGACTGTATATTGCACCCTATGGCAAGATCTCCATGCCAATCCATGACAGAGAGCCCAAGGGTTGATAGCGAACGACCCAAAGGATGGTCTTTGTCTCTCAACTGAGCCTCCAAACTACCACCATAGGCAACATCACCACGGGCAGTCATTGCGCCACCAGTCATAACCAATTGGAACCGTTTATTAGCAATAAATTTGTCTTCAACTTTCATACCAGCCGATAAAGCATCACCCAGGAGAGTAACTGAGAGACCAGCAGTAGCCTTATTCTTCCTAAAATTACTGATCCTTGTGTCACTTCGTAGAGTATAAGCCAAGTCCTTTCCAACAGTCTGCATATCAAACCCGAATGAAGTCGCTTTCCCTTCTCCATGCTTTATTGAAGTAGCAATTTCCATTTGGACATTGGCGTCCTTCTTATCCTTGGTAACCTGGCCAGAAAAAGATAAGGGTATCTTTTCTTTAACAACAAACAGTCTTTCTGCATTTATACCCTCATAACCAACATCATGATCCCAACCATGCTGTTCCAGAACAGGTCTTACGAGCCACTGGTTGGAGGAATCTAGGTACCGGTAACGGTGAGTTGGATTATCAGAATCAAAGGAAGCAGGCAATGCCAAATCTGGCATGGGAATAGGTACAGATGCTGCACCAGAACTCTCTTCTTCAACATTTTCGACATAATCACTTGGCAGTTCCTTTGCTGCAGCTGCCATTTTTTTCATCAACTTCCGTCGCTTTTTTTCCTCCTTCAATTGTTTCTTCATAAAGAGCTTTTCCCTGTACTCTAACTCATCAAAATATGCCCTTTTCTGTGCTTTAGAGAGTTTTTCCACCTGGGCCTTGGTCAAACGTCTGAATGGGGGCAATTCATCAAATTCTGATTCATCATCAGAATCTGAAGATTCATCCAGATCATCATCTAGATTGTCATCCTCACCAAACTGCTCCTCAGGCAGCTTCAACTGTGGTCTTGACTGAAGGAGTGATGAAAGCAAGAAAGGTAAAGGAGGTGCCCTAGTTCGAGTTGCAAAAGGTTTTCCGGGTGGACTATCTTGCAACTTCAATAATGCATTTGCTTCGGCCAGAATCTTGGATGCAAAGGAGAGCAACAACAAATGAGGCTTCCAAACCTGACCATTTGGCAAGACTCTTTGCCCAGCCCTATTAGTTCTGCAAGCGGAGTGGTTCTCTACTAATGAAACAGGATTCATGAGGCGCATATCCCCGGCTGCCTGACGAATGGCTTGCTGAACAACATGAGATCGTGACGTGACAAACATGTCATAACTAGAAGCGGCACCATTTGGGCCCTCAGGTGGAGCTGATCCAGCATGAGTCAGAACCACAATTGCATTGAACCAAATAGAGGCCCCAAAAATGTCTGTGATGGTGCGCAAGAGTGGCATATCACTAAAATCTCTGCTCTGCATGTCCAACCTATCAAAATACAACACAATATCTGGAGGTGTTTTCTTGATAAAGCGCTTAACATTGAGGAGAGTCTTCTCATTCTGTCCCTGGTCTGACCAGGAAGGTAAAAGTCCAGGTGTGTCAATGACCCGTACCTTAATCCCTTGCACAGTACCCACAACATCCTGAACTTTCTTTGTCCCCATCTGAAAAGCATCAGTAGTGAACTTCTTTTCATCAAATATAGAATTGATGGTTGCGCTTTTACCAACTCCTGACTTTCCAAGAACCATAATGGTACAAGCAAAATCAAGGGGTTCATTCCCCGATGCCTCAAGCTGTTCCGCCATGGCACTTGCACGGTCAAAACTAAAGGCACCTACACGGCCCCCATTTCTACCACGCAGCTGCTCAGCTAATCCCAATCTGTACAAAACCTGAGCCACAACAACATTATGCGGAGTCTGCCCAAGTCTATGTGCAAGACGTAAAAATTTCACTCTTATCATCTGAAGCTTTTCACGAGTCTCATCAGACTCCTCTGCCTCTCCATTAACGGGGTCCTCAATTTGCTGGTTTTGCACATGAGATATTGTACCATTTACTCGAGGATGTTGTACCACCCTAGGAGAAGGTTCCAAAAGTGGGGCAGCACGCCCAAGGCCAGCTGGACGAGCAGGAGGGGGACTTGGTTGTGTAGAATTTAAAGATGAAGAAAGAACTGGTGCAGGCTGAATCTCTTGTTCTTTGTTCACTTTAATGATTCCCTTTTCTCCCTGAATGTTTTCTTTCTTTTCAGGCTCTTCAGGCACAGCAATGTTGTCGCGAACTTCACATGCAATTTCACCAGCTCGCTGAGGTTGATCAACTTTGTTACTTTCTGTTCTCAAATTAGTGGCTCCATCCTGAATCTTTTCTGTTTTCTCAGTTGCAGATGTTTCAGAAAGAGCTGAGATCTCCCTTTCTGATGGCACAATCCTTTCCTCACCACCCTCCCCAGACAGCTGTTTAGCAGATGAAATGCTTTTTGGTTCAGATTTTTCCTCTTGATGCTCTGAACCTGGCACAGTGAAAGAATCCTTCACTTCCCCATTACTGAAACCTTGATGTTCTGCATCTGTAACAGTCAAAGTATCTTTCGGTTTTTCAGTCTTATTATCCTCCTCCTGCTTTTCTTCAATGCTAAGGGTGGCATCGTTTGATTCAGCACTATGACCTTCCTGATGCACTGTATCCATGTTTCTATCATGCAGATCCACACCATCATCATCTTGAAGCTTCAAAGGAACGCCATCTGAAGCACTTGCTAGGTCCACAGTCTTCTCATCCTGATTCTCAGTGCTCAAGGAATTATCCTCTAACTCCTGACTATTACCAGCTTCCTTCAAAATCTCCTTAGTAAATTCAGTTACTTGAGGAGAATCAAGATCTTCAGTATCTAATTTTTCATCTGTAGGCACTGGCTCTGAAGTTGAACATTCAATATCATTCCTCTCAGGCTCCTCATTCTTAAGAACTGCATTGGGCTTTGAATCAACCTCATCCACATCTGTCAAACCTGCTACTTCCGCACCAGTAATAATCTCAGAAACTTCTTTCACCTCAACGTCTTGGCTACCCACCAATCCATCATCCGCAAGTCCATTTGATTCAAAATTGACTTTTTCAAACTTCACATTCTCAAGAACTACAGACTTTACATCAGCCTCATCCCCACCTGTCAATCCTGCTATTCCTCCACCAGCCCCAACCTGAGTAACCTCTTTTACTCCATCTTCTTGGCTGCCCACCAACCCATCATCTGTCTCCTCACTGACTACTTCTTTTATAGTCTGTCCATCATCAATTCCGCCTGGCCCTCCACCCTCATCATCGCTGTTCTTACCCACCATGTTTTCCACCTTCACTTCAGCAGCCACGATTGCCTCCTCCCCATCATCACCATCAGATTTCCCAACCTCATCAGGAACTTCAATTGCCTCTTCAAAGTTTTCGACATTAGGACTCTCTATAAGAGAGTCCAACCCCAAACCACCAACCATCTCAGCCTTTCTTTCTTCACCAAGAGCAGCAGCATCCACTAAATCATTTTTGCTCCCCTGCTCCTGCAAATTTTCCTGTGTCTCCATTGCCTCCTCGAAAACCTCATAATCGGCGTCATCCTTGAGTCCATTAGACCCCTCTACAACCCTCTCCTCAACAACCTCAACTTCCACACTCTTGTTCTCCCCCACTTCAGACCCACCAGCAATCTTATCACCATTTTCCATCCCCAAATCCTCAAAATGCAGCCTCAAAACCCTAGATTCACAAAAACCCGGAAAACCCAATTATCAAACTTTGGAATGAACATATAAAAACCTTTTTAGCATCAAATTATTCAACTTATATCCCCAAAAATTTAACATTTCCAGTATGTATCTATCAATCACTAATAACAAAAACCAATTGAAACGAAAAACCACAGATCCTAGCTTTATTTTTTATTAGGGTTTATGCAGAAAAAAAAAACTTAAAAAAAAAAAAAAAAATACGAGACAGAAAAGGAGAGTAATTAGAAATAATGCAGAAAAGGAGAGCAATTATAAAATAATAAATAGCAGATAAAAAGCTTACCAGGTTTTCTGGGTTAACAGAGATAAAGGCTCTCTGCCTTTCGCCTCGCTTCGATTCAGAGAGGAGAGAGAGAGAGCGAGAGAGAGAGAGAGAGGAGAGAGAGACTGAGGCTCGAGGATTTTCTTCTAGTTTGTGAATCCGATATCTGTACTAGGCTTCATTGCTTCAACCAGCAGAGTAATTAAAGGATAAGAGTCTGATGGACGGTCACAAATGATTCTGGGGATTTCATCTGACGGTCAAGAGTTTTTCATCGGTATCATCGTGAAAGTCGTCAATCAGGATGACGTGGACGGGAAACTGGAAAAAGGGTTTCTGTTGGGTCTACTATTTGCCCTGTGGGCTTTTCGCACGTGCGGATCTGCGGCGGGTTTGGTGGCTCCTTCATTTGTCACGTGACTTGTGCCCACCGTCCGATTCGACGACTAGATGATGATGATCATCAACTCTTTTGATTGATCACGATGACGGATGTGGGAAAGTGTTCGTTTAATTGTCCAATTTTTACGAGTGATATCACGTGACGGTCACGTGGTAATTTTAGGGCACTACTTTCCAAGCATGTTGCACGAGCCTCTCTCTTCCTTTGGATCGATGGTTGGATTTTTGAATAAAAAATTGTGGTTGAGGAAATGATTTCGGACAAGGATTGTCTGCCCTCATATTTCCGGTGCTCTTCCGTGCCCTCCTATTTTGTGTGGTCACGGTTAAGCCACGTCAACATTTTATATTATTTTTTTATAAAGATAATAAGATAATAAGACAAAAATGAATAGTAATATAAAATGTTGACGTGGCTTAACCGTGACCACACAAACAGGAGGGCATGGTAGGGCACCGGAAGTGGGAGGGCAGACAATCCTTGTCCAATGATTTCTCCTACGTACTAGAAAGAGAAAAGATTTATCTAAAAAGTCCCTTCAATCAGATCTTTGCATTAAAAATTTATGTAGTTTTCAATCCTTTTCCTGGGGATCGTAGGAATCCAGTAATCGTATCCGTTCATCGTATATCGTGCGGTCAGTTTTTGTTATGTACTATTTATATTTAATTTTAAATTTTAAATGATTTCTGACCGCATGATGTTCGATGAACAGATACAATCACCGGATCCCTACGATCCCCAAAAAAAAAAGATCCGGTGAGGATCCTTTTCCGTTTTCAAGAATTTTCTTTGGAGTTTGGGCAGTTCACATTTATAAGAGGATAATGCTAAAACATACTCTAACTCTTTAGAGTAAAACTCAAATTTTAGATTATAAATCTACTCCAACTTGCTCCAACCCATGGGTCAAATATGAGTTTTACCTAAAACTTATTTTTGGGGCAAATTTAGCCTAGAGAATTCACCCTAGGTTAGGGGGTTAGTCCACCATATATATGTACTTTTTAATTTTTTGAACAAATTATAACCATGGAGATGTGCTGGAATTTGTTCAAAAGTTCTTGTTTCGATAAACCATCTATATTTCATTCATAGAGTTTATCAGCTGAGACTGAGAATTGATTTTGGATGTTTCTTTCCTCAAATTGAATATCCAGAGATGTTGGCCTTGGATACCAATTTTTTGTAAGAATTGGTGGATTGACTCATTTGTTCATGATTCGTTTTAGTTCAAGATTTTGAAAAGTTTCTTCTACTTTCTTAATTGAACTCATTTTACTTTCACCTTCTGAATCATATAATGCAAAAGTTGTTTCTGCTTGAGATTCTTCTGGATGACACAAGACATTGACTATTTTTTCTTGTTTCAATTCTTGTAGCATTTGATCTATTTTTTGGCTCGTGGAAATTGTTTTTAAAGCCGTTGAGTTAGAGGACGACTCTAGGAAGTTGACTAGGGGTTTTTCCCTAATTGTTGGTTTTGGTTGAGAAAGTCTATCTATTTTGGTTTCTATTTTATCTTGCTGTTTTCCTATGGTGTGTAGACTCTGATTTGTGAAATTGTTTTGTTCGATGACTGGCTTGACTCCTGCATTTTCTTTTGGAAGTTTGAAAAGAGTGGCTGGTACTTGTGTGTTTGCAATTGTAATTAAAATTGTTTCTTGTGGAGGGTGACTAGAAGAGACTATGGTTTTGCCTTCTTTGACCCAAATTTCTTTGGTGATGACTTCTAACTTCTTTTTAGACTCATAATATTTATCAACAAAATTGAAGAAAAATACTTCAAATCTATGATTTTTCATGAAATTTGTCCATTTATTGTAAATGTCCAATTTTTGTTCTTTTGTATATTTATTTCAAAAAATATTCCTAGAAGTGGTGGTTTGTCATTTGAAAATAATGAGGAGGTCTTGGGTTCAAAACACTATGTATGCTTACTTACTTTCCATTTTTTACAAATTTCTTTTTATAAGAGTATAAATTTATAAAATTTGGTTAAAGGATCAAGAAGTTTAATTAGAAACAATGATTTTTGTTGTTTAAAATTAACAAGAGGTCCTAAGTTCGAAATGCTATGTGCATGTTTATTCTTTTCAATTTTTACAAATTTTTGTTTGGTTGTTAATTTATTTTTAGTTACTATTTAGTAGCTATGTGGGTTGTTATTTTTAAATATTCGTTTTAATTCAAGTCTAATCTTCAACAAAGAATAATACGTAGACCAAATTTGCAAATTATATGACGTGTCATCAAAATGTTTAATTTAGTGCCCATTCATTAATAATACATATCAATTAAAGACTCAAAAACATCATTATTTTTTAGTCCCATATTGACAAGGTTAGTAAATAAGAAAAAAAACACCTCACGATTTATTCAAAAACACATTCAAAGTTCAGATGAAAAACAAAACTCATCATCTATCTACTTGTAAGCCCGAAGTTTTTTTGTTTCCCTCTCTCAATACAAAATAAATTAGTTTTTCTGTGTTTCTAAATTATTGAGTTTGAAGTGTTTTTCTAAGTATAATTTTTTCGATGTCTTATGTGTGAAAATAAATAATTTTCTTACATGAAATTAGGGCACTTTTTTTTACGTCGCCCCGGACCTCAAAAATCTCTAGACCGGCCCTGGCCATACCTCAACTGGACAACTCCATATTTTTCATTTGCAGTCAATCAAGCCTGTTAACATATGAACATGCCTCAGGAATGTCATTTAGGAACTTAAAAAACGAATTCTATAATATTTCAAAGGGATTATGGATCATGATAATTGGTTTCACAAAGCAACTTCTGGGATTCAAGCTTTCTCCAATGCTTACTTGATTAAGCGTCCCACTGACAGAAGAACCACAAGTGAATTTTGTGTGGTTTCTAGTGCCAAATCTTATGTTCTTGTATGCTAAGAAGCAAGAGTTTATATCTTCCAGACGTGGTTCTTTTCTGTCAACTCCTTATGATTTATGGTATAACTATCAGTTTGCCATAAGATTAGCATCTAATTCTAACATTCATGCTCATATGAAGCATGTACATGTTAGGTTGTAAGTTTATGTAATGAGTCAATGGCATGGTAGGTTGAGTCGTCATTCACGACCCATATATGTTGCATTTTTCATATGAAAGTCAAAATCAGTACACAGCGTGAACTTCTAATAACAGAGAGTTGGAAGTCATTTGTTAAGTTGTACTAATTGGACTAAATACAAGTAGTCAAATGTATGTTCTAATATGTTTTGTTTTTTTATATATAATAGCGTTATTGAATTGAATTGTCAATTGTTAGAGGGCACAGAGATCGAATCTGCACCTGAATGCATAGACATGCTTTTTAAGCTTTTATTTAAAATATTATTAAAACAATAGTAATCAATCTGAGAACTCTTTTTACATTTTATAGATTTATGAGCTCACAGAGATTTTGTTATCCTAGAAGCAAGATAGGGAGTGTGAACATACATGAAATTTTCTAAATTCTTCCCGTCTTTTGGCTAGGAGCTTATTTAAAAAGGAAAACTAATGAAAATATATTGAAAACTTTGAGTTTTAACGATAAGTACAAAATAAAGGGTAAAGTGAATAGTATCAGGATTGAATTTTTAGTGTAAAAATGTGATTTTTCGTTAAAATGAACAGTACCAGGAGCTTTTCGTTAAAGTTCCTTATTTAAAATGCCCATTAGAGATGTTTAAGGCCTACATTTGCAAATGTAATTCCCGTAGATTTGATTTCTATCCTTAGTCTTTTACCAATCATTATCTTAAAACTACTCTAACTTACCCGGATGAAATGGTTGTGTTATTCGGCCGGCTTAATTCACGTCTGCTTGAATTTTTTCATTAAAAAAAGAGAGGAGCAATTGGGTCACCTTAGTCTTTTACCAATCATTATCTTAAAACTACTCTAACTTACCCGGATGAAATTGTTATGTTATCCGGCCGGCTTAATTCATGTCTGCTTGATTTTTTTCATTAAAAAAAAAAAAAAAAAGGTGCAATTGGGTGCCGGGTAAGGCCGAACCGAGTTCACACGGGACGGATCAAAAAACAATGGTCGGATCAATGTCCAGAGGCCCATTGTCAGTTGTCACTGTCGATTCAATCATCACCACTATCCACTATCGGCAATGCTCGCCGGAGCTGAACCCTCAAGACCCACCGATCCAACAACTGCCGCCGCCGCCACAAACCCACCATAGATGAAGACTTCAATCCAAACCTCTCATGGTTTCACTCTGCAATGCCCTCTTTCTCCTCCCCCTCTCTCCCTCCTCTGACCAAGCCTAAACGCCTCGCCGCCACCAAGCCTCCCTGCGTCGTCCAGTCTCTCCTCAAGCTCTGCTCTCAGGGCAATCTCTCGCAAGCCCTCTCCTCTCTCGACCTTCTAGTCCAAAAGGGTATCCGCTTACCCGCCAAGACTCTCGCTTTCCTCTTGGAACAGTGCGGCGCCGCCAGGTCCCTCCGAGAAGGCAAATGGGTTCACATCCATATGAAGCTCACTGGATTCAAGCACCCCTCTACGTTTTTAGCCAACCATTTGATAAATATGTACTTTAAGTGTGCCGATGATGTAGAAGCCCGCAGGGTGTTTGATAAAATGGCTGTGAGGAATTTGTACTCTTGGAACAATATGCTTTCTGGGTATGCTAAGATGAGGAAGTTGAGTGAGGCCAGGAGTTTGTTTGATAAAATGCCGGAGAAGGACGTCGTGTCGTGGAACACCATGGTCATTGGTTATGCCCAGAGTGGAGTTTGTGATGAGGCTTTGAGGTTTTATAGAGAGTTGAGAAGGTTGTCAATTGGTTTCAATGAGTTTAGTTTTGCGGGTGTTTTGACTGCTTGTGTGAAGTTGAAGGAATTGGGGCTTACTAGGCAAGTTCATGCGCAGGTTTTGGTCGCCGGGTTTTTGTCAAATGTTGTGCTTTCTAGTTCGGTTGTTGATGCTTATGCCAAATGCGGGGAGATGGGAGACGCGAGGAAAGTATTTGATAGCATGCCTGTGAAGGATGTTCTTGTTTGGACAACACTGGTTTCGGGGTATGCAAAATTTGGTGATATGGAATCAGCTAGTGAATTGTTCAATCGGATGCCCGAGAAGAACCCTGTATCGTGGACAGCTGTGATTTCTGGCTATGCTAGAAATGGTTTGGGACATGAAGCCGTTGCATTTTTTACAGAGATGATGTTCTATCAAGTTAGACCTGATCAGTTTACGTTTAGTAGTTGCCTTTGTGCTTGTGCTAGTATAGCTTCACTTAAGCATGGTAAACAAGTACATGCGTCTTTAGTACGAAATAATTTTAGACCCAACACAATTGTTGTGAGCTCTCTTATCGACATGTATTCAAAATGTGGGGATTTAGGGGCAGGAAGGCGAGTTTTCGAGCTCATGGGTGATAAGCAAGATACTGTATTATGGAACACGTTGATATCTGCCTTAGCACAGCATGGTAAAGGTATAGAGGCAATGCAGACGTTTGAGGACATGGTCAAATCAGGAATGAAGCCGGATAGGACCACCTTTGTGGTCATTCTCAATGCATGTAGTCATTCTGGTCTAGTGCAGGAAGGGCTTACTTTTTTCGAGTCCATGACTAGTGATCATGGCATTGTTCCTGATGTAGAACATTATGCATGCCTAGTTGATCTCTTGGGTCGAGCTGGACGTTTTGACGAGTTAATCAACCAGCTAAAGAATATGCCAGGTAAAGGTGGGGATCAAGTTTGGAATGCATTACTTGGTGTTAGTAGAATTCATGGAAACACAGAGATGGGAAGAAAAGTGGCTGAACACCTTATTGAGATGGAGCCTCAATCTTCTGGTGCCTATGTATTACTTTCAAGTATATATGCCGAACATGGGAAATGGGAGTTGGTAGAGAAGGTGAGACAGCTTATGGATGAGAGACAAGTGAGGAAAGAGCGAGCCCTTAGTTGGATAGAAGTTGAAAATAGAGTGAATGCTTTCACTGTATCGGATCGGTTGCATCCTCTGAAAGAAGAAATATACTCAGTTTTGGAACAGTTAGCTGGCCAGATGGAAGAAGATGTTTCAGTACCTAATTCCTTGTGGTAAAAGTTTGATGATTTGTTACTTTGCGGGGTTTTAATAGGGAGAACTGGTGATATAACATATCCATTCAGTTTTTGTAGTTCATAGCATTTTTGTAAGCTACTGTTTTCAGATTCTTTAGATTTGAATCTCAAAAAATGATATACGTGCTAGATTTGTTCAATAAAATCTAAATTTCTGATCGCATAGAAGGTATTATGTTTAGTTTTTGCATCATTCACTTCTCTTTATTCATAAGGGACTACCACACTTGAACTTGCATAGTATGCTTATTTCTCATTCCGATCACAAGAAGTGAACATGGGTGGAAACTATTAGGTTGGATTAATGCTGCTAAAACTGTGCCAGCTCATGTTATGCTAAACCTCTCAAGAAAGTCTCATAATCTCTTTAAACATTTGCTCATTGCTTCTGTACCGTTTCTATTTCGATCGAGACTGCAAGTGATCCGTATCCTGAATACGAACTTACTCTATAGAGTTCGGATCTAACGGGAACTATTTTCACACGGCAGGCCCCATGAAACTTCATGGTTTTAGCTTCTTGTCAATTTTCTTGCTTGTCTAATTTAGGAATGTGGTTGCGGACCAGTGAAATTGAATTGTTCAGATGACCTTCCAGTTCATTCATGTCTTTTCTCTGACTACAACGTTTTCCAGATGCAGTGAAAACCGTCCAATCGGATGATGCTTTAGTGATGATTACTGATTAATTAGATGACAAGTAAACATTGTTTTTACCTTCAAATCAGTGTTTAGAGTTCACATTCAACAGATGTAGTGATTATCTTTGTCAATTTCAGTGGTGTTAAATCCGCAATTGTTGCAATTTCCTTCAATTATTTGGAATTTAGTGCTCTGACTTTATCAGGTGGGTATCCTTCTAGGCCATAGTTTATGGTTAATCCAGACAGTTCTTAAACTTACAAAGATGTCCTAATGTTACTATTCGCCTCGGTATAAGGCTTTTTTTAGCTAAAATGATATATGAGATTGACATAAATTCTCAGTTTGGTCTCTAATATTTAAAATCGATAGAAGTGATCCTGAAATTGTCCATCGTCAATCATTTTGGTCATTCTATGAAAAATCACCGTTAAGTTGAGGGGTTAGTTGTTAAATCAACCCCTCCACTTGAACTGATAGTTTCTTCAATTTAACGGAAATTTTTAATGATCAAAATGATTGACGATCGACAATCTCATGAACTAAAGTATGAAGTTATGAGTAACTTTTATATATATAGGTCGCATAATCGAGTGGTATAGTAATGTTACACCGTGATTAAGAATGATGAGCAAAAACGTTCTAGAAATGTTTTAGGTACTACGGTTCTTGTCAACAGATAAACAAAAGATATCAAACCTAACAGCGAAAAGCTCATACAGCTTAGGACAACCATACAATTGTACAAACCAATTAAAACAGACACATCGATCATGACTCTCCATCAATAACTCAATCAAACCAGGGACCCACCAAGATAAAGATAATTACATTTCGCCCTCTTCTTAATCAAACCTTGAAGATATATTTTTTATTATTATTTATGCACGAAAACAAAGAAAATAATTTCCACAAACCTTTTTCTCCCTGTTTATTTTTTTTTATTTTCGAATTGAATAAATTAAAAAAAATTAAAGAACAAAAAATAAACAGCTGTACTGAAAGAAAAAAAAAAGAATAAAAGAGGAAAATCATTTAATATAAACAATAATCAGTTTTTATACACATCAATAGGTCCTGCAACAACAAAGTCTTTTCTGCACAACTTCCTCCATTTACAACCAAAGGGTAGAAGAAAAAGAGTTTTCTTCTTCTCTTCTTCTTCTTCTTCTTCAATTTTCATATTGGAGATGGGTTCCCATGTCTCGAAGCAGGTAGAACGTCGGAAGGCGATCGCGGTGGAAAAACACACACTGTGTGATCTTCACCAGAGCTGTGGTGAAGAGTTTCCATCATGTGCCTACAAGCCTTCGGACAGAAAAAACTGGATGGCTGGGATCAACCCTGAGAAACTTCACATAAACAAGATTGTATGGCCTGGAACTCATGACTCTGCAACCAACAAGATTGGATTTCCGTTCATCACTAGGCCTTTTGCTCAGTGTCAAAATCTGTCCATCTACCAGCAGCTCGAGAAGGGCGCCAGAGTTCTCGATATTCGAATCCAGAAGGACCGAAAAGTCTGCCACGGAGTCCTCCTCACTTATAACGTCGATGTTGTGATCAGCGACGTCAAGAAGTTTTTGTCCGAAACGCCGTATGAGATCATAATACTCGAAATCCGAACTGAATTCGGACACGAAGATCCTCCTGAGTTTGATAAGTACTTGGTTGATCAGCTCGGCGAGTTTTTAATCCCCCAAGATGATCATGTTTTCGACAAGACTATTTCGGAACTGCTGCCGAAGAGAGTGATATGCGTGTGGAAGCCGAGGAAGTCACCTCAGCCGAAGGCAGGGAGTCCTCTGTGGAATGCAGGGCATTTGAAGGACAACTGGATCGACACGGACTTGCCATCCACAAAGTTCGAGAGCAACCTGAAACATTTGAGTAATCAGCCGCCGGTTTCATCAAGGAAGTTCTTTTACAGGGTGGAGAACACGGTCACGCCCAAGGCTGATAACCCGGTTTTGTGTGTCAAGCCTGTGACCGGACGGATTCATGGATACGCGAGGCTGTTTATAACTCAGTGCTTCTCTAGAGGTATTGCGGATAGGTTGCAGATCCTCTCTACAGATTTTATAGACGAGGATTTCGTGGACGCTTGCGTTGCGGTTACATGTGCAAGAGTTGAAGGGAAAGCATGAAGTTTCCATGTCTGTGCAGTCTTGTTCTTGTTTTCTGGTTGATTAATCTTCCGTCCCACAGTAACTCAATCCTTTTTACTTTGTTACTATTTTCTACATCCATAGAGTTTGGATTGTTATTCTTAAGGGATAGCGGGAATATCAAGGTGGCGGAGTTCCAAACGTATCACGCGTCGTTCTGCTGTTAGTGTGATTGTCTGCAGGTTTATTTATGTGTTTGTAATGTAAAATATGAAGGGTGTAAAGTAGATGTAGTGATCGCACATTCTTGCTGGAGAAGAAACCTTTTCTGTGAATAAAAGTTGATATGTCTCTGCAGTAAAGCTACATATTGTAATGAATCTAATCAGCTGCAACATGTAAGCTTGAGCATGCCAAGGAGTCCAAAGACAGCATAAAGATCTTCAAAATAAGAATTCCGAGTTCGCGACTAGCTCATGCCTGTATTTTGAATGGCTAAAAACGCTTTTAGATAATCATTCATTTGAAAAATTGACGACATGAATCAAGGCCAAATTTCTTCGTCATAATTAACCGAGGTAAATAAACGTGAGAAAAACTTCCCACCCACTAGCTCTTTGTTATTTCCGACCATCCAACTTTTGATCTAGTAGTAAATCCTCCTTCCAAATTATAAGAAGCTCCGAATCCCCTCTTCCACGATGATAAAAATAAAACACAAAAATGCGGGTCCTTCTTTTTCCGATGCGGGATTCACTCTCAACATGACGACAATATATATCAGATTTGACATACCAAAGAGACGACATTGATGGGTAATGATGCAGCTTCCCTTTTCATTGGCATCTTGAGCAACACTTGATTGCCAAGAAGAAAACTTTATCACTTTTCTAAAAGAAAGAAAGTAATGTCTGCCACATTAATTTATTCATGTTAGGAGTATGGCATACAATACAACACAAAGTGAAGAGCGGCACAAGATGTGTTCAAGCCAGTACAATCAATTACGAGTGCGATATACACACCATTGCAGGTATGTTTTACGCGTTTGGGGGCATACAAAACAATCGGAAAACTACAAGGGGATGTGAAAAATGGACCGGAGATTACAAGGGAAAAAGCAGGGCATGCAAAAACAAAAATATTCGCTGCTCAATATCTTCTAGTTAAGAACTAACCACTTCAGATATGCCTGTATACCCGATGATGCTATGTTGCTGGAATTAGACAAGGAAAGCTCTACTGTGGTCTACTTCCTTCTACAAAATTTCTGTTTTAGATCTTCCTCAAGTCGTTGGAATATTGGTGAGAATGCTCCTGCAATTAAAATAGAACCATATCTTATACATTTTACATCCAAAACATTTGGAGAGAGGTCCTGCAAGTTAAATATGTTGGATGTAATGAACCATTCTTTCTTTGGGAAAGTAAACGAAAGATACGAATGTTGTTTTGCTGGCCAAATGGTGAAAAAAAAAACATATGGATTACTTATGCTGTGATCATAACTATCATTCTTAATGAGAGTGTTTAGCATATTTTTTTTTTGAGCTGCCTCCAAGTTGAAAAAATACAACTTTAAAAATTTAGTGACATCCAACCGATTATAACGGAAACTAAAGTGGATGAGAACAAGTGACATATGAAAAAGTTATGGCGATAATTCATAACAGTATGAATGCAAGGCAACATGGCAGTTGAGACATTTGTAGGTCAATCATTTTGGCGATCCAAATCATTCACACGCACAAGGAAAGATAGATTGCACTAATGTTGGCGACAGCTCAAAGCTAGTAAAAAAACATGTAAAAGCATGACCAGAGTGTAGTACAAATGTTTATATTAATAAAATTTATAAACAAAATTTAAGAAATAGGTAGGCGAAAACCTGAAAGTTGACAATCTCTCTGCTGTAGTGAGCCTTTCACCAGAAGTGTCCCTGGGTTTTGCTGAAAGACCTAAAGAAAACTTCGTAAAAGTCAAGCACAAATTCTAAAGACAATGTCACCACATACAAGCCAACTAATGACATCATCGTACCGAAACACGAAAACCTAGATTATTTGAATGCAAGTTCAAACAGCTTGAGCTTGTGGATGCCTCTTGCTTATCTTCACAACGGATAACTCTATCATAATCTTGTGGCCCACCCTTCAAGATTGCATCTGAGTGATCTTTTGTCATGGTGATCTGTTAAAAGTTAGATAGTGCTGCTTGTAAGTACACACCAATATCACTTGATAAATAAACCGAAAAAACAAATTAACAGATGAGCATACATCGAGTGTAAATGAGGATGTGTTCAAGTTACACGATGCACCGCTACAGCTGAAAAAGGATTTGGTTGATTCCAATACATGTATAGCACCAAATTTTCGGTCGAGGCCCTGCAAAGCAGAAAAGACAATGACAAAATGCAAGAGATAATGGAAATTATGAGATGAAACTATGTAAGTCAGTCCTCTCGGTCCTCATAGATGCTTACTGTATTCCTAAATAAGCACGAATTTGCTTATTATAGAAACAAACGATATATGCTAGTGCAAAACGTGGCATAAAAAATGGAAGGAACTTTAAAATCTTTTCAGCTCACTGCTCCTGGAATTGCAACTTTAGGGAAGCCGTGATGTTGTACTAGTTATTGCAGGGAAGGACTAAGAAGTATTCATCTTTCAAAAATTTGAATTGTTCGTAAAAAAAACTCAAGAATATCAATCTTGTAGTTCCTAGTCTTCTCTAAAAGCAGGTTTGTCATTCAAACAATCAAATGGATGGGTATTTGTCAGGGTGGGTCATTGGGTTTAAGGGAATCCTTGACCTCTTGTTGAAAACTCACAACTTCTGATTTGCAATGTTCAGAATATCAGGTAGGTACATTTTTTATATTGGGAAAAATATAGATTGTTGAAACAATATAAAAGAAAGACAAACAAACCTCAAGCATGAAAGAGAGGTTGTTCTTCACAGCCACCTGAGATGATACTAACTGCTTGGCAGGAGGCAAAAAGGACCAGGCCAGCCCCCATCGAGAAGTTTGGCCTTGGACAAATTCAGTTGTCTTTACCATGGTGACTCCAACTTCCCAAAGCTTTGATGTTAGGATTTTGACATTCAGTTTCCTACCAACCATTGATGTGTACCACCTGCAAGTCAATGGAGAGACATAAGAGCTACCCTGAGACAGAAGAGGTTTGGAAAGAACATAATGGGTAATAAAGAACATTACCGAAAAGTATGCTTCAATGTGACGCTATCTTCAATAATGCGAGTGATGAAAGCCTTTTCTCCACCAGGACAAACCATCTCGGTTGGGGTCCCACCACATGCAGTTTTTGGATTTAGTCCTGCTTGCTCCATGGTCTCGAAAAATGGAGGGTTACACATGCAGAAGTCAAACTCCTCACCATCCTTAACCACACCAAGGAGAATAGGTGGCCCGTGATATGTGGATGAAGAGGAGGGCAAAGTCACTGCTTCCCTTTCCATATTCTCAGTCAATTCTATTTTTCTTTCAGTACCATACAACATCCCATTTGGCGATCCTTCCAGTGGAAGGGTCTCTTTAACACTTTCAACCTTTCTAATTTCAATAAGTTCCGCGATATGTGGATTATCTCTAACATTTTTTTCTGCCCACTCTAGTGCTACATCACTCACATCTACAACCAAGGTCGGTGAAAATGAAGCTTTGTTAGGTTGTAAAGTATTGATGTATTCAAAAAACCAAGTATGAAAACACTAACTAAAACAACTAATAAACAACCTGACCCAACAAAGCTCCAACCCAGAAGAGAAGCACCAAGAAGCGGATATATGCAGTTTGCTCCAGTTCCAATATCAAAGCCCCTAACTATATCACCATTGCTTGTAGTCTTCACAATGATGTCAGATGAGAGAAGATCTTCAATCCAATGAATGTAATTCGATCTATTGGGCACAGTAGGGCACAGCTGCCCATCTGGAATCCACCTGGGAAATCAAATTCACATTGAACGTCCTACATTATGAACCCCCATGAAAATGCTTCTTCATTAACTGAATAGACTTCAGGAATCAAGGATTCAACTGGGTTTACACACCGTAACAAAAAGGCGAGACTTGAGAGGGAACTATACAATGAGTTAGGGGTTATAATAAGCTGGGACTTGGAGATATAAAAGCTAAAGCCGCAAGAGCTTTATCACATTACTAAGCTAAGTATAATTGTGTCCTCACTGTAACATTAAACCTACGATTTTATCTGCGTAACGAAGATGGTACCAAGATTAGGAACCTTTTTAATTTGATCGTCCAAGTAAACCTCACAGGCTGCAATGTTTCATACTTTCATGCCTACTGGGATCCTAGTAAAACTTTTGAAGCTAATTAAGGTGGCATAGTTATAAATTCAGTGACAGAATCAGAAGTTTTCGACACAGCCGCTACACAAAACAAGTAGAACCAAAGAATATTCAGCTAAAACAAGAAACTGGGTAACCTCAAAAATCGAAAAAGATACAAACTTTCAAGTCAAAACCCCTGGATTCCAAGTTCTAAGAGCTGCCCAATTAAGCAAATGCAGAATTGGATGAGAAAAAATTACCAATTGAGGCGGTGGTCGTGGAGGAGGAGGACCCGAGTGAGTTCCCGGGTGGCGTTGAAGTCGGTCCAGTCAACTCTGGGCCGACCGTCTCGGGAGAAGAAGACGAAGGGCTCGAAAGAGGGGTACAAAGAAGCCAAGTGAGCGAAGTCGGGTGGGTTCTCGGAGTATTTGTTTCTCAGGTGGGTCGCAGGTCGCTCCTCCTTTCTCTTCCTCTTCTTATTTTTGTTCATCGACATTTGAGGGTGAATTATGCTCCAGTGATTTTGCGTTCTGATACTTGTGGATTAGCCAGCTGAAATTTGGGCTTACCCATCACCCACATTTATGCTTGCGACTTTGAAGGCCCATGAGCTGAGTTACATTTTCTTGCTCTATTTTCAGGACGACGAAAAAATCCATTGCTAAAACATAAGAATCAAATTGTGTAGAAACTAACCACCACAGAGTGGTTTAGTGGTTAAAAATGAATGTAAGCGTATATTTCACACGGCACGTCCTGAGTGTGATTCCTATCGTTGGTGAATCGCACAATGGTGGCTAGAGAGAAGTTGAAATGCTTATGTGAGTCTTCCCGGTTTCCGAAATAATGGATTGCCATGACGAACCCACCAACTGTTCCCTTTTTAAGAAAAAAAAATTGTACAGAAACTATCAAACCCTTCAAGAAACTCTCAATAGTTTGGAAAATTGTTTTGATATACAATCTCACTGCCAATAAACAAGACTACAAATATAAATGAAAAGCACCGAATATCTTGTCCAAACAGGGGACATGCCTTAATATTATTACATAGGGTAATTAGTCACAATAAAGATGTTTTGGCATTTGGGTGCACTTTTGATCACACTTTCTAAAATTGTTCTTTTAATCAAATTTGCTTGTGAGAAGTGCATATTGTTCTTCGTTAATAAAAAAAAGAACAAAAACCCATCGTCATTCTAACGACACTCTCCCTTTTCGACGTTCAACCACCACTAAGACAACACCACAACGACACTCTCCCATTTTGCTGCGTTTGTTCCCTTTCTAAAAAATTGCATGCAAGTTTTTACAATATAAAGGACGCTACGGACTTTTCAAAGGCATAATTGACGAAATCATCATCAATTTTTAGAAAGTGTGATCAAAAGTGCAACTAAATGTCAAAATATGTATATTATGGCTAATTTCTCCATTATATATTGACTTTGCTTTATATTTTTTGTCCTAGCTAGACAAGACCCAAATCATTGGGAATATTTTTTACTCACTGCTCTGATAATGCTCACCACCCATCATATTTATCATCGTCAGATGAGTTTAAAATTTGAGATTTGTGAAGTGAGACACAAATTTCAAAATTTAAACACATTCAACGATGATAAAGAGAATGGTGAGCATTACTATCACTTAAGGACAATGAGCAAAAACACACCCTAAATCATTTATGAGAAACGAAAGTTTGACAGAAAAATGGTTGATGAAAAGCTCCCCACAATAGTTGCTCAAATGTTCTAGTCAATATGGTGTCTCGTGCATGCCTTTTTTTTGTCGAATTCCGTGCATGTTTAATGAACTTATACATTCAAAAATGGAGAGACAATATAGGACTAGTGTGACGACCCGTCCCTAGTTTTACAATTTTATTAATTTTAAAAGAATGAATTTACGAAAATGCCCTTATAGGCGATGATGTTGACCTTGGTTGACCAACGTGTTATGAAATATTCTTTTAGTGAATCCTCGTAGTGCTCGTCACTACAAACGCGTGGGCGTAAGCGGAATTGAATTTGGAGCTACAATTATGGACTTACGAAGTTCAAGGGCATTTTGGAAGATTCATTATTCTAGATAAACACCCTTCATTATTTTATTAATTTTTCTGTGTAGATTTTCTGCATGATGGGACCCATCCACGTGGGTCTCCAATCACCCTTGTCCCCGTGTCCTCTCACTCCCACTTTCCTGAACCTTTTTCTCTTTCAAAAACATTTCTTCACTCTCTCTTTCTCTTATCTCTCCCGCACCCTCATCTCTTTCGTTCTCCTTCCCATGAACCACCGAGACACCACCCCCACACAAACATCTCGCCACTCCAGCAAGCTCCATCATCGCTGCTAACTGGGTTGCTCTGACGAGATATGCAAGTTCTCAGCCAAAAAACTAGGACTTCCACTGTCAATGGCCACTGCCACTGTTTATCTTCCTTCTCCAGCGAGTTTTTGGATTTCCGACTACGGTAAGTTCCAAAAACCACCTCAAATTGTTGTGGATCGCGATGTGGTGTGTGATTCTAGTAATTTTATGGACTTTTGGTAATGTTTTGGCACAGAAACACCTCGGGTGTACTTTTCCAGATTTTTTTGAGAGAGCTCAATGATTTCGAGTTGTTTTCTGGCCACGATCGAGGAAACCAAAGGTATATTTCGGTTTCTTGTTCTTCGAGCTTCGATTTGATATATTGGAAGGCTAGGTTTAGTGAATAAATTAGGTGGTCAGAGCTGGGCTTTACCCAGCTGTTGTAGCGGCAACCGGCCGGAGAAGAAGAAATAGGGAAAAAAACGAAAAAAAAAGAGGGGCCTTAAGCCCAAAACCTGGACCAAACCTTTGGGTCGTTGGCCAATGACCCAAGCCCAGATTCGTGGGCCAAATCAGGCCCAGACCCATTTCTGAGTTGGGTTTGGAATATTCTTGGAATATTCCTTATGTTGGCCTTTCGGAAATTTCTCGGAATCCCTTCTAGGCTAATTTCGATGCCCTAAGTCCATTTTTGGCATCCATTTAGTGAAATTCTAAAGTTTTAATGTAATTGACCATAGGGGCGTCTCAGTTGACTTTTTAGGATTGACCGTTGACTTTTTGTAAAATTTACCGGGGACCCTTCTTAGCGTATTTTGACACCCCGATTCCAAATCCGCACTCCGTTTTCCCAAATTTAATTGTTTTAGTGGAGCTTTACTAATGGGTCCTAATATTATGCTTAGGTGCGATTATTATTGGTGACTTCAGCTATTCTAGTTCGAACGTGTTCAACTCGACAACATGATCTGTGAGTGGGTCTTTACTTTTAAATATTAAATATTTGTTTAGTTTCCAATTATACATTTGAAAAAGAATTTCCTACGCATGCCTAGATTAGACTAATGCTTATAAGAATGAGCGAAATACGAAAAATTTCGAAACTATCAGAAATCCTCTGGGATGCACAGGTATGCGCACTTTTATGGGGTTTTAATTACGGCCATGAGTAATATCTTATTTATTACTATTATGTTGACTAGAATTATTGAATTACTATGGCATGACTATATTGATGTTATCAGCTCATCGTTTGCTACACCGGTGTTGGTACTTTCCCAAGCCAGGGCCAGTCTTTCACTTTGATGTGCACATCGCACCGTACACTCACTTTGGATCCATTGTAGGTGTCAGTCCTTTCGTACAGGTTGCCATAGGCAACTCCGACTCGTATGTGCTGCGCATAGCGCCAGTCTTCACGTGATTGTAGTACTAGAGCGTATATCATTGTTACACCCAATCATGTTCATGTCATAATACCTTTGCATGAACTCGTGTGTCAGCATGTGTCAATGACCACTCGATATAATATGTTTGCTTATGCGAGATTTTGTGATTATGGTCGTCATGCACTTATTTACGAGATATGCGAGATTTTCTTACTATACGTAGTATGTATATTTTGGAAACTATACTTGTTTTACAGCGAGGGGTTATTATGTTTTCGAAAAGGTTTTACAAAACTTTATTTTTAGGCCCACTCACCCTTGTTTTTCGCCCCTCCAAGTTTTAGTAGTTGAGCTTTCTTGTCGACGAGGATTCTTAGCAAATCTTGGCATAAGTGGTTACCTTCGTTGGTACGATTCTCATCCTACTCTGCTGTATTTATGCTCTGACATCACGTGTGAAATGAGTTCATTCCCGCTCACAAGCGCACTCTTAAAATTAGGTACTTTTAGGTTTAAATTTATTCACATATTTCACTACACTACACTTTATGGTTTCATCACCTTTTAGGTGTCGGCCAGCACAGCTCGATTCGGAGTCCAAGTGGACATTCCGGGTCGGGGTGTGTCAACTAGACCGAAATTATTCTCAATGTTTTTGTCAAAGAAAATGAGATTTTATAGGACCGGACTAAATTTAATCTCAATCTTATTCCATACACTTTCTATTTGTATGATTGAACTATTAACTGGTGATCAAGAGATATTATTGGTATGGAATAATGTAGATTGAGATATTAATTAAGGTTGTGTGTCCACTTCCTTACATTCGAGTTCACTAACTCTCACATGAATTAAAATAATTTAAATAGAATACCGATTATTGTCAAAAATAAAAAACTTGTTAAGAATGAACAAATTTCAGAACTCTCTCCATCACAGTTCACTAAATTACATGAGGATGAACCATCTTGGGCTTTAAAACATACATTTTTTAATATTGCTACTCGCTCTTCATATCCAAAACTTTGGCCAATACAACACACAAAAATATTTAGAATTTTATAGAATCCTGTATAGTGCATTGAAGAGAAGAGTTCAATGTTTTAACCTTTTTTTGGTCTAATCTCATGCATGTTTAATGAACTTATACATTCAAAAAATGGAGAGACAATATATGACTGGATCGAAATTAATCTCAATTATTTCATCGAAGAAAGTGAGATTTTATAGGACAGTACTAAATTTAATCTCAATCTTATTTCATACACTTTCTATTTTATAGGACCGGGTTAAATTTTTGGATGAAATTACTATGGAAATCATGGAATTCCATGTAAGAAACCCTAAAATGAAGTGAGCTTCATCAGTTCACGTTTAGTGCAATTATATAGAACAAAATGGTTGTATTTCATTTAGGACTTATATGTGTGACTCATACAGGATTAGAGCCTCACTTGAAGTTATAATTATTTAAATTAATTAGCAGTTAAATTGATAAACTGCTTGTAACTGCATCCTTGATGGGAGGATGAGTTGTAGTGTGTGTGTGTGTATATATATATATCACTTTGGTCTCTCTTCTCGGGTATGTATGATCTTTCACACTAGAAACAGTCCCATTGAGTGTTCTTGGATCAATTTCATAATCAAGAGAAGAGAAGACAAGTGATTAACTTGCTATCAATGTCTTCTACTACAAGTAAGTAAACCCTTATTGTTTGTTGTCATTGTTGCATGCATGATATTGCAATAATTGCAGTAGTTATCATTTAATATTAAATTGTCAAGTTTTTGGCTTAGGGTGTGATTGTTAACGATCCTTATATATATTCATCATGTGGCATCAGAGCCACACAATTTAAACCATATCTAAACTCATACTTGTTTCAAGTATTCCACTACGCAAAGTTGACATTTTTATAACCTCCTGATTCGTTGGTGACTGCATGCTAATACGATTAAGTTCAACACATTGACTGCTTAGATAACTGCTACATGTACTATGCATGCATGTATTTCTTAATTTTGTGTAAATTTGGATATGTTATTTTTACTTGAGTTAACATGATGTGTTTAAAATATTGTTCAAAAACAATATTCATATCATTTTTTTAGTAATGTGTCTAGTTTGCAATTGAATACGATTATGATAATAACTCTATGAAATATGCATCTGCAAACATATCAAACAAATGAATTCTGAGACTAATTCAGTATAACACAAAAGTGTGGGACTAAATTATCATCTCAGGATAACGTAGTATCATGGATCATGATGATATGCAAATATTAACAATTTAAACACTTCCAAATAAGTAAGTTTGCTGGGTTCGTTTGTATAATTAGTGTATAGGGAGTCATGAAAAACATGCTATTTGTGTACTCAAACTCACCCAAAGGTGAGATTTACATCTAGTATTGGATTTTTTTTTTTCTTCATGATTTGGTTATGCAACAATTTTGGAACTCATAGTAATGTATAGTCAATTTCTTGCCCAAAGGTGTAAGTGAAACCATAATTGAAGTGTGACAATATGTTAAGTATTCATTCTTGGTCATATATTTATGAGATATTTTCCAAATTTCTTCTGATTTAAAACAGGTTTCAATATGATGAGCCTGGTAAATATGGAGAAATTGAATGGCAACTATTTCAAAACATGGAAGCAGCAACTTGAGATGAATCTTGGCATGCTAGAGTTTAGTATTGCATGGAAACAGAGCTGGAGATAAGCGCTAGCCAATGGTTAATACTTCATAAAGCACCTTAGCAATTACCAGTAATGCCCAACCTCAGTCTTATTTTTTGCTAGCTTGAGTCTAGAACTTTACCATCTCATTAATAATCAAAGTTCCTCAACATGCAGCCTTGACAGATGAAAGTACTGCACAAGAAAGGGAGCATTTCACAAAATGGGAAAGGGCAAACCAAATGCCTTTGCTCATAATGCAGAATGCAATGGAAGAGCATGTGAGGGGAGGAATTCCTAGTTGTGACTTGGCTAAGAACTATTTGGACAAAATAGAGGAGAAGTTCAAAAGATCAGACAAGGCTGGGACTGGTATTTATCTATCAGCATTGATCAACACTAAACATCATGGATAAACATGATGGATCAGGGAGTGTTCGTGAACACTTACTGAAATTGGTTAACATGGCCAACAAATTAAATGCCTTGGATATTGGTATCACTGATCAGTTCCTTGTGCACATGGCTCTTTACTCACTGTCTAATGATTATGAGCAACTGAAAGTGAGCTACAACACTCAAAAGGAGATTTGGAGCATTAATGAATTGATAGCCATCTGATGTCAAAAGGAGAGAAGATTGAAGAAAATGAGGTCTCAGACCAGTAAGTTTGCTAACTTTGTGCATGCTGGAAACGGCAAGAGGAAAGTCACTGGTGTTAACAGAAATGAGATTTACAAAGGAAATAAACTGCTTACATTCAAAAAGTCAGTATCAACTGCTAGAACAACTTCTAGTTCCAAGAAGCAATGCAAGTCCACTATGTTAACTATGAAGACAAATGCACTTTCTATTGCTTCTGGACCAAAGTACAATAAAAAAAGTGTTAAAAATGTCATTTCTGTCATTCTGATGATCACTTGAGGAAGGATTGTCCTGGCTTTAAAGCTTGGTTGATCAAGAAAGGTAAAACAACAATAAATGTTTTTGTGACAGTAGAGTCAAATATGATTTTTATTCCTCAGAATTCTTGGTGGTTTGACACAGATTGTTCTATACATATAACAAATTCTTTGCAGGGATTTCAAAACCAGAAGAGAACAAGTAATGAGATCTACAATGTTTATGTTGGAAATGGGAATAAAGTTGCAGTTGAATCTGTTGGTTCTGTCAAACTGAGATTGTCAACTGGATGTGTTTTAACTTTAAGTAATGTACTTTATTTCCTTCAATGAGAAGGAATTTGTATTCTATTATACAGTTTGTAAAAGATGGTTTTTCTTTTCTAGGGGATATTAATCAAGTTAAGTTTTATTTTCAAAATCAGTTTGACAATTTACTTGGTTATGCATTTCCAAATGGTGATCTTTGGCAAGTTGAATGTTCTTATCACCAGGAATGTCTCAGTGTTAAGCATTCTGCTTCAAAATGTATGTCCCTAAATGACAAGTCTTACATGCTTTGGCATCAAAGACTTGGACATATTTCGAGAGAAATGATGGTAAGGTTAATTAAAAATGGAATATTGCCAAAGTTGGATACTAATGATACTGTGGAATGCATTAACTATTTCAAATGGAAAACTAACACCTCAACAAACAAGTGTGCAACAACAAGAAGCAATGATCTCTTAGAGATCACACATACAGATGTATGTGGACCATTTCCAACAAGAACCATTTGTGTAAATTCATACTTTGTTCTCTTCATTGATGACTTTTCAAGATATACCTTCAGATATTTAATTTCTGAGAAGTCCCAAGTTTTAAATTGTTTTAAGAATTTCAAATTAGAAGTTGAAAAACAATTGGAAAAATCAATTAAGATTGTGAGGTCCGATGGTAGAGATGAATATTATGGAAGGTACACAGAGAAAGGACAACAAAAGAGTCCATTTGCCATATTTCTGGAACAAGAAGGAATTGCAACATAGTATACAACTCCTGGGACACCATCACATAATGGTGTTGCTGAAACAAGAAATAGAACACTGAAGGAAATGGTCAGAAGCATGTTTTCTCATTACCAGCTTCCAGAATTTCTTTAGGGAGAAGTAGTGAAAATAGCTAATTACATTTTGAATAGGGTTCCAACAAAAGCAGTGGCATCAACACCATTCAAATTATGGACAGGTAGGAAGCCTAGTCTATCTTATTTTCACACTTGGGGATGTAGGTGTGAAGCTAGACTTTACAATCCAACTGAAAGAAAATTGGACATAAGAAACACTAGTTGTTATTTTGTGGGTTACGCAGAAAGGTCCAAAGGCTTCAGGTTTTACAGTCCTAATGCATTTACTAGGATAGTGAAGAGTAACAATGCCAAATTCATTGAAGATTGCAGTGATGTGCATTCTTAATCCAAAACTTCATATGTGTTTGAAGAGAAATGAAGAACCTCCTATCACTGAGAGTGAGTTGACTAAAAATGCCACTATGAATGTTTTGATACCTATGCCAATGGTGAGTTCACAAACAGGGAATATTGCACATGTGCATTCTTCATCAAGTCATATAGTGCAAGATGTTGTTGCAAATCCATTGCAGCAAGATTTTCATGATCATACATTACAACAATCCCTTTCTATATCAATTTCCAATTCTTCTCAACAAGTACCTGCACCTGCATCCACTTTAGCACATGTGCTAGAGACCTTACCAATTCAAACAAGAAAGTCTAGTAGGCCTAAGAGGTTTGTTATTCCCAGTGATTATTTGTGTTACTTGCAAGAAGTAGAATTTGACATTGGTGATCATGATGTTCCAACCACATACCAAGTAGCAATGGAGAGTTCAAAGTCCTCACAATGGCAAGCTGCCAATGAGGATGAATTGGAATCAATGCACAAGAACAGTGTTTGGACATTGGTTATGCCTGCATCAACTGTTAAACCTATTTGATGTAAATGGGTGTATAAGACTAAAAGAGATTCACAGGGAATGATTGAGAGATATAAAGCAAGGTTGGTGGCAAAAGTTTTTACACAAAAGGAGGGTCTATATTAAAATGAAACATTCTCTCCACTTTCAACCAAAGATTCATTTCGAGTGATCATGGCACTCACTGTTCACTTTGATCTTGAATTGCACCAGATGGATGTTAAAACAGATTCTTAAATGGTGGTCTTGATGAAGAGATATATATGAAACAACCAAGTGGATTCATTGAAAGGGGGAAGGAAGATATGGTTTGTAAACTTAACAAATCAATATATGGACTCAAACATGCCTCTAGACAATGGTATAAAAAGTTCATTTTGTAGAGAACAAGATTGACAACTGCATTTACTTCAAAATGGTAAAGTCCACTTTTATCTTTATGGTTTTCTATGTGGATGACATTTTACTTGCCAGTTCTAACGTTCATTTGCTTAAAGAAACCAAAAGCATGCTTTCCAGTAGCTTTGACATGAAAGATTTGGGTGAAGCACACTATGTTTTAGGCATTGAGATTGCTAGAAATCGGTCTAAAAGATGGTTAGGCCTGTCACAGAAAGCCTACATTGATAAGGTTCTCAAAAGGTTTAATATGGAGAATTGTAGTGGTGGAGATTTACCACTTGGCAAAGGTGATAAGTTGTCATTATCTTAGTATCTTATAACTGACTATGAAGTGCAGACAATGAAGGATAAGCCTTACGCTTCCTTAATTGGCAGTGTGATGTATGCACAGGTTTGTACCATACCTGATTTGTCTTTTATGTTAAGTGTCTTTGGAAGATTTCAATCGAATACAGGGTTGGCTCACTGGAATACAAGGAAAAAAATGTTGAGATACATGAAAATGACTCAGTTGTATGTGTTGTGTTATCATCATGTAGACAATCTGGAACTCGTATGTTATACTGATGCAGACATAGGTGGATGTATAGATGACAGAATGTCTACCAATGGCTATATTTTTCTAATGTATGGTGGTGTTGTCTCATGGAGGAGCAAAAACAAACTACAAGAGCAGTATCCACTATGGAGTCTGAATATATTGGTTGTTTTGAGGCAATGAAACATTGTAACTGGATAAAAAAAAACTTAATTTATGAGATGAAGATTGTGAGAAGCATTGAAAGACCAATCAAGCTTTACTGTGATCAAGGTTTTAAATATCGATAATATCGACGATATTTCGCCGATATTATCGGATTTTTGCTTTACCGATATTTTAATAGGTATCCAAGAAGTTTTCGTCAAAATATCGCGATATTATCGATAATATCGTTAATATCACGATATTACCGATAATACCACGAAATACTTCAAAAATACTTATAATACTGAAAATATTAAACTAACAATAACAGATACCACATCAGATCTTAGCCAAAAGACCGAGAAAAGAGTGCCTTGGAATGTGGGTTTTATAGAGCTGTTTGCTTGCTCACTTCCAGTGCACAGCCGATGTGGGATGCAAACTAGCTTTTATAGGATTGTTTGCTTGCTCAGTTCTATTGCACAGCCGATGTGGGACAGTGGGATAACTTATCAGTCAGTCAAAAGGGTTTTGATTTGTTGCGGTGTGGGGTGAGATAAAAAGTTCTCATCTTTCCATCATATAACTTTTGCATCACCTTTTTTTTTTTTTAAATAATATTATTTATATTATAAAGATAGAAAATAAGCTAAACGGTAACTACTAGAAGCAAAGTTCTTTTTTCCTCATCTTACTGCATGGATGTAAGAAAAGTTCCAAATCGGAGAGTTAATTAAGAAATTCCTCACAAAGTTTATTAGGAGTTGTGTCATAACTCTTATTGCCAATTAATTTTGGGGTTGAAACCTTAGTTTTCTTCATGGATCTGGAGCATATATGCTTGCATATTAAAGGAAGTTGAGTTTCCACTATAAAAAGTTATTACAAATAGTTACCACACCCAATACTACATGTATGTTTGGGTGAGAGACTCCCAAACTACAAGGCATGCATTTTAGGCAAATGAAGAAGAAATCTGTCTCACAAAGTTAAATAGGAGGAATTAGAAATGTATCGCATGAACATTACAAAGATATGTAAAAGAAATTTGTTAATGACTCATTTTAAGCAGTCATTTGCAAATCCCTCACGTGTTGCATTTCTAATCTCGCATATCTATCTTTTTGTGATTCATTTCTTCATGACTATGTCTAAATTCTCCTAAAATGCATAGTCATTTCTTCATGACTATATTTAAATCATGCTCTCCAATATGATTAAAATGATGGGGGTAACCATGTCTAAATTGAACACATTGAACACATTGAACGGGGGGTAACCATTTCTAAATTAATAAAGAAATGAATCACATTGAGGGGAATTTTACATTGAGACGTGGTTACATCCCTCACTCATGTCTAAATTAATAAAGAAATGAATCACATTGAACAAAATGAGGAGGGTAACCATGCTCTCCAATAATTCGCATATCTATCTTTTTGTTTTAGAGCGTTCAATGTGATTCATTTTTTTTGTTTGTCACTCACTCATGTCTAAATCTTGTCGAGTTGCATATATTTAGTTGTACAAATGAGCATTAAATTGTTAATATCATGCAATGTATAAAGTGTAAAATATTGTACTAATTCATTATATATAAATGATTATGGTGTGTTTAAACTTCTTTCATTAATTACTACATATTTTCTACACTCACAATGTTTGTCAGCTCGCTATATAATCAACTTGATAATGTTAAATCCATCATGCAATGCATTTCCTTCCAATTTTTTTTGATAAACTAGTAGATAATTGACTAAATAAACATCCTGCAAAGTTTCAATAAAAATTTTCAAGTTTTTCTTACAATTTCCGTGGTTTCCATGTAATTTTTATCGATATCGATATTATCCCGATATTTCCATCGATATTTCCGTGTTTTCGGACTACCGATATTTCCGATATTACCGATATTTTCTTCCTTGACTGTGATAACACATCTACAGTATTCTTTGCTAAAAACAACAAGAGATCAGAGGCATCAAGACTTATGGATATTAAGTATTTGAAAGTTCAAGATAAAATTAGAGAGGGTGTGATTGACATTCAACATATCAGCACATATGACATGGTTGCAGATCCAATGACAAAGGCTTTGAATGTTACAATCTTCACTAAACATGTACAGAAAATGGGTTTGCAGTCAACATTTGATGTTCTTTAAATGTGGGAGTAAGCTACACAAATCTGTATGTATTGTGTCAGCCATCAGTAAAGTAATAATGTTAATACATGTGTTGTAATGTTAAAGATTAATGTTTTTAACATGCTTAATGATTATTCAAGTATTCAAGGTATCTGCAGTACCTTGTGACCAAAGAAATGTGGGAGTATTTGACTTGCATGCAATCATGTCCCAAGAATTTTGTTCTCTCGAATACAACATAGATATATTGAAGGTTAATCAGTTTGTGGTTTTAGAGTTCTGACATTGTATCCAATGTTGAATAGCTCTAAAACTCAACTGGTGAATTTTCAATATATAGTTGTTAAAGTCATTGAGAAAATGCAATCAGTGATCACATTTGTATGATAGCAATTCAGTTTAATGAACATATTTTGCTCATGTGGGAGAATGTAAGAAACCCTAAAATGAAGTGATCTTCATCAGTTCATGTTTAGTGCAATTATATAGATAAAAATGTTTGTATTTCATTTAGGACTTATATGTGTGACACATACAGGATCAGAGCCTCACTTTAAGTTATGATTATTTAAATTAATTAGCAGTTAAATTGATAAACTGCTTGTAACTGCATCCTTGATGGGAGGATGAGTTGCAGTACATATATATATATATATGTAGCGGAAGCCAAGGATATGTATGGATATGAGAAGCTCAATATATTTGCTAAGAATCAGATTAGGATTTACTGGAAATTGGAAGCCAACTGAATCAAGTATGATTACATAAACAAATAAAATCATATTAAAAATAGGTGTAATGTTCATTGTAAAATAATGAATTGAAACTAGTGATGCAGATATATATTTGAAAATAATTTTATTTCAAATCGGAAACCGACTTACAGTTTCGTCTACTGACGATTGATAAGGAAAACGATGGAGCTCGCAGGCATCCTTGATTGAAAAATAAAATACAAGTGTTTGATAATTTTGAGAATGAAGAATGGAGCTGAACTATAACTTCTGTTCTTTTGAGAATTCGCAGAGAGTCTCAGCTGTTCGACGAAAGTCCCCTTCTTCTGTGAATGAGCCCCCCTTTTGTAGAGAGAGAAATGATAATTGACATCCGGGAATCCCGCTCTCCCTGTCTCGTGTGCTGGAAAGGTGCCAAAGGCTGATGGCTACTGCTTTCGGTGATGACTGCTACTGCTTTTGATGTCTTTTTTTGATAATTATTACATGATAAAACTGTTTATTCACATGCAAATTACAGGTCAAATGGGTCATGGGAATCCTGATAATCTGCCCATAGGGTCTTCTGGCTAGCTGGATTGGTTGGATTGGACGGATGTTGTGATGATGCATCTGATGAGTCTAAATCAGGGTCTTCGTCTTCACTATCACTTTGCAATAAGGCTGCTTTGGCAATGAGTTTATCTGCCATTTTCAGGAGTTGAGAGGATTTCCCTTTCTTCTTCGAACATGAAGTTTTTGATGATTTGGACTTTCCTTTGAGGGAGGATGAATGACTAATATCTGATAAAGACTGGGTATTTTTTGGAATTTCTGGCAATGCATGTGTTGATGGAGCTGGTGGAGGTATCATCGGAACAGGTGTATTTGGAAATTCTGATGAGACTAAGCTGATAATTTTTCCGTAGTCGAATTTGTCCCACCATTTAACCCACCGGGCTCTATAAATTTCACCTGTTTCATACTCATAATTCCATTTAAAAATCCAAGGGACTTTATATTTAGCCATAAACAATGAAATAAGGGTAATCCTAGCATCGAAACGGCTTCTGTCAAAATGCTTCTGGAATCCAGATGAAAGGAATTGCATGAGTTTTTCGGGTAGTAGGCTGGCAGTTGGGCCATGAGCTGACCACCAATTTGGAAACCAAGCTGGGAAGTTTAACCTGAAACTTTTGTCAAATGTAACAAACCAAGAGTGACTAAAGTCAGATGTTTGGTGGAGGAAAATATTGGTCTATGCCTGAATGTAGTCAAAATAACTATATCTGTTGTTTGGGATGAGTTCATGTTTGGATTGGAGATCTTTGGTCTGATAAAGGGGAATTCCCCATTCTTGTTCAGTAAGAAATTTTCCAATGTGAAGTGAATGGTAAAGAAGTTTAATTGGCTGAGTAGTGCTGTAAATAGGTTTGATGGAAACTCCTGCAGTTGCACTAAGAATGGCTTGATAATATTGGAGTGTTTTGAAAGATTCAGATGGGATATAATGGCAGTTTGGAGGTAAGATGGTTTTGGCTATTTGATCTGGCGATTGCCTTTTGTTAATGTGATGGGGAATGCAAAAAAGTTGTTCCATTGGTTGTTTCTTAACATAAGGAGAAGTTTTAGCAAAGCTAAGTGTTTTCTGGGTTGAGGGTGAGGGTATTGATGAATATGGATCATAAGGGTTGGCTAATGCCGTTTGGTAGTTTGGTCTGAATTGGCCAACAGTTGATCCTAAAGAAGATCCTAAGGGAACAAATCGGTTAGTAATCGCTAGGGCCGATGATAAGGAATCGGGAATAGATTCCTGTTTGACTGGTGGTGGAGGAAGAGTGGCCGGAAGCCTCCTCTGATTATTGTTGTTTCTGTTGGTCGACATTCTTCCCCTGAAAAAATTCTCTGGTTAAAAAATCTGGGATGCAGTTATGGCTGCCTTTAATGTATTCAATATCAAAATCAAAAATGCTTAATATGGCTTGCCATCGTGCAAAAATCTGTTTGGATGCAATGTTTTGAACATCTTTTTGTAAAACATGTTTTGCGAACTTGCAATCGACTCGAACTAAAAATTTTTGATTTAATAAATCATCTTGAAATTTACTAATACATAATACAATAGATAATATTTATTTCTTAATAGTACTATAATTAGTTTGTGCAGAATTCCAAACTCCTGAATGAAAACGAACAATCTGTTCAGGAGACCCAGAAGAAGTTTTTTGTTTGAGGATACCTCCATAACCTGCATCAGATGCATCAGTTTCAACTATTTTAAAAGAGTTGGGAGTTGGAATGCCAAGACAAGGCAATGTCTTAACATGAGTTTTAATCTGTTTGACAATGGAAGTATGAATGGTAGACCATGCCGGAGGATTATCTTTAAGACGATCAAACAATGGTTTACACTGTTGACGAAGATGCGGATAAAATTCTGATACATAATTTAATGATCCAAGAAATCTTTGAAGTTGGGTTTTATCAGTAATCTGATCTGGGAATTTATCAGCAAATTGAATGACTCGATCTATTGGTTGGATGGTAGACTGATGGATGTTATAACCTAAAAATCTAACATTAGTCTGAAACAGTTTAATCTTAGCAGCTAATACAACTAATCCATTGGACTTAATAATTCTAGCAAACAGATGCAAATGTTTCCAACGTTCGTCTATTGACTTTGAATATATAAGCACATCATCAATACAAACAATTGAAAAATGGCTATATTGGTTAAAAATTTCATTCATAATATTTTGAAATTCACTTGGTGCATTTTTAAACCAAAAGGCATTACATTCCATTCATAATGTCCAAAAGGAGTTACAAAAGCTGTTTTGTATTTATCATTTTCATAAATTTGGATTTGCCAAAAGCCTGATTTCATATCAAATTTTGAAAAAATAACTGCTTGAGAAAGTCTTTTTATCAAATCTCTTTTGTTGGGAATTGGATATCGAATCCATTCCAAAACTTCATTCAAAGGTTTATAATTAATAACTAATCTAGGAGTTCCTCTTTCTAACTCTGCGTTTTTCTGAACATTAAATGTAGGGCATGACCATGGTGACTTACTTTTTCTAATAATTCCTTTATTAAGAAAGTTCTTGGATTTCTGTTTTACAGAATTCCATACTATGGATTTTTGAATTGGTCTGGCCTTACTAGGGATTTTTGATTCATTAAACTCCTTTATATAAGGAAGTTTAACGATGTGTTGCTTACGGTGCCAAAAAGCATTGGGAATATCAGAACAGACTTCATTAATAAGTTTCTTTTGAAATTTATCAATTGTTTCTAACAAAGATTTATTTGTTAGTTGTTCTTTAATTCGTTTGTGATTAATTTCTTCATTTAAGAAATTAATATGTTGTGACTTATTAGTGATAATACTAACAGTTTTTGAAATATTATTTTTCTGTAAATGTCTAAGTTTTTTTAGGTCTGTTTCCAGACAGAATTCAAACATGACTTTTTGTCCTAAGACTCTGGTGGTAATCCTATTGTGATATACCTTAAAAGGATATATAAGTGCTAAAAATGGGAGACCTAAAATAACTGGGTCAGAAATATTTTTTATTAAAACAAATGGGGTTTTGAAACAAACATCATTTTGGCAAACATGTGCTTTTGGTATTTCATATTTTAAATGCATTGGTGACTGATTTGCAGCACTAAGTATTTCTGTAGATTTATGAAAATATTTAGTAGGTATTAACCCTTCTTGAATACAATTCAAGTCTGCACCTGAATCAATTAGAGCTATGGTTTCTAAATGAAAATCTTCAATTATTATTTTAATTTTAGAATACCATTTTTGAATTCTTATCTTGTCTAAAAGACTTAAGACTAAATTATCTGTGGATTGAGAACCTGTATCTGAACTGGAGGAAGAACTGGCAAGTTCTTCATCATGAGGGTTTTTTAAATGTGTTTGAACTTTACTTAGCTGTGTTCAGACTTCTATATTTTCGGATTTTATAAGCCTAATTTCTTCTTTGATTTTATTAATTTCCTGCTGGAGATCTTTGATAGTAATTTCTTTTTTAGTTTTATTAAACATTTCTAAGGTTTTGCTGAGAGAGATTTTGGGAGTAGAATGAATTTGGCTAGTGCCCGGTTCATCTAAAGAAACTAGTTTCTTTAGTTTCTTGAGATAGAAAGACTTAAGTTCTGGGCCATCGACTTTACTGATTAGTTCAAGTAGAAAATCTTCTTGTTCTTCTTATTTATTAAGGACTGAAATCTTATTACTACAACAAGCATCAGTACATCCGACCTTAATGTCTGGAGATGAACTATTGCTTATAGAATGATAATCAGAAGAGGACAGTTTTAAATCATCTTCGGACTGACTATGGTCTGTGTCTTTTAGTTCCAAAACTTGGATTAATTGAAGTTTCTCTTCCTCAGAGATCTTCAACTGGTTGACAGTTTTCTTTACTCTACATTTATTGGCATAATGACCAAATTTGCCACATTTGTAGCATTTGCCCTTCTGGGTTTGGTCTTTGGATTGAAATTTTTTGGAAGGTTTCTTCTTCCATTTGGAATGTTTTGGTTTTTCATAAAATTCATTTCTTTCAAAATTCTTGTTTTTGTATTTATTATATTTGGAGTGTCTTTTACTAAAGTGTTTGGTTGGATACCTGTTGTAGGTATCTGACCGTTTCTTTTTGTTAGAATGAGCAATAGGAGGTAATCCATATTGTTCACGGAATGTTCCTAACTCATACTTAGCGATTGATTTATCTTTATTAACTTGTTTTGAAATTTTCATATCAATACACATTTTCAATCTTTCCTTCTGGATAATATTGATTATATTTCCATAAGTAAGGGAATGATATGGTATGATACCTTCTTCGTTTACTAAAACATTTCGGATTTTATGTGCAAAAAGATTTGGTAATCCATTTATAAATTTTTCTTTCCAAAATAGTTGAGTACTGTCTTCTCTGAGCATGACTCTAGACATGAATACATCTTTGTACCATCTGAAGTCACTTAGAGTTGGATATCTCAGATTGCTGAGTTGATCATGGATCCTAGAAGTGACATTACTAGGTGTTCCTATAAAATGTTCTATAATTATGAAAAGAAGTGTGTTAATTGCATCAGGGACGCCTTGTCCGATGTGTTTATTAAACATTGGTATTCCTTCTTCATCTTTTTTAACAGCATTTAAAATTTCATTTCTGGATTGTTCAGTGAGATGTTTCTCTCATCAGGAATGAAGCATTCCAGTGAATCCAATGACCAAAAGATCAACAATTACAGGTTGACTAAGATTATGATTGGTAATATAACTATTAGCAACCATGGACATATGTTGAAGTTTATTGAGAAGCTCTTGTTCTGACAAACCATCTATATTCCATTCATAGAGTTTATCAGAAGAAACTAAGAATTGGTTTCGAATGTTTCTTTCTTCAAATTGAATATCAGGAGGAGTAGGTCTGGGATACCAGTTTTTTGTAAGTGATGTAGGATTGATGCGTCTGTTATTAATTCTTTTAAGTTCAAGAGTTTGAAAAGCTTGTTCCACTTTTTGGATAGAATCTGTACCAGTGTCTGGTTCAGATGAGGGAAGAGATGATTCTGACTGAGATTCATCAGGATGATGTATGGTTTGAACTGTTTTTTCTTTCTTTAATTCTAGTAATAACTGATCAATTTTTTTACTTGTGGAAGTAGAGGATGATTTCAAGGCTACTGCCTTTGAAGACGGTTCTGAGAAATGTACCAAAGGTTTTTCTTTGATTTTTGAGATGAAAAGATTATCAATCTTTGTCTCAATTTTATCTAATTGTTTACCAATTGTATGAAGACTCTGATTGGTAAAATTATTCTGTTCAATAATGGGTTTGGTTCCTGCATCTTCTTTCTGGATTTTGAAATGAGTTGTTGGAATTTGTTTATTAGCAGTTGTAATGAGGATAGTTTCTTGTGAATGATGGCTAGAAGAAACAATAATCTTGTCTTCTTTAAGCCAGTTTTCTTTGGTTATTACTTCTAATTTGTTGTCAGACTCATACTATTTTTCAACATAATCGAAGAAAAATACTTCAAATCTGTGTGTTTCCATAAATTCATTCCATTTTTTATAAATTTTTTATTTTTCTTCTTGCGTATATTTATGTCTGAAAATATTCCTTCGTGGAATATTTTCTTCAGCTTCAATATCAGCATTGAGCCGTTTACAATTCTTTTTTAATGGTTTATTTAAAACTAAAAGTTGATGGTGAACATGACTTGCTTCAAAGTCAGATTCAGTATGAGAAGTTTGTCCTTCTCTTTCTTGGGTTTGAGGTTGATAGACTGGATGTGTCACCTGAGAAGCTGTTTCTACTGATTTTAATTTGATATTAATCAAGTCATTGATTAATTCTTGTTGAGTTACTGATGAACTAGTGTCTACTGATTTTAATTTCCTATTGGCTAGTGAATTTATTAACTCTTGATCTTGACCCATCCTATCGGTTGGCATGGATCCAGAAAAAGAATTTCTGCTAGGAGCAAATGATCTTTGTGAGTGGACTGACTCACAAGACCTTATGGCAGGACGATCAAAATTAATTTTTACAGTCCCATCAAAATATTGTTCTATGTTGTCTAAATTTACTAGACTATTCTGAATAGCTACTGGCTTACTTTCATTAATCAAACACCAGTCTGAAGGTAGACTAATATCTGACCACCTAATGGTTCTTAGGACTTTAATGTTTGCATTTTCTTGGTTGGTTTGAATTAAAAGTGTATGATCTCTCGGACTTTTGGTTAAAGCCTGAAAGTTCATATTTGTGCCAGTGACTTTGTAGTAGACTCTATAAATTAATGCCAAAGGCTGTGTTCCTTCAAGGACTTGGTATCTTGAAGTCTTAATATTCAGAGTGAGTGCTTTCAGCATATGTGGATCTGAAAGACTTATAGTGAGGTCTGAAAAACAATCAAAATGGATAGGTCCATTATAGAGACTAGATTCTATCATTCCAAGTATGCTATCACTAAAGTTAGTGAATCTAACATCTCGGAGACATAACAAAATGGAGGTATTAAGACCTTTTCTAGTTAATGGTTTTACAGCTATTTGAACTAATCCTATGTGAATATAGTTATGACCATCTTTCCTATGAGATTTGATTTGTTCTGGAGAAAACAATTGACAAGTCTCATGTTCTTTGCTAAGAGCATAAGCCTTTTCAACTGTCTTGACATGATGTTCACTTCTAAATGAGGTTACTGACCATTTCTTTTTATAAATATTTTTACTTGAGATATATATATATATATATATATATATATATATATATATATCACTTTGGCCTCTCTTCTCGAGTATGTATGATCTTTCACGCTAGAAACAGTCCCATTGAGTGTTCTTGGATCAATTTCGTAATCAAGAGAAGAGAAGACACGTGATTAACTTGCTATCAATGTCTTCTACTACAAGTAAGTAAACCCTTATTGTTTGTTGTCATTGTTGCATGCATGATACTGCAATAATTGCAGTAGTTATCATTTAATGTTAAATTGTCAAGTTTTTGGCTAAGGGTTTGATTGTTAACAGTCCTTATATATATTCATCATTCCAAAGTTTTTAGACTTACCACTTAGTACTACAGTCTAATAGTATTTCTCTTCACTTGTAAGTGAAAGGTCTTAGGTTTAATTCTCGCCAATGGCGAATTTTGATCCACACTATTGCTCGCCCATTGTGAGGCTAAGCCCACCTCTTCCTCCTTGGTGTGGATAACATCGTTTGTTAAAAAAAAAATAAAAAATTAGACTATGGATTGTGTTCAATGTCACCTACTCAAGACTTTTACATAAGATTAAGGGGTGAACAAGAAACTATTGAGCTGAAATGCATGTGCTAAAAAAATTGTAAGCGTAGAACTTTGAAGTCTCAAGTGTCATATGAGAGATTCCTTCATTACACAGCTGACGAACAGAAATGAATCGAACTTTATGCCCCATATACTGTAAACAAAACAAAATCATACAATGCAGCATCCAATGAATCGAACTTCTTTACACTGCTGTACAGCTGAAACCTAGGCCAAATATACATATTTCATCAAGTGGCTGCAGAAGAAGGACAATATTAATTAGATTATTTAGTGATAATTTGTAATCTCGCTATATAAACTAAGATTAAGATGTGTACAATGCAATGTTGCTGTTCATGGAGTCCAAAAACAGTTTGGTTTCTTGTATACTCCTGATAAAGCATCCAACGTGGCTCAAACAGGCCGACAGAAAAAGGATGAAGAGGAAAGTTCGATAATTCAATGTCTGCATAAGAAAAAGCTCTTGATAAAGCATCCAACGTTTTATTATGGCTCAAACAGGGCGACAAAAAAAGGATGAAGAGGAAAGTTCGATAATTTAATGTCTGTATAAGAAAAAGCCCATGTGACCACTGGTTGTGGGGCGCCGGGGGGCGGGGGATCCATTTACAACGTCATTTTTTTGTCTCAACTTTTAGCTCCCTAACTTTAGCTTCCCTCAGTAAATGCTTCAAGAGTCACTTTTAAAGCCACTAATTAATCACATATATTTTACCACAAATTTTTTTTCTCTCTCATAATCATCATGCTTTTTTTCTCATATCTATGATAACTTCCAACACATACGTGTGAATGGTTTAGCAAGTTTTCTTCATGATGACAACCACAATAAAATCGACTTCGCTATTCTTTTTCCTTTTTCTTTTAGTTTTTCTAGATGAACGAACTATTCTAGTCATAAAAATTGTGTGTGTATGGCATTGCCCTAGTCCGAGTAGAGCACGTACAAGAGAATCATGCAATGCAATTTAGCCTTGGCCTTCTTGGAATGTTCATCGCGCTTTCCATAGATTACATGTGATGGCGAAAGGATTTCATAATATCCAAACAAACAGCAAACAGATTAACCAGAAAAGTTTGCCTCTTCTATCAATCATCACCTTTCATACCAATTTTCAACCGGTGGTACGCCTGTCCTATATTGTAGGTACATCATGGATTTTCCCCCCGGAAAGAGATCCTCTCCGGATCTCTTCCACCAAGGCCACTGAATCAAGTGATCCGGGCCTTTCAAATTTCATCCAACGGCCAAAAATTATTACAGCTTTTAAACAGGTGGGTTGTTGGATGAAATTTGAAAGAGCCGTATCACTTGATCTGGTGACCTTGGTGGAAGAGATCCGGAGATGATCTTTTTCCTTTCCCTCCCACACAAACACCCACACTAGGTGATCTATGGCTGTATATTTGCAAGAAATCGTAGGTGAAGCATGTATCTAACCATGAATTTATCTCTTTTATTACATTTTTATTACGTAAAAGAGACCGCTACACTCATAGTTATATATACAACTGATGACATGTATGGTAGAGAAATCGATCGGCAGTGAAAAATCCAAAAGACAAAATGTTTGCTACATTGGTATTTGAACAATTCGACAATGCATGTCATAATACAATTCGACAATGCAATACTGCATATTATGGACAAATTCATGTAACAAAATATTATTTGAAAAAACTTTTATTCCATTCCCTAATAATGTTAATCATATGATTACCCTTTTGTGTTGATTTCGTGCTTGTATTCAAAATGATGTTGTTTTGTGTTTTAAAAAACAACATATATATTTTGGACATATTGAGGACAAGAACTAGGAGAATAAAAATTATTATTATCAAGGAGAGAGAGATGATTCGGAACTTTTTCATTAAATTACAGGATATGAAGTTTTGCACCTGGGACAAATGGATAGAAACTCAACATCTTATTCATTAGAATATTGGACCACACGCAATTATGATATACACCACGTGGCAATATATCTTCACTATTTTAAAGATAAAAATATATAAGTGTGCAAGAAAATTTTGAAATTTTTTATCATTCTTGGAGATACACCACGTGGCAAGTGGTGTAACTTGAACACTTAATCATAAGTTTCAAATTTTGATCCCTTGACCATTACATGTGACTAACATGTTCCACTTTTAAGGTATATTAACACAAAAGCACACATCTGTTACTTATAACTGGAGTGAAAACATAAGTTCATTAAACATGCATGAAGGCTTTTGCTTGTTAAAATTGGACATTGTTGATGCACAAAGCATAATTGTTATAAATGAGAATTAGGAAACGAAGCCAATTAAATGAAATGCTGGTTTTTAGCCTGCAGCTATTTGTCTGTGATATTGACAATTAAAGCACGAAGCTTTGGTCTCGTGCATATTTAATGAACTTATGCATTAAAAAATGGAGAGACAATATAGAACTGGACCGGAATTAATCTCAACTATTTCGTCGAAGAAAGTGAGATTTTATAGGACCGGACTGAATTTAATCTCAATTCCATACACTTTCTGTTTGTATGATTGAACTGTTAGCTGGTAATCAAGAGATATTACTAATGTGGAATAATGAAGATTGAGATATTAATTAAGGCAGTGTGTTCACTTCCTTACATTATAGTTTTGTTTGGACCCGATTTTACACTATCGGCCCAAGTAATTAAGGTCATTAAATGAGCAGAATTTTAGACCGTTGGATGATGAAGTGGTTGAAATAATTTTTAATCAATATTGAGAAATAATATTGTGATAATCATGATATTATCTCTTAGTAATATATTAAATTATCTAAACCTATTTATCTAAATCCCAATTGAATTCAGATAATGAAGCATCCAAGGTGGGATGATCTTCATAGAAGTGCAAATGATGCGCGCCTTTTGATGATGTTTTGTTTTTGGCTACATGGATGCATCTGAGTGAAAATGAAGGAGGCCGCATGCAACGGCATATTCCAGTAAATGGGTGATAGGATTTGCATGGATTGTGTGTGAGTTGGAAGAAAGCATGTGGCATGCATGGCTGCACTCAGACAGATAAGCGGGCTAATTAAAGAGAAAATAATGGTCTTGGATAATGATGACAAGCCTAGGTAGGGTAGGCTATGATGATAAGAAGACTTTTAGTTGGATAGGCTTTTATGAGGTTTGGAAAATCACGAACAGCTATCTGAAGGATATGCCTTGGTCTCTGACACGAATTAATTTCAGTTCCGCGAAATAGAGTTGCAGTTGGACTGTACAAAATTATCTGGCTGTGCCAAGCAAGTATATCAACCCTATAAATACAGAGGCAATGGCAATGAGAAGACCCCTCCAATTCAACATACAAACTGCCTTGCGCAAACTCTCGCTCTAAGAGAAACCTCTCAACAACCTTGAGATTTTTATTTTCTTTTTCGTCGACACATCTTTAGTTTGGATAAACAGCATTGTGAAGGCAACCGGCGAACACCTTCAGTTTGGATAAACAGCACTGTTGTCGTAGAATCAGCCAACCGTGAAGCACCTTCAGTTTGGATAAACAGCACTGCGTCGAGGCCGACTGATTATCGATCCAAGTCTTGATCGATAAGCATTTTCGAATCCTTATTGACAGAGGTCATCTCATTAGCCTTCTCGGCGAAGTGAGGTGTTACAGATCAATGGCTCGGCACATCGAATGCCAAGTTGTTTTATGATTGGGTATTCTCAAGTAGGATTTAGAGTTCAGCATTCTGACGGTGATGCGAAAATTAACTAACGCACAAATTTAAACCCTCTTTTTATCAAATGTAGTAAAGTATGTAAGTAGGGTATCGTTCTAGACCGGGGATTAGGAGGGATTGCTAATCTATTCTAAATTAAATTAAAAACGTAAAAACAAAATTTAAAACACTAAACTAAAATCAAAACACTTAACTAGAATCACTCAAAATAAAACTAACAAATAAACCAAAACAAATCCAAAGACTCAAAACAATTCAAAATTCAAGAAAACACAAACTAAATTTATTTCTAATAAATCTAACACTTTAAAATAAACGGGGGATTGATTTTTTTATGAAAAGTAAATTAAACTAGAAACTTTAAAAACAAACTTCAAAGAAAATATATTTTATAGAAATAAAATGACGAAACGTTAGTTAGAGGGTTCCTTATCCACACATGAATAAATGCATACAATTTGATTCCCAGTTATGACTTCAACAAACGAATAAATGACAACGCTCCAAGTTAATTAGGTCCGCTTAAATTAACCTTCAGATTTCCCTAGATTCATTGAATTGGACGGGATACGCATCACAACCAAATTATTTTTATCAAGCTCTCTAACTATGGAATACGCATGATAGAGAGACATATCAAAAATCATTAAGTTCAATGGAAATCATAAGCATCGACTAGGCATTCATAACTATGGAATACGCATGTTAATCCAACCTAGGGTTTACTAAACACAATCGTGACTAGCGATTTTTACTACTCATGGATATAAGTTCATAACGATTAGGTGAAATTCTCTTATATCCTAGCATCAAGTCTAAGCATGCAAATTAAGTGTCGACCCTTAACCCACATACATAAACAAGTTATTAATCAACATAGAAAAATAAACCACATCCAACATTCATAAATTCATAACTGAAGTAAATCAAATCATAGTAAACATTTATCCAAGGTTTCAAATTCACCTCTAACTAAACAGAAATTAATTACACATGTTTAATATAATTGAAAAGTAAATTAAATTAAACATGAGTTTAAGAAAAATAAAACGCGAATTTTGAACGAATTAACCCGAGAGAAATGGGGCTTGCTGTCCACTGTGCTCAGGTCTCGCACTGCCTAAGACAGCATGCACGTCACTGCGCACGCCACCCTTCTGCCAGCTTCACACCTGCCAAGTCTGATCTCCTGCTCACGCTGCAAAGGCAGCGCCCTCCCCGTCAGTTCTCGCAAGCTGCCCTCAAAGGCAGCTCTCCTGCCTTCCTGTCCTGCGACGTGTCTCGTCAATCTGCCAGCTGCTCTCGCAGCTTCCTTTCCGTTCTTTTGCAGCGTCCCCCCCGTTCCTCTGCGTCACTTCTCGAGCTGCCAAAAGGCAGCTCTCCTTCTTTCCTTATCCCCCCCTGGAGAGCAGTTCACGTCCCGCACTTCTCGCGCGCCTCCTGCCCTTGCTGCGAACTGTCTGCCCTCTTCACACACAACACGCTGCCCAAATCTGTCCGAGGCCTTCAGCTGCCCAAGCAACACTCCCCCTTGCGTCAGTCAGCTGCCAAGCAGCTTCTCTCTCTCCTCGTGTCTCACTCGCAAGCTGCCAAAGGCAGCCTGCCCTTTCTTTCCACTCCCCTCCCCCTTTGCCCGAGGTCCTGCGCTCTTCTATATATCTCTCCCTTATTCCATGCTGCGACTTTCTTAATCCTTTCTTCACAGCCAGCTATTTCCCTCTTTTTTATTATGCGCATGTCCTGCTTTCCGTCCCACTATATTTCCTACCCACTGACCTCTATATTCTCTTGCCTTCAAAGCCCACGAGTTGCCTTAAGGGCAGCCACCTTTCTTTTTTTTATTTTTATATCCTTTTCCACTAACAGCTCCCCACTATCTTTTAGCTTTCTTCTTTTTCTTTGTATTCCCCGCGAGGACCTCCTCTCCTTTTCTTTTGCTTTCTGTCATGCACAGCTGCCAAGCAGCTTTTCTTTATTCCTTTCCAAGCTGCCAAGTTGCCTGGCAGCATCTCCTTTTTCTCTTGCTGCCCGAGGCTTTTATCCTGTTTAAATACCCAGCCTGAAATTTATGGCATTAGAAATATTAAGTATATTAGCTGCACATCTTTAAGCATAAAATATGATGCAACGAATTTATTACTTAAAATCACACTTGTGCTATTTTTATTTTCTTAGCTAGATAAATTCGATAAAACACAAAAACAAAGTAAATAGCACAAAAATATGAGGAAATAACTAAGAAAAGACAAGAGAATTTGATGTAAAATATGTATAAATATGAGCTTATCAAATACCCCCACACTTAGCTTTTGCTAGTCCTCGAGCAAAACAGAGAAAATAGAAAAAGTAATAACATGAAAATTATTAGCTTCCCCCTATGTGACCCTCATAGAACTTCATTTGAGAACACAATCATCAAGAACCATAGCTAACACCAATAAGCAATTCAAGTTCATTTTCCTTACTCAAATATTAGCAGTAATCTTTGAAACATCATTGAAGTGTAGTGTGTGAGATAGCCATGCTAATGTAATTTCAAATTTTTATTTTTAAAATCACCATATGCAAACTAGCGACCTTCTCACAGGATATACGCTTAATCACACATGTGTTTAGTTTTAATGTGTTTCTCTCAAAGAATCAAATGTGAAAGTTCTACCATAAGCTTGCATAAAGATCACTTCTCCACAATCATAATTGCAAAACTTAAATCAAGAGGACTTTTATTGGACGTAATGAGGTTTAGGGCGAGGGTTATTGAAATGAAAGAATAGGAAAACACAAATTCCAAGCTACATTGCAAGCAATTCTTTTATTTAGATTTATAAGAAACTCAAACTTCCCAGCTATTCTTCTAATCACCTCCAACCACAACCTTAAACTGAAACTTTAAACATTTTTTTTTTATTTTTTTATTTTCTTCTTAAACAAACCTTCTTTTCTTTTATTTATTTATTTATTTATTTTTTTTTTTTTTTATACTTCAGAAATAAATATGAAAAACCCCCACACTTATTCTTTTGCCAAACACCCTCCGAGTACTTCACAAACACTTCTCATAAGACAATTTCACATTACTCATTAGCTTGCTTGGAAAGGGTAAGGAAAAATATTTCAGGCATAAGGGTAGACATATCTGGTGATAAGAAATAAAAGGCTCACATACACGGCTCAAATTGGTAATCTAATGATATTATTTTTCTTTGGGAAACATGGTTATTTGGGCCATGGTGGTAAACCTAATGCCTCTATCATTTTCAAGTTCATGCAATCAATGACAAATATTTCGAAAGATCGTTATGCAAGTTCTAGAGAAATATCTCACATAAGTTCATCACACATGAAAGAATAGGAGTGTATGAAAAATGCACACACTTTCAATAGGCTCAAAAACTCACATAGGATGTATATGGTCACTAAATTCACATATGGAGCTTTAAATCATGTTTTAGTTTCACATCAACAAGGCTATGTGCATTTGGTTTTTCAAAGATGATCAAATATGTACAAACTAACACGAGAATTAGGAATTTCACACAACACATGTTAACTAAGTTCTTGATGATCATGGTTCAAATTTTATCCAATTATATCATTGGGTCGGGAAACTAACAAAAATATAATTCAAAACAATAAGGAAAACAAGGAAATATTTTTGGATTTTTTTTTTTTTAAATTTTTCGATTTTTTTTTTTTTTTTTTTTTTTTTCAAACCACAACTTAATTAAGAAAATACAAAGCAATAACATGGAAACAAATGAAACCAGTTCAAAGTCGAAGGTACAAAAATTTTCAATTTGGTCATTTTTATACTCTTTACCCCCACACTTAAACTAGACATTGTCCCCAATGTCAGAAAATATAATAAAATGCAAATAAAAATAAAATAAATAAATATAAAGGAACAAAATAAAGCAATAGGACTGAAAACTTCCCTAATTTGCAGAAAAAATCAAGCGATGACCCCCAAGCTAAAATTCTGCAATCAACCTCAAGGGTGGAAATAACCAAAAGTTCCTGCAAAGAAAAGAAATAAATCAGTTAAGCACGCAAGAAAATATAAAAAAAAACAAACAAACGAAAAATTAAAAATGAAAATAAAAGACAATTAATAAAACTAATAAGTGATCATTGGTCCTGTTTGGTGACTTTCCACAGCTTTGAACTTGAACTGGCCTCGGAACTTCTTAGCAAGGAAAATGAGACTTGATTGGTGGTGGTGTTGAAGCTTCTCGAGCTCTTGGTTTCAACTCGGACTCCTTCTGCCGGGTTGATTGAGTCTGCAGGCTACATTCTTCTCTTTTTGTTCTTCTGCATGGCAGGTAGGCACGAGGTAGAGGTGGTGGTCTGATTCTTTGTTCAATCTGTCCAAGTGCCGACCGTTTGCCTTCTTTCTCCTTGTCCAGTAGCCAAGAGCAAGGGTAAAGGAAAAGCATGCCATGAGAAATCTTTGCCTCTGACTCTGATGATATGGGATACTTTTGCTTTTGAAGAAGTATCGTTCCACAGGTGTATGCTTGAACTGGGCTGGGGAACTTCTTAGCAAGGAAAATGAGACTTGATCTTGAAGATGAAGCAGCACCTTGTCTCCACATGCTTCAAGTAATCATTTTCACTTGCCTTATCTGTTCTCCAAGCAGATGTGGCGTCTTCTTCGGAAGTACATCAGCGGTTGAAGATGAGCACTCGAGAGCAATGCTAGGTAAGCAATGCTAGGTAAGCAATCAGGAAGGATTTCCAGGCAGTCGGTTCTTAGATTGGAAGATTGACACCGAATGCTGGCTGATTGCCCGCTTTCTCCTTATCACAAAGACAAGGAAAATGACAGGGAGAAAGCGTGATATGAGATACTCTTGCTTTCAACCTTCATGATATGAAATACTCTAGCTCTAGATGACTTGTTTGCAAAGGTATCCCAGGGAATGAGAAACACAGAGAAACTCGAGAGGGTTTGATGGAAAGGCATTTTCGGAGATGAAAAATTTCGGAGATGAAGAAGTGTTGAGAGAGTTTGCCTTTGCTGTTGAAGGCGAAGGTAGACGTTTATAGAACTTTTCTTCATAACCGAAACTATTCCTTTACCCCTGTCGGCAGCCGGTGGATGGATGAACAGTACAGGTCACGCGCTTTCTGAAAAAGCCACCCGTAATTTGCGCAAAGCTGACAGCGCGCGTGACGAGTGATGACAAAATTGGAAAAACAGCTCGCCTCGTGATTCCTGACCGCTCCGACTTTTGAGAAAGGCGCCCGACTTTTGAGAAAAGAATCCGGCTTTTGAGAAAGGAGCCCGGCTCTTCGATTTGCGAGAGGGCGCCTCTTCGACTGCTGAGTGATGCCTCAACGATTTCTTCTTCTTATAAGAACGCTCATTTTTGTTCCACAACACACTTAAGCTCCCCCTGTAAACACTCCCTCCTGTAAACACTCCCTCTTGCACTTCTTTTAATCTTGATCATTCCGACTCTTCATTCTCAACACCTTCAGAAAATGTCTTGCCCTTCTGACCGTCGCCTTAACTTGAATGTTGGGGAAGATAGTGATATATCTTCTCCAACCAACATTTGGCAGCCGTCCTTCATATCCCCGAATGGTCCTCTTACAGTTGGGGATTCCATGATGATGAATGAAACAACCGCATCGGTGGTGGCCAGAAATCTGCTCACTCCTAGAGACACTAGGATACTTTCTAGGCGGTCCGACGAACTAGCTGTCCAGGACTCTTTGGCCTACAGCGTCCGATGCGCAGGCTCAGTATCAAACATGGGCCAGCGCCTTCTTGCACGAACCCGTCAGGTGGAGTCGTTGATGGCTGAAGTGGCTAGTCTTCGGCAGGAGGTCAGAGTGCTTAGGCATGAGAACAGGGATTTGCACATGCTCGCAACCAATTACTCCACAAGCATGAAGAGGAAGCTTGATCAGCTGCAGGAGTCCGAAGTGCGGATTCAGAGTGATCATCAACGGTTTATGACGTTACTCCCGAGGTTTATGTTGCCTTCGTCCTCGGGAGCAGCACCAAGTATTGAGGCTCCGAATGATCCAGCTCTGGCGCTTCGTCTTTCAGGGGCTCCGTCGACCTCCGAGGCACCACCTACCAATGACCAATGAAAGCTCTTAGTTTAAAAGTTATTGTAAAATATTTATGCATTTAAGTTTTTTTTTTATATATATATATATATATGTAAATATTTTTGTGTTTTATTTATATGAATGTTTATGTTTTTTTTTTTTTTTTTTATTATTTTTTTTTATTGTTTTTTTTGTTTTTGTTTTTTTTTATTTTATTAAAATTTTTTTTTTTTTTTCAAAGAAATAAAACTAAATAAAAAATCAAAAGTAAAATACAAAACACAAAAATAAACACAAACAAAAACATAAAACACAAACAAAGGATTAGCAAATTTTCTAATCCCCGGCAACGGCGCCAAAAATTTGATGCGAAAATTAACTAACGCACAAATTTAAACCCTCTTTTTATCAAATGTAGTAAAGTATGTAAGTAGGGTATCGTTCTAGACCGGGGATTAGGAGGGATTGCTAATCTATTCTAAATTAAATTAAAAACGTAAAAACAAAATTTAAAACACTAAACTAAAATCAAAACACTTAACTAGAATCACTCAAAATAAAACTAACAAATAAACCAAAACAAATCCAAAGACTCAAAACAATTCAAAATTCAAGAAAACACAAACTAAATTTATTTCTAATAAATCTAACACTTTAAAATAAACGGGGGATTGATTTTTTTATGAAAAGTAAATTAAACTAGAAACTTTAAAAACAAACTTCAAAGAAAATATATTTTATAGAAATAAAATGACGAAACGTTAGTTAGAGGGTTCCTTATCCACACATGAATAAATGCATACAATTTGATTCCCAGTTATGACTTCAACAAACGAATAAATGACAACGCTCCAAGTTAATTAGGTCCGCTTAAATTAACCTTCAGATTTCCCTAGATTCATTGAATTGGACGGGATACGCATCACAACCAAATTATTTTTATCAAGCTCTCTAACTATGGAATACGCATGATAGAGAGACATATCAAAAATCATTAAGTTCAATGGAAATCATAAGCATCGACTAGGCATTCATAACTATGGAATACGCATGTTAATCCAACCTAGGGTTTACTAAACACAATCGTGACTAGCGATTTTTACTACTCATGGATATAAGTTCATAACGATTAGGTGAAATTCTCTTATATCCTAGCATCAAGTCTAAGCATGCAAATTAAGTGTCGACCCTTAACCCACATACATAAACAAGTTATTAATCAACATAGAAAAATAAACCACATCCAACATTCATAAATTCATAACTGAAGTAAATCAAATCATAGTAAACATTTATCCAAGGTTTCAAATTCACCTCTAACTAAACAGAAATTAATTACACATGTTTAATATAATTGAAAAGTAAATTAAATTAAACATGAGTTTAAGAAAAATAAAACGCGAATTTTGAACGAATTAACCCGAGAGAAATGGGGCTTGCTGTCCACTGTGCTCAGGTCTCGCACTGCCTAAGACAACATGCACGTCACTGCGCACGCCACCCTTCTGCCAGCTTCACACCTGCCAAGTCTGATCTCCTGCTCACGCTGCAAAGGCAGCGCCCTCCCCGTCAGTTCTCGCAAGCTGCCCTCAAAGGCAGCTCTCCTGCCTTCCTGTCCTGCGACGTGTCTCGTCAATCTGCCAGCTGCTCTCGCAGCTTCCTTTCCGTTCTTTTGCAGCGTCCCCCCCGTTCCTCTGCGTCACTTCTCGAGCTGCCAAAAGGCAGCTCTCCTTCTTTCCTTATCCCCCCTGGAGAGCAGCTCACGTCCCGCACTTCTCGCGCGCCTCCTGCCCTTGCTGCGAACTGTCTGCCCTCTTCACACACAACACGCTGCCCAAATCTGTCCGAGGCCTTCAGCTGCCCAAGCAACACTCCCCCTTGCGTCAGTCAGCTGCCAAGCAGCTTCTCTCTCTCCTCGTGTCTCACTCGCAAGCTGCCAAAGGCAGCCTGCCCTTTCTTTCCACTCCCCTCCCCCTTTGCCCGAGGTCCTGCGCTCTTCTATATATCTCTCCCTTATTCCATGCTGCGACTTTCTTAATCCTTTCTTCACAGCCAGCTATTCCCCTCTTTTTTATTATGCGCATGTCCTGCTTTCCGTCCCACTATATTTCCTACCCACTGACCTCTATATTCTCTTGCCTTCAAAGCCCACGAGTTGCCTTAAGGGCAGCCACCTTTCTTTTTTTTATTTTTATATCCTTTTCCACTAACAGCTCCCCACTATCTTTTAGCTTTCTTCTTTTTCTTTGTATTCCCCGCGAGGACCTCCTCTCCTTTTCTTTTGCTTTCTGTCATGCACAGCTGCCAAGCAGCTTTTCTTTATTCCTTTCCAAGCTGCCAAGTTGCCTGGCAGCATCTCCTTTTTCTCTTGCTGCCCGAGGCTTTTATCCTGTTTAAATACCCAGCCTGAAATTTATGGCATTAGAAATATTAAGTATATTAGCTGCACATCTTTAAGCATAAAATATGATGCAACGAATTTATTACTTAAAATCACACTTGTGCTATTTTTATTTTCTTAGCTAGATAAATTCGATAAAACACAAAAACAAAGTAAATAGCACAAAAATATGAGGAAATAACTAAGAAAAGACAAGAGAATTTGATGTAAAATATGTATAAATATGAGCTTATCAGACGGCCAAACTACATTAACGATTAAGACATACATTTTCTTTGAGTACTTGTGCCCATATAGTTTGGTGTCGATTCGGCGTGCTTATACTCTTACGAATATAATCACTGTGACCGAATCCGGCACCGACGATTTGTGAACTTCGCAGAACTAGCAGCCTTGTCTTCAGGCTCTAGAACCTGAAGGTCGAGACGTGTTCCTTCCTCGGCCGCAGTCGCAAGATTAAGAAGTCAGCAGCGTGCCCAACACAATGCTACACATTCTACTCCCTGGCCGAGTTCGGCCGTGGAGTTGGCACGCCCCGCACACAACCGAAGGACGTGGTTAGCTCATTAGTTACTCGGCATGCGCGCCACGTAGGCTTGGTAGTTTTTAGGGTCAACATTTTGGCACGCCCGGTGGGACAGGTGCTAAAACTATGAAGTTCACATGATATATCAAGATCTCAATCAGGCTTCAGTGGGGTGAGATTTGGCGCCTATACAAGGAATGTGTCGAGAAGCAAGGAAAATTCCTTGACCGGATCCTTGAAGCATATGAAGAATGGCAAAACTCTTTCTTTCAAATGATAAAGGTGAAGGTTCATCACAGCTTACAAGATCAATGGTTAAATGAAGATTGAGCTCGATTTTATGAGTGGCTCGATAAGAAATTGCCTTTTTGTCTTGGGTTTAAATCAATTCCATTTGAAGAATGGTTGGATCAAACGACCAAGGGGCAATTTTTCGCTCCAGCCACAATCAAAATTCGTCCCAAGAAAATTGTCAAGATGGCCAAAGAAGAACCTAGGCCATCTGTTTTTTCAGTCGAGACTAAAAGTTTGGTAGGCCTAAAAGAAAAAGTTCAAGTTTCTGAGCAAAAAATCGACTCAAAAAATGATTCGTCAGAGGAGTATTCTAATGACGAACAGGGCCAAGACATGGTTTTAGACGCCGAAACCATGACAGTCGATATGGTTATTGGAGATAAAGCCGATATGGAGAAATCTCGTTCGGCTAAGTTGTTTGAGTTAAAAGCTGAAATTGACGAAATTATTGTGCCTGGGGGCATAATAATTGTTCAACACATTCTGCGGCCGATGAAAAATATTTCACCAAGTCAAAAATATTTGGAGGTCATTTTTTATTCGGCTTGGTGCAAAATCTGATTAGCAATATTAGTATTGAAAGATCTCGGCTAGGGATAAAACATCGTTGGCCTCCTCCACTTTATAGTTCGGCCACTTTTGTTTTCTTTTCCTAAAAAAAAAACAAAATAAATAAATTATTTTCTTAACCATTCGGCCTTTTAGGCCGATGCATAAGAAAGTAAGTGGGGCAACAAGATGATGCGACAGCCCAGGGCCGGCCCTAAGAATTTTGGGGCCCTAGGCGAGTCTTCAAAGTGGGGTCCTAAAGTTCTCGGACCTCTGACTCTTTGTATATTCGTATGTAGTAAAAAAATTTGCTAATTACATAAAAATATATATTTCTTCATCGAATATCATTAAAAAATAATATCAAAAGGAAAAAGATATACTAACATTACTTAATATTACATGTCACATGTCTTTAGACTCAAATGCACTAAGATTGAAAGTGAAGAGCAATATCTCTTGATGATCAAGAGAGTAAAAAACAATAAAACTTGATTGACAAATATAATAATTCAACAACGCCAAGTGGTTCTCTTGTGTTCTTTCTAAAATCAACACACACTAGCGAATAAAATTTTAGAACAACCTAGTTTAACAATAAATTATTAAAAAAAGAAAATTTAAATTCAAAGTTATGGTTACCTCAAATTACAATCTTCAGGACCAAGTGATAGTTGCTTAAACATTCAATAGAAATAGAAAGACTGGGAAGTTGAAAGAAAAAGAATTACAAAGTTATGATTATTCTGGTTTTTGTTATTTTTTTTAGGTTATTTTCAAAAGCAAAAGAAAAAAAATGCATTTGGACAGATTAAGGCTTAATTTCACTAGCTTCTTGTCACAACCGTGGCCTTTGTATGTTTTTTATTTAAGAAACTCAAGTTTTTTCTATTTATACAATTTTTATTTTAAATATTTTTGAAAATAAATAAGAATTTAAACATAAACGGCCCACTAACATGAGGTTTTGTTATTTTTTTTCTAAAGTCTAAAATTTTAAATTCATTCAAAATTAATATTTGTTGAATTATTTTAACTCATTTTGATTCTTGTAATTTTAAAAATTTTAAAGAGCAATTTATCTTTAATTTTAATCTTTAATTTCATAGTTATTTTTTTAGGTTATTTTCAAAAGCAAAAGAAAAAAAATGCATTTGGACAGATTGAGGCCATTAATTTCACTAGCTTCTTGTCACACGCGTGGCCTTTGTATGTTTTTTATTTAAGAAACTCAAGTTTTTTCTATTTATACAATTTTTATTTAAAATATTTTTGAAAATAAATAAGAATTTAAACATAAACGGCCCACTAACATGAGGTTTTGTTATTTTTTTTCTAAAATCGAAAATTTTAAATTCATTCAAAATTAATATTTGTTGAATTATTTTAACTCCTTTTGATTCTTGTAATTTTAAAAATTTTAAAGAGCAATTTATCTTTAATTTCATAGATTTGAAAAAATAAAAAACTAATGCCTACAAGGTGTTTCGAACTGCCCACCCCACCCCAATGAAAACAGAGTGGAACCGTTTCCACTGCACCAACGAACTAATTGTGATGTTTCTTACGTTTTCTTTATTTATATTTTATATACATGTATAAAAAAATTTGGGGCCCCCCCCCCCGAACTTGGGGGCCCTAGGCGACCGCCTACCTTGGCTACCCTCAGGGCCGACCCTGCGACAGCCAAAAGATGGTGTGCTCGGCTTAAAAAGTTGTTCCTTAGCCGAGCCAAGACAATTTTGGTCGAATGAATGGAATTTTAATGCCAAATACATTTTTATTCCGCGGTGGTTTCTCAGTAGTCCTCGACCACATGGCTCGGCCAATTCTCACATCTTCTGAATCGTGTGTTTATTTAATTATTGATGATTGGTGGTCTTTGGTAGACTACTTTCGATCGAAACCCACAACACGAACGACTAATAAGATTAGGTATCATCGGCAGTTAAAAATAATATTTTCAGCATGCTCTACACTTACCCATATTCGATCATTCTTCCTTCCCATCGCTCGGCCATGGGAGTTCAGTTTTTCCATTCGGCCAACACACACGTTTGGGGGTGTTTAGTCACCTGATTGAGACAAAATGAGCAAAAAGCTACATTATTAATGGCAAGTTATTGATGAGAACCAGGTTGGGACCCCACAATAAGGTTGAAGGTACTAGGCTAATGAGGAATCATGATTGCTTTCAAGTTGACCATTGGAAAGACAAGTTTTTTTTTTTTTAGGCCGAGCTCGGCCAACTCGTCGAGGTATACTTTCCAAGTTATGTAACCAACTTTTGAGGGCTAGGAAATTGGGCCCAAATTTAGAATAACTTTCTGCCGAGTACATTCGGCGGTGGATGTTCATTTTTCCTCGACCATATATTTCTCTTTGTCACTTGGAGGTGCTCAACGGTCAAGGAAAGAGAGTCATCTGCTTCACCGAGTCACTTCATTTTCGATGATACCGGGGGTTCTTGAATTGTGCTAATGTTTGGCCCCGATTTTACACTATTGGCCCGAGTAATTAAGGCCGTTAAATGAGCAGAATTTTAGACCGTTGGATGATGAAGTGGTTGAAATAATTTTTAATTAATATTGAGAAATAATATTGTGATAATCATGATATTATCTCTTTGTAATATATTAAATTATCTAAACCTATTTATCTAAATCCCAATTGAATTCAGATAATGAAGCATCCAAGGTAGGATGATCGTCATAAAAGTGCAAATGATGCGCGCCTTTTGATGATGTTTAGTTTTTGGCTACATGGATGCATCTGAGTGAAAATGAAGGATGCCGCATGAAACGGTATATTCCAGTAAATGAGTGATAGGATTTGCATGGATTGTGTGTGAGTTGGAAGAAAGCATGTGGCATGCATGGCTGCATTCAGACAAATAAGGGGGCTAATTAAAGAGAAAATAATGGTCTTGGATAATGATGACAAGCCTAGGTAGGCTAGGCTATGATGATAAGAAGACTTTTAGTTGGATAGGCTTTTATGAGGTTTGGAAAATCACGAACATCTATCTGAAGGATATGCCTTGGTCTCTGACACGAATTAATTTCAGTTCCGTGAAATAGAGTTGTAGTTAGACTCTACAAAATTATCTGGCCGTGCCAAGCAAGTACATCAGCCCTATAAATACAGAGGCAGTGGCAACGAGAAGACCCCTCCAATTCAACATATGAACTACCCTGCGCAAACTCTCGCTCTACGCGAAACCTCTCAACAACCTTGAAATTTTTATTTTCTTTTTCGTCGACACATCTTCAATTTGGATAAACAGCACTGTTGTCGTAAAATCAGTCGACCGTGGAGCACCTTTAGTTTGGATAAACAGCACTGCGTCGAGGCCGACTGATTATCTATCCAAGTCTCGGTTGAGAAGGATTTTTTAATCCTTATTGACAGAGGTCATCTCATTAGCCTTCTCGACAAAGTGAGGTGTTACAGATCAATGGGCTCGGCACATCGAACGCCGAGTTGTTTTATGATTGGGTATTCTCAAGTGGGATTTAGAGTTCGACATTCTGACGCCCGAACTACATTTACGATTAAGACGTACATTTGCTTTGAGTACTTGTGCCCATATAGTTTGGTGTCAATTCGGCGTGCTTATACTCTTACGAATATAATCACTATGACCGAATTCGGCGCCGACGATTTGTGAACTTCGCAGAACTAGCAGCCTTGTCTTCAGGCTCTAGAACCTAAAGGCTGAGATGTGTTCCTTCCTTGGCCGCAGTCGCAAGATTAAGAAGTTAACAGCGCGCCCAACACCACGCTACACATTCTACTCCCCAGCCTAGTTCGGCCTTTGAGTTGGCACGCCCCGCACACAACTGAATGACGTAGTTAGGTCATTAGTTACTCGGCATGCGCGCCACGTAGGCTTGGTAGTTTTTAGAGTCCCTTTACATAAATTAAAATAATTAAAATAGAATATCAATTCTTGTCAAAAATTAAAAACCTGTTAAGAATCAACAAATTTCAGACCTCTCTCCATCACAGTTCACTAAATTACACGAGGATGAACCATCTTGGGCCTTTAAACATACATTTTTGAATATTGCTACTCACTCCTCATATCCAAAACTTTGGTCAATACAACACGCAAAATATTTAGAATTTTAGAGAATCTTGTATAGTGAATTGAAGAGAAGAGTTCAATGTTTTAACCTGCAGCTTAAATTGTTAGGAAAAGTTACTCATGTATCGGAAGTTCTTTGTTCTCGTATTCATCACTTTGTATTTTTAAAAAACATATAATTATAGTCCAAAAACAGAACACATCTCATTTATATATCTATGCTAAATTTTTGGTTCAAATTATTGTGGAAATCATGGAATTCCAAAGTTTTAAGACTATGGATTGTGTTCAAAGACCTACTCAAGACACTTTTACATAAGATTAAAGGGTGAACAAGAAATTATTGAGCTGAAATTCATGTGCTGAAAAAAGTGTATGCAGAGAACTTTGAAGTCTCAAGTGTTGGATGAGAGATTCCTTCGTTACACTGCTGACGAACAGAAATGAATCGAACTCCATATGCCCAATATATTGTAAACAAAACAAAACCATACAATGCAGCATATTACATGCAGATGCAGAGTAATATAGTATTTGCTGTACAGCTGAAAGCTAGGCCAAACTTCCACAAATAACATATTTCATCAAGTGGCTGCAGAAGAAGAAATATTAATTAGCTTACTTAGTGATTAATTTGTAATGTCCCCTTCTAAGCTAAGATTAAGATACTGTACGATGTTGCTGTTTTTGGAGTCTGGTTTCATGTATATTAATTCTTAATAAAGCATCCAATTTTTCATTACCTATGCTGGTCCAAACAGGCCAACAGAAGAAGGATGAAGAGGAAAGTTCTATAATTCAATGTCTGTATTAAAAAAATAAATTATAAAAAAAAAAAGCCCATGTGACATAAGAGCATCTCTCCAGTTATAGCGTATAACCGGTAGCGAATACATGTTTATTTTTGTAGCAACCCCGGTAAATGTGGTATTTACTACTACTACAATATTAGCTTTAGGTGGCGGATATTAAAAAATCATGTCGGATAAATTATATCCTACAAATCATTTAATTATTGGCGGATATTAGAAAAATCATGTAAGTTATATATTCCTGGCGGATATCAAAAAAAATCCTGTCGGTTATAACCGACAGGATTTTTGAAACTTTTTTTTTAATATTTTAGACAGATTCTGGCGGTTTTTAAGTTAATGCTGGCGGTTATAACCGACAAAAATGAAAATTTTATTATTTTAAAATCTCTCCAATGACATGTCGAATTTCATAAAATCATCCAATCTTTGAATTTAATATTAAAGATTAATATCAAAACATTAAAAGCACATTTATTTATTCACCATTTGTGATGGATTCCTTGATCATCATGTGACCAATACAACATTTCAGTGAACTTCAAATCTCTCCATTTAAACTTTTATTAAAATAATAAATTTTCTTAGGAAACAAATAAAGACCAACGAAAATGATCAGATACTTAAGGAATTGTTATAACCCACATGCATTTGATTTGGAGTAAAATCATCAAAATCGAAGCTAAAATAACCGTTAAATTGTGATTTTTCGCTTATAACTATCGAAAACTTTTGTTATGTTACTCAATCTTTGAATGTTTATTTTTTGCGATTTTTTACGTATGCGATTTTTTACGTATTTCGTAGAATGCGTATCGCATCAAAACAATAGATTAAACCAACACTTCGAGTTAATGTTATACTTTCCATCAAGTATAAAATAAGATTTTGTGGTATCCACTAGTGTAAATATTTT